>BTPG01000004.1:85562848-85664836 GCA_036245525.1 Semisulcospira habei
CACGCACACACACACACACACACACACACACACACACACACACACACATTCAGTGCATTCTACATTTTTATGTTCAGCCCTTTTGGCCACGGAATACAGTGCCGTTTCCGTACTGTCCAGTCTCTTAGCTATAGTCAGTCCCAGGCATCCCTTAATATTTCAAGGATCCCCTAAAAACACTACCGCCCACCAGCTGCACATTTGCCATGCACAAAATAACAAACAAAAAAAACTTAAAACAAAAAAAAAAACCCAGCACATTGACAGTCTCATTTCTTGGTTATGAACCTGATTCCTTACCAACCCCACACCCAAGCACAGCTGAAATCAGCCGCTCACCTCTTTCAACAATTCTAGCACTATACCACCACACTCCCCACCCCAAGCTGACTGTCGTAATGTATTTCACTATTTGTGGTACGTGAGTCATTGTCTAAAGCGTGCGCATGCGTGCGAGTTGTGAGTACGCGCTTAGAGTTATAATTATTATAAGATAAGCGCATTATAAATACCGTAATTATTATTTATTTTTAAACATTGGGACGGATGGATCAGGTTTGGCATTTGTTTGCACAAAGTCTGGACAGCGGTTGGGTAAAAACTGTTTCTAAAACGACTCGTGCGTGTTCTGATAGCTCTTTAGCGACACCCTGATGGCAACATCTCAAACAACTCATGGGCTGGGTGGGAATCATCTCCGCCGGAGGATGGATCTAGCCATTTTTAGCGTTCTTTCTTGGAAGAGGGCAAATCAATACCTATGATTTTCGTTACTGCATAAACCACCCGCAAATATCCCTGGATACACACAGACACCTGTTAGGGTCCAAACGTGAGATTAAAACTGCTTGGGCGAGTTGACTCGAGCTTGGGCGAGTTGACCAGAGTCTTAGGCGAGATGACAGCTACTTTTGGCGAATTTATCCTTACCTTTGAGAGTTGACTGGGCGAGTTAGTATATGGGCGAGTTGACCATCACCCCTTACCTTTACCAAAACGCGTTGTAACTATTATGCGTATCTGTGTACGCTAGGGACAATTTATTATCTTTAAATATGTTTTATACAAAGTCTGTTTAATTAATTCACAAATGAGTATAATCTTTATTGAAAATAAAAACATGAAAGATCTTTGTTTCACAATGATTACTCCCCCAATGCGCCAAATTCGAGTTCCGGCCGAAACAAACCAGTGTGCATTTTTAAAGAAAAACACAAAATGAGTGAATCTACTGTTTACGGCGGCAATGATATCATAATACGTGACTGATCAATCATTTTGCATACAGCTACGTTGCAGACAGCGAGACCTGACTGATCTGTGGACAATAACGATGCGTATTACATGTGAAGCTGACACTATCAACAGGCTACTGCCTGCATTGAACCTGAAGAAGCCCAGTCGCAACAGTCATGCCCATGTATCCGTTGGACGAAATGCAGGAAGCTCATCCAAACAGGCCGCGCTCTTCCTCATGGTGTGCACAGCCAAAGACAGGAATGGCACAAAGTATTTGGTATGTTTTAACCCATGCATGTTAATTTCTATGTTTTCACCCTTATGTATGCTGTGATTATTAGTTGAGTGTGAATACATAACTGTGATAGGATATTATTTTAGTCTTTAGTTACTGACATTAAGACACATTCCAATGTTTTTATTGTTGTTTTTTTTTACATGGAAACATGGCAATAAACAATCTTATCTTAAATATAGATCTGCCCTGCCTATGGTGCCAGAATACCCTTAAAAAGTTTGTAAGCTGTGAATGGGAAATTAAGTGTGACTGTGAATGCTATTGCTAAGCAACACTCACTGTGTATAAATTTGCTTATTTTAATTGTTATTTCTTGAGAAAACTTAATCAGCTTATGCAATTTCCATGTCAGTCCATTGTGCATACCTGATGCATAAAATTGTTTTCCTTCTCCCCTCCCCCCTTCCCACACACAGTCACACACACCACTCCCACCCACCCCACTCGTACCCTTATTTTTTTCTCCACCCCTCGTTTCTCCTCTGCCTGAAACTGCACCATGAGCATATGTTAGCCAACATGGAAGTTGCACACATTACAAGTAGACAGTCCTCATGATGATGAAGAGAATTAAATAAGTCTTGCCTATTTGCCACAGATCCCTGGCAATGTGAGCCAGATATTTTCAAAGTTCATCAACGAAGGAAAGGCCACCATCCGCTTCAAGGAGCCTGAAGAGGATCTGTGCCTTAGCAAAGTATGTTTTTAACTTTTATTGCTTTTTTTTGTTTTTGTTTGGCTTTAATTTTTTTTTAAATTGATAAAGGTGAACTGCATAAGTCAACAATTTATTGTTTAACCCTTATCATTCAGAATACGCCAGTGTGTGAAATAAATTTGACTAAAATAGTTCAAGGGTAATGCCAGAATAGCTTGGCGCCTCTAGGCACCAAGCTATTCTGGCACTACCCTTGAACTAAAGCCATTGGTCTATATCGTTACCTGTAAGTACTATAATGTAGCTTGCATTATATTTATATATGCAGTGTACAAATTTGAAGCTTTATTAGCCTCAGTATGATAGATATGGGTTAAACGTTCAGCTGTCACTGTGTCGGTAACAACTTTTGTTATGATTCCTGTGGGAATCGTCAATCTTGACAAAAAACACTACCGACAGCAAACGGATTTATATAATAAAGATAAAGGTAGTAAAGAAAACATGCACATTACCAACCAATTGACCAACTTGACTACTACATCTCAAGTTTGACTGATCTGATTCTGAATAATTCAGCTTAATTATTTAACACATTCTACCCAGGACTGAAATCCCAAAATTTTGAAGTTGCCCTCTGAAGGACTGTATTACACTCTAGAGACAGATAGAGCATATTGTTGAAGGGTGGTGCCAGAATAACTTGGCGCCTATGGGCACCAAGCTATTCTGGCACTACCCTTGAACTATCATGCTCAATCCATGTCTTGCTGTGCCATGTCAGGGCTGAATGAGTTAATGTTTAATCTGTTCCTTTATTAAGCCATTTAACCCAGATGCACTACAGCAAGTGATGGATTGACCATGATAATTCAAGGATAGTGCCTGATGGTGCTGAGCTAATCTGGCAGTGGCACTACCCTTGAATTATCATGATCGATCCATCTCTTGCAACATACTCATTAGGTGACACCACCTGCTCCATACCCAACCGACTCCCCTCCCCCTGGCTCACTGACGACATAGCTGAGGCCAAGCGCGAGCGCCGACAAGCGGAACGCCGCTGGCGCTCATCTGACCTCACCGTTCACAGACAGATCTTCCAAACAACTAGATCCAAAGTCTGCAAAATGATCTCCGACTCTAAACGCAAACACCTTCAAAACCAAATCCTGAAATCCACTTCTTCCAAAACCCTCTACGCCACCATGAACACACTCCTAGGCACTTCTAAAGACTCTCCTCTCCCCAACACGCACAGCAAAGAAGAACTCCCGTCTGCTTTTTCTACCTATTTTTCGGACAAAATCCAAACTCTGCGCAACACACTCGACACTGCCTTCTCCGCCTTGCCCTCCTGACCCCATCTTTTCCGGCACTCGCCTCTCGTCCTTCTGCCCCATTTTTCAGGATGAAGTCCTCAAGACCATAAAGTCCATGCCCTTCAAAACCTGCGAACTAGACCCCCTCCCAGCTTCTCTCTACCGTGACGGCCTTCCAAAACTTCAGCCCTTCATTACCGACATCATTAACGCATCTCTAGAAAACGGCTCCGTCCCCGATATCTTCAAGTCCGCCATCGTCCGTCCTCTCCTCAAAAAACACAACCTCGACCCAATCGAACTCAAGAACTATCGCCCAGTCTCCAATCTCTCTTTCCTGTCCAAGCTTCTTGAGAAGGTTGTTCTCAACCAGCTCAACCTCCACCTCACCGACAACAACCTCCTCAGTCCATTCCAGTCTGCCTATCGCAAACATCACAGCACTGAAACAGCCCTTCTACATATCTTAAACGATCTGCTTCTCTCCACCGACTCGGGCAACATCTCTCTTCTCACACTACTCGATCTCTCTGCCGCCTTTGACACTATTGACCACTCTATCCTCCTCCACCGACTCCACCACTCCTTCGGCATCACTGACTCTGCTCACTCCTGGTTTCTCTCCTACCTCTCTGACAGACAGCAGTCCGTCACCATCAACAGCGTCTCTTCCAACCCAGTCACGCTCTCCTGCGGAGTTCCACAAGGGTCCGTCCTGGGCCCGGTCCTTTTCACACTCTACACCTCTCCCCTGTCCAACATCATCCAGTCTCACCGCATACACCACCACCTCTACACTGACGACTCACAACTGCTAGACAAAGACAAACTCGACAACACTCAGTCACTCCTGACTCGCATGGCTGACTGCTATGAAGACGTGAAAAACTGGATGACAGCAAACAAGTTTAAACTGAACGACGACAAAACGGAAGCCATGCTGGTAGGCACTCGCCAGAAACTCTCCCAGCTCCCTCCCTCTCTCCACCTTCAACCCGATAGCACCCCCATCTCCCTCTCTGACTCGGCCAAGAACCTCGGGCGTTATCCTCGATTCCTCTCTGTCCATGACCAGCTTCGTCTCCGCCACGGCCCAGGCATGCTATTTCCACCTCCGCCGCATCAGTCGGATCAGAAAATACCTCACTACCGAAGCTGCCACCAAACTTACTGTCTCTCTCATCTTACCTCGCATCGACTACTGCAACTCTCTCCTTTCCGGCCTCCCTCACTCCACCACTTTCACTCTCCAACGCGTCCAGAACAATGCTGCCCGCCTCGTCCTCAGAAAGAAAAAATCCGACCACATCACACCCCTGTTCAAACTCCTTCACTGGCTCCCCATCCCCCAACGCATCCAATACAAAATTCTGTCTCTCTGCTACAAATCCCTGAACAATTGCGCTCCTGCCTATCTCTCAAACTTACTTCACCCCTACACACCTTCCCGCTCCCTCCGCTCTGCCTCCGACCCTCTTCGCCTTCACATCCCTCGCACCAAACTCAACACTTTCGGCCCCTGCTCCTTCTCCGTCTACGGTCCATCCACCTGGAACACTCTCCCACTCTCTCTTCGTCAGAAACACTCTCTCTCCTCCTTCCAGTCCGCCCTCAAAACTCAGCTCTTTCAACAGTTCTAGCACTATATCACCACACTCCCCACCGCAAGCTGACCGTCGTAATGTTTTTCACTATTTGTGGTACGTGAGTCATTGTCTAAAGCGTGCGCATGCGTGGGCGAGTTGTAAGTGCGCGCTTAGAGTTATAATTATTATAAGATAAGCATATTACAAATACCGTAATTATTATTATTATATTATGACACCTCCAAAATTTGGCAAAAACACTCTTGGGGTAAAATAGATTAATAAGACACTAATGACACCCTAAACTTTGGGAAGCATCTGTATACAAAGACTGGACAATAATAATAATACCGTTATTATATAGACGCTTTTTCTCAATTTTTGGGCAAATCGACTTAAAGCGCCGCGAAGTGAAACCCAACATGCACACTCACGTAACAGACACGGATTTACGCCATTTAAGACAAACACAGTACAAGACAGACGAAGGGCCAGTTCAGCTACTGAAGTTACAGAGATTTTTGATCGCTTGTATTTTAAATTTGTAAAGTGGCCTGAAACTGGTACCAAAGTTTGGGGGGGTGGGTGGGGGATGGAAGAACCGGAGTACCCGGAGAAAGAACCCCCGACGCTCCGCCCAAATTAACGGTGACACTTACCAGAGGAGAAAAGTCCGACGCTGGAACCCGTTTTCGAACCTCACACCTTTGGCATTGGTGGCAGGCGCCTTAACCACTGCGCCACGGACAAGCTGTGAAAGATAGTGTGGCCATAACAGTTCAAGTGAAGAGCCAGATTAGCTTGGCATATTCAAGGCACCAAGCTAACCCAATGCTACCCTTGAAACCATGGCCAATTTATCTTCTGCTGTGATGACTTAGGTGTGAACCTGATTAACCCATTACATCCTGAAGCTGATTTTTATTAAAAAAAAATTGCTTATTGTCCTATGAAACTTGAAAGCTACATTACAGATTACAAGATAGATCAACCATTTTAGTTCAAGGGTGGTGCCAGAATAGCCTGGTGCCTCAGGTGCCAAGCAGTTCTGGCACCACCCTTGAACTGTCAAAGTCAAATTTATTTCAAGCATTAGTGTATCAGGATGAAAAGGGTTAAGGTATTCACCATTTTACACTATAAGTAACGTTCTATTTCTGTCTGTCACAATTTACAGGCAGATCCTCTAAAGTTGAGGAGTTTACTTACCATCATCCGTCAAGCGGCACAGGACGGTGACCTTAGCAAGGTCACACTGACCACACTGCAGCCAGCGTCCACCGCTACCATAAAGAAACTGCAGACCAAGATGACCGTCTCCTCACGCAAAGATTACCCATTGACCACAACCTTCCCTTGCTCGCTGGAACACTTGCAGGTCTCGGCAGATTACTGGGGTGTTTTTTATCGCCCTTCACACATACCGGTACCATCAGTCGGGGTCACCATGAGATAATCTCAGATGCTTGCACAGCCTTGAATTCCAGTCAGTCAATCAATTAACCCTTTGCGTGTCGTTTGCGGTTTTGGTTGCGATGATTCCTACAGAAATCATCGCAACTAAAACTGCTACTGACATGCAGAGTGTCGGTAGCATTTTCATCATGTAGGAATCATCGTGACTAAAACAGCTATCAACACGCAAAGGTTTAATCAATCAGTCAATCCTCTCAATCGGGGGTACATTGGAGTCACTTTGAGTTTATCATATTGTATGTGTGTCCTTTCTGTAAATTTAATAGATTGGAGCCACAAACACCACAGTGGGAGATGCATCCATGATAGTTCAAATTACGTGCCCTGCCAATCAAATTTGGCACTACCCTTGAACTGTCTTGGCCAGTCTGTCTCCCACAGTTGGTACACACTCTTTGCAGGTGCCTACCAATTTTGTGAAAGTAATTATCAGATGTGGTGTTTGTTTTTTCAAAATACATTACCGATGGCATTACTATATGGAATACACTCGATGCCTAACGATTTCAGCCCAAAGTTGTGTCCCCTACACAATTGGGGAGGAGACACCGGGGATCCATGTATAGGAGCCCGGGTGGCCTCCCCTTACCACCCTATCCCGGCATGCGTGGGGCGAAAGCTCACCAGTTTCACTCTTAGCTCGACCGTGTATGGTCGGGTTTTTGCCTTGCTACGATAATATCTGTGGTTATTACTACGAACGTTTTAGCATATTATGTGGATTAGACTTTCTCCTTGGACTCAGTGTGCTTCATTGGTGTGTTCTACACTTCAACGTTCTACTGTGTGTGGACTTAGCGCCGACCGGGGTTGACTTTCAGTGAACTTCGTCCTTGGCTGCGGCCTTGGGTTTCGGCTTGTGACTTTACTCTCCCTCGTGACTTTGTGCCTCGTGGAGTGAGTTTGGCGCTTGAGTGTGTTCCGCCCTGCGGACGGTGTGCAGCGGACACTATGGCGGCTTCTATTTTGAAGTCTTACCTCCTTTGTGGGGATTTCCAGTGGCCCTCTGACGCCCACGACGCCTGCCTGCCGTGCTCGGGCTGCTCTTCCGACAGGATGTGTGACGTGTGTGCCGAGTGGAGCGAGGACCGGTGGTCTCAGATGTGGGATTTCTACAGACGTGACCGTCCTTCCCGGACCCGACAGTCTCCCCGGACTACCCCGCAGGATGGCGTCGGCTCCTCGGGCACCAGTTCGCTCCGTTGTCCAGGCCGCAGGTAAGTTCTCTTCGTTTACCGTAACCACGCAGGAACTCCCTCCCCACCCCGCTCCGAGTATTCTGAGTAGGGCAGGCGAGTATCAGAGTCACACTCCCCACGCTCCGTTTCTTCTGTACGTGGTTTGAGCTCCTTGAGTCTGCTCCCCCCCCCCCCCCCCCCCCCCCCCTCCGCCGCTCCGTATCACCCGAGCGGGCCAGGCGAGCTGAGCAGTTGTCCATACACACCCACCCACCCACCCCACACCCACCCCCACCTCGCTCCATTTCTCCCGAGCGGGCCCAGCGTGACGAGCGCAAAAGTAACAAGAAAGAGAAAAGAAGTAGGAAGAGAGGCTCTCCCTCACGCTCTGAAGCGTCTGAGCGTGACCCGAGGCCTGTAGAGGTGCTGCCCCCCACTCCGAATCTTCCGAGTGGGCGCAGCGAGCTACATTTATGTTTTCCCCCCCCCCCCGTATTGACCAGGCGGGCCCGGTGTGACTTTGACACGCGTCCCCCACGCTCCGAGGCTTCTGCTATGGGGGCCGCGTGCCCAAATTTTGTCCCCTCCCCATTCTGCCTGAGCGGGCTTGGCGAGACACCTTACTGTCCCCCCCCCCCATCCGGAACTTTCCAGGCGGGCCCGGTGTGACTCAGACACTAACTCACAGGACCAGATCCGCAGCGTCGCTGTTACACCCCCCGCCCGCTTACGATCCCCCGAGCAGGCTTGGGGAACCAGGGTTCCCCTACCGCCTCCCTTCTTCGTCCTTGCGTCGTCTCCGTTTTGCAGCCCCCCCCCCCCCCCTCCCCTCGCGGTTCTGCGAGTTGGGGGCTTACAGAGCCAAGCTTCGCCTTTGGCTGTCGTTCGACCGCGGTCCCTCTTTCCCCGCGACGCCCCGCCGGACGGGCTTCGCGGGCAGCTCCGCCTATCTTTCGCCCTCGCCAGTCACCTTCAGCGGACCAGCGCTCTCGGAGCCGGTCGCCCCTCCGTGTGGCTTCGCGTGATATGATAGGCGGTCTAAGGATGTAGACCCGCACGTACTCAGCCTACATCCAACGGATTCGGCTTCGGCCATCTTCTTGCGGGACTCACCCTCCGGGTCTCCCGACCGCCTGTCAGCTGTTTCGTCGGTCTCCTCCTCTTCTGAGTATGTCGGACCTTCACTCAGCTCACAGACGGTCCATGCATTGGGAGAGGTCTCCCGTCTAACCTCGCTTCCAGTCAGCGTTTCTCGTGGTAGGGCTCGCCCCCTTCAGGCTCCACAGTCCTTCCCCGCCTCCCACCCCTCTTGGTCCCGCGGTGCCCGTAAATCGGGGCGTGGTCGGGCCCGCTGACTTACCCCCTCCGCCCCCGTCAACAGTTCTCGGGTCTCCAGTCGGTGGGCGGCTGGCCAACTACAGCGTCCATTGGAGATAGCTGTTCCCCAACGACCCCTGGATCATATCGACTGTTTCCTCAAGACTTCAGCTTTCGTTCCAGTCCCCTCTGCCGCTACACGTCTCCCTTGTGGACCCAGGCTCCAGTCAACCGACTCCAGGCAGAAGCTCTGCACAGAGAAGTAACGGCCTTACTCGACAAGCAGCGACAGAAGTGGTCTCCCAATAAGACTCGCCGGCGTTCTACAGCCACCTCTTTCTCATTCCCAGAGTGGTCCCTGCACCCAGACATCTTTCGCTGGATCTGCTCGTGATGGGAGACGCCCTAGTCGACCTTTTTGCGACCAGATGGAACAACCAGCTCCCGCTGTTTGTCTCTCCAGTCCCGAACCCTCTCGCCTGAGCGGCAGACGCGCTCTCCTTTCCTTGGGACGGTCTGATCGCGTATGCCTACCCCCTGTCTGTGCTGGTGCCGAGGATCCTGCGGAAACTTCTGGGATGCTCCACAGTTCTCTTCCTGGTACCGCCGTGAGATGGCCTTAGTCGCCTGCTCGGCGTTAAACACCAATAATCTATCAATCAATGAATCTTCCTGGTGGCCCCCCTTCAAGTGGACCAAGAGCTGGACCTCGGATCTGCTCGCTCTAACGACGGACCCGCCCCTAGAGCTCCCCGCCCCGCCCACGATGCTGAAGCAGCCCCTCCAGGCTTTCTTCCACCCATGCCGGGAGCGCCTCCTCCCTCACGCCTGGAGCTTGTCTGGCAAGCCCTCGCCGCTAGAGGTGCCTCAGATGTGGCAGTGGCGGCGTTTACAGCAGACTGTCTACCAGGAATGTGTTCGAAGGCAAGTGGAGGGTCTAACAGGTCGTGGCCCCCCCCCCCCCCATGAGTCTGACTACCCCCCAGCTGGCGGTTTGCTTCCGATGACTCGTCGACGACCCAGGCTTTGTGCCTACTACCGTCAAGTGTTGCCACGCCATGATCGCAGACACTTACCGCCCCCTGGGCCTACCGGATCCGGCGCTTGCAGAGACCTTTCGGAGCTGTTGGCTCATTTTGAACTCCAACGTCCTGTCTCCCGTTCTCTCATACCTTGGTGGGACCTCGCTTGGGTACTGACGTGGCTAAATATGGACCGCTTCGAACCCCTGCCTTTGGCATGGTTCGCCGACCTGACCCGGAAACGTGTTTCCTCCTGGCGCTCGCCACGGCGTACCACGTGAGCGAGCTTCATGCGCTCTCAGCACGCCCCGCGTGTCTGCACTTCGAGCTGATGGCTCTACGCAGCTACTCACCGACCCGTCCTTTCTAGCCAAGAACCAACTTCCCTCGGCTGCGCCCCAGAAGATGATCGTACGTCCGCTCAGAGGGGCGGCCCGATCCCGCGGGTCGCGTCAACAGGACCCAGTCTGGGCACTGAGGATTTACCGGCGGCGCTCAAAGTCACGCCGTCTAGGGCGCATCCACCTCTTCCTACCAGTTCTCCAGGCAGGCCTTGGATCTCACCTCGCGCTGGGACCATACGGCGTTGAGGTGCGTCCCCTGGGTGGTGGATAGGGGGTCCCTCGTGAGAGGGGTGCACCGAATGAAATAAGGTGCCGTGAACCAACATGGTCTAAGGGAAGGTGACCCCGACAGAAAACCCCTGGTCCTCCTAGTAAGGGGGTTGGGCGTGGGGGTAGCTTCCCCACCCTGCAAAAAAGGAAATAGCTACAAAAACGCCGACGAAAAGATTAACAGTAATTCCTTTCCTGGAGGAGGAAGGTTCTTCTACTAGAAGACTTGTGACGTCCTGTGGTGAAAGCCGGAAGTCTTCGGAAGCCACAGGACCGAGCCGCCTCTCTCTATCCAGGGATACAACCATGGGAACATGGAACGTCAAGACCATGTACCAGAGCGGCACAAAAGTACAACCTTTCCCTGCTAGGCATCAGTGAAGCCAGATGGACGCAGTCTGGCCAGAAAAGGCTGTTACGTGGGGAGATGATTCTGTATTTAGGTCATGAAGAGGAGAATGCCCCCCATACAGAAGGAGTAGCACTCATGCTGTCACCAGTGGCACAGAGAGCACTGATGGGCTGGGAACCTCTTGGGCCAAGAATTATAACAGCAGCCTTTAGAACTAAGAAAAAGCTCAAGCTGAACGTCATCCAGTGACAGTGACGAGGAAGAGAAACAAGAGTTCTACGACCGACTCCAGAGTGCCGTGGACAAATGTGCGGAGCGAGACATCACCATCGTCATGGGCGATTTTAATGCCAAAATAGGGGAGAACAACACCGGATACGAAGAGGTGATGGGGAGACAGGGACTAGGCTCGGAGATGAGTGAGAACGGGGAGAGGTTTGTAGACTTTTGTGCTCTAAACCGACTTGTCATTGGAGGCAGCATCTTCCCACACAGAAGAATACACAAAGCAACTTGGGTCTCACCTGACCATACAACAGAGAACCAAATAGACCATATCTGCATTAGCAAGAAATTTAGAAGATCCCTTCAAGATGTTCGAGTGAGGAGGGGAGCAGATGTCGCCTCAGACCACCATCTGCTTACCTTAAGAATGAAGCTCAAGCTAAAGAAAAGCCGCACAGAGACAACAAGAAGACAGCGCTATAATGTAGGCCTCCTGAGAGAAACTGGAGTTAGAGAAGAGTTCAAACTGGTGCTGTCCAACCGGTTTCAAGCGCTACAGGAGCTAGTAAATGAAGAGGAGGCGGTCACCACAGAGCAGCAGTGGAAGGCAGTTAGAGAGGCGCTGAACTCAACCTGCAAAGACACTATAGGGTTCAGGAAACACCACCACAAGGACTGGCTGTCGGCACAGACCTTGAAGAAGATAGAAGCGAGGAAGCAGAAGAAAGCAGCGGTCAACAACAGTCGCACGAGAGCAGCCAAAGTAAGGGCACAGGGGGAATACTCGGAAGCCAACCGCGAGGTGAAGAGGAGTATCAGGGTAGACAAGAGGGCCTACACAGACAGCCTGGCAGCAGAGGCAGAAAAGGCAGCAGGCAGCGGCAACATGAAACAGCTCTACGACATTACCAGAAGATTGTCGGGTAAGTATGGCCATACAGAAAGACCAGTAAAAGACAAAGAAGGCAAGCCTATTGCAGACAGAGCAGACCAACTCGACAGATGGGCCGAGTATTTTGAAGAGTTACTGAACAGACCTAGCCCACCCGACCCCCCCCGACATCCAGCCGGCAGAGACCGACCTACCCATCAGCTGTGACAGACCCAGCCGGGAAGAGATCAGAAAAGCAGTGGCATTTTTGAAGAATGGCAAAGCAGCAGGGCCAGATGGCATCCCAGCAGAGTCTCTGAAAGCAGACCTAGAGACAACAGTTGAGATGCTGTACCCACTGTTTGGAAAGATCTGGGAAGAGGAGGTGATGCCAGCTGACTGGAAGGAGGGGTACCTAATCAAGCTTCCCAAGAAAGGCGACCTCAGCAAGTGTTCCAACTACAGAGGAATCACCTTGCTGTCAGTACCAGGAAAGGTCTTCAACAGGATCATCCTAGAGAGAATGAAGAGCTCCGTTGACCCCCAGCTGAGAGACCAGCAAGCAGGATTCAGGAAGAACCGATCATGTACAGACCAGATCGCCACTCTCCGCATCATCGTGGAACAGTCTCTGGAGTGGAGCTCCCCGCTGTACGTCAACTTTGTGGATTATGAGAAAGCATTTGACAGCGTGGACCGAGAGACTCTGTGGAAACTCCTACGACACTACGGTGTACCCACAAAGCTCGTCCGCCTGATCAAGAACAGCTATGATGGCATAACATGTCGCGTGATCCACGAAGGGCAGTTCACCAGAGAGCTCCAGGTCAGAACTGGTGTCAGGCAGGGGTGTCTGCTGTCTCCGTTCCTCTTCCTACTGGCCATAGACTGGGTCATGAAGATGACCACAGAGCACAGACGAAGTGGAATACAGTGGACACTGTGGACACAGCTTGACGACCTCAATTTTGCAGACGACTTGGCATTACTGTCCCACACTCATCAACAAATGCAGGACAAGACCACGAGGCTTGCTGATATCTCGTCCCAAGTGGGCCTCACCATTCACAAACAGAAAACAAAGACAATGAGGCTGAACGCAACCAGGGAAGAACCAGTCTTGCTTGCTGGCACCCCGTTGAAGGAGGTGGAGTCCTTCACCTATCTCGGGAGCATCATAGACAAAAAAGGCGGCACTGATGCAGATGTCAGAGCACGAATCGGTAAAGCCAGAGCAGCCTTTCTCCAGTTGAAAAAAGTGTGGAGTTCCAGAGAGCTGTCACAACACACCAAAGTCCGGATTTTCAACTCCAATGTAAAAGCAGTTCTCCTATATGGAGCAGAGACATGGAGATTGACAAAAACCACAGTCAATAGAGTACAGACCTTCATGAACAGTTGCCTTAGAAGAATTTTGAAAATCCACTGGCCAGAGAAGATCAGCAACGTCAGACTCTGGGAGAGAACAGAGCAGATAACAGCAGAGAATGAAATTGGGCGAAGAAGATGGGGATGGATCGGTCACAGTCTGAGAAAGCCAGCTTCCAGTATCACTAGGCAGGCATTGTCATGGAACCCCCAGGGAAAAAGGAAAAGAGGTAGGCCGAGAAACTCCTGGCGTCGAGACCTCCAAGCAGACATCAAGAGACTGGGAACCACCTGGAGTAGAATCGAAGGAGAAGCACAGGACAGGAGTTGCTGGAGGTCTCTCGTCGACGGCCTATACCCGGGTAGGGGTGACAGGCGTAAGTAAGAAGTAAGTAAGCCTTGGATCTCAGCCCAGACAGTTCGTCCTGGATGTGGTGGGTGCTTTGCTGGCCTACCAAGACCTCTCCCCGGACGGGGATAGACGGTTACAGGTCCGGGCGCATGAAGTTCGAGCAGTAGCCCCCAGCGCGGCCCTTGACAAAAACTGCTCGGTTAAAGACTTTCTGGCGGCGGTAGGCTGGCGTGCAGACTCCACCTTTGCCCGCTTGTACCTCCGCAACCTATCCAGCCAGCGTGACTCCCTGGCCATGGTGGGCTACATCTCCGCGGCCCAGCACTCCTTCCGCGCGCCGCAGGCACCATGGGCACTTGTTAACTGAAATCGTCGGGAGTGCTCCTTGTGGGCCGGCAGAGGGTGTTAGGTATAGGGGTTGGGTGTCGGCACCCTCCTCCTCTTCGCTATTCTTCCATATAGTAATGCCATTGGTAATGTATTTTGAAAAACAAATCAATTTTTTGGAAAAATACTTACTGATGGCATTACTCGTATGGCCCTCCCACCTGCCCCGCTTGCCTCCTTGGCTAAGAATTATTGGCTAAGTGTGAAACTGGTGAGCTTTCGCCCCACGCATGCCGGGATAGGGTGGTAAGGGGAGGCCACCCGGGCTCCTATACATGGATCCCTGGTGTCTCCTCCCCAGTTGTGTAGGGGACACAACTTTGGGCTGAAATCGTTAGGCTATAGAGTGTACTCCATATAGTAATGCCATCGGTAAGTATTTTTTAAAAAAATACATTTTACTTTTTAGAAAAAAAATCATTTTTTTACTTAAGGGTGTGGTTGTCAGTATCGCATTGTCGCGATTATTCCTACAAGAATCTTTGTGTAAAAAAGCACTACCAACAACCAAAGGGTTAGCCCTGACAGACTACAGAAGGAGATGGATCGACCGTGATAATTTAAAAGTATTGCCAGATTTGTGCCATCAGGCACCAAGCTAATCTGGCACTACCCTTGAATTATCATGCAACTCCTGCTACTGGTACAGATCGTTAGGTGACACCTCTAAAACTTTGGAAATGTGGCCTTGGGGTTAAATGGGTTAATGCCCTTGTGTGTGCAGCCACCGGTAGTGTTAACTGTACCACTGGTTGCATGCACACATGGGTTACATCTAGGTGTACAAACTATGTTTTGTCAACATTATTCGCCTTTGTGGTGCAGACAACACTAACGCATAAAACACCATGATATGTGCTCAGCATATTAACTTCTTTCCTTACAACAGGTGAACAACTGTGGCATGAAGCGCCTGGACTCCCGCATCCTTCAACTCCGGAAACTCCACACCCTCAACCTGTCTGACAACCTTCTCTCCACTCTCCCAGATGACCCTGGGCGCTGGACAGGTCTGGCAGAACTTTGTCTGGCACGGAATCAGCTGTCCGCGCTGCCTGCAGTTTTGTGGCGCAGCTGGTTGAAAAACACACTAGTGGTTCTGGACGTTGGGGGGAACGGATTGAAGGCTCTTCCAGTGCAGTTGTGTGAGATGAAGAGTCTGGTGCAGCTGCTGGTCGATAACAATCAGCTGACCGCGCTGCCTCCAACCATCGGTAAGATGGGACAGATTAGCTCATTCAGCGTTGGCATGCTGCGGGAAGATGTTGGTTGACCATGACAGTTCAAGGGTGGTGCTAGAACAGCTTGGCGCCTGGAGGCGCCAAGCTGTTCTGGCACCACCCTTGAACTATCATGGCCAATCTGTAACTGTAATGTAGTAATGATGTCAATGCCCAAATTTTGAAATGTTGACCTCAGGGCTCTTGGTGTTACTGTTACTCGACTAGATTTGGGGAGTTGATAGGTCAGGAATAACATTCTGACTAAAATTTACTCACTGCAAAATGTCGGCCGTCTCCCACTTTTTTTTAGCTGCCAGTTATTAATTCTAACAAATGCAATGCCATTTGGACACAAGTTATGAAGATACTGTCACATCATCAGTCATGTGGTAAACTGCAGGTCGTGACTCACGTTCGCTTTGATGTACCAATAGTGCCAAAATTTTACATTGCATAAGCTTGCAATAAAAACGACAAGTAATCAGAATGTCTTTTGTGCATTTTGTGGACTGCGCCAGAAATGTTAGAAGGTGGATCTCCAGCTGACTTTTGGTCACTTTAGTAACATTGATTTCATGCTTTACCACAGGTGCTCTGACCAACCTGCACACGCTGTCAGCCACTCACAATGCCATTTCACGCCTCCCTGCCTCCATTGGTCGACTTCCCCTGGAGTCTTTCGATCTCTTTGGCAACCCACTGCAGCTTCCTGACAAAGACACAATCCTCTCATCCAGCTTGGGTGTACCTTCCCTGGCTGAGACCACAGCAAGAGCTATAAAAACCTTGAGGTAAGAGCAATGCTACAGCTTGTGTTGACTGTGCTGGGTGTTTTTGTGGTCGTCACTTTATCACACAATGAATGTGAGATTTCTTGGGGGTCAAATAATTTGGACTGTGCATACTTGGGATATTGCCATTTGTAACGCACGCAGACTTGCCCCCAGTCGTACGCACAGAATCTCGCACAACAGACGCATACACCGCCACTGACTCAGACGGGCGCATTCATGTGGTAAAACACAACTCACGGCTTCCTTTCTAACGGAACTTTTATACAAGATAAACAATAAAAGAAAAATGCTCACAAACTATCACAACTATATACACCACTTCTTTCCTACTACCAGCATCTTAACACCACATCCATATACACTCAATATCACTGCCAGGCTAGGTATTAGTTTCTCACTATCCAACCTGCTTGGTGTTCTCGCCTGGTTACGTTAGTCCTTTCACGTCTAGGTGTGCAAGTCCTTGTTCGTATGCTCCCGAGTCGTCCCGTCTCTCATACCGTAGATGTCCTCGTAGCTCGTACCGTATCTTCGCTGTGACCCAAGTGTCTCGGCACCGGTCGCTCACTCCCCGAGTGAAGAGATGGAGATATGACCTCGTATTAGGTCCCTGGTGACTTTACGTCTCGGCATCCATCGCTCCAACTCCCGACAAGCACTCTGAACACAATAAAGTCCTAAAACGTAACACTTGCTAAACGCACAACATATTGGATCATATGAGAAACATTATGTAACCTGGCTGATACAAATAACTCGCACGTTCATTCACACCCACACGTGCTTCATAACCCGAACTACTTCCGTAACACCCCATAACTCTGTCACCACCTTGAAACAAACTATAACTGACCTAGCACCCTCGCTATACGTTATCCCATACGCTGGAAAAGACTATGCTTAACCAACCATGTACTACCTTCATAACGACTTAGACATACACCCCTCACATTCCTTTAGTTATCCATCTCGGTAAATAACTGTATACGAAAAACGCCGGTTACCTCACTGAATCACAAACCAACATAACTGAACCAACCCAGACAACGCTATACAACCAAATTACTCTTACCAACGCATACTATCCTTAACGCAAGTAACAATCAATAATATATATATAGAAACATACCTGAATTCTAGGTTTCAGAGTGTAACGCACGCAGACTTGCCCACAGTCGTACGCACAGACTCTCACGCAACAGACGCATACACCGCCACTGACTCAGACGGGCGCATTCATGCGGTAAAACACAACACACGGGCTCCCTTTCTAAAGTAACCTTTATACAATATAAAAGAAAAGAAAACGCTTTAAAGACTATCAAACTATATATACAAGGCTCTCTATCACACACTCAAATCACAGTATCTTTGCCAGGCTAGGTTTTAGTCTCTCAATGTCTCCAACCTGTTTGATGTTGTTGCCTGGTTACGTTGGTCCTTCCCACGTCTAGGCGTGAAAGTCCTTCGTCGTACGCGTATTGCCGTCCTGTCTCTTCGGGCACGGACGTCCTCGTTCTCGTACGGTACACTCAGTTCTCGCTTGGACTTGGGTGTCTTGGTTCCCAGTCAGACTCACTCTTAGAAGAGCTGGAGGGATGACCTCACGTAGGTCCCACCTGCGACTCGACGTCTCGGCGTCTGTCTTCCACTCTTGTTACAAGAACTCTGAATAAACAATAAAAGTCCCAACGTAACACTTGCTAAACACACAACATATTGGATCAATGAGAAACGTCACGTAACCTGGCTGATACAAATAACTCACATGTTCATTCACACACACACACGTGCTTCATAAACTATTTTCGTATCACCCCCATATCTGTCACTATCTTGAAACAGACTATAGCCTAACTGACACTCTTGCTATACATTACTCTATACCCTGGAAAAGACTATGCTTAACCAACCACGTACTATCTTCATAGCGGTTTAGACATACACACTTCATATTCCTTTAGTCATCTAACTCGGTAAACAACTGTATACAAAAACACTGGTTACTTCACCGAATTCTAAACATACTATACCAAACCGGAACACCACTATACAACCACATTAATCTTACCACGCATACTGTCTTTAACTAAACAACTATCAATACTAAGTTTATAGAAACATACCTGAAATCTAGGCTTCAGAGTCAGGGAATGCGGGCTAGGTAACTCGAACACAACCGTTCCATACGACAAGACAGCCCGCAATAACCAAACTAGACCTCTGACAGTCACAGCTTCCGCCTAGAACTCACTAAACAGAACTCACTAAAAATTCCCGTGCTAACCATGTCTTACAGATTCCACATGGGCAGCAGGCCCCACGGACTTTCGGCACAAACAAACCGTTAACAAAAACCGTACCGTACTAATCCTAAGGAATGAGCACTATGCACGAGCATAGAGCTTCATCACAATTCCCCCTTCCTCGGGAAAAAAAAGAAACGACCGAGTTTCTTTTTAAGACTACTCGACGTAATGTTATCCGAAAACAGGAAAGGACTAACTGTTACTACCTAGAATACAAGAAAAAAAATTACAGCCTTACGCCTCAACGCACAACTTAAGATCGCACAGCGACACAAAACAGAACCAACGCGCTAAAACCTTCAGAAATGAAATCGATCCAACGACTGCCCACACACACACTCGCGAGACCCCCGTCTCTGACCTACCGACAATCGCAAGACCCCCATCTCCGACTTGCCTACAATCGCGAGACCCTAGTCTCCGATCTACCTAAATATTGGGTGCTGAGCGGCATTTCTGTCCGCAACAGAAGAATGCCGTCTCAGACCAACCCGACTATTGGGCCAAGCCCGCTGACCGATTCCCTGTTTCTGGACGGAAATAACACGTTCCCTCTACCCACGAGCACGCTTGCTCTGAGCTCTCGTCGCGACTGCACCGCTAGGAACATGAGCTCGCTTAATCGCTCCAACTCTAGCGATGACTGGCTGCACACCCTTCATGTTACCCACGACTAAATCAACTACTGGCTCGTCGATGACACACGAAACCAGACTACCTGTAAAAAACTCTGTGTCAATCTCTATCTTAGCTAACGGAAAAACTTCTATCTTTCCTCCAAACGAAACTACTTTCTGTGAATCGCCTGTGAACTGATCTGGTCTAACAAGGCTACGCCTGACCCCCGCGGTCGTTGTACCGGAGTCACGGAGAACAGAAACGAGACATCCGTTTACAACCCCGTCTACCAGCGGTAGGCAACCATCTCCGTTAGCTGAACACACCGCGCCCAGCTGTGGTTCCTCCCCGACTGGGACCGCAAAACTGGCTACGTGAGTGGGTTGCACCGCCCCATCCACCATACCAGGACTATTAGGACCTTGATGAGCCAGATGGCCGTGCTTCTGATAACCAGCATACTGCGCGCCTGCACTGTAGTACGGACAGCTCCGACTGAAGTGCCCGTACCCACTACAAGAAAAACACTGCGTGTCCGAACTCGCAACACGACCACGACCATACCCACGCAAAGAAGTCCCTCCACATGCGTACGGATCGCTACCGCCATTGCTGTTACCTCGATCACCGCGTCGAAAACGCAAAGTACCTCTACTGTTAATCCGCTGGCCTCCACGTAAAGTATTGACCCCCCGGTAACCCCCAGACGTGTTAGCAGCGACCAACCCGACTGGCGGTGTCTCGGTCCTACGCGCGAGGTTTTTCGTAGGATGCGCCATCCAAAAAGCCTCCGCGTGCTGTACTAACTCGTCCGTAGTTTTGAGGTTACGCTCTCTCAAGAATACCGCTAGATCCTTGGAAACGCTCCCAAAGAACTGTTCAGCCAACATGAGATCGAACAATGCTTCGTACGTGTGGTCGATCTTTGACAGCTCGACCCAACGTACGAGCAAATGGGACAATCGTTTGCCAAACGACATAAACGATTCCCCTGTCTCTGGCCAACAAGCTCTCAAGCGTTCCCTAAAACCTTCCGCATTACACTGGAACTTCTGCAAGAGACACTCCTTCAAAGTCTCGTAATCTATGGTCCCCGAAACGGTCAAACTATGGTAAAGACTCAAGGCCTGTCCCTCAAGCACAGACGAAAGCAAGACGGGCCAGTTGGCAGAAGGCCAACTCAACGCCTGCGCATGAGACTCAAAACGACACAAAAAAGCGTCAATAGAGTCTACGGACTCTTTAAACATCGGCAGTTTAGGAAAATTGCGTATGCCTCGGCCTACTGAATCACTATCTGCTCTAGATCCCGCATCCCGAGCTAACTGCATTTGTACCTCCCTATCTCTCTCCTTGTCCTCCCTATCCTTTTCCTCCTTCTCTCTCTGGTACTCTAGTTCCTTCTCTCTTAAAGCATGTTCCCTCTCGTCTTTCTCTCTCTGAAACGCTCTATCTTCTCTTTCTCTTTCTCTCTGTACTTCTAACTCCTTTTCCTTAAACTCCATTTCCTCTTTCTTAAGTATTCTGTCTTTCTCTTCTCTCTCCCTCTGAATTTCTAGCTCTTTCTCCTCTCTCTGTATCTGCATTTCCAACTCTTTTTCCTCTCTAAGTCTACGAATTTCTAATTCTTTCTCGTCCTTCACCCTCTGAACCTCTAACACTTTCTCTTTTAGTACTCTCTCCCTCGCCCTATCTTCTCTATCCCTACACTTCTCCACGTAATCAAAAAGCTTCTCATCCCTAAGTCCTAACCTTTCACCCTGTTTAATGTAAGCCTCTACCGGGTCTACCTCCATATTTACTACAACTTCCCAAACTTGAGCACGTAAAATTACAAATATCACAACCAAATCACGGAAAACTTAAAATGCCAACTCACAACAATATCAACTACCTACGCAGAAAACAGTGACCTACTTTGATGTCCAGATGGAACGAAAAAAAGAACGAAAGAAAGAAGAGCAAGGAAAAAGAACACTACCTATACAAAGGGAAGAAACAAGAACTAGCTCCTCGTAAGATCCCGAAAACTACAGAAATAACGGATCTTACCCCCTAGAATCGGAGAGGGGAATCTAACACAACATGCACATATCAACAAATCCTACTCTAAAATCGCTATCGCCCGCAGATACTTTAACCTACCGCTAAAACAGGGTCACCACTGTAACGCACGCAGACTTGCCCACAGTCGTACGCACAGACTCTCACGCAACAGACGCATACACCGCCACTGACTCAGACGGGCGCATTCATGCGGTAAAACACAACACACGGGCTCCCTTTCTAAAGTAACCTTTATACAATATAAAAGAAAAGAAAACGCTTTAAAGACTATCAAACTATATATACAAGGCTCTCTATCACACACTCAAATCACAGTATCTTTGCCAGGCTAGGTTTTAGTCTCTCAATGTCTCCAACCTGTTTGATGTTGTTGCCTGGTTACGTTGGTCCTTCCCATGTCTAGGCGTGAAAGTCCTTCGTCGTACGCGTATTGCCGTCCTGTCTCTTCGGGCACGGACGTCCTCGTTCTCGTACGGTACACTCAGTTCTCGCTTGGACTTGGGTGTCTTGGTTCCCAGTCAGACTCACTCTTAGAAGAGCTGGAGGGATGACCTCACGTAGGTCCCACCTGCGACTCGACGTCTCGGCGTCTGTCTTCCACTCTTGTTACAAGAACTCTGAATAAACAATAAAAGTCCCAACATAACACTTGCTAAACACACAACATATTGGATCAATGAGAAACGTCACGTAACCTGGCTGATACAAATAACTCACACGTTCATTCACACACACACACGTGCTTCATAAACTATTTTCGTATCACCCCCATATCTGTCACTATCTTGAAACAGACTATAGCCTAACTGACACTCTTGCTATACATTACTCTATACCCTGGAAAAGACTATGCTTAACCAACCACGTACTATCTTCATAGCGGTTTAGACATACACACTTCATATTCCTTTAGTCATCTAACTCGGTAAACAACTGTATACAAAAACACTGGTTACTTCACCGAATTCTAAACATACTATACCAAACCGGAACACCGCTATACAACCACATTAATCTTACCACGCATACTGTCTTTAACTAAACAACTATCAATACTAAGTTTATAGAAACATACCTGAAATCTAGGCTTCAGAGTCAGGGAATGCGGGCTAGGTAACTCGAACACAACCGTTCCATACGACAAGACAGCCCGCAATAATCAAACTAGACCTCTGACAGTCACAGCTTCCGCCTAGAACTCACTAAACAGAACTCACTAAAAATTCCCGTGCTAACCATGTCTTACAGATTCCACATGGGCAGCAGGCCCCACGGACTTTCGGCACAAACAAACCGTTAACAAAAACCGTACCGTACTAATCCTAAGGAATGAGCACTATGCACGAGCATAGAGCTTCATCACACAGAGTTTTGGAATACGGGCTAGGGTATCTCACACACGTCTGTACCCTCTGAGAATAAAGCCCACACTAATGTTTCTACAGCTCTGCCAGACTGAGCTCTCGCCTACCACTCACTAAAACTCCCCGTATTAACCATGTCTTAAAGATTTCACGTGGATCTCGTGCCACACAGACTATCGGCACAAAACAAACCATTGACAACTACTGTACAGCATTTACCCTACTGTGTGAACACTCTGCATGAGCATAGAGTTTCATCACACCATTACTATGTAAAGAAGATAACCCTTTGTTGGTAGTGTTTTGTTGGTAGCGCTTATTGCTGTGATGATTCGGGTCAGAAATTAATATTATGACAGAGGGTAAAAGACACTTCACCTGCCGATCTGGCACTACACTTGAACTATCACGGCTCTATTTCTATCATGGCTTATCTGTACCCCTTTGTGCGTGCAACAACCAGTACTTTGCACAGCAATGACAGCTATATATATATATGCACACAGGGATTAATCCCTTCACTGCATGTACCAAGAAAAAATTATAACTGCGAAAGACATCGATCCTCAGGAGCCCTGCAGTTGCATGGGGTTCTTAAAGATCTATGCCTCTTGCTGCCAGTGACAACACTTTGTATCCGTGTTCCTTGGACAGCTGGGGCTCTTTGTTTCCTCAAAATACATTACCGATGACATGACTATATGGAAGTGTCAACTACTTACTCAATTTTAGCCTAAGAACCTGTTGTGCTACGACACAACCCGGGAGGCACTCGGGGAACCCCTAGAGGGGCCGAGAATTGTCTCCCGTTACTGCCCATCCGGTTCCAAGTCACGAGGTGACCAACCAGTCATTCTACTTAGCTCACGCTGTGCAGACGTGTTTCGCTAGCCTACGGACTTTGACTCTGCTTGTTGCGACCGGTTGTTCGCCAGTCTTTTGGACTTTTTTTTTTGGGACTAGCTGCTTGCGCCGACCCTGCCTGTGCCCTGTGTGGGTCTGCTTCGTCGCCTGAGCGTTCTGCTGCTTCCCTTGTCTGCGCCTTCTTGGGTTGCGGGGACTCCGCGGCGCTGACTTGCTAGGATGCCTCCCACCTTCGCGCCATGAGGGTGGTATGGAGGTCCTCCCCCCATCCCCGCTTCTCCTGAGAGGTAGGGTAGCTGTACTGGCCCTCGGCCGGCCCCCAGTCTGGGCACCGGTTTCAAGCAGAGGCACTTCCTTTCTTCGTACCTTTGTTGTACTTTTTGCGCCGAACGCTCGATTTAGCTTGGCGGGGGCCGCACGTGCCTGCGCCCGCTCGCCTTTCATGTTCATGGGTGTTGCAGGAACAGGCGCTTGCCTGCATGCTTGTACCTTTGTTGTACCATTGTGTGTCGAATGCTCGCCTTAGCTTGGCGGGGCCCCACGTGCCCGCGCCCACTCGCCTTTCATGTTGATGGGTGTTGCAGGAACAGGCGCTTACCTGCATGCTTGTACTTTGTTGTACCATTATGCGTCGAACACTCGCCTTAGCTTGGCAGGGCCCCACGTGCCCTCGCCCATGCGCCTTCATGTATGATTTGCGTTACAGCTGTCATTTGCTTCCTGCACGAGGTGCGGCGAGTTCCAATGGCCGACTGGCAACCACAAGGTCTGTCTCCCGTGTGCTGGCTGCGCCTCCGACCACTCTTGCGACATCGGCTCGACCTGGCCCGAGCAGCGTTGGTCACAGTTATGGAGCCTTACAGGCGCAAAGCAGTGTCCGCTGTCCGCACGCGACCGCACCAACCTTGTGGAACGGCCGCCACGCCGGACACGTGAGCCCAGCACTCCTAGCAGGACTGCTCTCAACGCGACCCATCCCCAGAGGGACACCGCCCGGACAAAGCCCGCTGGTTCTTACGGGGAGCCATACAGCCGGCAGAGCGCCCGCCTCACTGAGCCCGGCCTCTTGGGACGCACCCCACGCCGCCCGGGTCCACTGTCAGTCCTAGATCATCTCTAATCTGAAGCTCGCTGGCTCTTACGAGGAGTCCATTAGCTGGCGGGAGCCTGCCGTACTGGACACATGAGCCCAGCGCTCCTCGCAGGACTGCTCTTAACGCGACCCCTCCCCGGAGGGAGCCCGCCCGGACAAAGCCGCTGGTTCTTATGGGGAATCATTTAGCCAGCAGAGCGCCCGCCTCACTGAGCCCGGCCTCCTGGGACGCGCTGTCCACTGTCAGTCCTACTCGTCGCTACTTGGTCCGCTCACTGGCTCTTCAGGGAGTCGTTATCTGGCTGAGAGCCTGCCTCACTGAGCCTGGCTCGCACAGACCAGTGCCAAGAGAGAAGGGCGCGACCACACCGCCCTGGGGGATGCACGCCGTGCCGGACACAGGAGCCCAGCTCTCCTAGCAGGACTGCATTCAACGTGACAGCTCCCCGGAGGGAGCCTGCCCGGACATAGCCCGCTGGTTCTTATGGGGAGCCATATAGCTGGCAGAGCACCCGCCTCACTGAGCCCAGCCTCCTGGGATGAGCCGCGCGCCGTCCTGTGTCCACTGTCAGTTCTGTTTGTCTACTCGGAAAGCTCGCTGACTCTTTTGGGGAGTCGTTAGCTGGCAGAGAGCCCACCTCACTGAGCCCGGCTCGCAGAGACCAGTGTCCACTCGCCCGTGGACTTCGGGCAGTTCGGAGCACTCCCACTCCCCCAGCAGCTCCAGACGCTCTCGTTCACCCGTGGACGAGCTCAGGATGCACCGCGGTGCGCGTCACTCCAGCGGATGCAGCCCTTGACCAAGTCTCGCGCTTCGGTTCCGCGGCCGTCTCCACGTTCGTCCTGTTCGGCTCGCCTCGCCCGCCGAGTTTGCCTGTCGCCTTCGCCACATCGTCGCTCGAGTAGGAGCTCGCAAAAGGAAACAGAAGAAGGTCCTGCTGCCCCCACCAGTGCTTCTTGCAGGGCTGCCTCGTTCGGCTCGGTCCATTGAGCCTAATAGCACCCGACGGGATTTGCCATCCTGCACAGCACCAAGAGTTCAATTATACCCTTCGATTGACAGAAGGAAAATAGCCTAGGCAGGGGTTCGCCACCCTTGGTTAATAAGGCCTTTGAGAGCTCGGTCCCCTGCGGGGACTACGTTGGATCGCCCGGACGCCCTCCTGGCTATAAGAGGACCCAGGCAGCGGAGGCAGGGAAGGGGTTTCAAGACACCAACTTGATAGCCCCATTTAAGTTCGGGGTCCAGTGATGGAGAGTGGCGCCACAGGCGATCCACTGGCGACGATAGACTCCTTCGGGAGTGGGCCAGTGTGGTCAGTTCGAGGAGCCATCGATGGAGAGGTCTATTAGTCCATGGAACCCTGAAGCACAGACTTACCAAGGGTTCGAGCTTCGCAATCGTAGGAACGGTCACAGTGTGTGGAGTCTACACATGGCAGGGACCGTGATCGTGTTAATGTCTCGTCTCCTCGCTCTTCACAGTCGGATTGGAGGACTAGTCCAAGCATCTAACGCCAACGGACTTCGCCGTGGCAACGGACTTCAGTTTCCAGCTAGGTGCAGCAGTTCCTCGGACCGGTTGGGCAGCCGTCGCTCTACTTGGGAGACGCAGGTTCGACAACAGCGAGACAGCGCATGGCGGTTACCGTTCTCGTGTTGATGTCTCATCTTCCCTCTCCTCTTCGCCGGCCGGCAGACAAGTTCGAGCGTGGCGCGGCACGGACCTCGTCCAGACACCGGCTTCAGGGACTCCAGCTAGGAGCATCAGACCTTGGGACCAGCCTGGCAGGGATCGCATGGCCGCAGGCGCGGTACAACATCAGCACCAGGTTCTTGGACATCCTTGGACGGAGGCGCCTTCACGGGTACACTGACGCAGCCGCCGGCGAACCGCACCAGATCGTGGAGTTGTTGGCAGGGACGGCGCTTACGTGGAGATGCAGCTTCGACTTCAGCGGTGGGACCACTCGATGGCAACCGATGGGTGGAGGCGGCGTCCCGTGGACACCGAGATGACCACATCTCAGCGCACGCCGGATGATGCGGTGGCGCTCAGTCTGACGAGGACTCTGACGTGACCGCACGGATGGACGGAGAGCTTTCCCTTGCGTCGATGCTATTCTCTCCGAGTGGGGGCCTCACCTGCTACTGCGGTTTCTCACGACGCCCGGCCCTGGCCTCCAGAGCTGGCGGACAGACACGTCAACTGGTTGGAGCTGCAAGCCGCTGGGCATGCCCTCATCGCGTGGGAAGCACACCTCCGGCGCCAGGAGCGGCGCGTCCTCTCGGACAACGCGACCGTGGTTCCTACATTCGGAAGCAGGGCGGTACACGCTCACCGACCTGTGCATGCTCCGCTACCATCTGATGCGCTGGTGCGAGGACCGCAGCTTCCCCCGAGCTCAACACATCCCCTGCCACCTGACCGTCTTGGCCGATGCTCTCTCCTGGCGCGGCCGTTGCTACGCAAGGAGTGGACGCTACACAGGGACATCGTTCAGATCTGCGATCTGGGAGACGCTGAGGATCGACCTATTTGCCACGATGGTGGATTCACCAGCTTCCCCTCTTCATCCCCTCCATTCCAGACCCCCTTACCTGGGCAGTCGATGCGCTTTTATTCCAGCCTTGCCACGGGACCCCCCCCCCCGATGGATGGAACCCTACCCACGCTGAGCACGTTGCTCAGTAACCCCGCCAGCCACTGTTCCACCCATGCCCGGAGCGTCTCCTCCTTCACGCCTGGAGTTTGTGCGGCAAGCCCTCGCCGCCAGAGGCTTCTCGAGTGCAGCAGTGGAGGCGTTCACTACAGCCCGCAGACCCTCGACCAGGCGCGTCTACGAGGGAAGATGGCGAGTACTGTGCTCCTGGTGCGTTGACCAGCGCCTCTCCCCAGAGAATTGACGAATCCCCAGCTCGTGGACTTCTTCCTCTGGCTCTTCGGAGACCAAAGGTTAGCCCCTATCTCCATCAGGGTTTACCTGTCCTTGTTTGATGACACCTGCCGGCAGCTCGGCCGCCCGTATCTTGGCGCCTGCAAAGACATCGCCGACCTTAGGACTCACTTCGGCCTGCAGCGTACAGTGTCCCGCTCGCTCTTCCTCACTGGGACCTTGCCGGGGGTTTGACGTGGCTTCGCGCTGCCAGATGCGAACCGCTGCCCTTGGCCCACTTCACGGTGGTGACTCATAAGACATGTTTCCTGTTAGCCCTTGCCACAGCGGCCCGTGTAAGCGAGCTACACGCGCTGTCAGCGCACCCTGCCTGCCTGCAGTCCAGAATGGATGGTTCCGTGCAGCTACTCACGCACCTTGCCTACCTTGCCCAGACTAGGTCTCCTCTGGCCACGCCACTGGTGTTCACCTTCCAGCCTCTGAGAGATATGACCTTCCCCTGGGAGACAAGGCAACAAGTTTCCGTGCGCGCCCTAAGCGTTTGCCGACGCTGACCCAAAGCCGTCTGGAGGGGACTCTCACCCCTCTTTCTGCCGTTGAATCCCGGCAGAACTGCGTACAGCCCAGATGTTATCTTCCTGGCTACGCTGGGTCTTACAGTCTGCCTAACGGGACCTCTCCCCGGAAGGAGCAAAGAGGCTGAAGATACGCGCACACGAGGTATGAGCCACGGCCACGAGCGTCGCTTTCAAATGGAGCGGCGCTGTCAAGGACATCGGGGTGGCTGTGGGCTGGCAGGCAGGATCGGCCTTTGGCCACTTATACCTCCGGGATCGGGCAGGCCAGCGAGACAGTCTCGCACTGGTGGGACACATCACCGCAGAGCAACACTCCCTCCCGGGACCACAGGCGCCGTAGGTACACACTTAGCTAAAATTGTCGGGAGTTTGCGGCAAGGAGGATGGCTCTGACTTAACCCGTCTGTGGCGGTGTTTGGGCACGGCACCCTCCTCCTTATCACAATTCTTCCATATAGTCATGTCGTCGGTAATGTATTTTGAGGAAACAAATGAATTTTTCCTCTAAAATGTATTTTTTTAAAAAATACTTACCGATGGCATGACTCGGACGACCCTCCCACCTGCCCCGCTTGCCACTGGTGAGCTAAGTATCCCGACTGGTTGGTCACCTCGTGACTTCGAACCGAATGGGCAGTAACGGAAGACAACTCTCGGCCCCTCTAGGGGTTCCCTGAGTGCCTCCCGGGTTGTGTCGTAGCACAACAGGTTCTTAGGCTAAAATTGAGTAAGTAGTAGACACTTCCATATAGTCATGTCATCGGTAAGTATTTTTCGAAAAAATATATTTTAGAGGAAAAATTCATTTTGTGTTGAATTAATAATAATAATAATAAATCTTGTATAGCACTGTTCTCCAGGAAAACACTGGACTCACTGCGCATGCACAACAGCACACCCTCTCTCTCAGACACACGCACAATTATACACTACTTTAACCCACCCCATCCCTTCCCAGCACCTTACATCCACTTCCCTCCAAAATCAGAATAAAAGGCAGTCAGCAGTTAGCTAAAGGTGAGCTAAACGTTAAATGGCCGACAGAAAAGAAAAGTCTTTAAGTGAGTATTGAACTGTGACAATGTGGGCAGATTCCGCATTTCAGTTGGCAGCGAGTTCCACACACTTGGGACTAAAAAGGTAAAAGAATGCTCCCCGACAGTTTTCATGTTAAGCTTCGGGATTTTTTAAAGTTTTTCACTGGAGGAACGGAGGGTACGTGATGGCTGATAAACACTTAACAAAGAAACACAATCTGTATCCACTGGCACTGAATGGGTTAAGGATGAATGTGCTAGCTTTGCCTCCCAGAGATAAAGCTGATTAAGCGCAGGGCTATACAATCCTGTATCCAGGACAAAAAGGTGAGCGCCAAGTGTGCAAAATGTGAAGAAACTCACAACAAAGACAGAAACATGCTTAGGACAGATCATACAGCACAGTTGAATTGTCCCAAGGCATGATCCCTGGGCCAGTGTCAACTGCAGTGGGCCCTCGCACTGCTGTGCACGGGCCCTCTGTGGCTGACTTTGGTCTGAGGGTCTTTGGCTTACTGGGGCACTTGTCCTTTAACTCGTTCAGCCCGACGGCCATATTTCCCAAATTTTGGAGGCGTCATCTAATGACTATGCACCTGTTGCAGGAGATGGATCGACCATGATAATTCAAGGGCAGTGCCAGATTAGCTTGGCGCCAACAGGCGCCAAGCTAATCTTGCACTGCCCTTGAATTATCATAGTCGACCCATCTCCTGCTGTAGTGCGTCAGGGCTGAATGAGTTGTTTCTTTTGGGGGAGGAATTGCCGTATGATACTCTGTCCCCAGAGTGGAGTACTGCGAGGAGGATCTCCTGCCACACCTGATTCACTACCTGAACAATGCACGCCTCTGCTGGTGTGGACGGTACTGTTTCGAGACCTGCGCCCGTGTCCTGACAAGATTTGACCTCAGGCGAATCTCACACACAGTGAAGGCGTGGAACACAGCCGGGGAGACTCTCATTCCTGTGGAGGCATTTTTGTGTTCCGAGAAATGTCTGGCCAAGTTTCAGAAAAATCCTCATGTTTACTGGCGACAGTGATGTATAAAAGAATTTGTATTTTTGTTTAGTGTGAAAGGAAAGCAGAGTTTGTAAACTTTGTGATGTTTTGTGTGAGAGGAAAGCAAACGTTTTGTAAATCTGACCAGTCAGGTTGTGTAAATAAATTACCAATGAAACATGCTTAAAAAGGACAGGTATAACACTGTATATTTTGTACTAGTTCTTTCTAAATACCTTTCTTCGTTGGGAATTTCTTTGAACTTTTTGTAATCATGGCATTTAATGTTCCACACATGTGCATCTGTGTGCATGTGTGTTTATTGTCCTTGTTTACTAACACAGCTACATAGACTGTTTACCTATCATTATAAGTCGTCGTAAACCAATTTGTTCATTACCTCTTATGAAGACTTGCTGATGTTTATTGTATAACTGGGTGGTGGTGTATGGTTTACGGTGATCATGGCAGTTGATCTGTGTGTGCCCTACTAATTATTTATTATTCCTACAAACAGAGAGCAGGAGTGAATGTTTACTTATCATAAGAGATTGCAAAACAGATTGCAAAACAATTTGTTCATTGCCACTTGGCCTGAATGCACTACAGCAAAAGGTGTATCGACCATTATAACTCAAGGGTAATGTCAGATTAGTTTGGTGCTGTCAGTGACTGCAGGTTCATCTTTGTGGGTGGGTGTGCGCGTTTTGGTGTGTGTACATGAGTCTTAAACCAGCATGAAACTCTGAACATAGCTTCTTGCAAGTCTTTATTCTGATTTACAGAAATATACAATTTGTACAAAGAGTTCATCACTGTACAAATCTTGATGTACATGTACACAGAACAAACAATAGAACGTACACTGTAGACACCAAAAGTCTTAGTCCCCTGAAGGCAAGTATTGAAGTGCTAAAAGTGTTGACACTACACATATCACTTTTTTTTTCCCTCACATACGGACGTTATAAATAAAACAATCTGACAAAACCGATCTGCTTTGCTTTTGCCATTTTCTTTCATCAGTCTCATTTGCAAAACAATGCAGAAAAACCGTGATATTCTCCCTTTGGCTGTCCGTAACGGTCTTTGTCGCGATGATTCCTGCAGAAATCATCATGAAAAAAAACAATGCTGACAGCCAATGAAACTGAAAGACCATGACTTTCATTACATATGTACATGTCAAATAAACGTAAAGGTGACCATAAAAATAACAATAAAGTCTACCGTATTGTTTGGAGCTCACATGCGTTTTTCTTTTAGGAACATTCAGAGTTGTTCATATTTTTAAGCTTATCCTTTTCATCTGTTTCCTTCCTCTCTAACCCAACCTCTGATCAACACACACTGGCGCACGCAAATAAAGACGGACACATGGCACTTCCCACCATTAGTACATGCTGTGGGCTGTAGTGGCGACGGGAATTAAGAAGAATAGCATGAGCAGCAAAATGACGTCACTATAGGCTTCATGTCATGGCATCGCTAGTCCCACGATGCCATGTACACAGTGATCAATTTTATGTTTGTCACTCATCCGAACGGCACACAGCCTCTTCCAGGGCTGACTGTTTTCTTTCACACAGCCTCTTCCAGGGCTGACTGTTTGATGGGAGTATAATGTGGCTCCAAAACTTGCAAAAATGAATTAATTATTATTCAAAAAGTTGAAGAGGTACAAAGCTGGCCAACTAACTCTTCCAATGCCGTTTTCCAAACTAGCCATAGCCAACATTTCAAGTAAATATGACAAAATTTACTGACTCTAATCTGGGTCAACCGACTTTCCATAAACGGTCTTTTGCGTCTTAATGAGACATCCATTCCAATTACAATATGCTCAGGGGTTCTCTTAGCCACCCCTTGAATATTTCGCCAAGTTTCATAAATATTCTTGTACATAAATATTCTTGTGTTTACATACATATGCACACACACATCCATACGCACATACCGTGCTACACGCCAATATAACGTTCAACAGCAAGGTTAGAGTAGCTAGACGTGACATCATTTTTTTTTTCATGTTACTTCTTTGCCAGACTATGAGGCCCGCCTGCCTTTTATGTCCTTTGCATTCTACGGAACGCGCTCCGACCAGCCCCGTCCCAAAGTCTACCGTATTTTCAATACAGTAGACAAAAAAGGCGACTGCTACTCGGCATAAGAGCAAGCCCAGACCAGCTGCAAGAGGCATAGATCCTCATGAGCCCACCTCCCCTCCCCCCGCAGTCTGCAGGAGCTTATGAGAATCTTTGCATCTTGCTGGTCCCATTCATAGGTTAACCCTTTAGTTGTCAGTAGCGGTTTGTCGCCATAATTCCTAGATTCATGACAAAAATGCTACCAAAGGGGCATTAAAAGCTGGCCCTTTTAACCCCGAACCACTGTTAATACGAGATACATTTGACCATAATAGTTTAAGGGTGGTGCCAGAGCAGCTCGGCGCCCAGCATTGCCAAGCTGTTCTGCCACCACCCTTGAATTATCATGGTCGATCCATCTCCTGAACTGTAATGTAGCCTTCATAGGACACCTCACAAATTTGAAAAATTTCAGCCTCACGATTTAATAGGTTAATATTCATGAGACCAAAACTAAACACTCAGATTATCATTGACGACAACATTAATTTTATTATTTCAAACCACTCCCTTACAACATGCTGCAAGAGATGAAAGAGATTACATGTTACTTCTAAATACATGTAAAAACAAAGATACAGTGAAAATACCCCTGCAAAGTTCGTTTAAAGAACACAAAGGAATGAAACCAGTTTTATGTTGATCTTGGCTCTTTAAACATTGTACTCATCACCTATGCCAACAACTCAAATGCACAACACTTGTGAAAACAAAATGAATAAAATATATTTGAACTCGACAACTCCCAGAACTAAGTGACTTCCATTTGATAGAACTATCAAAGGGAAGTCATTTAACAGTGAAACAACCATTTTACAGATCTGTACTATACACTGCACATTACATAGCTTCGACTCCACACAGTCTGCAGTGAACTCGCATTTGTATTGAACGCACAAGTACACTTGTTCATAGCAGAACAAATATTTACAAACAAGAAAGAGTATATTATATGATGCGTTTTAGCAAGCACGAGTGACTGTTAGCCCCTTCACTGCCGACAAGAAAGTGAAAACAATCCAACTGCGAGAGACATATATCTTCATGTGCCACTCGGCATTGGGGGTCCATGCAGATCTGTGCCTCTTGCTGAAACTACTTTGTAGTCATGTTCCTCCGACGGCTGGAAATCTTTAATGTCAAGTTAACCCTTATCATTCGAAATTCACCAGTGCGTGAAATAAGTTTGACTAAACAAGTTCAAGGGTAGTGCCAGAATAGCTTGGCGCCTCTAGGCGCCCCCCCACCCGGGTCTGCCCTGGGGGACTTGGGTGGGGTTAGGTACTTTTTAAGTTCCCAGGGTCACCCTGGTCAGCCCCACAGGGTGGGTTTCCTTTCTATTCTGGGGCATGTGTTTCTGTCTACCCTTGGTCCATTCCCCTGTATTTGTCTTTTTAAAACTCTCCCAACTGTCTGCACTGCCTGTAGCTCTTGATATTGAATGTGTATTGCTAAATGGTCTTAGCTTTATTTAGGCCCCATGTTGTAGGTTTATTTAACGTATTTGACCGGCTGGCGACATACATTCAATTTTCTGTTTAGTTTTTTTTTTTTTTTTTTTTTTTTTTTTTCCTCAAGCAGTGCAGGCACGTCCTGAGAAAGCCTTGTTGCTGTCATGACGTTAAGCAATGTACAATCAATCAATCAACCTCTAGGCGCCAAGCTAATCTGGCACCACCCTTGAACTAAAGCCATCGGTCTATATCCTTATCTGTAAGTACTATTATGTAGCTTGCATATGGCAGTGTACAAATTTGAAGCTTTTAGCCTCAGTATGATATGGGTTAACAAATGTTTCAAAACATGATCTACAACTACTGGCAGTGGAGGGGTTATAAAATTTGATAAGTCTGACATAATAGCCAGTATTAACTCATTGTGCCCGAGGTACAAAATAGCCATGTTTTGGAGTTATCCTCTAAAGACGGCATTACAATTCAGATGACATATCAACCATGATAGTTCAAGGGTGGTGGCAAAATAGCTTGGCGCCTATAGGCACCAAGCTATTCTGCCACCACCCTTTAACTATCGTGGTTGAGCCATATCTTGCTGTTGCGTGTCGTGGGCAGAATGAGTTAACAGAATGCATAAAGGGGCCCACATATAGTTCAGGTGGTAAAGCCAGTTCGCTCACGCATCCCACGCCATCTGCAAGATGGTTGTGCATTGCTTAACGTCCCGACAGCAACAAGACTTTCTCAGGACGTGCCTGCACTGCTTCAGTGAAAAATAAATAAATAAACAGAATATTGAATGTATGTCGCCATCCGGTCTAATACGCTAAATAAACCCAAGACCAATTAGCAACACACATCCAATTTCAAGAGCTACAGGCAATGAGCCTCACCTGTCCGTGTAGCTGCACGGACTCATCAGAATCTACAATTCTTGCTGACGGAGATTGCATCCCTACATCAAGGGAAACCGGCTCTAGCCCGCAACTGGGACCACTTATTATTTGTCAGCAACAATTTTGTTTTTTTGCAACCCCACTCCCCCTCAACAAAAAAAAACAAAAAAAAAAACAATTCAGTACAGCTTCAGCAGTCCTGTGATCTGAATCGTGCAATAACAGGCAGAAACCGCTAGCTCCGCACATACTGTATTAAGATAGCACATTGTCAGACAAATAGAAAAGACATATCTCTCTTGTGCATGCAGCCGATAGTACCGAAAACGGTATTGGTGGCTTCATGTAAAAGTGCATTTACTGGTTGACTCATTTAGCCCCGACACTACACCAGGAGATGAACTGACCATAATTCAAGGGTAGCACCAGATTAGTTTGGCGCCAAGCTAATCTGGCACTACCAGTACCCGTGAATTATCACCGTCGATCCATTTCCTGTAACTGGTACATAAGTCATTCAGTAACACCTCCCAAATCTGGGAAATGTGGCAGTGGGGTTAAAAGCGTTAATGCAATTGGAGATGGGCTGGGGAATATTCCATGCAAACTTCATGGTCATGTTTACACTGTACTGTTTTCGTATCTACTTTTGGTGCTTGTGCTGTCACAATAGTCTGTCGCTAGAGGTACCATCAATATTTGCTTGCAGCTCACTGACCAACTTGAGCAATTCCCTTGCACACACAGCCAAGGGTTGTGTTTATGGTACCAGTGGCTGAATGTGCAAGGTGATTATTAACAGCCTTAGTTGCAACAGACTCACAACTGCAAGACATAGATCCTCATGGGCCCCCGCAGTTGCAGGGGCCCACTAGAATCTAGAATCAGAGGCCTGCGACTTTTAGAGTTCGCACAGAGTCACCGTCTCACCGTTGCTAATACCCTCCATCCACACAAGAAGTCAAGAACAGTGACATGGCAATCGCCAGGAGGCCTGGTCCATAACCAGATTGACTTCATCTTGCTGCCTCGACGATTCAAATCCAGCATTAACAAAGCACAAACGAGGTCCTTTCCTGGCGCTGATATTGGCAGCGACCACAACCTCGTCCTTACTAGCCTCAAGTTGAAGCTGGCATTGAAACGAGATAGCAAGAGCCCTCGCATCAGATTCGACCTCCAGAAGCTAAAAGACCCGGAAGTAGAAGAGCTCTTCCAAGCCCAGGTGGGAGGCAGATTTGCAGCCTTGGCTACTTTGGACTGTGACGTAGACACCCTTGCTGGAAATATAAAAGAGGTGTTACTTTCTACAGCAGAAGAAGTGCTGGGGAAGCAGAGGAAGCGCAAACAGCCCTGGGTCACTGATGACATCCTCGATCTCTGTGATGAGAGGAGAGCCTGGAAGAAAAAGAGAGGCCAAGACCTCACATCAGCAAACAAGTACAGACTTGTCAACAAGAAGATCAGGAAGAGGATGAAAGAAGCCAAAGAAGATTGGATTGAAGACCAGTGTTGTAGCGTGGAAGAGGGCATGGCAAACGGCAACAGCAAGAAGGCTTATGAAACGCTAAGGACCCTCACCAAGACTCAACAGCGAACAGCCACAGTCATCGAAGACAGCAGCGGCCAACTCCTTACGGAAAACACTGCTGTACTAAACAGATGGACTGAGTACTGCCGAGACTTGTATAACTACAAGGCTGAGCCAGACACCAGCATCCTCCAAAACAACCAGGCTGGGGCCAGGAAGGCTGAAGACCTGCCAGTGTTAGCTGAAGAGGTGGAAGCAGCCGTACGCGGCCTGAAGGGAGGAAAGTCTCCAGGTGTAGACAACGTACCTGCTGAACTGTTGAAACATGGAGGAGAAGTAACAACGAAGGTCCTCACTACACTCTGTCAAAAGATCTGGGAGCAAAAGAAATGGCCAGTAGAATGGACACAGTCTCTAGTGATCCCGCTCCCCAAGAAAGGAAACCTGAAACAGTGCCAGAACTACAGAACTATCAGTCTGATAAGTCACCCTAGCAAAGTAATGCTTAGAATCATTCTCAACCGCCTCAAAACTTTCGCCGAGGAACTGCTGGCAGAAGAACAGGCTGGCTTCAGAGTTGGAAGAAGCACTGTGGAGCAGATTTTCAACTGCCGCGTCCTGATCGAGAAACATCTGCAGCATCAGCGCGAACTCTACCACAACTTCATTGATTTCAGGAAAGCATTTGATCGCGTCTGGCACGACAGACTCTGGCAAGTCATGAGATCGTTCAACATAGAGGAGGGACTGATCCAAATGATAGAAGCGCTTTACAAGAACGCCTGCAGCGCGGTTCTACTTAACAATCAGTCAGGCGAGTTCTTCAGGACGACGATCGGTGTCCGTCAAGGATGCCTGCTCTCTCCTGTCCTTTTCAACATATTCCTGGAGAAGATCATGCAGGAAACCCTCCACGACCACCATACTTCAATCTCTATTGGTGGCAGATCCCTGTGCAATCTTCGATTCGCAGACGACATTGACCTCATGGCAGGCAGCAATAGTGAGCTCCAAAACCTGACAGACAAACTTTCAAGTAGCGCAGGGTCTTATGGCATGGAGATCAGTACGGATAAAAGCAAAGTGATGATCAACACCACAAGCGACAGCAGCAGCAACATTCACATGAACGGCCAGAAGCTAGAAGAGGTCAATAGCTTCAAGTACTTGGGAGCCACCCTGTCCAAAGACGGTAGTTGCATAGCAGAGATCCGTATCAGGATAGGTACAGCAACATCCGCAATGGCCAGGCTGGACAGGATATGGCGAAGTAACTCCATCAGCTTCACCATCAAGTACAGGCTTTACAAGTCCCTCGTAGTGTCTATTCTACTCTACGGCTGTGAGACTTGGACACTGCTTGCAGACTCAGAAAAGAAAATCCAGGCCTTTGAGAACAAGTGCCTGAGGAAGTTGCTCCGCATCTCGTACCGCGAGCACAAGACCAACGAATATGTACGGAGCATCGTCACTTCCCTGGTGGGCCCACATGAACCCCTTCTGGCAACCGTGAAACGGCGCAAGCTTGCTTGGTTTGGCCACGTGACCCGACACAACACCTTGTCCAAGACTATCCTCCAAGGCACTCTCGAAGGAAGTCGTCGGCGAGGTCGTCAGAGAAAGAGTTGGGTCGCAAACATAAAAGAATGGACCGAACTCGAGATGCCAGACTTGCTTGCCACCGCCCAAAATAGAACTCAGTGGAGAGCACTGTCTGTTGCTGCTGCCTTTCAGTCCCCCCAACGCCCAGTTCGGGCAAGGGACTGATGATGATGATGATGACTAGAATCTATGCCTCTTGCTGAAATCATCGAAAAATAGTGTGTACCTCTCTGGCCAGCAAATATGCGTACATTTTCATTAAACTTTTGGCTGTCAGCACTTTGTCACGATTCCTGTGCGACAGCCAAAGGGTTGGGCCATTTCACCCTGTCATACTATGAGAAGATACCGATAAACTGCGACAGTTCAAAGATGGTGCCAGAACAGCAATGTGCCTCTAGTCGCCGAGTGCTTCTGGCTCCACACTATCAAGATCTCTTCAAATGCAGTCTTCAAACGTCGCCTCCAAATGAAATGTTCAGAATTGCAACCCAAGGGATTAATGAGATAAAATGCTAAGATTATGTTCCAGAAAAATAACAAATTCTGGAACGTGTACATACAAGCCTCAGTATCACCCACTCCAATATACTGCAGTATCGGATACAACGTGCACAGGCCTCTGGCTACCGCAGGGATGTCCAGCGAGCAAATTGTTCTCAGTCTTAGGCTGTGCGTGGGCCAGCCGATGCTGATGGAAAACCAGAGGACCCTCTTGTCTTCTTTAGAAGTCTATATAAATTCATCACTACAGTAACACGATCTTGAATAATGTGGTACTGTAATACTCCGAGGTCATCTTGTATATTATGACACAGACTTGTCGAAGTGTGTTGAAGACCTCACCTGATTAGCACGGACTGCTCTCTAATACCGACATAAATGATTAAGTAAAATGTATTTAACCCCTTCCTGCCAGTGGACGCAAATTACGTTTCTGTAATCTGTTAATTCAGCACCCAAGAACCCCGTAAGTCCTAGGCAAAGACAAAGTAGAGTCAGACAAAGACAAAGATCCTCATGAGTCCCCGCAACGGCAGGGGCTCATGAGGATCTAAGTCTCTTGCAGTAGGGTGGTGTTAATGTTTTTTCCATCTACAGCAGTAAAGGAGTTGAACGTGTAGTTCTCTGGATGTCGCTGACATGAATTCCAGTTACATTATCCTTTCAGAAAAGCACTCAAGCATACGGAGAAAAAGACGAGATGCACTTTGCAGGCAAGTTTATTTCATCACTAAATCAACATCAACTTACATGTATTGCAAGACATTTAAAACACTGGACAAGAATGTAAATGTACGTAGAATTAAATGACTTTTTCCTCATGGAACCACACTCAAGCAAATATGTATCAGTATTATCACACGTACAATTTATTCAATCTGACTAATTACACCTTTATTGGTGCACAGTCAAAGATTTCAGAAGACAGTACATTATAAATATTAACTAACTGAAGGTGCCCCATACCAATAGCTGCAAAAGTGTCGTACAGCATTGCCGTTGGCAAAGCAGTACAACACTTCCACAGCTATTGATGCAGGGCACCTTCAATGAGTTAACCATCTTGAGCATGCATCCACCGGTATTGTTCACAGTGCATCCACCGGTATTGTTCACAGTACCAGTGGCCACAAGCACAAAGGGATTACATTCAACGTCACATTTAAACAAAACTAAAATCGGTGATCTGAAAAAAATACTTATCACACCGAGGGGTCCAGCAAAGAAGCAGTCACTATCTAGACAGTCACTCGGTTAAAGACCTGAAATCAGCAGGCAGCAGATGTACTCTCAACGTAAAACGCCCCTGAACGCAAGAGGCCATTAGGCTGATGTCGATCGCAGTTGGCCCATGCACAGCTGTGCATGGGCTGACTGCAGCCAAAGACAGTGACAGCCTAATTGTCTTTGCTTACTGGGAAGGGAAGGTGCCAGCGAACAGACACGTATTATGACAGAAAACACTGAATAGTACAGATTATTAAAATGTTTTGCTATGCATACAATCGGAAGAGTGCAGGAGAAGATACTGAACTACACGAATTAAAAACAATTTTTATTTTAACAATGCACAAGAATCAAATATTTTAACAACGCATGGGCACAAGAATCAACAGTGCATGGAAACCAGAAATATTCGGCAAAACATTGGTCGGCACTGTCACTGTAAATTGCCCATTGAGCAAAATGTCCTCAGGCAGATGTCAGCTGCAGTGGACTATGTCTGGGCCAACTGCAGCCAAAGTCAGCCTTGAGGGCCATTTGCTACTTGGGATATACCTCTACATACCACAGAGATGCGAGTATTGAACACTCACACTTTCATGGAACACGCGCACACAACAGCTGCACACTTCACATACTGTACACCATAATCTCCCAAAATCTGAAAACTTTCCAGCATTCAGACAAGAACCACAACTGCTTTCACAGGCATCAGGGAAAAAATCCACGGTCCATACAAGCACACTCGAACCTCACACACTAATTCAATCGCAGTGCGCGCTAAAACTGCAGCCTCTTGTTGTAATCACAATGTTTACTGCAAGTGTAAAAATGTCCTTTGCCCCAAAGAAACTCGAGCAGTAAAGAATAAGTCAAGGATCGCACCCCTCAAGCATCACACTACGTCACAATGGTCAGTCACAAACAAAAACCCCCAACCTCATTCGTACGGGTTCTGGGAGCAAACCTTTGCCAGCATGAGGCATAGCTTCTCCTGAGCCACTGCAGTTTACCAGGCTCAACCTTTACGAGGCAGAACTTCTCATGTGCATAAAGACACGTAGCTTCATGTGAGCCCCTGCAGCACAAGGCATAAGCTTCAGATGAGCCTCTGAAGTAAGAGGCATAGATTTTCATAAGAAACTATGCCTCTTACAGTTAAAAGAGAAACTGCACTAGAACGCCACCAATGCGCAAAACACATGCACACACGTCAACAGCCTTCATCATACATCGGGCAGAATCTGATCGTACGGGTCACTGACGAACATGTCATTGGGGCCCACGTAGGGACCGAGCCCAGCTGAGTTGACGGCCAAATTAGAGGCCCCCGTGGCCCCTGTGGGTTTGGGGACGGGCCCTGCTGAGGTGTTTGGTGTGGCGGCGCTCGCCTGAGGGACGTCGGTCGAGTACTGCTTGCCCTTGGGGTCAATGGTGTCTGCATCAGAGTCCACATCCAGTTCAGGCGGAGGTTTCAGCTTGGACAGCTCTTCTCGCAGTTGGTTGTAGTGCCGCTGAAAACAGAATGCAGTTGGTTAGTTATCGGGGTGTAACGCCGAGCAGGCGACTACAGCCATCTCACGGCAGGAAGGGTAAAAGTCTGGTCAGCCAGACTAAGAGAAAGGTCTTAAAACATGATGTAAATACAGTTTTAAAGTATTCTTAGCTAGAAAGTCGCACGGGTCAATCGTACACTATGTCTACAGACTTTGCAAGATCTTAAGAACAGTCAGATTTATATAGACTACAGAGACTTAAATTTTGTAAAACAAGGACAACATTGCTGAAATAATGACATTCACACAGTACTACGCTAGGTTCAACTTTGAGACATGGAATCATATTGAGAGTTAACCCCTTCACAGCCAGTTGACACAGACTGTGTGACTGAAGCCAACATCAATTCAACGTCAAAGATCTCCAGAACATGGATACACAGTGGTTTCAGCAACACAACAGATCCTCATGAACCCTTGCAAATGCAGTGTGGTGGGTTTGGGTGATATTCACTTTTTCTCAGGAGTGGAGGGGTCAATTGCACAAAGACTGTGTTCTCTGTTCATGAACATTAGCTCAATCGCGGCCAGCCACATCCGGAGGGGTCTGGCCGCGAATGAGTTATTCTCTGCTTTTTATTATAATACATCGTTCCTGTCAATTTACAAGATTCGTTCATTCAACAGTATCTGAGAAAATTCAAACCTTGAAGTTTACCATGGAAACCTTAAGACTGACAGATAGAAGGAAAGGCAACAAAGGGCCCAGTACATAACACAACCCTTTGAAACATAACTATTGTACATGAGCTAAAAGACAACAAACTACAGACCTTGAGTGCAAGAGTACTGTGTGCGATGGATCGGCCGGTGCGTTTGTCAGCACTGAACTGCTCCATCTCAGCAATCCAGTCCTCACACTGTTTGAGCACCTCGTGACGCTTCATCCAGAAGTGATGCTGGATCACCTGTATACGGTATTATAAGCATGAGAAGTAAGAGCAATTCTAATTTCCTTTTTCTTAAACAGCATAGAAGCACAGATCAAAACATTTAAATCTATGTCTTTTTCCCATGAATGTATCTCAGTGCAGTGGTAAATACGAGGACGCAAATGGAGCTGATATCTCCCCAGAATGGGGAACTGACTCTCACGAGCTCCTGTGCCTCTTACAGACAGAACAACAGGCTGCACGCATATTCTGAACCACACGTACATCTTTAACCCTTTGCGTGTCTGTAGTGGTTTTAGTCGTGATGATTCCTACAGGAATCATCATGACTCAAATCGCTACCGACACGCAAAAAAGGTTAAAGCAGGAGCTGCTGCTGACATATGACAAGAAGAACAAGAGTCTCTCGAGCCCCTGCGGACAGAATGGGCAGTCCTGACATTCCCAACTCCAATTACACCTTTGACTCCTTGACGCATCTTTTGTGCCGAGCGGTATCGGTCAGATGGAATGGGCAGTCCTGAAAGACATTCCCAACTCCACTTAACCCTTCATGCCTTCACTACTACTGATGACATCATGTAACTACGTGTCTTTTCTGCCAAGCCGTATCGTCACTAACAGTCAAGCAGTTAACTCCTTTGTTTATAATCTAATGCCAACAAGCCCAAGCGGTCCAAGTATCATGGATACAAAGTGGTGTCTACAAGAGGCACAGATCCTCATGAGCCCCAGCAACTGCGGGGGCTCATGAGGAGCTATGTCTCTTGTAGCTTGATTGTGTTGACTTTTTCTCGCCAGTGAAGGGGTGAAAGCAGGAAGAGGTACTCATGATCTATGATTCATGCCTCTTGCTGGGGACCATTGTGCACCACACTTACATCCTTAAAGCAAGAAGAAGTGTTTTTGATCTGCTCCAACATGGCCCATTTGACGGTAGCCTGGCGAATGTTGGCGTCATACTCTCGCGAGCTGGCCGTGCCCGAGGGGGTGCCCCGCGAGCGCTCATAGCCCGGCTCATTGAAGTATGGCTCAGACACCAGGATGAGGGACTGGATGGACACAAGCACCTGCAGGAAGCTTGAAGTCTGCGCATTCCACTTCTCCTCCGGACGCCCGTGCCATGTGTTCAAAATGCTCAGGCATACCTGGTTAAAAAGACAAGATTAGCAGGGTGTGAGCTGTGACTTGACCACCCGCACCTTTACACATGCTGCAAATCTTTGACAGCGAGTGTTTTTAACACTGAACCTGTGCTGCACATCACTTTTGTCACCTATGGGTTTGTTTACATTAGTAACAAATTCTGACCTCAGTGCACTCTGAAAATGGATTAAAGCGCTTATATCAACCATGCTGATCTGAGATCCAAACTCAGGCATAACGATCTTGGGTGTACATTGCAATGTGTGTTCCAGAAAAAAAAAGATCACATTCCAGGCCTATGCATGAGTATTTCCCCTCATTCCCACGATTCTGGCGGCAAACGCAGTAAAGCGAGAAATCTGATCAGAATATAGCAAGATTATAATCATATGAAGATTATGTAAAAGCAAATGATTTCCTCCTTTGTCCCCTTTGCAAGAATATCAATTGTAATCACCTGTAATCACCTGTTTCTGGATCTATAAAAATACTGCTTACTTACTGGTTGCCGCCATTTTGCATTCCTTGAATATTGTGATCTATTCTGCCTGGCAGGTCAGCGCAGATTCTAGAACTGCTATGTCAAAATGACGATGTACGCATGGTGTGGTGTGAGAAGCAAGTAACACACCTTGCGAATGTCAAGATAAAATCTCTTGTTCTCACAAGGCTAAAATTGGATGGTTAACCCTTTGGCTGTTGGTAGCATTTTTGTTGGAATGATTCCTAAGGAAGCGCTACTGACAGCCAAAGGGTTAATGTACTACAGCGATGGTCTTAGTAGATAGTTTGAACAAATAAAGGCTCTTTCTGTCGCAGTGCATCACCAGGCATACCTTGCCATCGTTGTAGAGGTTTGGGTTGAAGCGGACAGTGTGATTGCCCGTGGTCTCTAGGTTGATGTAGGGGGGAGAGTTGGGGTAGTCCTGGGGGAAGTACACATCAAACTCAAATGCTCCATTGGCGTACGGAGTGTCCGAGGGGCCAGTGATCAGAACCTGCAGAGAGCATGAGGGTACAGATCAAAGGAGATGCGGAAACATCACGTGTGTGCTGGTCTGTGATTTTCATGGGTGATGGTCTTCAGTCCTGGTGACTAACTAAGCTTTTTCAAAATCCCAGAAAGCTGAATTTCAGATTTTTGGTTCAGACAGACAGACCATAGTCCTTCAGCCATATTGTTCCAGCCGAAAGAGGCATAAATTCTCATGAGAATTTGTGTCTCTTGCCAGTCGTGGTTTATGAGGCATGTTAGTCTGTGGGCTGTTATTAGTTCTTTCACTTTTGGCATTGTCACCTGTCACCTTTCCAGCCGCAAGGCCCAAAATCACAGAACCGCACATGTACCACAAAACAGACACTATGTATTACAGTCCAAAAGCATATGAAATGACATGGTACCAATCCAAGCAGACTTGCCTACATTGCAGCAACAATTTGATTTCGTTCACTTTGTTTCTATAGCATAATTTACATGCAAGCGACTGACTTTTGAATGTAAACTGAATGCCCTTCCCAAACTTTTACCCTTTTAGCCCCAGGACCCTGCAGCAGGAGATGGATTGATCATGATAATTTAAGGGTAGTGCCAGATGAGCTTGGCGCCTAAAGGCGCCTAGCTCATCTGGCACTACCCTTGAATTATCATGATCAATCCATCTCCTACGATTGGTACATAGTCGTTAGGCAACACCTCCAAAATTTGAGAAATGGGACCTTGGGACTAAAAGGGTTAACATCAGCTCTGACCTACAACTGCAAAAGCCTCGTGAAAAGCAAAAATGTCAATGCAATGCATTGAAAATGTTGCTTTTCACAAACAAGATGGGATGAACCATAACCCACAAAGTCCTTTCTATATGAGAGCTGTCATTGCTGTCAAGGGTCTCTACCTTTTGTCTTTTACCTGATCCTGATTTTGAAATAATCTCCCATTGAAAAAGTCTCACAGACCTGCCGATGGATGCGTCAGTGAGCTCTATAAGGGGCGCAGGACATTCACGTCACTGGTTTGTCAAATGTCATTTTCACGGCACAATTTCAGTCTTTCTATAATTTGTGTGAAAGCCGCAGGTTGACTTTACCTAGCTACATGATACTTGCATGCTCTTCTGAAAGTGTGTTGATGTGTGTGTGTGTGTGTGTGTGTGTGTGTGTGTGTGTGTGTGTGTTAGTGCATGCGTGCGCACTCCAAACATCTCCAACAGGCATAGATCCTCATGCACCCTCCAGGCGCATGAGGATCTATGCCTCCTGGAGATGTGCGCATGTTTGTGAGAGACTCAGACTCAGACAGTTTATTGTTCAGACAAATTGTCCATACAATGGAGTGAGACATTACATAATTTATAATTCAGGTGTATATAAAGGCCATAAGGCGATGTTTATATCAACACACACACACACACACACACACACACACACACACACACACACACACACACACACACACACACCGCACACACACACACACATTTCCATTCGATCTACGCCAGCACATAATAGCCACTTTTGACCTACATGTAAAATGCGGTATCCAAATCCAGGCCACAGCCGTGTACTACACAGACCTGGTCGGAGTAAGAACCACAGTTTGCACGTGGAATCATACAAGCATGCTGCTACGGAGTTTAAAAGCATGGCATACAAATCTTGCTAAATCGGCAATAGACTGCGGGTTGGTAGTGTCTAGGATACACAATTCTTTCTTTCTGAGTTCCACAAGGTCAAACTTACATAGGTATTTGGCACGCAGTTCATCATAGAATGGACAATAAAACATAAAGTGAACTTCATCTTCCACAGCCTTGGCACACAATGGACACACTTTCGTTACAGCATTGGGAGTACTATATCTTTGTTTGTTACTTTGCAATTCGGTTATGCCAAGTCTAAATTTAATGTATAGATTTTTGACATAGGTTGGCTTAACCAGTTCAAAATAATTTTCTTGGACAAGTTTATGTTTAAAACTACGATACACAGTAAAACGTTCAATCTCAGAAAGCTTCGATGACCAGTTTTGTTTGGCACAATCAACCATCCTTTGTTTAAACTTGTTTATAAAAGCATTCCTGTTTCCAACACCTTGTGAAATCCATACATTACCAAACCCATTTCGGAAAAGCAAATTCTTTATCTTTGACACCCATGTCTCTTTCCCTTTATCGTCTAAATCCTTAAGCATATGATAAGCCATATTTGCAAATCTAGTAACAGGTAAAGCGCAGAGTCGATGCCAGTAGGAAACACATCTTACTGACGTTAATACTGACAGGGGATATCGACCAAGTTCACCATAAACCATCAGGTTCGGTGTGCGGAAGTTGACATTAAGAAAACGTTTACATGCAAATGTATGGACTCTTTCAATTTCGGCACACTCGTTTATACCCCAAATTTCCGAGGCATACAACAAAATTGGGACAACCTGCGCATCAAACAGCTTGAAAAAAACATCAGGACTAGCGCAGTTAATTTTCTTCAACATACAGAAAATATCGATTACACATTTTTTTGCCTTAGTCACTAAGTCATCAACGGATGTGTTTAAACTCAAACGTGTGGTAAAGTTTAACCCAAGGTACTTATACATATTGACAACTTCTACCCTCGTTCCCCCGTAAATCCATTTTTCATATTTTGACAAATACCCACCATTTCGAAACACAATTATTTTTGTCTTGTCTAGGTTAACAGACAAACCAAGCTTAGATGCTTCTTTGTATAAATTGTTCATTTGAGTCTGAAGGCCATTGGGGGTTGATGAAAACAAAGCAATGTCATCTGCAAACATCAACAAAAACAGTTCTGCTGCATCGGCTTTTAGTTGGAAACCATGTTTACCATTTTCAATAATGTACACAGCAAGCTCGTTAATCAAAAAGGAGAACAATGTCGGCGATGCTAAACATCCTTGTTTTAAACCTTGGAAACACTCAAAAAACGCTGTACAATTCAGGCTGTCTCCAACACAAAATTTCACCGAGTCATACATTGCCTTCATAGCTGAAAGCATTTTGCCGCGCACTCCAGCCTTCAATAAAATATTCCAAAGCACACCTCTTTTAACAGTATCGAAGGCTTTGCGGAAGTCAACAAAAGCCACATAAACTTTCTTATTTTGTAGAAGTTGTTTTTGAACAATAGCATAAAGTGTAAATATATGGTCCACAGTAGAATAGGATTTCCTAAACCCGGCTTGTGTTTCAGACAGAATATTATGTTCCTCAGCCCAGTCTGTTAACCTTCTGTTCAAAATGTAGGTATACAGTTTACTAACACAGCTAATCAGAGCAATACCACGATAATTATCTGGATTATTTACATCTCCTTTCTTGTGGAGTGGGAAAATAATAGCTTTAGACCATTCGCTGGGGAACAACCCTTTGTTGAATAGAGCATTAAAATACTTAGTGAGAAAGGAGATGATAGCTGGGTTGGAGACTTTAAGAACTTCATTTATAATTCCATCAGGCCCGGGGGGCCTTTCCTGCTTTGGCATGTTTTATAGCAGCAATAACTTCTTCTTCTTCTATGTTGATATCTAGGTCATGAAATAAGGCTTCATCAGACTCAGAGTCTTCTGAAAAATATACATCATCATTATTCTCTTGCTGTGCTATGTTTTCATTTAGAATGCTAGAGAAGTGATCAAACCACTGCTTCTTTGTTATATTGTTTCTTAAACGACGTTTTCTTTTCCACTTCTTTATTTCCTTCCAAAATGCCTGAGAGTTATGTCTATACTCAAGAATTTTGTCAACAGCTTCCCTCTTAAAATTAACTTCTTTAGCTCTAAGTAATCTCTTGTATTGTTTTCTCTCATTAACAAACGTTGCTTTATTTTCCATGGTTTTATTTTTTGTGTATGTACGTAAGGCTTTATGCGTTCGCATTTTTGCATTTCTGCATTCCTGGTCAAACCAGGGGTGACTAGCGGTGTTTGTTTTGTGTGTATTGCCTGTGGAGGAATGAAATTGTTTTGTCATGCAACTAGCAGCGTCTTTGATAGCACATGTGAAAATGTCTAATGCACTATTAATATCATCATCGATCTCAGCAGTAGCAGCTACTAGAGCATCCTGGAATGCAGGAGTAGTTAAACTGTCGCTGAGCGTTTGGGCCTTAGCAGGTTCCCAGATAATCTTATCAAAAGAAAAACACTGCGTATCATCATCAGAAACATCGTTGTGGGGTGATACACGTACACAAGACACAGTAAGGACCAGCGGCATGTGTACAGACTCTATCCTCTCGCCAACTTCAAGTTTGTCACACAAACAAATAAAGTCAGGAGATGCAACAAAATAATCATTAATACTACAACCAGTGGGAGAAATAAATGTCAGGTGCTTTGACAGATCAGGGCTATTCAAAATCATCAGTTCAAAACATGCACACAAATCTAATAGTTTTCTTCCAAATGTATTTACAGTCATATCTTCAGTAAATCGTGAAGGTTCAAATAGAGCGGTATTAGTTAGTAGTGTTTCATCAGGATCAAGCTTAAACAAATATGGATTAGACTGCAAATCCTCAGTTCTAGCATTAAAATCACCACACATTAGGAAATGAATGTCTCCAAATTGCTCGAGGGCACTAGCAAGACACTGTTCTAATTCTTCCAACAGGCAGTCGTACGGTAATTGTCTATAAAATGGTGAATCCTTGGGCGGAACATAGCACGCGACCAAAAGCACATCGCATTCAGTACCAAACAATGATCTGTCAAGTTTGAGAAAGACACTTTGAGCGCATGTCATGTTCACTTGGAAAACAAACTTGGCATACACATTTTTTACTAACACAACAACACCTCCCGAGCTTCTTCCTTGACGTGACAGTTTGACTGCAGGTAAGGAAAAACACATGAAATCAGACCAGCAGTCAGGCGGGACGAAAGCGTTGTCTAAAAATGTTTCAAACAAACACACAATGTCATAATTACTTACATATTGTAGAAAGTCTGGGTCAGATAGCTTGCTCCACAGTCCATCAACATTCCATGACAGAAAGGTAAGTGTATGCAACACATTATCTACTGGCTGATCTACAACACACGCGCGCATCGGTGACACATCCCGTGCAACTGAGGTGGGAGACGCGGCTTGGCCGACATATCACGGGTCACTGGATTCGTCCCCGACCTCAATTGTAGGGGAACTGTGTGGCCGGCGCCGTTTCGCTGCTTTAGGTGAAGGCTGTAAAGGGGATACCGAGTGTGACGCACGTGCCGGTGTTGCGCTGACCTGCTGACCAGTAGCTGCGGCGGCACCGAGTCCTTGGATACGGTTGTCCGGTCTTCTGTTGATGCTGTTGTCTGTTGCATGACAGCGGCCGAAGTTGTCGGTGTCGTGGTTCCGTTGCACTAGGGGTCCAGCGACGACCAGCTTGTTCCCCTTGTAGTACGCCAGCAAGCCTTTCTCCCGGTGCAGTCTGATCTGTTCGTGTTGCCGGTTGGTTAAGTCACCAGCAACATTTACCCCCTTTTGCTTGAGTGCAGCACGACCCTTGGTCAGGACGTCCATCTTGTCCCTCCATCTCGCGAACTTCACGATCATGGGGCGGGGCTTGTTGTTGGCTCTGGTACGGTTGGCTGCTACAGAAGCAAAGTCCGGTTTGTTCCCCACCCGGTGTGCGCGTACCAAATCATTCTCAGTCCAGGTTTTATTTGGCACTGTGCCCTGCAGACATTCCAGTACTTTGGTGGCACAGGAATCGCCTGGCGTTTTCCACGATTCCAAAGAGTCGCAGATTGTCCCTACGTGAGAACGCCTCTAGCTTGTCTAGTTCTTCCTCGTAGCATTTCCGCAGATCTTCCATGTCCTCCTGCAAGTCTTCTACTGACTCGGAAACCTCCTCCTGCTTCTCAGTCAGTTCCTTGCAGGTGTCCTCCAGGCTGCGAGCGCATTGCTTCAAGTCAGCAATGTCGGTGCCAATCGCCTGTATAGAGGTCAGCACATCACAAAGGTCAGCACGAAGAGACCCCAGTTTCTCGTCAATCACCAGTGTCTGCTTGTCGATTATACGCTGAATGTCACTGACAGTAACTAAAGGTGATGTAGTTCCAGAGACCTCGAGTGGATATGCGGATAGAGCTTCTTTGTCTGCCATCTTAGCACAGTTCGATTGACACAACAGTGTTACACAGTAATACACAGTACTACACAGCGCACGTAGCTGGCAGTGCTGTACTAACAGTCACACCGACAACTGTCGTACTCAGTTCAATGGCGATACAGGAAAACCAGTCAGATGGCAGAAGTCTGTGGTCGCACAAAGTCAAAATTTACACCGTTATGATCAGCGTAGATAGGCCAAGACACTGGTGTTAAAATCCAAACAGTAGAACTTTGATTAGTGACGAAATCGCCTAATTTTGCATCGCTAATTGACTCTGAACTTTTTTTGGTGTGCTACATTCGTGAGCTCGAACTCACTCCATGTTTGTGAGAGAGAGAGGGAGAGAGAGGGCGAGTGAAAGATTTGTCTCATATTTAGAGTATTGTGTCAATGTCTGATTGGTGACGGAGTTGCTACTGTTACGTCACCGCCACTGTCTGACTTTCTCCAGAAGGGAAGTTTTTTTTTACAGTTTTAATTTTGTCCTGAAAGGAATTATTTTTTCCTGAAGAAGTTGAAAGGGTACAAACTGGCTAACGAACTCATCCAATGTTTTTCTCCAAACTAGCTATATCGGGTCATCTGCATACTCTTCTGAAAGCATGATGATGATGATGTGTGTGTGTGGGGGGTGTGTGTGTGTGTGTGTGTGTGCGTGTGTGCATGCATGCGTTTGTGTGTGTGCATGTGTGTATGTGTGTGTGTGTGTGTGTGCGTGATAGTGTGTGATAGTGCATGCATGCATGCGCACGCGCTCCAAACATCTCCAAGAGACACAGATCTTCATGCGCTCTCCAGGCGGATGAGGATCTATGCCTCTTGGACATGCGCGCATGTCTGAGTGAGAGAGAGAGAGAGTGAGCGCGCTAGAGATAATTACATCATACTGAGTATTATGTCAATGTCTGCGTGGTGATAGCGTTGCCTCTTTTACGTCACCACCACCGTCTGACTTTTTCTAGATGTCAATGTTTTTTACTGTTTTATTTCTTTTCTGAAAAGAATTATTTTTTACTAAAGAAGCTGAAAGAATACAAATCTAGCTAACGAATTCATCTAATAATGTCTTTCTCCAAACTAGCTATATCCAAAATTTCAAGTAAATATGACAAAAATTACAGACTCTAATCTGGGTCAACCGACTTTCTATAAACGGTTGTTTATTATGTCTTCAATGAGACATTCAATTACAATATGCTCTTTGCCACCCCTTTAAAAAAATATTTCGCCAAGTTTCAAGCTTGTGTGTACAGAAATATCGGAGATTCTCTTGTTTACATACATACATACACACACACATACGGCGCTTTGCGCCAAATGTACGTTCAACAGCGAGGTTAGCGTAACTAGATATATGACATAATTTGTGTCTTGTTACTTCAATTGTCAGAGGTTTTAGGCCTGCCCACCTTTGACATCATGGACATGCTATTAAATTCGCCCCACCACGACCCGTCCTAAAAAATCCCTTCTATAAGTAGAAGAGACTTAAAAATGGACAAAAGCTTTTTACAACAAGAGTGGCAAAAAGTGGCAAAGCCATCAAGGCTCATGTGCACCATCCCCACCCCCACCCCCCCCCCCCCCCACACACACACACACAATACTAGATCATGTCACAACAGACTGCTTATGTGGTTTTAAAGTTTCCAAGTATCTGTCATAGATCTTGACAACATGACAAATCTTGACAACATGACCGTAATAACATACAACATGACGGAAGAAGTAAAAAGTTGTCTGACCTATGAGAGAGGTCACTCAAACTGTTATGTTTATCTTTCTGCACCAGCAAAATTTAAGCATTTCTCACACATCTGTCAACCCGCCATGACCCTTGACCTTTGCAATGAGTTGACTAAATCAGTATACATAGGAAGGTCTTATCATCAGCTACCTTTATTCCAAATTTAATTGAAAAGTTTGAATAAATTAATGTTGATAATACATACAATTCTATTTTTTTTAAATTGTCATTTTACACACATCTGCTAATCTCTTGTGACCCTTGACCTTTCCGAGGGGTCATCCAAATTAGTATGCATCGATAGGTCTTACCATGAGATATCTCTGTACCAAGTTTGGGTTTGAAGTTGTGAATAGTATTTGAGAAAAAACATCTTTTGTTAAAATATGGCTGTTTTTCACCTATTTCCTGATCTTTTGTGACCCTTGACCTTTCCGAATGGTCAACCAAATTAATATGCATAGAAAGGTCTTTGTACCAAGTTTGGGTTTGAAATTGCGAATAGTATTTGAGAAAAATAAATTTTGTCAAAATATTGCTATGTTTTAGGTATTTCCTGATCGCCTGTGACCTTGACCTTTATGAGAGGTCATTCAAATTGGTATGTTTAGAAAGGTCTTGCCACAAAGTATCCTTGGGCCAAGGTTGAAGACTGTACCTTGAATAGTCTCTGAGAAAATGCAAACGTCAAAGTTTATCACGGACGCGGGTGTCACGTAATGGATGTGACATGTTGTTTCATTTTTTTTTGCCAAGTCGTTTTCTTGTTAATAAGTGTAGGTCGCCGAATTCTGTAAATAGCCTTAGTTTAGGGAAGTTAATAAATGTAGTGTGAGCGTAAGCGTAAAGCCCGTGCAGCAAGCTTAACAGTGAGCGAGTACAGCGGTTGCACGCTTTAGCCAAGTAGCTTTAACCGAACAGTGTTCAGAAGTAAAGTTAACCTGCGAGGTAGCAGTAGGATATTACAGTCAGTCAGCGGAGTTAGCCAGCGAAGTGAGAGTCTGGGTCAGGGTGCGGCCTCGTTTGGAGCCCTTGACAAGCTGTGTGAGGGTTGTTTTACCCTCCCTGCAAGACCACGGCCAGTGTTCCTGGGTGTGGGTGTCCGAGAGACTAGCGACCACGGCTGCTGCTCAGCAGAAGACCCCTCCGGTTCGTCTTCGTCTTGTTTTGTCTCGTCCTGCCGGAGGACTCACCAGTGACAGGTATTTACTCATGCCATTTTCCTCAGTTAGCTGCTGTGCTCTCGGGTGTTTGAATGTGTACGTAGGTTCGGAAGTGTATGTCCGTCTAGTTTTTTAGTGATGTTTTAATTGAGTCTTTAACCATGTTTTTTTAGGTTGGGTTGTAATGTGGTGGGTGTCGAATTTAGTTGTTTATGTTCGGCTGTCGCCGAGTGAGTATATTTAAAGGGCCATGTTGTAAAATGAATTAAAGTGGGTATCCTTTCAAATATATTGGTATTAAGTCCTAGATGTAATGTAATAAGATTGTCACGTGGGGTGGTTGCTGGTGATTATTTGATATCTTTGTATGTACATGTGGATATTTTGATAATGTTGGTTTTAGCAGTGGCAGTTATTATACAAAAGTGGTTGTGCTAGCTTAATGCTAGTGTAATGGAATAGTGCAGACCTGGTGAATGTTGAATGTACATAGGAATCCTCTTTATCCATGATTGTATATTTAATATGGCCAAGGCGGGTATTAGGGTGAGACGAGGCACAACTCACGTGGTTTGTGAGTAGGTGCGTGTCAAATAGGCCAGAATTAACTGTGTTGGCACTTTGACTGACAATGCGCCCTTTTCCAGTGCATTGGCTTCGAAGATTGGCTTCGAAGATTGGCTTCGAAGATTTCGTCGTTCTTCGATCTCTTCATCATCCACGACCAACGGTGACGCATCATCGGGAGTCGGAACGCCTTCGCTAGCCGGTCCCGTTGGGCAAGTACGTTGGGCTACAGCAGGCTGATTCTACGTTCTGAGCGTCGGTCACAGGCGTGCGTGGGCAAGCGCGGCTACGGTGCTCTGTGGTGTAGGGGTAGTACTCTTACTTTACGAGCCACCCTGTCTAGTGTGGGACAGAGGACACTGTACAGAGACAAAGTTACCCGCCTTGTATAGCCGTTGGCCATATTAGTCATTTTCGTCTGTTAGTCATATTCACCTGTTAGTCATATTCACCTGTTAGTCATTTTCACTTGTTAGTCATTTTTTATATGTTAATCTTTTTTAAGTGTTAATACGTTATGAGTGCATGCGTGGGTATGTGTGAGTGTGTGGGGCGTTAGTGGGTTGGGGTGGGGGTTAGAGTAAGAGTGGGTAATAAAAGATTTGTTTGTTGTTTATCACTGGCGTTGTGTGATTTATTTAGAGTGGGTGGGTTTTCTCGAGTGTCTGCACTCATATTGTCCACGGCGCCCTGACTCCGTCAGGCGTGTCGTGACATATTTGGTGGCAGCGGTGGGATAAGGATTAGGGGGAGGTAACGGATTAGGTAGATTAGGGTATTTTTGTGCGCCAGTGATCGTTTGTTTGTGTTGTGGTACGAGTAAGATTTAGCGGGCGGTTGGCGGGAGTGGGGGCGTATTGCGCCAGGGGCCACAGCCAGAGAGTGCAGTGCGCATAAACGGGGGGTGGCATGAGTGGTTGCCTCTCATTACTCAGGTACCGAGTGGTGAGGACCCTTCGGCTCTTGTCACTGTCTAGCCCTTATTCGTTGTTTGTATTCTGTGTATTTATTTGTTTTGTTTTTTCTTTGTCAGGGGTCCTGCTGGGGAGCAGTTGTCGTCGCTGCCTCCGTGACACCCACATCAGGATGCCCCCTAAACGGGATACCAGGGCCACCCGTGCCACGTCGGGGCACGACCCTGAGTCCGAGGGTGGTGGTGCAGGGGATGAGGGTCCAGGAGAGAGAGGAGCCACTTTGGCCACTCCCTCTCGAAAGGAAACGGTGGTGAGTACCCTTACCCGTACTCTCACTGCAGCAGGACTGACACCCAGTAGGGATCAGGAAAGTAAAGAGGGGTTAGGGGTGATGGTAAACCCATATGAGCAGTATAAAGTGCTAGGAGAGGGCCTAGGACTTAGTGGGGGAGCTCTAACCCAGTTCATCCTGTCCGAAGTTAGGAGAGAGGAAGAAAAACGGGAACGTGACCTATAGCGTAGGGCGTTAGAGAGGCGGTTCCAGATGGACCGTGAGGCGGCTGAGCAAGCTAGGAGGGATGACTTAGCATTGACCGAACGTAAGCTAGCTGCCGCGGAACAAGCACGGAAGGAAGAACTCGTCGCGGCCGAAACGCGGCTTAGATTACAGTTAGCAGCATCGGAAAAGAAGTCAGTTACGGAGTCTAGTCAGCATTACTCGCTCAAGATGCGTCCGTTAGAGGATAAGGAAGATGTGGAATCTTACCTTCAGCTCTTTGAGAGAGTAGCCGAAACCCAGGGGTGGCCGAAAGAGGTATGGGGGATCAGGTTAGCACCTCTATTGCAGGGGGAGGCCCGTGATGCATACCTTAGGCTGACCGTAGAGCAAGGGAAAGATTTTGAAGTGGTGAGGGAGACCTTACTGAGAAGATTCAGGCGTGACGCTGAATATTACAGACGCCAGTTTCGCGAAGCCAGAAAGGAAAGTCTCGAAACGTTTCCCCAGTTGTTCGTTAGGTTAAAGACCTCAGTCAAGCGTTGGTTCACTTTAGCCCATAAGAGCATAGAGGACGTAGAACAAGTGCTAGACATGTTTCTGTCTGAGCAACTTTATGCTATTATGAACGCAGACCTTGAAATGTTCGTTAGGGAAAAACGTCCTAGGAATGGTGAAGAGGCCGCGGAGCTAGCGCAGCTCCATATCGACACCAAACGGGCAGTCTCGCGTCCATTGGGTGGGGGGCCGATTCGTCCGCCGTTCAAGAAGGACAAAGGGTCGAATAAACCCCCTGAGACCAAAGCAGAACACAGGACAGCACCAGCTAGTTCAGGCAGAGGGACTGGTGAACGGCTGTGTTTTAAGTGCAACAAACCAGGGCACGTAGCAAGGAACTGTCAGAGTAAGGCGTCAGTTAACCAAGTCACCATTGCCTCCGAGATAGTAGCCGTAATGACAGAGCCCGTGACCGTAGGGATGCGGACGATCCGGCCCTACGACCCGTGGAGTAAGGGATTAGCCAAGGGAAAGGAAGTTCGTATCATGCGTGATACCGGCGCGGATATGAGTGCGATCGCCGCCAAGTGGATAGAACCCAGGGATTTTACAGGTCGGTTCATCGACGTCAATCCCGTCGACCATACTAAGTCCGATAAGTATCCGACTGCATGGGTTGAAATCGATTCCCCATTCGTGCAAGGGACGATTGAACTTATCGTAATGGAGCGCATGGGACCAGACGTAATCCTAGGAAACTGGGTGACTTTTTCAGATGGGAAACGTAGTCCCGTATCCATTGATGCCAGTGAGTGTGCTATGGCAGCAGCAGTCCAAACTCGAGCTCAGATTCAGAGAGAAAAGGAGGGAGAGAGTGCACTTAAAGTCGTTAAGCAGGCCGATCTCAATGTGACTCCTGCCCAACTGATAGAGTGGCAGAACCAGGACGAAACTCTAGCTCGCGCTAGGAAGTTGGCCGAAGAGGGCCGAGCAATTCCGTCAGGGAAAAGTCTGATAGAATTTTGCAGGAGGAAAGGAATTCTGTATCGGGTCTATAGCAAAGGAGGCAGCCAAATATCCCAGTTAGTCGTTCCGAAGCCTTTGAGGGAGACTGTAATGCGTTTAGCGCATGACCCACCGATGGGAGGGCATTTGGGAGGCAAGAGAACCCGGGAACGCATTTGGGGTACTTTCTATTGGCCGGGACTGTGTGCTCAAGTTCGCAGGTACTGTGAGTCGTGCGAACAATGTCAGAAAGTAGTACCAAGAGGGAGAGTACCACGGGTTCCTATGCAACAGCTTCCGCTAGTAGAAGAACCATTTCAGAGAGTAGCGGTAGACATTGTGGGGCCTATTGCTCCAGCTTCCGACAGAGGAAACCGGTTCATTCTCGTGACCGTCGATTACGCTACTCGATACCCCGAGGCAGTACCTTTAAAGGGGATCGAAGCAGAAAGGGTCGCTGAGGCATTGTTAGAAATCTGGTCTAGGGTGGGAATTCCGAGGGAGGTGCTCACCGACCAAGGGTCCCAGTTCACTTCACAAGTGATGTCTGAAGTCAACCGTTTGCTGTGCATCCAAGGCAAGTGTACTACTCCTTACCATCCGCAGGCAAATGGCCTAGTCGAACGTTTCAACGGTACCTTGGTGTCCATGTTGAAGAAGTTAGCTAGCGAGCAACCTCGATGTTGGGACAGATACATTCCCTCATTGCTGTTTGCGTACAGGGAGGTTCCTCAGGAATCGACGGGGTTCGCGCCGTTCGAGTTATTGTACGGCAAGACTGTAAGGGGGCCCATGTCAGTTCTACGGGATCTGTGGACGAAAGAGCAGATGGGAGAAGAGGTGAGAGATGCAAGCCAGTACGTGGTAGATTTACGGAATCGCATTGAAGAGACTTGCAGGTTAGCGCAACAGAATTTGAAGCTAGCTTCGAAAAAGCAGAAACAGCACTTTGACCGCAGAGCCAAACCATGCAGTTTTAGTGCAGGAGACAAGGTTTTGTTGTTACTCCCAGTTAAACACAACAAGCTGGAGATGGCTTGGCAGGGACCGTTCGAAGTTCTAGAGAGAGTCGGAGAGTGTGACTACAGGGTACGGGTGGGCAGTAAAAATAAACTGTACCATGCAAATCTGTTGAAAAAGTTCCAAGAACGAGTGTCAGTAGCTACAGTAGTGATAGATGAGGAGGACGAAGATGAGGAGGGAGAGGCATTCGTGGTGGTAAAGGAAGTACCTACCATTCCCTTAGTAGCGTCTGAAGGACCCTCCGACGTCCATCTTGATCCTAACTGTCCAGAGATCCATTCTAGTATAGAAGCTCTGACTGTCCAGTTTAAGGATATTTTGACCGATTATCCGTTGAGGACGACACTAGACTCGTGTGAAATCCATTTGACTGATGAAGTGCCGGTGAGAACGAAGCAATATCCTCTACCTCATTCCCAACTAGAAGTAGTGAAAACCGAAGTGGATGCTATGCTAGAGATGGGAGTAATCGAGAGAGCCAATTCCCCATACAGCTCACCGATCGTCTTGGTGAAGAAGAAAGATGGCACTGTTAGGTTTTGCGTGGATTTTAGAAAACTGAACCAAAAGGTCGTGTTCGATGCTGAACCAATGCCTGATGTGGAGTACCTATTTTCCTTACTGTCCAAGGCTAAGTACTTGAGTAAGTTAGACCTAGCTAAAGGCTACTGGCAGGTACCCATGTTAGAGAGCGACAAACCGAAAACTGCTTTCACCACACCGGCAGGGCAATTTCAGTGGAAAGTAATGCCTTTCGGGTTAAAGACGGCGGGGGCAATCTTTTCCCGAATGATGAGGAGGTTACTAGAACCTTTGCGATTGACAGAAGTTAGCAATTTCATGGACGATGTCATGATTGCTTCCTCCACTAAAGAACGTCACTTACAATGTATGGCCCAGCTCTTTTGTAGGCTAAGAGAGGTCCAGTTGGCGGCCAGACCTACAAAGTGTTACTTGGGGTTCAAGCAGTTGGAATATCTGGGGCATACAGTGGGTAACGGTCAGATAAAACCAGAGGGAGACAAGATGCAGCGGATAAAAGACGCGCCGCGACCACAAACAAAGAAACAAGTCAGATCGTTTCTTGGGTTGGCAAATTATTACCGCCGGTTCGTTCCTAACTTTGCGGCCATAGCAGCCCCACTAACCGACCTAACCAAGGGAGGAAAGACTGGACAGATCGGTTGGAACGATGCATGTGAGACAGCATTTGAGACGCTGAAGGCGCGACTGTGTTCAGGTCCTGTGTGCTCATTGCCAGACTTCGATCGTCTCTTCGTGTTGCAGACAGATGCGTCCGAAGGGGGTGTAGGAGCCGTATTATGTCAGGACCATGGTAACGGTTTACAGCCTGTTGCATGCGCGAGCAAGAAACTGTCCAAAGCAGAACGTAACTACTCCACCATCGAAAAGGAGTGTCTTGCAATCGTGTGGGGAATTCAAAAATTCCGTCAGTATCTGTATGGTAGGACATTCGTCGTACAGACCGACCATAGACCATTGCAGTACTTGCAACAAGCTAAATCCACAAACAGTCGACTGATGAGGTGGGCTTTGCAGTTGCAGCCATTTTCCATTAGAGTAGAAAGCATAGCCGGTAAAGTAAATGTTCCTGCTGACTTTTTGAGTAGAACAGGGTGGTAGAAACCGTAAATGTGGAAGCAGTATTGGGACAGTCATATAGTAATCAAACCCGGGTGTTTGATCTGGGAGGGGGGTATGTCACGTAACGGATGTGACATGTTGTTTCATTTTTTTTTGCCAAGTCGTTTTCTTGTTAATAAGTGTAGGTCGCCGAATTCTGTAAATAGCCTTAGTTTAGGGAAGTTAATAAATGTAGTGTGAGCGTAAGCGTAAAGCCCGTGCAGCAAGCTTAACAGTGAGCGAGTACAGCGGTTGCACGCTTTAGCCAAGTAGCTTTAACCGAACAGTGTTCAGAAGTAAAGTTAACCTGCGAGGTAGCAGTAGGATATTACAGTCAGTCAGCGGAGTTAGCCAGCGAAGTGAGAGTCTGGGTCAGGGTGCGGCCTCGTTTGGAGCCCTTGACAAGCTGTGTGAGGGTTGTTTTACCCTCCCTGCAAGACCACGGCCAGTGTTCCTGGGTGTGGGTGTCCGAGAGACTAGCGACCACGGCTGCTGCTCAGCAGAAGACCCCTCCGGTTCGTCTTCGTCTTGTTTTGTCTCGTCCTGCCGGAGGACTCACCAGTGACAGGTATTTACTCATGCCATTTTCCTCAGTTAGCTGCTGTGCTCTCGGGTGTTTGAATGTGTACGTAGGTTCGGAAGTGTATGTCCGTCTAGTTTTTTAGTGATGTTTTAATTGAGTCTTTAACCATGTTTTTTTAGGTTGGGTTGTAATGTGGTGGGTGTCGAATTTAGTTGTTTATGTTCGGCTGTCACCGAGTGAGTATATTTAAAGGGCCATGTTGTAAAATGAATTAAAGTGGGTATCCTTTCAAATATATTGGTATTAAGTCCTAGATGTAATGTAATAAGATTGTCACGTGGGGTGGTTGCTGGTGATTATTTGATATCTTTGTATGTACATGTGGATATTTTGATAATGTTGGTTTTAGCAGTGGCAATGTTATTATACAAAAGTGGTTGTGCTAGCTTAATGCTAGTGTAATGGAATAGTGCAGACCTGGTGAATGTTGAATGTACATAGGAATCCTCTTTATCCATGATTGTATATTTAATATGGCCAAGGCGGGTATTAGGGTGAGACGAGGCACAACTCACGTGGTTTGTGAGTAGGTGCGTGTCAAATAGGCCAGAATTAACTGTGTTGGCACTTTGACTGACAATGCGCCCTTTTCCAGTGCATTGGCTTCGAAGATTGGCTTCGAAGATTGGCTTCGAAGATTTCGTCGTTCTTCGATCTCTTCATCATCCACGACCAACGGTGACGCATCATCGGGAGTCGGAACGCCTTCGCTAGCCGGTCCCGTTGGGCAAGTACGTTGGGCTACAGCAGGCTGATTCTACGTTCTGAGCGTCGGTCACAGGCGTGCGTGGGCAAGCGCGGCTACGGTGCTCTGTGGTGTAGGGGTAGTACTCTTACTTTACGAGCCACCCTGTCTAGTGTGGGACAGAGGACACTGTACAGAGACAAAGTTACCCGCCTTGTATAGCCGTTGGCCATATTAGTCATTTTCGTCTGTTAGTCATATTCACCTGTTAGTCATATTCACCTGTTAGTCATTTTCACTTGTTAGTCATTTTTTATATGTTAATCTTTTTTAAGTGTTAATACGTTATGAGTGCATGCGTGGGTATGTGTGAGTGTGTGGGGCGTTAGTGGGTTGGGGTGGGGGTTAGAGTAAGAGTGGGTAATAAAAGATTTGTTTGTTGTTTATCACTGGCGTTGTGTGATTTATTTAGAGTGATTGATTGATTGTACATTGCTTAATGTCCCGACAGCAACAAGGCTTTCTCAGGACGTGCCTGCACTGCTTGTGAAAAAAAAAAAAAAAAAAAACTAAACAGAACATTGAATGTATGTCGCCAGCCGGTCAAATACATTAAATAAACCTAACACATGGGCCTAAATAAAGCTAAGACCATTTAGCAACACACATCCAATATCAAGAGCTACAGGCAGTGCAGACAGTAGGGAGAGTTTTAAAAAGGCAAATACAGGTGAAGGGACAAAGGGTAGACAGAAACACATGCCCCAGAATAGAGAGACAAACCCACCCTGTGGGGCTGACCAGGGTGACCCTGGGAACTAAAAAATACCTAACCCCACCCAAGTCCCCCAGGGCAGACCCGGGTGGGGCGATTTATTTATTTAGAGTGGGTGGGTTTTCTCGAGTGTCTGCACTCATATTGTCCACGGCGCCCTGACTCCGTCAGGCGTGTCGTGACAGCGGGGCAACGGTGGACGAACGACGGCAGACGGACGACGGTGGACGGACGACGGATGGACGACCACTGGCCCAGAACATAGACTCACTTTTGCTTCGCATGTGAGCCCAAAATGGACATATTTGGAATTTCACCAAAACAAAAATAAAATAAAATAAACCCGGACATATTTGGCTTTTCACATTAAATAAAAAAGGGGGACATATTTGACTTCTGCAGAACTATGAGAAACACTTCTCTTTTCATTTGGTTTCAACTTTCTGCGACCATTATCTAACTAAACAGCAACATCTAAACAGCAACATCTAAACCCGCGCGATTGGCATTTTGCCGTTAACCCCTTGCACACGAAGGCACCTATTCTGTATACATTATCTGCATACATCAGGGCTACCATGTTGCAAGATACCAAAAGTCAACCAGTACCTTCATTATATCCAGTCGCTCCTCGTCACAGCGCACAAAGACACTGCTGTTGTAGGAAAGAGGGAGAGAGGTAGAGAGTGTGACAGCCTCCTGCGCTAACCGCCGAGTGCGGGCTGGGTTGTTAAATGCACCTGACGCCTTCACGTTCGACTCAAAGTGGTGGGGCACGTTGAACTTGAGGCCTCGACCTTCGTCCGTCACAAGCTCATAGGTGTCTGTGGGAAACGTGAGGTGGGTCAAGTTTAGAGAATGGCATGTTTGAGTAATGGTCTGTGTTTTTGGACCTTACAGCCCAAAGCTGTAAGGTCCAAAATTACAGACCAGCACACATTTAACACACTGAGCCTGACGGTCAAAATTTCCTAATTTCAGATATGTTCCCTGAAGACTGCATACCAATGAATGATTTCTGTAAAACTTGAAGTAGGTCAAAAACAGTGTGTCTTTTGACTCGAACAGTGGATAAAAAGCCCGGACAAAACATGCAATAACGCATGTTTGTCCGGCCTTTTAATCTACTGTTTTCGTCAAGACAGGTGCCATCCTGACTGCCGAACATCTATTTAGGAGACGGATTGACCATAGTAGACCAAGGGAGGTGCCACTGCCAGAATAATCTGGCTCCTAAATGGTCACTCCATCTCCTGTTAAGCAGTGTGTTAGGGCTGAATGGTACATAGTACATAGCTGCCAACCTTGAGGCAACAAAAATCCTGAGCTGCGGCCTCCACGACGCTAGCCCTTGCTTCCAGGTCCCGAAAAATGTATTTTTCTTTAAAATGTATTTTTTTGAAAAATACTTACCGATGGTATTACTCGAAGGTCCCTCCCACCTGCCCCGCTTGCCGCTGGTCCGCAAAGAAAACTGACTGGCGTATGAGCGGTGTGGCGCATGTGTGGTTGAACCGGAAGAGAGGCTACCCGGGTTTCGCCTAGGCTATGGCGCCCCTCACCTGCCATCGTGACCATACTCGTACAATTTTGGGCTAAAATTAGACTAGCTAAGAAACCATTTCCTTATAGTAATACCATCGGTAAGTATTTTTCAAAAAAATACATTTTAAAGAAAAATACATTTGTTTTCTCAAAACACATTACCGATGGTATTACTATAAGGAAGAATCCCAAAGAGGAGGTGGGTGCTGCTATAACGCCCCTACCCCCTGCCATCGATGCTATTAGCCGCCATCCCCCAGCAACCTCCCTCTAATTTTAGCAAAGACACCTGCGGCGCCTAGGGTGCCGGGAGGGAGTGTTGCGCCACAAGCCGACTCCACCCAGCGAGATCTGGCTCTGGCTGGATAGGTCCCGCAGTAGGAGCGGTCAAGGTGTCTCCGCTTGACCTTCCACTGTCGTGACAATGTCCTGAGAGCCGCGTTGCCCTCAACAGCGAGGCTAGCGGCCATGGCTCAGACCTTGCGTGCCCTGAAGAACATTCGTTGGGCTTTATCAGGGGCGAGGTCGCGGTGGGTGGAGCGCATCCCCCAACGGAGCCAGGAGGATAGGATTAGGGCTGAGACGTCATCCCGACCAGGGGACCGAGGGTGGGGTGGCGAGCGTCGCCTGCGTAGCGGCATGGACCAGCGCAGGTAACCATGTCCGGCCCTCACCGGTTCCTGATGCCTAGTCTGCCAGGGGGGCCTGGGTCTCTCACTACGTGGCGAGAACGCCGGTTCAGGTAGCAGTAGTGCCGAGCTGTCCGTCCGGGCCCGCAACCAGTGGGGCGTTTTGACTGGGAGTGCAGCTCGTTGGCTTAGGACGCCGAGGCGGGGGCCAGAAGTAAGCCGGTCCTCAGCAGCACGTCTGGTAGACTTGCCCATCAGAACGGTCGAGTAGAGGCGCGACAGGTCCCATCGCGGAAGGCGGGGGAGCGAAGGGAGGGAGGCCGGCGACCGATGTAGCTAACAGGTCGGCAAGGTTGTGCCGATATCCGGGTCGGGACGTCCCAGGGGACAGCACGTGTCCGCTCCCAGGGCATGTAGTAGCGACGGGTGATCGGTGCTAAAGCTGGCAGGTGAACCGCTAGGAAGGTGTCCGCCAGTTGGGGCCTGTCCGTGCGAGGGAGATGCGCAAGTCGGTAACAGGTGTAGGGCCGCACCTCTTTCCTCGGAAGAAGCGTCTGGTCGAGATTCCGCGGGCTGTAGTGCTGCCGCCACTGTCGCCCCCGCGAAGCTCTGGAGGCGAAGGCGTGCCGCACAATATCCGGGTGTGAAGGAGGAGTAATTCGTATCCCGGGCGTGACGCACAGAGGTGAAGTCGTGGCGCGGTGCAGAAGGCCGGTGGTCCACGCCTTGGCCCAGCCGACCAAGTCACCCGGAACGGAATGCGCTGTACCCGCTGAGCTGGACTAGAACCTAGGGAAGCGCACCGTCAGCATAAGTGCCCACGCCATGGCACGGGATGGAGGAAGCGTTGACGATCTAGTCAAGCGGGTCTGGAGTCGCCGAGAAGAAGCGGTTAAGCTGTCCATCTCAACTTGTCGCGATCAGGGGAGGCGTCCGCTGTGCCGCACACCCGAACGAAGTCAGGAGGCTCATCTGCTTTGCGCGTAGAAGCCGGCCGCCACACGCAGGGAGTCAGCCGGTCATGAGGCAGTCCCAGGAGGTCTCTGTACAGAAGTGATGCGACGAGTTCGCGCCAACCAAGATGCGAAGGAGGAAGTACCGGGAGAGGAGGCGTGCCCCGTCTGCTTCTGAGGTAGCCGGCCACTGGCGTCGTCGGCGGGGGTGAGAAGCTCCCGGCCTTGTGGACGTGGCATCCGAAGCTGGACAAGCAAGGCTGGAGGAGAGGGCGCCGCAGTCGCACTGGAGCCTGACGCTGGAGGTCGCCTGCCAGGGGTCGTCCGGGGGGAACCAGGAGATGCAAGGTGGGAGTAGCAGTGACATCAAGGGAAGAAGGTCCGCCGGGGAACTGACCGGTCCCGACGTCGAAGTCCCTGAAGGAGGAGCACCTCTGGTCTGTGAACAGCCGCTGTGCCGGTGCGCGAAGAGCCGCGATCGCTGCTTCAGAGCTGCTCTACTTGAGGTCGGTGCGAGTTCCCCTCCACGGTAGACGTAGCACGAAGGCGAACGGATGCACTTATCCATGTGGACTAGGAACCGCGTCAGTCAGGAGGATCCAATTCGTCCCGATCCGTGTCAAGGAGGGCTCCACCCGAACCGCGAAGGCTCGCCTAGGGCCATCGATGGGGCGCACGAAGACGTCCGATTGGTCCTGTCCAACACCCTCTGCTCCTTCCTGGGGAGACTGGAACGCGACGCCGTCCGAGGAGGACTCCGGCCAGCACTGTAACCTCGAGGAATCCGAGACCGGGCTGAAGGCCCAGTCCAAGCCTGCACTGAGGCGGAGTCTCGGGCGGGCTCACCGCCAAGGAAGGCGGTGACGAACTGGTGCACGAGGTGGAAGCGGACAAGGTGGCAGGTCAGGAGCGGTAAGCAGCAGTGTAGGAGACGAGCGGGAGGCGAGTAATCTCGTGACCGCGGCCAGAGGGGGAAGCGTCTCTGATGCGGGAAGCTCAGTCCTTACCTCTTGTCGAACCCATCATGGAGCAGGATCTCAAGAACTGCGATCTTCTGTATCGCTTCCGCAGGCCAGTACCGCTGCTCAGGCACGCGTAGTCAAGCGTTGTCGTCGTAGGCAGACCTGCCGAAGCCGGCGTCGGGGAAAAAGCGCTACGGCCTGGGGTGCGGCAGGCACCCTGTCCTTCGCCGAAACTACTAAGGTAATTGGCTCGGTAGCTGACCGCGTCTAACTTACCTTCCAGCTGTAAGAGTAGCTAAGTGTACAAGTCACCCACAGGAAGTGGTAGGAAGCCGTCCCGGAGAGTGGAGGCGAGCCGAGGATATCCCTGCCGTCTCGCCCGGGGCGACAGTACTTGAGACGGACTTGCGGCGGAACGCTGCCGTTGGACATGTAAGGATCGGCCGACCGAAGGGTAGTCCCGACAGATGTCCGCAAGGTTCTTCCCACTCCGTGGTCCCGCTGACCGCCTGAAGGTAGATGGGTGTGTGAACCCGGCCCACCCCTAAAACCTGGCGCGCGGGCGCCCGCAAGCTGAGGCGAAGTTGGTCGAGCCTCCTTCCATCGACCCTCCGCAGCGAGGAGGCCCCAGAGGCCAGGGCGGGGACCGCTAACGACGAATGCAGAAGAGTGGGACGCCGATCGTCTGTGCTGGCCTAGCGCCGACGATTGGGTGGGGGTGGGGGGCCCTCAACTGGCACCGGCCGCACCCAAGGCCTAGTGCCCGTCCCGCTGCCAAAGTCACGCAAGAGTCGCAAGGCCCCGCCTTCTCGTCCCGCCGCAGGATTAGGCACCTACCGCGGCCGGGGCATCCTGTCTCGTCTAAGCTGGTGTAACTGGCCGTGTGACCGACGTGACGTCTCGTCGCAATCCTGCGCTGAGTCCCCTGCTTCCGTCCAGGGAACTGAAGCGCATCCTGTCGGGTCCCCGAACGCCACTCTGGCGACCCGACTCTGCGCTGGTCCCCAGTCCCGGGTGAGGCGGAGGCCATGACTGGAACCTCGTGAGGACTACCGGCGCTGAAGCCTGCCCTTGTGTCTGATCTCTAACTGAGACCGTGTTGGCTGCTGATGCTTCGCCGCGAGGCGAAGCTCGCGGCGCCCCAGGACCTGACCGCACGACGGGACTGCGATGGTTGCCATTACTAGCGCCGGCTCGCGTCCTAAGTCGACGGTGGCGACAGCTCACTCCCACGGTATGGGCCACTCGCCTGGGCTGTGGCGCGTCCGGAGTAGTTTCCTTCCCCTGAGCTGGAGTCAGCCAGACGCCGCGGTAGAGGCTCCATAGCTGGATGCGCCGCCCTCCCATCAGGGACATCTCCGCCGGGTAGAGACCACTCGACTGGACTGTGGTGGCTACCCTTCCTTGTCTTTGGGTGTCTTGTCTCGAGGCCCAATCCGTGGCGCTCGAGGATCCTCGACCGCACAGAGACCACTCGACTGGACTGTGGTGGCTGCCGGTACTTGAGCCGGGCTCGCGGTCTAAGCCGCGGCAGAGCCCGCTCACTCACGCGGTAAGGGCCACTCGACTGGACTGTGGCGCGTACCGGTGATGGATCTTTCCCCCGTGCTGGTGTGGGCCATCATGGTGGCAGAAGCTCCCTAGCTGGGTCCGCCGCCCCACCAGCCCGGGGTAACCCAGGGGTAGAGACCACTCGACTGGACTGTGGTGGCTACCCTTTCCTTATCTTAATGTTGTCTAACCTCGAAGCCCCTGTCGCTCGATCATCCTTGACCGCACAGAGACCACTCGACTGGACTGTGGTGGCTGTCGGAACTAGAGCTGGGCTCGCGCCTGTCGCGGCAGTGCCAGCTCACTCCCTCAGAAGGGCCACTCGACTGGACTGTGGCGTACTGGATTGGCACTTTCCCCCGTGCTGGCGACGGTCGGTCGCGGCAGTAGATACTCCATAGCTGGGTCCACTGTTCTCCAGCCATGGGGCGCAGTCCAGGCATGGCTGTTTGATCTCCGAAACAACTTGCACCCTGTTCAGAGAATAAACATAACAAAACATTTGGCCAGAATAGCCGGAAAGAGCGAATGCCGTGTAGTATAGAATGTATTCCATAGGACATCAAAATACTACAATCTTTTTTTTTTCTTTTTTTTTTAACACACAAATTGCTGTATAATGGGTAAACCGATTAACCCTCTTGCACATGCAGTTACCAGTTCTACTAACCCCTTGGGTGTCGGCAACAAAAACCGCAGCCGACAGCCAAGGGCAAGCCAGTAAGCCAGCTGCAAACAGTACCAGAGGCTGCATCAACACGGGGCTTAACACTTCGCCTGAACATGCAGAGGGACACCCGTAACAGAGCAGGCAAACGGCATGCTCGTCACTCGGCCAGTGGCCCTGCCCACAACGCGCGCAGGTGCGGGCTCACCAACTGCAAAACAAATAGCACAAAGACCTACGAGGGAGCATGCCCCCAAGGGCCCGCAATACGAATCCACGTGTAAGAACGAAGATAAGTGTACGGCGCAAGCCAATGCCCGGCGCTCTAACCTCCCCTGAGCGCCCGACGTAGGCAATAGCCGAGGTTTTACCTTGCCATCTGAAGAAGCCGGGTACCAACACCAGTCGAAGACCAACCAGAAAACCACGGCGTCCAAGACCCCCAGCTGAAGGCAGGCTCGACGCAATCCTGGTCCGTGACAGGAGTACACGCCAGCGCCGCTGGCACGCCCGGTCCCCGAAGCTAGAACCACCGCCGACGAATTCAGGAAGCGTCCACCTACACCAGACACCCTGAAATAGTCTCGGCGCTGAGCAGAGGTGAGGCCACACGACGAGCGAAGAGCCACGAACAGTCCGGCACCGAGCCGTGCCGAACACACGAGCCAAGGTCACGTCAGGTCTAAGGCGCAAATCGACGAGGAAAATCTACCAGGAAGCGTCCAAGCCTACCGCCGGGCACTCCAAGGCTAGCAGAAGAGCGAAGGAGGGTACAGACCACACGAAGTGGGAAAACACACAACGGCCAGACCGGCCACGCAGTGCGAGAGCACAGTCACAATGGCGCCGTCTCGCCCGGTTTACGTCCCAAGAAAGACGGACGAAGAATTCCACACGAAAGCGTTCAAGCGTAACGCCGGGTACCCTGAAGCCAGCAGAAGAGCGAAGGTGTTCAGAACACACACAGTGTGAAACACTCTACGGCAAGACCGGCCACTAGGCGCGTGAGCACAGTTCACAATGGCGCCGTCCCAACAGGTCTAAGTCTCAGGACCGACGAAGAATTCCACACGAAAGCATCCAAGCCTAACACAAGGTAGGCGAAGGGTAAGCCCTCCTATAAACCACACAACAGGTGTCTCTTCTCTGCTGAATCCACCACCAAACACAGTTCGAATCTAGAGACGTAGACGTACACAACCTTCCGCGACTAGCAAAGAAACTGACTGGCGTATGAGCAGTGTGGCGCATGCGTGGTTGAACCGGAAGGGAGGCTATCCGGGTTTCGCCTAGGCTATGGCGCCCCTCACCTGCCATCGTGACCATACTCATACACAACAATTTTGGGCTAAAATTAGACTAGCTAAGAAACCATTTCCTTATAGTAATACCATCGGCAATGTGTTTTGAGAAAACAAATCAAACAACATGGGGGGGGGGGGGGGGGGGGGGGTATGCACCTTGCTCCAGCCGAATAATAAGGTTGACTGTGCGGCGATGTTTATGTCTGCCCGGCACATTTTACAAAAGGCAAAGTGTTAGCCCTTTCTCGATTCATCAATGCAAGGAACGCTTGTAGTCTGGATGGAACTTCACCAACCACTTCTGCTTCTTTGGAGGCATCATTTTGTTGAAAATCGAAAATAACACTTGTGAAAATCGCTAAGCATGTGCTCCAGACCAGGGCAATTTCAAAGGAACCGGAACAAACACAGAATGGATGCAAATTTGCTGTGCATGTGTAATCAAGACTGGCTGTGGGTCCCCGAAAGCTTAAGGTACAGTATAGCGGCAGGCTCTCAACTACAGGCGCTTGACCGGGAGCAGTACGCCAAAATGCCTCAAATTTTAAAACAAAGCTTGAAAATCTGAAAATCGGGAAAAATGTACCAAAAAACGGAAAATCGGGACTTGAAAAAAAATCGGGAAATTCCTGAAAAAATGGGGAGGGTTGGCAGCTATGTATCATAGTATCAACAGTTCTGAGGAATGAATAAGGAGAAGGTCTTGCCCACGTTTACAGTACTGCAAACAAAAACCCATGCACAACTTCATCTTGGCTCAGTCAAATAGCTTCAAAAATATATACTTATGAGCAAAAGAAATGCAACATTTTTGGAACCTTTGGAAACACTTTGGTGTTTCCGATGGTTCCAAACATGTTGCATTTCCTTTGATCGTCCGTACAGTTCTCAACATTTCCAAGAAGTCAATACGCTTGGCGTACCAAACTGCAGTGGTCCCATCAGAGCCAGGTACTGGTCCTCCATTGTTCTGGCTACAGAGCCAGCATAAGCCGCATGGTCGCTGGAACCCTCTCCGTGATCTGCACAGTCAGGGCAACCAGTGTTGAATTTTTGAAATGTGTGTGTTGGTCCGTGACTTTGGACTTTGCCGGCTGCGGGCCAACGTGCCCAAACTCACAGACCAGCATACATTTGATGAGTTAGATGAAAAAAGAAGTTTACAAGCACTGAGCTTTATGTTGTCCAAGAGGATTTGACCATTTTTGCTGGTGTTTGTGCTTATCCTGTTGGCTTCTGTAGCGCATCTTGTCGTGATGATTCCAGTAGGAATCATGTCAAAAATCGCTCACAGCCAAAGTTTACATTTTTTAACTGTTTCGAGACGTCCCGCATCCAGATTCGCGGCGTAAAGCTGTGAATCCGGATGCAGCATGTCTTGAAAGAGTTAATGTCTTTTAAAATTCTTCCCTAAACATTATAAATTATGTGAGCTACAACTCCAATTAACCCCCTTGTGCATGCTGCTATGAGCAACTGTGAACAGTACCAGCTGCTGCAAAGGATTAAACTTTTGGCTGTCGGTAGCATATTTTGTCATGATGATTCTGCAGAAATCATGGCGACAAAAAGCGATACCGACAGTCAAATGGGCTAAATAATGCTGCATCCCGATACACGTGCCACATCATGGTATGCACATCATAAAGCTGCTTATCCAAATGCAACATGTCTCAAATGTGTTAACCCTTTATGTCCTGATGCACTCTTACATGAGACAGATTTGACCATGATAGTTCAAGGGTGGCGCAAGAACAGTTTGGCACCCATATCTACAGTGGAGTCCGCTTAACACGAATTTCTGGGGACACGGAAAATCACTTCGTGTTAACCGTATTTCGTGTTAACCAATATGGCCTCAAAATTGATCACGGCCCTCCCGGCAAGGAAAACGTGTGTAAGAGATGCGTGCATGAATGAGTACGAGGTTAAAAGTGCACATTATTGTACTATATATGCTTACATTACGTTCAGCTCGCTAGGAAAACACAAGGATGTGTACAGCTCACGTAGTTAACGTAAAATCCATCAGGTAAAATCCATAGTAAAGTAAAAGCAACACGGGCATCTGGCATCGGTAAAAGCAACACAGTCAAAGTCATTTAAAAAACGGGCCATGATCGAAGTCGGTCTTGCGTTATTGACAGCCCGTGTAGAGAGACAATCGTGGATCTCATTAATCTTGTTTTTTCACTTCAAGCGTAGTCGACTTCTGTTTTACCTTGGGGGTAGCCGTGATCGGTAGTTAACTGAATTGAGGGAGTGTTGGTACACGAATGATGCATGAATTCAGTTCAGAAACACTAGCCAATGAGAAGACGGATTACAACGACTGAAGGCTATTCAGCCAATCACAGGCTAGAGTTCGTTCATGTGTCGTGTGTACTACAGCACGAGAGCGACACGTGCAGTGCCCCTTTCATGAATCGGTTTTCGGTGTTTGAGACTGGAATGTGTGTTCATGTTAAACAGGTGAATAATAGTGAAATTGCTCTGGTCGGGAACCGAAAACAGCTTCGTGTTAAGCGAAATTTCGTGTTAAGCATTTCGTGTTATCAGTGAAATTTTAATACATAATAAGGAGGCCGTCAGCCGGGAATGCCAAAGCGGTTCGTGTTAACCGGAAATTCGTGTTAAGCGAGTTCGTGTTAACTGGACTCCACTGTATCTAACTGTAAAGTAGCCTTCACAGGACAACTCACTAATCTGAAAAAAATCAACCTCAGGGTGTAATGGGTTAAAGTAATGCCATATAAGCATATGAAAGTAACTGTAACAAACTGTTGTACATAATCATGTACAGAAACAGAAAATCAAGCTAACTGTTGTCACATGCGTGAGCCCAGAATGGTACAAGTGCTTTGAAAAGCGCATCTGCTTCCAGGGTGTCACAGGGTGATGTATGTGTCACTGGCTTCATTGTTTTTTCTAATTCGACAGAATGTAGACTGAACACCAGCTGACCTTCAGCATCTTTGAGTCGCTGTGTGGCCAGACCCACAATACGTGCTGTCTCCTGAATGTCCGGAATCAAGAGTGCCAGTCCCTCGCTCTCTTCCTCATCAGCTTTGCTTGGCAATGTCGCTTTCCCTTTGTTGCTCCTGAATGAAAACATGCCAATTATTATTTAGCTGAGAAATGAAAATACTCCAATTGTTGGTAAACATGAAGCCGCCCATGTTGCTCATGCATAGCACCCTTTGTTGCTCCAGCATAAATATGACAATTATACTGAAGAGCAAAAGAAATACAATATTTTTGGAATCTTTAGTGTTTCCGATGATTCCAAAAATGTTGCACTTCTTTTGCTCGTCAGTGTATCATCCACTTGCTGAATAGAAGCAGCCCAGTCCAGACACCAAGAAAATACATCCCATTTCAGATTCTTTCAAGACATATTATTCTAAAACTTGCTTCAGATGAAAATAAATGTTGATTTGTTTACAAGTGTGTGTGTTCATGCGATCCACACGAATGTGCATGCATCCACAACACACATGCAAACACTTTCCCTTTAAAAAAAAAAAAAACTCAACTCAGTTCAGCAACTCACTTGAGCCTACTGGCGTAGGTATCGACACAGCCCTTCATTTTAGCTAGCAGTTTTTCCACAGAGGTAGCAGAGGCATCAGAGGGTCCAGCAACATCGTTGCCCTGCTGCTGACTGGGGGGAGAGGGAATGGGCAGCAGCAACGGCACTAGAGGTGGGCACACTGCCATACCTACACAAACACAAAGATGTTTTTTTCTATCCTGTGTACATGGCTTAGACGACATGGGTGATGGATGAAACATTTTCATGCTGATACACTACTGAATGAAATTAATTTGACTGACAATTCAAGGGTGGTGCCAGAATAGCCTGGCACCTGAAGCACCAAGCTATTCGGGCACCGTCCTTGAACCAAAGTGGTTGATCTATCTCCTAAGCTGGCATGTGGCTTTTATAGGACAATAAGCAATTTTTTTTTTTAACATAGCCTCAGGATGTAATGGGTCAAGCCTCTGACTGCTGCTGACGATAACATTCGATGCAAAACATGCGTAGTTTCACATCTCTTCCATCAAAAGGTGTCGTCAGTAGCAGTCAACGGTTAACCCATTTAACCCCATGGCCACATTTCCCATTGGGAGTGTAACCTAACAACTATGTCTTACTTGCAGGAGACGGTTCAACCATGGTTAATCAAGGGTAGTGCCAGATTCGCTTGATGCCATCAGGTGCCAAGCAAATCTGGCACTACCCTTGAATTCTCATGCTTGACCCATCTCCTGCTGTAGTGTGTCTGTGCTAAATGTTTCAAACTGACAGGTGAAGACAGAGTCTGACAAAGTTCCTCTGGCGAACCGCCCGCCTTAGCTGGCCTGCCTTCCCCTTCAAGGGATTACAGTGGCTGCAGTATTAACCCTCTTAATGTACGAATACCCATTTAGCACAAACACTCTACAGCAGGAATGGATTGACCATGATAATTCAAGGGTAGTGCCAATCTGGCACTACCTTTGAATTATCATGGTCAATCCATCTCCTGCAACTGACATGCAGTCCTTAGGTAACACTTCCAAAATTTGCGAAATACGGCTGTGGGGTAAATGGGTTAATGAAAAATGAATTTTTCTCTAAAATGTATTTTTTCGAAAAATACTTACCGATGACATTTCTACTAGGAAGTATGCCTAGCTTACCCAATTCCAGCCTAAGAACCTGTTGTGTTCCTACACAACCAGGGAGGAAACTCCTTAGCCTCTTAGCTCCCTCCGGGGAGAGGTCCTGGTAGGCGGACCGGATGACACAGCGTAGCCAGGAAGATATCGTCTGGCCGACATATCAGTTCTGCCTGGGGACAATGGCAGAAATAGGCGGGACCGTCCCCTCTGGACGGGCTTGGATCGGCGAAGGTAGACGCGCAGGGCGCGCACTGGATCTTGCTGCCTGGTCACCCAGGGAAGTTCAACTCTTTCAGCGGCTGAATGGTGATCACCTGGGGCGCGGTCAAGGGAGACCTAGTCTTGGCGAGGAAGCAAGGGTCGGTGAAGATTTGCACGGAGCCATCCGTCCTGAGCCGCAGGCAGGCAAGGCGCGTGGAGAGCACGTGCAGCTCGCGAACTCGGGCAGCCGTGGCGAGGGCCAACAGGAAGCAGGTCCTCCGAGTCATGTCCGCGGACCGGGCCAGGGGGAGCGGTTCGAATCGGTCCGAAGTCAGCCACGTAAGCACCCAGGGTAGGTCCCAGCGTGGGATCAGCAAGCAGGAGACTGGCTGCTGGAGGCCGAAGGTCCGTGCAGGCGCCAGGGTCCGGGAGGCCGAGGTGGTGAAAAGTGTCAGCTACATGGCCCGGCAACCTCCGATGGTGCTGGGTGTTAGGGCCTGCTCACTGAAGAGCCAGACAAAGAACTCGGCGAGCTGCGGGGTAGCCCGATTGGTCGGGGAGAGGCACTGGACGGCGCACCAGACTGTAGGACTCGCGACTCTCCCTCGTAGATGCGCCTGGACGAGGGTCTGCGGGCTGTAGCGATAGCCTCCCACGCTGCACTCGAGAACCTCTAGCAGCGAGGGCGTGTCGCACCGCTCCAGGCATGCAGGAGAAGTCACTCCGGGCACAGTTGGAACCGCCTGTGGTGGGGTCGCTGGAGCCTCGTGCGTGGGGTGGGCAGTAGTAGTGGGGGGGGGGGGGGGGGGGCAGCATGTCAAGACTCGGCAGGTCGGGGGGCAGAGAGTTGGTCCAGGAAAACTGGGCCACCCACAACACGACCGCGCTGCATTCCCTGCGCAGAGCAGGACCATGGGGGCTAGCACTGTACGAGGATATGCAGAAGCGTTGAGGCCGACTCCAGAGCTGGAAAACGCGCCGACTGCCCAGGCGAGGGGGTCCAGGATGGGGGAGATGAGGAGCAGGAGCTGTCGATTCCACCTCGCAGCAAAGTGATAGATCCTGGGGGTCTCCCACTGAGTGCAGGTCATCCGAAAGCCATCCGGGCGAAGAGTCCGCTCTTGTGGAGGAGCTGGCCGTGCCGAGCGAGGGAGATGGGCGGGACAAACAGGAGGCCAGGGCCGTGTCACGCTTGGGGCGATGCCGCAATCTTCGCACCACCGGCTGGGATGAGTAGGACCCGGTGTAGGCGACGAGTTCATACGCGATGAGGGCGGAGAGGCGAGGGGTACTCCTGACATGAGCCACGCGGGGTCTGTCCTGCGGCGCAGTGGGAACCGGTACCGGGGAAGGGCAGTCGCGGGGAACGGACGTCAGGGGAGAGGCCAGCGGGAGCACCGCCCGCCGGGGGCTGTGGCCAGAGACGGGCGAGAACGCATACTCTTGAGACACCTTGTCGGGTAGGGAAGCCAACGTCCTGGACCGCCGTTCCAGAGGTACCCCTGGTCGAAGTTGGTCAGAACTCCACGTGCAGGTGCCGAGATCGCAGAGTCAGCAGCGCCTCTCTATCCTTGTCCAAGGCAGACTCCGACCGGTTCCGGAGGAGACGTCATCCAAGAGGACCGCCGGCGAGCCCAAGGGGGCCCAACAGGATCCGGCGACGACGGTGTCCCTTTACTGGCTGAAATCGAAGCCAAGGGCAGCTCCCTGACTGGAGACAACGAGCCGGAGGCGAAGCGCCCTAAGATCACACGGGGGGAGCCAGGGGATGATCCAATGGGGGCCGATAGGTCCAGACCGACGGGGCCATCCAAGGGAAGCACCGCCGCCCCGGTCCCGGCCATCGGCATGCAGCACGTAGGCCCTGTGAAGCACTTGTCTCGAGGCGAGAGGACAAAGACGGAGTGCCACTAGTCATCAGGCTTGGGAACTAAGAAGGCGGCCACCGAGGCTGGGGGGCGGAGATCCGGGAGAGCATCCTCGAAGCCTGTCCGGTAAGGCGGCGGGGTGGGGAAGTTGTCAGGAAGGGCGAAAAGGATGGGAGCCCAGCGTCCTCGACGCGTCGGAGAACCGCTGTGTAAGCGACGCCGGAATCCCACGTAGGCCGGGAGCCATGGACGAAGGTCTCTGTCCTGTCCAGCCGTGGAGAAGGTTATGCTGCGAAGCTCGGGCGAAGCCCACCTAAACTCACGCCGCTGGATCCACCGCTGGTAGGGGTAGGAACGGCCTGGGAAGGGTCCGCATACCAGTCCCGGCGGAAGGAGAAGTCCAGTCCGGTAGGCCACCCGTAGTCAGGGCGAAAGGGGTGGGGGGGGGGGGGGGGTTGCCACTGCAGTCCCACAGAACATGCATGGAAGGAAGCCCGGAGACTTGAGGGGAACTAGAACGTCTTTCCTGTGGGGCGGAGACCAGCGGGCCGACGCCTCCGTCTAGGGCGGGGGGAGACGGTGTACAGGGCTCAGGGGGGGGGGGGGGGGGGACGGACCACAAGCAGGACGCGCCAAGCGGACCAGGGACCGCAGGAAACCGACCTATGAGCCAGGAGGGCCGCTGGCGTCGCAGGGCTGTCCAGAGGGCGCACGCCGGAACGAGTAGATCCACAGGTAACAGAGGAGCGCCGTGACGGAGCCATCCGGTAGTGGCCTCGTCGCCGTCGGAGGGGAGGCCAGTGGGGCGGGTAGCGGCGGAGGGGGCGGGCCTGTCGGGTCCAGTAGGAGGGTGGCCGCGCACCTCAGCATCACCGAACCAGGCGTGGACCGTCGGGCCGGGCACCAGGGGCAGGCGGGGATATGAAGGTCAATCGAACACTGCAGTGCGGGGCGAGCGCAGACGGAGAGGGCCAGCCTTTAACTCCCACAGCACTTGCTGATCCCAGGCGCACAGCCATCCAAGAGCTCACTGAGCCCGACGTTGCTGAACATCGGCACACCACCGAGGGCCAGGCATCCCCCATGTCAGGGTTGTTGGCCGAGGAGAGGAGTACCAGGAGCTCCGACGCCTTGTCTGGTATAGCGGGCTAGCCAAGACGTGACACGGGGCGGAGTCGGTCGCTGTTGACGGGCTGGTCCTGTAGGACACGTCGGGAGCGAAGGGTCAATCGCCGCAGCGTGGGTCGAGCGAGGAGTCTGCCGGCCGGCCATCTGCCCGAAGCGGGTGCGCCAGGTGCTCGTAGCGTTGCCCGTCGAATCTGGTGTGCCCTAGGTCGGTAGGTCGCTGCAGCCGGTCTCAGGAGGGTGGCGCACTGCCGGTTGGTCTCTGTAGAAGAGTGGGCGGGCCCTTCCCGTATGGCGTGTCCGGGGCTGGGGGTCAGTCACCGCAGCGTGCGGTCTGCTCCAGGGAGCGGGGACGCCAGTCACTCCCGTCGTCGTCCGGCTCTGAGGGTGTGCCATCAGTCGTGGTATGGGGCGACGCAAATCGCAAGGACCGGTCTCTACGAGGCAGGCGCATTCACGAAGGGTGCGTCAGGGCCATACGTGACAGTTATCGTCAAGCGGGTCGAGCAATGGCGTTGCCGGCCGGCTTGCGGGTGTGCCCGAAGTCGTGGTATGGAGCGACGGAAAGTCGCTCCTGTTCCGTCCTACTAGTAATGTCCGAGGAGCGGCCGCGCGGGGAGCTCCTGGTGTCGTGCAGCTTGCGAGGTCTGCCGGCAGTCATAGGACGGGGCGACGAGGGTCGCTGCAGGCCGGCCTCAATGAAGCGGCCGCTCTGCCGGCTAGACTCCCTGTAGGCGTGAGCGGGTCTGTCTGGGCGCGAGACGTCAGGACTGCCAGCGGTCATGGGATGATGCGACGAAGGTCGCTGCAGGCCGGCCTTGATGAGGCGGGTGCTCTGCCGGCTAGACTCCCCGAATGAGTGAGCGGGCCTGTCTGTGTGCGATACGTCAAGACTGCCAGTGGTCATAGGGCGAGGCGACGAAGGTCACTGCAGGCCAGCCTTGACAAGGCGGGCGCTCTGCCAGCTAGACTCCCCGTAGGAGCGAGTGGGCCTGTCTGTGTGCTATACGTCAAGAATGCCAGTGATCATAGGACGAGGCGACGAAGGTCTCTGCCGGCCGGATTCTGTGAGGCGGGCGATCTGCCGGCTAGACTCCCCGTAGGAGTGAGCGTGCGTGCCTGTGTGCCGTACGTCAGGCCTGCCAGCGGTCATAGGACGAGGCGACGAAGGTCTCTGCAGGTGGGCCTCGGTGAGGCGGGCGCTCCGACGGCTATACTCCCCATAGGAGTGAGCGCCCCGCTTGTCTGTGAGCGATACGTCAGGACTGCCAGCGGTCAAAGGATGAGGCGCCGAAGATCACTGCAGGCCGGCCTCGATGAGGCGGGCGCTCTGCCGGCTATACTCCCCGTCTAGTGAGCGGGCGGGTCAGGTCTGAGGGGCACAGTGGTAGATGAAGTCCTGGGACCTGAGGTGTAATAACAGGCCTGATATCTCATCCTCTCCCCAAGGTCAGAGCAGGCATGTTTGGTCACTTCTCCTAGTAGGAGGGGGGCGTAATGGCAGACGGGCGGTCACGCGTCGACGTCGGGCGCTTGCGCCAGTAGCAACTTCAGAGATGCGACCAAAGTTCCTCTGGCCAGGCGGTGCAGACATTGCAAGAGTGGTCGGAGGTGCAGCTGGAACAGGGGAGGCAGACTGCGTGGGTATCACTCGGCCATTGGAAGTCACCGCACTGCAGGCAGGTGCAACTTGGCAGCTGCAACACATATCAGACGTGAAAGGCAACCGGGCGTGGGCTCCCCGTGGCCCCCAAACGAGTTCGAGTGATCGATGCGAGTGATCATACGAGCAACACGAAAAGCACCCATGGTCGAAGCCACCACCCAGCCAAAGGGCCGGTCGAGGGCATGGACCAAGACCTTACCTTGTCATGGCTGCGGGGACGGGGGGAACCTGCCACACAGCCCACAGAACGCACCGGGCAGGAAGGTAAAGTCCCAGAGGCACCGTAAACACAGGGAACCACACCCGCAACCACACAAATCCAAGGAACAACGGGGAACCACAAGTAATCCAAAGGAACACCCGTAATCCAAAGGGACACACATAATCCAAAGGGAACACACGTAATCCAACAAGACCGGTCACACCGTACACAGCCAAAGGTCCTGTAGGCTAGAACACATCCGTTCACGGTAAGCTAAGCAAATAGACTGACGTGACACCACATGGCACGTGACCGGATGGGCAAGGACAGGAGGATACTCAGGGCCCCTGGTTACATCCCCTTGAGTTGCCTCCCTGGTTGTGTAGGAACACAACAGGTTGTTAGGCTGAAATTGGGTAAGCTAGGCATACTTCCTAGCAGTAATGTCATCAGGAATGCATTTTTAGAAAACAAAAAAACTCAAAGCCTGATAACCGATCTGCATGAGAAACAGCAAACACAGATATAAATGTAACCAGCAAGAAGCACAGACTCTTGTAAGCCCAAGCAACTGTGGGGGCTCATGAGGATATATGCCTCTTGCAGCTTGCTGATGTTCTGTGTGTCCCAGCAGTAAAGGTATTAATGAATAATGTCCCTTTTTATTTATAATTGAATTGGATGGGCAAAGGTGGATATGGTGCAGATAACAGTACGCTTAAAACTTACCCATACATTTACAATTAACCCCAACAGGTGCATGTCCCAAATTTTGGAGGTGCAACCTAATGACCATGTACCAGTTGTAGGAGACGGATAGACCATAATTCAAAGGTAGTGCCAGATTAGCTCGGCACCTCATGGCGACAAACTAATCTGGCACCACTCTTGAAATATCATGGTCAATCCATTTCCTGCTGTCGTGCGTTGGGGCCAAATGGGTTAGCTCATTTGCGGCCAGACGCATCCGGATGCGGCTGGCCACGAACAAGTTAACCTTTGCCTGTCAGTAGTGCTTTATGTTGAAGCCATTCCCCTCGGAATCACCTCAACATGTGCTATCGACCCTACCCCTGCACATACCCCTGAGAAGCTGCAGCAAGGAGCGATAGAGAGGAACGTGTCGCGCCATGTCCAGCACTGAGTCATTGCGAAGGTACGAGGAGATGGCCGGGATCAGACACGACTGGCTCAGAAGCTCCGAGACCACGTCAGGGAGCAGCCATTTCTCTGAGGGAGGGGTGTAGGTGGCGCTGGTTCCACCTGATTCACTGTTGGACCCAGCCTCCTCCTCCTCTCCTGCGAAGAAGTCCTTGGGGATGTGACCACAAGGGTTGATATAGCTGCCTAGAACCTGGGTGCAGTTGGGAAAAAGTGATACATCCGAGTTATTTTAACCCTCTCAACCCCACAGCTGTGTTTCCAAACTTTTGGAGGCATTGTCTAATGACTATGTACCAGTTGTAGGAGATGGACTGATCATGATAATTGAAAGGTAGTGCCAGATGGGCTTGGTGCCTTCAGGCAGCTCATCTGACACTACCCTTGAATTATCATGATCAAGCCATCTCCTGCTGCAGGGTGTTGGGGCTAAATGGGTTAACGTATTCACGGCCAGCCGCATCCGGATGCGCAGCTTATGCCGCACATCCGGATGTGGCTGGCCGTGAATGAGTTAAAAGGTGATGTGCACACACAGAGTATCCACACACACACACACACACACACACACACACACACACACACACACACACATACACACAAAGGTCTGAAATTTTAAAAATTCCAACTGTAGAAATATGTATTCTTTAAAATACATTTTTTCGAAAAATACTTACCAATGGTATTACTGATAGGAAGACATACTTAGCCTGTCAATTTCAGCCTCCAAAATAGTTGTGTGTTGCTACACAACCAGGGACGTAACTCTAGCAAGCAGTTACCTAATCCCCTGAGTGGCCTCCCTATCCTTTGGATAGCCTCCCTTCCTAATCTTGTGAGAGTCCGTTATTGCCAGATCTATCTTAGCAGACAGGCGGCAAGCGGGGAAAGTGGGAGGGAAGTTTGAGTAATACCATCGGCATGTATTTTTCGAAAAAATTTATTTTAAAGAAAAATACATTTATTCTTTAAAAACGTTACCGATGGTATTACTGATAGGAAGAATGGCCAAGAGGAGGAGGGTGCCGCCCCAAAACTCAACCCCTGTGTAACTGCTTAGCTAGGTCCCTTGCCGGTGCACACTCCCGACAATTTCAGCTAAGTGTTAGCTATGGCGCATCCAGCGCCGGGAGGGAGTGTTTTGCGCCGCCGCAATGTCCCTCACTAGTGCCAGGTTTTGTCGTTGGCCGGACAAGTTCACGAAAGTAGAAACGGGCAAAAGTAGATTCAGCCCTCCAGCCCACAGCTGCCACAATGTCCCGCACGGCGCAGATGCGGTCAAATGCGACGCTCGTGGAGACAGCCCTGACTTCGTGCGCCCGAATCCGCAGCCTCTTCGCTCCCTCTGTCGAGAGGTCTTCGTAAGCGGATTTTATGATTCCGCACCGCCAAGCGGAAATCGTCTGGGCAGAAATATCATTCCGGCCCGGAGCTAAGGGCAGGAAGAGGCGTAACATCCTTGCCGTAGGGGCATCGCCCGGTGGAGGTAAATGTTGAACGCTCTGACTGGGTCCTGTTTGCGTACGTCCTGGGGCATATTGGGACCCCGCAATGGACAAAGAGTGATCGGTTGAGGGGCGGCTGATGGGAGCCTGTTCTTGGCCAAAAAAAGAAGGACTAGTGAGGAGTTGGGCTGAGCCATCGGCCCGGAGCTGCAGGCAGGACGGGTGTACTGAGAGAGTATGGAGTTCACTCACGCAAGTGGCAGTGACCAGAGCCAGCAAGTAGCACGTCCTTCTCGTCGACAAGAGGTTCTAAGGTAGGTAACATGGTTGCAGAAGGTCAATCTTTTGTCAAAGATGACCCCCAGAAACTATGCCTCTTCGGCCACCTGAATTGGCACTCCAGCAATGCTCAGGGTAGGTTTTGGAAAAAATTTCGTCTGGTTAGTAAAATGCACACAGATTGTCTTGGAGGGCGAGAACTTGAATCCGTTGAGAGACACCCACCGCTGGATGCGATCAACGCACAGCTGCAAGCGCCTCTCAAGGGACGCAAGTCCTCGACCTCGTGCACACAAAGCAAAGTCGTCCACAAACAAAGAGCATTCAGAATCATCCTTGACGGCCTTTACAATGTTATTTATTTTAATGCTAAATAAAACAGGAGATAGAATGCTGCCCTGCGGGACACCCATCTCCTGTTCAAAGGAGTCGGAGAGGGTGGAGCCCACACGGACATGGAACGACCTGTTAGACAAAAAATTGTGAATAAAAACAGGCAGGCGCCCTTTAAAACCCATGTCCGACAAATCAGACATTATACCATACTTCCAGGTAGTGTCATATGCCTTTTCAAGATCAAAGAAAATTGCATAGACATGCTGCTTGTTGACAAAAGCATCTCGAATAAAAGACTCAAAGCGAACTAGATGGTCAGTTGTACTACGGAAGCGCCGGAAACCGCACTGGAGGTCTGTGATGAGACCACGTGACTCAAGATGCCACACCAGTCGGGCGTTGACCAAGCGTTCCATAGTCTTACATAAACATGATGTCAAAGCTATTGGCCGGTAGTTGCCCGGGTCGGAAGGATCCTTACCCGGCTTGGGGATTGGCACAACCACAGCCTGGCGCCAAGATGGCGGAAAACGACCAGTTATCCAGATATGGTTAAAGGCCTTGAGAAGTACAAGGAGTGAATCCTCAGGCAGATGAGTTAGGAGCTGATAATGGATGGTATCTAATCCAGCAGCAGAGTCAGTACATTTCTGCATGGCTTGCTGCAATTCTGAAAAGGTAAAAGGGGCATTATAGTCTTCCGAGTTATCTGATATAAAATTACAAGCACAAGATTCTCGCTTCTCCTTCTCTCTCTGGAAGAAAGGTGAATAATGCTCTGCTGAAGAATTATGGGCAATGGTCGAGGCAAGCAAATTGGCCACAGCCTTTTTATCTGTGACCAAACTGGCACCATCTCTAAGATGGCCGACAGAAGCCGAGCCACCCCTGCCCCTAATTCTTCGAACAGCCTTCCAGACTGTTTGGGACGGAGTCCTAGAAGATAAAGATGAGACGAAGCGTCTCCAGGAAGCACGGCGTTCGCGTTTAAAAATGTAACGGACTTTCGCCCGCTGTCTTTTAAATGTTAAAATATTTGCTTGCGACGGATTACGAAAAGCACGTCGCTGAGCAGATTTGCGTATTTTTTGGGCCTTGCGGCACTCTTCATTGAACCATGGTACTCTCGGCTTCCGAGGGACTGATGTAGAAGTTCTAGGGATGGTTTCACCAGCTACGTCCAACAAAATCAAAGTAAAACAAGAAACAGGTTCTTCAGCTGACATGACCACCTCCTCTGTAAGACGAGACTGACAGAGGGAGGCAAACAGAGGCCAGTTAGCTTTCTTGAGATTCCAGCGCCCCACCGGCGAATCCTCCTCACAGCTGACCGATGACAGAACTACTGGGAAGTGGTCACTACCACACAGGTCGTCGTGAACCTTCCAGTCAAAGTCCAGCATGAGAGAAGGATCACACACAGTGAGGTCTAGAACAGAACTAGATCCTGAACCTGGGTTAGAGTATGTAGGTGAGCCATCGTTAAAGACACATAGGTTAAGTTGAGAAAAAACATCTTCTAACATCTGACCTCTGCCATCATAGTGGTCACTGCCCCAAAGGTGAGCGTGACCGTTAAAATCCCCCATGAGAATAAAGGGAGGGGGCAGTTGATCTACTAAGTTAAAAATATCATTGCTACTGACCCGCAGTGATGGTGGCAGGTAAATACTGCATACGGTTATGGTCTTCTTCAAGGTAACCCGAGCTGCGACAGCCTGAAGACTAGTGTCGATGCTAACGGGGCTACATAAAATTTGGCTACTAATGAGAAGAGCCGCTCCACCCGAGCGCCTCTCCGAATCAGAGCCTTTGTGTATAACGTTAAAAGCATTAAAGGATACATGGTCAGAAGTCTTCAGGTAAGTCTCCTGAAGAGATATTACTGAGGGGTTATAGAACTTGACTAAAAGACGTAATTCCTCAAAGTTAGCTTGAAAACCACGACAATTCCACTGAAGCATAGAGGACATGATTATGTCTTATCTGGGGGTGAAGAGTTTTTCCCCCCTTTTTCCTTTACCTTGGAAGGAGTTGAAGAAACAGAGGGGGGCCGGCTCCCAAGCCTCATCTGGTTCCTCGGAGATGAAGGGGGTGGAGCTGCCGCAAAATCAGCAATGACAACTTCCACTCCCTCCATCCGCTCCTCCAGTGCAGCATATTTGTTTTGAAGGAGGACATCAGTGTTCCCCTTCTGGGCCCGTGCGCACAGCGGTCCCATAGATTTCTTAGACCCCTGGTCCTGGGCAGCGTTCCTGCCGCTAGAGTTAGCGGCCTTAGAAGGCTGACCAGAGCCAGAAGCCTTTGGAGTTGACTAACAGGTTTGGGTGGGGGCTGAGGCTTAGGGGCAACAGAAGGCGGCACAACCGGACCGGCAGTGTCCGCCTTCTGCGTTCCCTGGCTCTTCGTCACCACCGGAGGAGGGTTACTCTCCAGGGGCGAGATGACCCGAGGCTCCGCCCCCAACCAAGAAGTTGGGGTCTGACATGAAAAATCTTTGGTGGGACGCTTGCCTGCCACCGCTGCACTGAAAGTATATACTGAGGTGTTAGAGGTTGGGGCAGCCGCAGCTGCACCAGAGCCTTCAACCAGTTTTTTGGCATCTAGAAAGGACAGTCCCTTCTCCACACGCACCTGCTGAATCTTGCACTCGGATATCCAACGAGGGCATTTCTTATCCGAAGCCATATGCGCCCCCTGGCAATTCACACACAAGGGGGTGGCTGTGCAGGACTCAGCAGAGTGTCCGGGCTTGGTGCAACGGGCTCATGAAGCCTCTGCCTGATGGCATGTCTTCTGCCCATGGCCATACTTTTGGCACTTAAAGCACCGGAGGGGGAGAGGGACGTACTTTTTCACTCTCAGGGAGTAGTAACCTCCCCAGATGGTAGTAGGAGGGGTGGGGGTGCCAAACGTCAGGATGATGGTAGGGAGACGGATCTCCCCACCACCTCGCTTGGAAGCGAAGTGCCTGACGTAAGTCACCCCCTGAGACTTAAGGTTCCGTACAAGTTCATCTTCCGACAGTTCTGCCAAAGCTTGATCTTTGATTACGCCTCTTGACGAATTCATAGTCTTGTGGGGTGTGACCTCCACCGGAGTGTCTCCGATGGAAGAGAGCCTCAGTAGCCCGCTGGAGTGTGCCCGGGTACGGCACTCCACCAGCAAGTCACCAGACCTGAGGCGCTGGGCGTCAGGCCTGCCAACACGGCTCCTGAGGGTCTCCCCCACCAGAAAAGGATGCAGCTTAGTAACAGGTTTCTCCTTCACCTTGCTATGGACAATGAGGAAGCGAGGCCATACGGCCGACGCCTGAGGCGTCGCTTCCTCACAGTCCGAGTCACTGTCATGTTCAATGTTGGTGGCTATGTGCCGCTTCTGTGCAAGTTTGGTTTTTTTTTGTTGTATCCATATTATAATAGTAGAGATATTCATCCCCCGGGGGTCCCCGCCCGCCACCGAGCCCAACAAGGGAAAGTGCAAATGTCAGCGGGTCTCCAGCCGACGCACAATGGAGACTGCCCGAAAGATATACTCAAGGGGGTAAGCCCGATTGAACCGTTTGAGCCACCGCCTTCTATCACACTGTTGAATGCAGGGGAATACTGGCGTAAAGCACCTAATCAGCAGCAGAAGCTATAGCATGGTGCTCCGTATATCAACCCGCATGTCAACAGTGGGATAGGGCTCAACGTGACAAGAGCCGATTGACTAGGCCGGTACGACTAGCCTCCCGTTTAGGTAGAAGTCAAGGCCGAAGTGGAGTGTTGGCACTAGTGAGCCGCAGCCCAAAGGGAACCTCAGCCACCAGGATCCTCTTCTCCCCCGACACGGGTCTCCAAGCACGGCAAACACTTGGGATCTAAAGGACCAAAAAGTCACGAGTATTTTTAAGGACCAATCCAACATGGTACAACCTGGGTTAGCACAGCTCCTTAAAAACCGGACCAATGAAAAGGCTGAACAACATATCTGCTGACATCAAGTCCTAATCCTGGACAAAGATGGCACCCGTCTGCTAGCCCACTCAGTCAGGGACTGAGCGAACTACCCACCTACGCCACGTGGAGGCCGGTGCCGGGTAGGCCAGATGAGGTTGGACTCGAAAGGAAAGTGGACAGACAGCTCCCAGATGGGCATCGTAAATCTCTGCAAACGACGGGTTAAAAACACAATCATAGGCAGGATTGTCTGGATGGGCCTTCAGCTTCAGAACGTAGCTGAGCATGAGGCGGATGCGGTGGAGCGTGAGAGAAGGCTCCCCTGCCTTGTCATACAGACAAGGAACTAGAGATGTCCCAAAGGCCCCCAGACGTATGCGCAGGCCTTGATGGTGGATTGTGTTCAGACGCTGTAGAACAGACTTGGAAGCCGAGCCATATACCACAAAGCCGTAATCCAGTTTGGACCGAACAAGGGCCTGGTACAGTCGAAGTAAGACAATGTGGTCTGCACCCCAGTCAGTATGACCAATGACATGAAGAACATCAAGGGCCTTCTGACAAGAGGTTCTAAGGTAATTAATATGTTTGCAGAAGGTCAGTCTTTTGTCAAAGATGACCCCCAGAAACTTTGCCTCCTCGGCCACCTTAATTGGCACTCCAGCAATGCTCAGGCTAGGTTCTGGGAAAAATTTCATCTGGTTAGTAAAATGCACATAGAACTGTCTTGGAGGGTGAGAACCTGAATCCGTTGAGAGACACTCACCCCTGGGTGCAATCAACACACAGCTGCAAGCGCCTCTCAAGAGACGCAAGCCCTCGACCTCATGCACACAAAGTTGTCCACAAACAAAGAGCACTCAGAATCATCCTTGACGGATTTACATTATTAGTTTTAATGCTAAATAAAACAGGAGATAAAATGCTGCCCTGCGGGACAGCCATCTCCTGTACAAAGGAGTCGGTGAAAACCAATGTCCGACAAATCAGACATTATACCATACTTCCAGGTAGTGCCATATGCCTTCTCAAGATCGAAGAAAATTGCATAGACATGCTGCTTGCTGACAAAAGCATCTCGGATAAACGACTCAAAGCGGACTAGATGGTCAGTTGTACTACGGAAGTGCCGGAAACCGCACTGGTGGTCTGTGATGAGACTCTGTGACTCAAGATGCCACACCAGGCGGGTGTTGACCAAGCGTTCCATAGTTTTGCATAAACATGAAGTCAAAGCGATTGGCCGGTAGTTGCCCGGGTCGGCAGGATCCTTACCTGGCTTGGGGATTGGCACAACCACAGCCCGACGCCAAGATGGTGAAAAATGACCAGTTATCCAGATATGGTTAAAGGCCTTGAGAATTGATTGATTGTACATTGCTTAACGTCCCGACAGCAACAAGGCTTTCTCAGGACGTGCCTGCACTGCTTGTGAAAAAAAAACTAAACAGAACATTGAATGTATGTCGCCAGCCGGTCAAAAACATTAAATAAACCTAACACATGGGGCCTAAATAAAGTTAAGACCATTTAGCAACACACATCCAATATCAAGAGCTACAGGCAGTGCAGACAGTAGGGAGAATTTTAAAAAGGCAAATACAGGTGAATGGACAAAGGGTAGACAGAAACACATGCCCCAGAATAGAGAGAAAAACCCACCCTGTGGGGCTGACCAGGCGGACCCTGGGAACTAAAAAATACCTAACCCCACCCAAGTCCCCCAGGGCAGACCCGGGTGGGGGAGGCCTTGAGAAGTACAAGGAGTGAATCCTCAGGCAGATGTGTTAGGAGCTGATAATGGATGGTATCTAATCCAGTCAGTACATTTCTGCATGGCTTGCTGCAATGCTGAAAACGAAAAAGGGGCATTATAGTCTTCTGAGTTATCCGATATAAAATCACAAGTACAAGACTCTTGCTTCTTCTTCTCTCTCTGGAAGAAAGGTGAATAATGGGCAATGGTGGAGGCAAGCAAATTGGCCACAGCCTTTTTATCCGTGACCAAACTGGCACCATCTCTAAAATGGCCGACAGAAGCCGAGCCACCCCTGCCCCTAATTCTTCGAACAGCCTTCCAGAATTTTTGGGATGGAGTCCTAGAAGATAAAGATGAGACGAAGCATCTCCAGGAAGCACGCCACGGCATTCACGTTTAAAAATGTAACGGGCTTTCGCCCGCTCTTTTAAATGTTAAAATATTCGCTTGCGATGGATTACAAAAAGCACGTCGCTGAGCAGATTTTGCGCATTTTGGGGGCATTGCGGCACTCTTCATTGAACCATGATACTCTCGGCTTCCGAGAGAGTGATGTGGAAGTTTTAGAGATTGTTTCACCTGCTACGTCCAACAAAATAGAAGTAAAACAAGAAACAGGTTCTTCAGCTGACATGACCACCTCCTCCGTGAGACGAGACTGACAGAGGGAGGCGAACAGAGGTCAGTTAGCTTTCTTAAGATTCCAGCGCACCGCTGGCAAATCCTCCTCACAGCTGACCGATGACAGGACTACTGGGAAGTGGTCACTACCACACAGGTCGTCGTGAACCTTCCAGTCAAAGTCCAGCATGAGAGAAGGATCACACACAGTGAGGTCTAGAACAGAACTAGATCCTGAACCTGGGTTTGAGTATGTAGGTGAGCCATCGTTAAAGACACATAGGTTAAGGTGAGAAAACATCTCCTAACATCTGATCTCTACCCCAAAGGTGAGCGTGACCGTTAAAATCCCCCATGAGAATAAAGGGAGGGGGCAGCTGATCTACTAAGTTAAAAATATCATTACTACAGACCCGCAGGGATGCTGGCAGGTAAACACTGCATATGGTTATGGTCTTCTTCAAGGTGACATGAGCTGCGACAGCCTGAAGACAGGTGTCGATGCTAACGGGGCTACATAAAATTTGGCTACTAATGAAAAGAGCCACTCCACCCGAGCACCTCTCCGAATCAGAGCCTTTATGTATGACGTTAAAACCATTAAAAGACACAGGGTCAGAAGTCTTCAGGTAAGTCTCCTGAAGAGAGATTACTGAGGGGTTATAGAACTTGACTAAAAGACGTAAGTCCTCAAAGTTAGCTTGAAAACCACGACAATTCCACTGAAGCAGAGAGTACATAAGTATGTCTTATCTGGGGGTGAAGAGTTTTTCCACCCTTTTTCCATTGCCTTGGAAGGAGTTGAAGAAAAAGAGGGGGGCCGGCTCCCTGGCCTCCTCTGGTTCTTCGGAGATGAAGGGGGTGGAGCGGCATCAGCAACGACAACTTCCACTCCCTCCATTTGCTCCTCCAATGCAGCATATTTGTTTTGAAGGGGGACATCAGTGTTCCCCTTCTGGGCCTGTGCGCACAGCGGTCTCATAGATTTCTTAGACTTCTGGTCCTGGGCAGCATTCCTGCCACTAGAGAGAGCCAGAAGCCTTTGGAGTTGACAAACTAACAGGTTTGGGTGGGGGCTGAGGCTTATGGACAACAGAAGGCGGCACTACCGGACCGGCAGTGTCTCACTGTCTGCCTTCTGCGTTCCCTGGCTCCTCGTCACCACTGGAGGAGAATTACTCTCCAGGGGCGAGAGGAGCCGAGGCTCCGCCCCCAATCAAGAAGTTGGGGTTTGACATGAGAAGTCTTTGGTGGGCCGCTTGCTTGCCACCGCTTCACTGAAAGTATACACAGAGGTGTTAGAGGTTGGGGCAGCTGCAGCTGCACCAGGGCCTTCAACCAGTTTTTGGCATCCAGAAAGGACAGCCCCTTCTCCACATGCACCTGCTGAATCTTGCACTCGGATATCCAACGAGGGCATTTCTTATCCAAAGCCATATGCGCCCCCTGGCAATTCAAACACAGGAGGGTGGCTGTGCAGGACTCAGCAGTGTCCTGGCTTGGTACAAAGGATGCATAAAGCCTCTGCCTGGCAGCATGTCTTCTGCCCATGGCCATACTTTTGGCACTTAAAGCACCGGAGGGGGAGAGGGACGTACTGCTTCACTTTTAAGGAGTAGTAACCTCCCCAGATGGTAGTAGGAGGGGTGGGGGTGCCAAACGTCAGGATGATGGTAGGGAGACGGATCTCCCCACCACCTCGCTTGGAAGCGAAGCACCTGAAGTAAGTCACCCCCTGAGACTTAAGGTTCCGTACAAGTTCATCTTCTGACAGTTCTGCCAAAACTTGATCTTTGATTACGCCTCTTGACGAATTCATAGTTTTGTGGGGTGTGACCTCCACTGGAGTGTCTCCGATGGAAGAGAGCCCCAGTAGCCCGCTGGAGTGTGCCCGGGTAAGGCACTCTACCAGCAAGTCACCAGACCTGAGGCGCTGGGCATCAGGCCTGCCAACACGGCTCCCGAGGGTCTCCCCCACCAGAAAAGGATGTAGCTTGGAAACAGGTTTCTCCTTCACCTTGCTATGGACAATGAGGAAGCGAGGCCACACGGCCGACGCCTGAGGCGCCACGTCCTCACAGTCCGAATCACTGTCATGTTCAATGTCGGTGGCTATGTGCCGCTTCTGTGCAAGTTTTTTTTTTTTTTTCCATATTATAATAGTAGAGATATTCATCCCCTGGGGGTCCCCGCCCACCATCGAGCCCAACAAGGGAAAGTGCAACTGTCGGCGGGTCTCCAGCCGACGCACAATGGAGACTGCCAGGGGGGTAAGCCCGATTGAACCGTCTGAGCCACCGCCTTCTATCGCACTGTTGAATGCAGGGGAATACTGGCGTAAAGCACCTAATCAGCAGCTGAGGCTATAGCATTGTGCTCTGTATATCAACCCGCATGTCAACAGTGGGATAGGGCTCAACGTGACAAGAGCCGATTGACTAGGCCGGTACGACTAGCCTCCCGTTTAGGTAGAAATCAAGGCCAAAGTGGAGTGTTGGCACCAGTGAACCGCAACCCAAAGGGAACCTCAGACAAGAGCCGATTGACTAGGCCGGTATGACTAGCCTCCCGTTTAGGTAGAAATCAAGGCCAAAGTGGAGTGTTGGCACCAGTGAACCGCAACCCAAAGGGAACCTCAGCCACCAGGATCCTCTTCTCCCCCGACACGGGTCTCCAAACATGGCAAACACTTGGGATCCAAAGGACCAAAAGCTCACGAGTATTTTTAAGGACCAATCCAACATGGCAGGACCTGGGTTAGCACAGCTCCTCAAAAACCGGACCAGTGAAAAATGTATTTTTCTTTAAAATGAATTTTTTTGAAAAATACTTACCGATGGTATTACTATATGGGATTAGTTCTTAGCTAGTCTAATTTTAGCCCAAACTTCGTTGTGTACAATTATGGCCGTTATGGCAGGAGAGGGGCGCCATAGACTGGGCGGAAGCCCGGTTAGCCTCCCTTCCTATATCACCACGCATGCGCTCCGCACTTCCCACTTTAGTCAGTTTCTTTGCAGACCAGCGACAAGTATTTTTTCAAAAAAATTCATTTTAAAGAAAAATACATTTGTTTTCTCAAAACACATTACCAATGGTATTACTATATGGGAGAATTCCGAACAGGAGGCGGGTGCCGCTAAGACGCCCCTACCCCTGCCATCGCACTACTTCTAGTGGCCCTCCCAAAGCAACCTCCCTCTAATTTTAGCAAAGATACTTACGGCGCCCTATGGCGCCTGGAGGGAGTGTTGCGCCACGATGTCTCTCCGCAGCGAAGGTTCTGGCGCTGGCTGAAAAGGTCCCTCAGGTAGAAGCGTGCAAGGCGGTCACTGCTCGCCTGCCCACAGCCAGGAAGTCTTGACAGCATAGTAGCGGTCGAACACTAGGCTTGCAGCCATGACTAGATCTCATGCGCCCTGGAGTGCAAGCGTGTGGCTGTGTGAGAAGCCAGGTCCTGGTAGGCTGAACGTGACATCCCCCGAGGCCAGTAGGATATCGTCTGGGCTGAGATCGTAACCAATTGAGGAGCAGCCAAGGAGATCTGGCCTTGACTATGAAGGCTGGGTCGGGTAGCAGGTGAAGTGGGCCGTCCAATCTGAACTGCAGTCGGGGCGTGCCGAAAGGGGTGCAGCTCGCTGACCTTGGAAGCAGAGGCGAGGGCCGAGAGGAAGCAAGTCTTCCGCATCACATCTGGTAGTGTAGCCGACTGGATGGGCTCAAAGCCAGGCGCGTTGAGCCGAGTAAGCATGTAAGGCAGGTCCCATCTAGGCACCCAGGAGCGTAGAGTGGAACGTTGTGGACTGAACTGGTCTATCAGGCCGGCAAGGTCTTGCAGGCACCGGGGTCAGGCCATCCCAGATGTCTGTACGCGTCCTCGATCATGGCCAAGAAGCCTCAAGGTGAAGGGCGCTAGGTTCTGGTCGGAGAGCAGCCAAAGGAAGAACTCCGCCAGCTGTGGATCTGTCACTTCGGTGGAGGAGAGGCGTCTGTCGTCGCACCAGGAGCAGGGGACCCTCCACTTGCCTACGTAACTCGTCCAGTCGAGGTTCTGCGAGCTGTAGCGGTCGCATCCACTGCCGCGCGCTAGGAGGCGGAGACGCTCTGGACACGGGTGGTAACCGCATAACGTGGTTGCTTGAGCCTCGCACTGGGGAGGTGAGCGCCAGCGAGGTGGTCGTAGCGAGAATCAGGAGGTCGGTGGTCCCCGACCTGTTCCATCAGAAAGGCGCCACCAGGAACAGTATCGTGTTGCACCCTCAGAGCTTGAGCAGAACCTTGGGGACTAGCACCGTCAGCGTGTTAGGCAAGGCAACTAGGCCGTCCCAGGGAATGGAGAGCATCCACGGCCCAGGCCAGGGAACTGGGAGTGGAGAGACGAAGAGGGAGCTTCAGATTCCAAACCAAGACGAAGAGGTCGACCATGGGTGACTCCCCGGCTGCGCCGATCAACCGAAGATGTCTGGACACAGCGACCACACGGTAAGCCCCCGCTCTTTCTCAGTATACGGTCCAACCACCTGGAACACTCTCCCACTCTCTCTCCGTCAGAAACACTCGCTCTCCTCCTTCCAGTCTGCCCTCAAAACTCATCTCTTTCAACAGTTTTAGCACTATATCACCACACTCCCCAGCCCAAGCTGACCGTCCTAATGTATCTTCACTATTTGTGTTACGTGAGTCATTGTCTAAAGCGTGCGCATGCGTGTGCGAGTTGTGAGTGCGCGCTTAGAGTTATAATTATTATAAGATAAGCGCATTATAAATACCGTAATTATTATTATTATTATTAAGCAGTAGCTGACCGCGTCGGTAAAGGAAGTCGGTTCGTACATTCCGATGACCCGGGATGAGAGGTGCGCGAAGAGAGATATCCCGGTCCTCGCACCAGCTACGCGCCTGGTGGAGAAGGAAGCAGAGGCGGGGAGAACAGGTCCCGCCTTGCTTCTGGAAGTAGGTGACAACCGTGGAGTTGTCTGACCATACTAGAGGCTCCTAAGGTCGGAGGCGAAGTTCCCACAGAAGGGGGGCTTGCCCGACCGTCCTCAGTTCCCACCAGTTGATGTGTCGGGGGGACGACTCTCAGGATCACAGGCCGGAGGTAGTCTCGAATGACAGCAGGAGGTGAGCTCCCCAACCAGAGAGGCTCGTGTCGACGCACAAGGAGAGGGAGGGGCGGCGAGAACCGCGGCACTCGTGTCGCAAGTCAGGCTGGATCTGCGCAGCGCAGTAGGTGAAGACGGGACAAGGCTGAGACCGGGACCGGAGCGTCGAGGTCAGCCATCGACGGACGCCAGAGCTGTAGGAGGCGCCGTTGCAGGGGGCCGAGCGTAGAGACGTCTCAAGGGAACTAGATCCGCCACTGCGTACATCAGTCCCAGCAGCTGCAGCTAATGCCTGGCAGAAGCGTTGTCGCCTGAGAACCTGCCGTACTAAGTTCGCCAACTTCTGGAAGCGTTTCTCCGGGATCCGGCCGATGTCGAGGTCGGTGCGGAGCTCCATACCCGGGCGCCCGAAGTGACGCGCTGGGACGAGAAAGGACTAGCCAAAGTTGGCCAAGGAGCCCCGAACTTCGAAGGGGCGGAGAAGAGCATCCCGGTCCTCCACCAGGGCCAACTCGGACTGGTTCCTCAAGAGCAGGACGTCCAAGTAGTCAAAGGAGAGATTCGTGGACGTACGACGGGCTCTGGTTAGTGCAGCATCCAAATCCGAGAAACTCCCAAGGGCTTAAGTCGAGACCAAAGGGGAGAGCGCGCAACTGGTAGACCCCTCTCTGGAAGGCGAACGTAGTAACGCCTGGAGGCTGGGTGTAAGCAACGTGAAGTCACGCATCCGAGGTCCGGGCTGACAGCAAGTCGAACGGCTGCATGGCGGAGCGAAGGGCCCGGGCTGTCTCCAAGCGGAAGGATGGAGCACGAAGAACTTGTGGAGCGCCGAGAGGTCTAAGACTGGGCGCCACCTGCCGCCAGGATCGGGAGCCACGACGAGCCGGCTGAAGAACGCAGGGGAGTCGTGTCGCATAACCACCTCCGCGGTCGCTACAGCAGCAAGGCGGCTACTTCAGCACTGAGGGCCTCGTCTCAGGGCTTTTCTTCTCTCTTCCAACAGCACTTGGTGTTCCCAGGCGGTCACCCATCCAAGTAGTAACCGAGCCCGACGTTGCCCAACTTCGGATCAGACGAGAGCCGGTGTATTCAACGTGATATGGCCGTTGGCTGGTCTGACAGCACTGCCGTCCACAAGGAGAGCGGTGCAGGGAACTGAGACCGAAGAAGATGAGGAGTCCATCGGCGATCGTTGAAGGAACCCACGGGCTGTCCGGTAGAAGCACTCGCCACACGTAGCTGAGGAGCGCTAGCCTGAAGAAGTGTCAAAAGATCCGCCGGGATGGGACAGAGGCGAAGAGCCCCATCGCGTTGCCACAAGACACCATGGACCGCCGCTTGCCAACGCGTTGACGAAGGTGTGGTAGGCCACGCGGTTCCCAGGTACCGCCAGCGCTAGCAGGTCCCAGAGCCGAGACGACAAGGAAGGGCGCCAGGCATCTATCCGAAGGACGAAGGCTAGTGGCTCCAGAACAAGGAACCTGCTGCAATCAGGGCGATCCGAAGAGTGTAGCTGTCAGTTCCACGGCAGGAAGAAGACTGAAGTAAGGCGAACCTGCAAGGAACGGCCGGGAAGAATGAGGCAGGGGCAGAAGAACACTGCGAGCGCCTCGCGTACCACGATGCCGAAGGAGCACACACCTGCTGGTCAGCTGCTTCTTCTTCCTCTTCCTGAGTCCGAGAAGAACCGGGGGAACCGCAGCGAACAAGGTCCTGAAGCCCGGCGGCTGTGGGAGCGACTTGAACCACTTGCCCTGACAATCGGCACCGACCAGCAGCGGCCTTCCTCTAGAGCGGGGTCGGGATCCGCGGGGAGGCAGTCAGCACGACGCGCGCCGCTGCATCCAGTGCTCGAAGAGTCTCCAAAGCGTGTCCCAAGGAAGACTGTAGCTCCTCCATGTGAGGCGCGAGGACAGGCAGGTCAGGGCTGGTCTCTCGAAGGAGTGACGAACTGAGTCCGCAGGGTACAGGCTGTGAGCGTCGTCCTCTGCCGGCACAGTGCAGGGGGCAGCATCAACTTACCTGACAAGAAGCGAGAAACACCGCCTTGTCATCCCGGGAGATGGCCGCAGCCCTAGGCAACGAACTTCCCACAGAAGGGTGGAGTCGAGGGAGCCGCACGGAAGAACAGTCCCGCAGAGAGCTCCGCGAAGAGAAGACTCTACATCAAGGTCTGCGGTGTCGCTGCACGTGGTCGTGGCGTGTAAGCGCTGCGCTGTCTGGCGCGGTAGCGGTGACGAGAAACCACCGACCGTTGACACCGTCACGACGCTGAACTGTGGCCGAGTCGTACCTAGACTACACCTGGGGGGTCGGCTAAAAGCTAAGTGGCGGAAGAAACTCTCCGGCGCGTCAACTTGTCCCAGGAGCGCGACCAACGACGAAGGAGGGAGCGCTCACGGCGAACACGGGGCGGGCGGGCAGTCTCGGGGCGAAGCTGGGCCGCGTCTCAGGCTGCGTGTCCGGAAGCGGGAGCGCGAACGCCGAGTAAGTCTGTCCGAACTAGGTGCCATGTTGCCAGTCTAAGGTCGGGGCGCCGAGGCAACGAGTTGTTCACCAGTGGCGGACGAGGAGGGGGGCACAATAGGTCCATGTAGTGGAGAGTGCCGATCGCTGACCTGGTAGGCTGCACCCTTCGGTGTCTCTACCCGGACGGCTACCGGAGCTGCGGCAAGTGCCTGTTTGTCTCCAGCGACTGTTTGGAAGCCACCACCGAGAAGCGTCCACCCAGCGGGACAGTGGTGGATACCGGTGAAACACTAGAGGCTTAGCTGGTGGGCCTCGCCAATCCGGAACCGCACAACGACCACCAGACGGGACTGTGGTGGCTGCCAGTTATAGCGCCTAACTTTTCTTACCGCTGCGTCGGAGGCGCTACCACACGGTAAGGGCCACTAGGCGGGTCTGTGGCACCTACAGGGGAAGGATCGAATACCGGTGCTTCCACAAGAGGCTTAACTTTTCCTTCCATTCTTTATTCCCTTGGCGGGATTCGCCAATCCTGCACCGCACAACGACCACTAGACGGGACTGTGGTGGCTGCCGGTTTTAGTGCTCTAGCTCGCAGTCGAGGCTGCTGCAACGGAGGCGCTACCACACGGTAAGGGCCACTAGGCGGGTCTGTGGCGCCTACCGGGGATGGATCGGAACTCCGTGCTGGGGTCGGTCATATTCGGCCGTAGAAGCTCTGCAGTTCTGTCCACTACTCTTCCGGCCATGGGGCGCAGACTGGGCACGGGTTAGATGAGGCACAATCGGAACAGGTCAGGCAAGGAAATTCGTCACTTGGCCACTGGAAATGCTCACATCGCGTGCAGGTGCGGACTTGCCAACTGCAACACAAAGGGTACAATGACAATCGAGCGAGCGTACCCCCGTGGACACGCAAAACGAACCTCGTTTGAGCGAAATTTCGAAAAAACAAAAACGGCTTATGCCGAGGCCCGGCGCTCTACCCACACCCCTGAGCGCCTGGCGTAGGCTCAAACCGAATCTATACCTCGTCATTTGAAGAAGAAGGGCCAAGACCAACAGCCACGTGGAGGATAGATGACCAGGCGTAGAGGTGGCTTGAACTGATGCCGGTCGAGACACCAGTCCACGCAGGAACGACAGGGTCGACGCAAGCTGCCAGGAAGACGCCAGCCACGAACCAACACTCCAGGGCTCGTCCTGCGTAAGGCCAAGGGTCGAACGATGAGCGAACACACCCGACACAGTTCTCAAACACACACCGCCAAGCCTGAACCGGCGCAAGCAAGCGCAGGCTAGAACCGGGCCACAAGGGCGAAGCTACAAGTCCGAGCAGCCCCAAACACGTGAAAACAGTTCACCGGCGCCACTGAAGGCTAGCCCTAAGTCACAAACACAACTGCAGCGCAGTCCCACACGAAAGTGTCCAAGCCTAAGCCACAAGGCGAAGGCAAACAACAGTCCAACGACCGGTCAACGGCTCAGAGAGAAGAACGAAGCGTAGAGCTCACGACGTACACAACCGCTCAGTAACTAGCAAAGAAACTGACTGGAGTGGGAAGCGCGGAGTGCATGCGTGGTGATACAGGAAGGGAGGCTAACTGGGCTTCCGCCCAGTCTATGGCGCCCCTCTCCTGCCATAACGGCCATAATCGTACACAACGAATTTTGGGCTAAAATTAGACTAGCTAAGAACTAATCCCATATAGTAATACCATCGGTAATGTGTTTTGAGAAAACAAAGACTGAACAAAATATCTGCTGACATCATGTCCTAATCCTGGACAAAGATGGCACCAATCTGCTAGCCCACTCAGTCAGTCACTGAGGAGACTACCCACCCACGCCACGTGGAGGCCGGTGCCTAGTGGGCTTGAGTCCGAGAACCGCGCCAAGGGCAGAGGTTCAAAATGAGCAGTGGAAAGCCAGGGTAACACCCACGCGAGTTCCCATCGAGGGAGTTGGGGGCGTGTCACTGGTCGCTAGAGGTCTAAGTGAGCCATGATGTCGGCGAGATCCTGACAAAGACGCTGGATCTGGTTGGTCCAAATGGCGGTCGCTTGAGGTCGAAGTGAGCCATGAGGTCGGCAGGAAGATATTCCCGAATGGTGATGAACACCAGGATCTGATACGTGAAGAGCCACAGAAAGAATCCGGCTAGCTGGAGCATAGTCAAAGCTGTGGAGGAGAGGTGACGAGTCCCGCACCAAGACTGCATAACCCGCCATTTTTCCACGTAAACTGGCCAGGTGAAAGGTCGTCGTGCTGAAGCGATAGCTGCCACCGCCGCATCCGAGAAACCTCGCGCGACGAGTGCCGCATAATCTCCAGGCGTGTAAAAGGAGACTCTCCGGGCAAGGGTGAAAAAGATCCTGCCGTGGCAGTTTCAGCATCGTGTGCGTCGTGGGAAGCCGCAGAGGGGATCCGTGGCAAGACTCATGAGAAGCTGGCCCGGACCAGACAGAGAATCCACTAGCACATTTAACCTTCCCAGAATGTGACATGCCCGCAGCGAGATGTTCCGATCCCGGTACTACACAAGGAGCTGGAACAGAAAGATGCGCAGAAAAGGGGAACACATCCCACCCTGCTTGGGAATATACGCCACAACTGTCAAGTGGTCGGAGAGGGCGAAGGCCGCCTGGTGTGGCACACGCATCCCCCCAGGTGAAGAGGGCGAGCCAAACTGCCTTTAACTCCAACCAGTGTATGTGTAAGCCCACCAGGTCCGGCGGCCGAAGGTCCGCCATCACGCTGAAGTCCGGAAGCAGATGTGCCCCCCCCAACCGGGGAGACTGTCATCCGTGCAGATCGATAGGTAGGGTAGCGGGGATGCCGGGGGGACTCCCGACGCTAACCAAGATGGGACTTTTAACCGAAGGAGAGGTGTCCGAACCAGTGGAGACACAGGCACATGGACCGCCAAATCCCCCGAAGACAGCCACTAAAGGAGGAGATGTAGTTGAATCAACCGCGAGTAGAGCCGACCGAGAGGAAGTAAGACACTTGACTAACGACGGCGCCACCATCCCTCGAAAACTTGCACATGCTATGGATTAGCAAACCAAGGAAGTCGTCTGGTCCAAGCCTTGTGACAGTATACCCCGAGAGGATGCAGGAAAATGCCTGGGAGAGACCTGCGTATGACCGCTGTTGAAGTAACCTCCATCTCCTCTGGTCTTCGGGTGCCCGAAAAGAACCACTGGTCCCTGAAGCTGTCATGGCGCAGGTGCTTCGAAATGTGGAGTGAGTGACTTGACGCGCAAGAGCTGCCATGGTGTGTTGCAGGGATGCTGCATCCGTCCATCGGCTGTTAAATCGGCCGTGAGTAGTCATCTGCGTGGGTCCGGTGACGTCAAGGCTGCATCCCCAGGGAAGAGCGGTCCCCGACGGTCCAGCCGGAAGATCAAACTGTGCCTGCCGGCTGCCCCCCCCCCCCCCCCCCCCCCCCTCGAGGTCTGGTGTAGAGACTAGGTCCGCCGCCACAACATGTCAGAACTTGTCCGCCGGCAAGGCAGAGTGGGAAGTGGAGACGTCTCCTAGTGTGGTATATGTAGCGCCCTGTCCCCACGCACTGTGATCGCTCCTCAGTCCGGGTACCGAAAACGCCGGGTATCCTGCACTGCGCTTGGAAGGTGAGAGGGTAAAGTGACAGGATCCGCCCTCGACAAGGAAACACATCTCGGCGGCTAAGAGTACTGACGGAACTTGTGTCATCTCCGTAGAGGCTGTCAGTCTCCTTGGATCGCCCGAGGCTCCACTCTGTCGGGGACCCCAAAGTTAGATTCCGTGGCGCATCGCGGCGGCTGCTGATATGCCGATCCCGCTGTGAGAGGTGCTCCAAAGGTGCGGCCCTGCCCAGGCGCTTTTCAACGGGATGATGCCAACAGCACTAGGTGTTCCCAGGCGGTCACCCATCCAAGTACTAACCGAGCCCGATGATGCATAACGTAGGTGACCAGACGAGAATCAGTGTATTGACATGGTACGGCCGTACGGCCGCAGGCTGACCGGCCTAAGGCAAAAGGAAGCTGTCGTCGCCTAGGCGTGGTCCCCTGCATCTGCCGCCGGGTACTCTGATTCATAGAGGCGTGCATGAGACCCAACAAAGTCCATGAGGGGGGACGTTCGTTCATTAGTTAAAATTTAATGTCCCTATGGCATCAGAGATGCTCAGAGACTAGCTGGTGAACTTTTGGTTGTATTATAGCAGTAATGTGACAAGGTCTCACTAACCGGAAAGAGGAAATATGTGTATGAATTATGATTTTTTTTTTCTTTTTAATGAGCCGCTATATTTCAGTTCGAGGCCCAGGGCCTATAGTATGTACCAATCCGATAAGGTGGGAAAGGTGTAGCAATCTAATATTGCGGCTTGGCCCAGGGCCTACCAAACGCAGCGAGGTTAAAAATAGAGTAAAATGAGAGTAAGAACCAACAACAACGGTCCTATGCTATGGGGAGACATTTTATTCATACAATATATAAGAAAGGGTCACGATTTCAGGACCACGGTTCAATTTTCATTCTCATATGAGGAGGGACCGAGCTCTCAAGCGTGTTATCCATAGGTGGCGAGGCATGTATAGACCTATTCCTGGCCGGTAGATGCGGGTCGGAGCTCTCGGTGTAAGACGGGATGGAAGACGGAAGAAAAGCCTGGGGATCATGGCGGCAGCTGGTCCGCATGTGTGTATGACCCCGAAGTGGTATGTCCTAAGGAGGGTGTGTCGAAGGAGAAGCTATCCGACCTGAATGGTGAGATGGACGCCGAGAAGACATACCCTATGTAATACGTGTGCACGGAGACTGGCTTCCAGCCAGGGCACAAGGAGACAGTGGGAGCTCCATGGCGCCGAGCAACAAGTCGTGATGTGACGACATATGGCGACACAGTGGCATAAAGACGCAAATAGGCAATATCGTGCCTGGCTGGTCTGGAGCCGCGCCAGGGACAGCCGGGGGCCGATGTCTCCTCCCCCGAGGGAGATGGGTGTACCGCCGCGAGAGACCCATCTTCAAAGGCTGGGTGCGCGGGGCTGGCTGTGAAAGACGCCCGAGGGAGCGTAGGCATAAGATATCACCTGGCACATCACAATCCGCGGCCGAAGGGACAGCATCCGTCACCTTGACCGAGGAGTGTCTGCGCAAACGTCCCCGATGTGTGGACTGCCCACGGAGGAAGCAGAAAAGGGAGAAGATGAAAAGGGAGAAGACCGATGCCTCACAGGGGAGGGACTGTGGCATCTGTTCTCCAGAAGCGGTCGACGGTGCGCACCGTGGCGGGAAGAAACCCGCGAACGGGACCGCTCCCGTCCCGGGACCAGAAGATCTCGGCTGTGGCACAGAGGGGAAGGCAGAACAGTAGGACGCAAATCAACCCGTCCGATAGGGGAGCGCTGCGGCCGACCTGACACCGAAAAATCGCGAGGAACAGGGAGGCCATGTTCCGTCCGTTTCCGAGGGCGACCACGAAATTGGACGTCCCGGGAGGAAGGTGAATCCATCAGACAAGAGCGGCGCCGAGAGGGCTGCTCGTCTGATCGATGGATGTGCGGTGACCGGCTCCAAGCCAGGGCACAAGGGGGACACCGGAAGCCCCGCAGCGCCAAGTAAAGAGTCGTGGTGTGAAGACCTATGGCGACGCTGAGGCGCAAAAGTGCAGGTGGGCAAGGCCACACCTGGCTGATCGGTAACCACGCCAGGGCCTATCGGGTGCCGGTGTCCCGTCCCCCGAGGGAGAGGGGAAAGTCGCCATGTGGGACCCGTCTCCATAGAGCGGGTGCGCGGGACTGAAATTAAACGGCGCTCCATAGAACGCGAGCGTATGGAATCAGTAAAGAACTTACCTCCCACAGCAGAAGGGACAGCGTCCATCACCTTGGCCGGGGAGAAAATGGCTGCAAGGGTCCCGTCACCAGTGATCGGGAGTGAGGTGTGAAAGAGCGACCGGAGTCCGAGGACTGACAGCGCCGGGACAAACCGTCGACGGCGTCCGAGTTGGGAGGGGCCAGTGGAACTGGTGCCGCAGAAGAAGGTATGGGGCGCTTGCAGCGATAGAAACTCCACATCTGAGACCAACGGTCCTCTTCCCAAACGGCGCAAGTAGCGCAGGTCTTATCGGACTCGCAGCCCGAGCAAGGAAGGCAGTGAAGATGCAAATCAGTCGGCCACTGGAAGTCACCGCAGGTGGGACAAGTTCTGAACTGGCTACTGCAACAAGTCATGAAACAGAA
>BTPG01000004.1:85665336-85703875 GCA_036245525.1 Semisulcospira habei
AGGTCGACTTCAAAGATCCAACCCTTCGTGTCGTTTCGGTCAAGATTCATAATATTGTTTGTTAACCCTGACTCTGTTACATCATACTGTGACAAATCATGCAGACAAAAGTTTTTCAAGGGCAATAATTCACACATCGCCCAGCCATACAAATTGTTAGCGTCAAGGTACGTAATGAATGACCTTGACCTCGAGGGGTCAAACCCCCGGCCAAGGTCACCATGGGCGTCCATATATTTATTGTTGGCTCTGGCATAGTTGTTTGAAGCTATACTAATGCCTCCCCTCAATCCACGTTCCACCATTTCACCCATCGTACGATCAGACAACAGGTCTATGGATATCTTACTGGATTTCAAAAATGCACCCCATGTCATGCCAGGACTAGTTATGTAACAAGCAGGGTCAAGTCTGTAGTGTAACAACCCCTTTTCACGGTAACTTTCAAATACGTCTGCTAGCAAACAAACATCTGCTTTCAAGTACTGGTCATGGTAGTCACCAATCGTCTGACACCCTAATTTACCCCACGCATCAAGTGCATGCTGGTATTCAGAGTCAGAAATACCTTTTCCAGTTAGTGTGGAATAAAATTTCTCTTTTGGTGGCAGTCTTGTTTCTTCAAACACAACCCAGTGATCAATGTACTCATATGGATAGACACCTTTCTTAATCAAGTCTGGTTCAAAATATTTACTCGTTATTGGATACTCGGTCAGTCCTTCTGCAAGACTAGCCAATCCTAAAGACAAATGTTGCATGGAGTCATAAAATGCTAATTTATCTAACCTAAAAGTCAAGTATTTCTCAGTTGTCTGGGCAATACAACTAATGTTTTTGTACGACTCATCTACAGCCTGCATGATAATGTGTGAATCATATCCTTTGAGATTGTGGAAAAAGATTGGTAACTTATATGTCTTGGGATCTGTTTTTAATAACAAGTTACAATTATTATGTGCAGCGCCTCTGTAACGTCCAGTTATGTGATCGTGGTCACAAACTTTATCACATCCTAAAGGCTGTTCACAAATCCAACACATCTCAACTGTATCAAATTTTAATTTGTCTTCTTCTGTCATCACCAAAGGCATCTGACATGTTGTGAGATATTGTACTACCTGACTATACAGATGTCTCATTTCTGTTAAAAACAAACATGCTGCATTTTCACCCCTGTAGATAACAGGTTCTGAATGCAAACCGTCTGACCTAACAAGAATGTATCCAAAAGAACACACCACTTGGTCACTCAATTTTATAGTCTTTGGTAATGACTCTGGAACAGGACCTTCATACGGAACAACCAATGATTCAAAATCCGCATACACTACAAACGGCAACTTTTGCTGATTCCCATAGTTCTTAAAATACACTTGACTACCAGGCTCTGGATACTTAAGTACAGTTTGTATGTCATCAGGTGACCTACAGTGCAGAACATGTTTATGTGCCACTGCAATAGAGGAAAACCTCTGTAAACATCTATTACAAAATTCCTGTTTGCCCTTGTGTTTTGTTGTATGATTATGAATTAGACGTGACATATTCCTAATAATTGTGTAGTGAAAGTTATTGTCATCGCCGATTAATAACATGTCAACATGTTTATCTTCTGACTGCCCATATGTTGGAGCCAGTGTTGATACTCTAATGGGTTGTAACTTGTCAACAGACACATTATCCCACACAAACACATTTACAGATATGCCAGGATTTAATTTTTCAAACAAGTCTATGTCCTCTATTTTAACAGGGAACTCAATGCCACTGAAGTTGAGTTTGTTTACAAATTTGATGTAGTTAGATACACGTTCAGGTTTTATTTTTACAAAGTGTAGTTTAGCAAGCACACACCACATGAAACAATAGTTGTCATTGTTCTGAATGTTAACAACAGCCTTTTTGTTTACTACTTCTGTTGGCAGTGGTAACCATGCTTTACCTAATATAGGATGATACCTAGACTGCTTTAGTTGTAGTTCATGTACATGTCCTTCGTGCCAACCAGACCCCTTCATTCTTGCACTGTCAATTGCCTGTAGAAAGTCTGGTAATAGTCTGTCTCTAAACACGTTCTCTAATTCCCTTCTTGTGTTAACAGTGTGTTGTCTTGTTGATATATACGATACAATTACCTCACCGTCCAATCTAGTGAATTCGATTTTTGCAACAATCTGAATCTTAACACTGCCTGTCAGAAGATTTTGTTGTATGACAGAAAAAGAGTTTTCTATTGATTCATAGACATTATTAGTATTGGATATGGGTAAGTTTGTTGTATGAAACACGTTTCTTAAACCAGATGAGCCAGGGCTTTGAGCATTGTCCGTCATTTTTATTTGACCGACAAAATAATAAAATAAAAAAAATTACCATTGTCACACCATATGTAATACTGTATTATCTGTAGTTATGATAAACAAGTCAACTACTTTCCTGGTGTTTGTCTTGAAGTCCTGTCCTGCAGGTGCAATATTACTTTATTGAACGTAACACTTTCAATATAACAATGTTGTTTTCTTAATTGATTAAATATGTCATTACACAGTACCTCAAACCAACACAAGTGGCCACTGTTAGCATTATAAACTTTAAAAGCATTTGTCTTAAGATCAACAGTCTCATAATCATAACCTGGTAATCCATCTGAATATTCCAGAGTAACATTATATGTCGTGTATATCCTTATTGACGGTGTTGAGAGTTTAAAGCTGGGTCCAAACACACGTGTTTTTAAGTCAGTAAAGTGCATAACATCTTTGAAGCATTCTGTAACATCAAACACTTGGGTTTGTCTGTCTGTCATTTTTATTAGACAAACAAAAGAATAATTGTTATCAAGCAAAATCATGTTTTCTAGGAAATTACACTGAATAGTAATTTTATACGTTTGCACCAATCAGCTATGTTGGCAGTAACGTTTTACATTTACACTGTGTTACTGCTTCTATGTAAGTTAAATGGATTTAGATTCAAACCACAGACACACTCACTCAGGTATAAAACTCTATGTATTTCCTAGTCAATGACATAAGGGGCATAAACACTTGAAAGATTTAACCACTGTACAGAGTTGTCTCCCATAGACTATATGTTGCATACCCAAGTTGGTAGACAACTGCGTCACTGATTTGTGAGTATTCATTGAGGATATCCTGTTTATGTGTAGCAAGGATAATGATTTCAGGTATGTTCATTTTGTAGTCTTAGCTCAGTGACATGTCTATTTATGTGTGTGTGTGTGTGTGTGTGTGTGTGTGTGTGTGTGTGTGTCATTGGATTATGCAGAGATTCAAAAATCTTTACAGTTGACTCAAACCCGATTAAAAACAGTGGCTCTTGAGAATCTCGCCATGCTCATAAGAATCTGTGATCGAGTGGGCTACATGTGAGAACATGTTCTGTGTGTTTGTGTATACATGTTCTGTGTGTTTGTGTGTGTGTGTGTGTGTGTGTGTGTGTGTGTGTGTGTCAGTGCGTGTGTCAGTGCGTGTGTTTGTCTGTGTGTCAGTGTGTGTGTGTGTGTGTGTGTGTGTGTGTGTGTGTGTGTGTGTGTGAGAGAGAGAGAGAGAGAGAGAGAGAGAGAGAGAGACCACCGTTTGATTTCACAAACCAGACATGAGTCCATAACCACTTGTACAAAATCACCCCTTCTTTGAAATCACGATGTTTCCCTGTTGACTTTTGACATCACTTAGTGATTTAAAAGGCTGTATTTATAAAAGGCTTTTGACGGCTGAGAGCTTTTCAAAAGCCCCGTTGTGGCTTGTGCCTGAATTAAAAAGGAATGGAATGCCACCGCTATTCAATTGCGCGGCGTGAGGGCAACACAAAAGGCTATCAACCGTGACACTAGCCGGCAGCTCAGGCTTACGGTAAAATTGTACTGACATGAGTGTCTGTAAGTGTGTTTGTAAGTGAGTGCGTGCGTGCGTGCGTGTGCGTGCGTGCGTGCGTGCGTGCGTGCGTGTGTGCGCGTGTGTGCGCGCGCGTGCGCGTGTGTGCGCGTGCGTGTTCGCCTGCACGATTACATGGCATGCGTGTGACTGAGGGCTCTTGCAACTTCTTGCCGCAACTGAAAATCAACAACACACATACAGAAACCCCCAGCTCACAAAACTTGCTCGACAAGTCTGGTCGGGTAGCATAAGACTCGTCAGGCTTGTTCCTAATTTAGATATGCATAACATTTTGGAAAGACCAAGATCGATTTTAGGATCAGGTTTTGCCGGATCGGACTTATTCTTGCCGGTTAGTGTTTGAAAATGACCGGTTGTTTTTGTTATAATTTATTCATTGGACCATTAGCCGGTTGAGATGTATGACGTCAGCTCTGTCATACTGGTAAGTTGTGTATGCGTGTCTGTGTTGTTTGAGTGATAGTGTGTCTGTGTGTGCGTGTGTGTGTGTGTGTGTGTGTTGGGTGGGTGGGGGGGGTGGGGGGGGTGGGGGGGGGGATGGGGGGGTGGGGGGGTGGGGGGTGGGGGGTGGGGGGGTGGGGGGTGGGGGGGGTGGGGGGGGTGGGGGGGGGGGTCTTGAGGATCTGTTGTATATGTACTCAGTCGGGTGTATAAAGCAAGGTATGATTTTCTGAGGTGCGTCTCTTTTCAGCTTTTACAGTCATGTACACCGTCTAACCGAACAGGGCGTGAAATTCAATAAGAGTTATTATCCTTTCACGGGCTGGTGGGTTTCAATGGCTCGCGTATGCACCCGGAAGAAAAATCTCGGTGCAGACAGACAGGTGTTTATGACTCACTGTATACACCACGCATGCAAGGGCCAATGTGTAACATAGCTGAAATTGTATAGACCACAACAGCATACTGAGTGTGTGTGGCAGACATGGTCTACCAGCTCTGTCAGGCGTGTGATTGTCATGGGATATTACCCTTGTGAAAATGATGTGTACCTGCGTTGCAAGGTTTGCACTTAATGTTTTTGTTTATACATGTTTTATGTTAGTATGTATATATGTATGTACGTACGTGCGTGTGCATGTGCGTGTGTTTATGTGTTGGTATGTGTGTCTGTGTGTGTGTATGTATTGCCTGTGTATATAACTTGTATGGCAATCTGTAGTTATGTGTGTCTTGTGTGTGTGTGTGTGTGTGTGTGTTTGTTTGTGTGTGTGTGTGTGTTTGCATGTGTTCATGCGAATACTATATTGGCACCTCTCAGTAACGGCCTTTCAAAAGCCTTCAGTGACGTGGTCGCTTATTCATAAAAGCATGTCTGCATTAAAAGGAAGTGTTCCCCTCTCGCATAACTTAAATTGAATAGCGACGTGCCGCAAAGAGCATTCAACTGTGAAACGATTAGGCTACACAGGTGGGTAAACAGGTGGCTTATGAAATAGTGCGCGCCACAGATTTAAGAGACAACCCCCCCGTCACTCTAGTGCACTATCAGGTTTTGGTTTAATTTGAGAAAACGGCAGTGTGGACCTTAATGACCGTAATTAGTAATTAATTAAGGTATTGACAGAGACAATAGTTATAGAGAAAGGAAGTATGAGTCCCGATAGATAATTAGATCAATAAGGCCGCATCAGTCATGCTTGTCAGTTTTTTAAAATCAAAGGGTTGATTCAGAATTAATGGGGGTAAAATTGGGGTCAAAATTTTGATATTAAAAAATGATGTAAATTAATGACTGATGCGGCTCTATTGAATTCATTGTCTATCGGGACTCATACTTCCTTTCTCTCCCTTTTTATTTATAATTGAATTGGATGGGCAAAGGTGGATATGGTGCAGATAACAGTACGCTTAAAACTTACCCATACATATACAATTAACCCCAACAGGTGCATGTCCCAAATTTTGGAGGTGCAACCTAATGACCATGTACCAGTTGTAGGAGACGGATAGACCATAATTCAAAGGTAGTGCCAGATTAGCTCGGCACCTCATGGCGACAAACTAATCTGGCACCACTCTTGAAATATCATGGTCAATCCATTTCCTGCTGTCGTGCGTTGGGGCCAAATGGGTTAGCTCATTTGCGGCCAGACGCATCCGGATGCGGCTGGCCACGAACAAGTTAACCTTTGCCTGTCAGTAGTGCTTTATGTTGAAGCCATTCCCCTCGGAATCACCTCAACATGTGCTATCGACCCTACCCCTGCACATACCCCTGAGAAGCTGCAGCAAGGAGCGATAGAGAGGAACGTGTCGCGCCATGTCCAGCACTGAGTCATTGCGAAGGTACGAGGATATGGCTGGGATCAGACACGACTGGCTCAGAAGCTCCGAGACCACGTCAGGGAGCAGCCATTTCTCTGAGGGAGGGGTGTAGGTGGCGCTGGTTCCACCTGATTCACTGTTGGACCCAGCCTCCTCCTCCTCTCCTGCGAAGAAGTCCTTGGGGATGTGACCACAAGGGTTGATATAGCTGCCTAGAACCTGGGTGGAGTTGGGAAAAAGTGATACATCCGAGTTATTTTAACCCTCTCAACCCCACAGCTGTGTTTCCAAACTTTTGGAGGCATTGTCTAATGACTATGTACCAGTTGTAGGAGATGGACTGATCATGATAATTGAAAGGTAGTGCCAGATGGGCTTGGTGCCTTCAGGCAGCTCATCTGGCACTACCCTTGAATTATCATGATCAAGCCATCTCCTGCTGCAGGGTGTTGGGGCTAAATGGGTTAACTTATTCACGGCCAGCCGCATCCGGATGCGCAGCTTATGCCGCACATCCGGATGTGGCTGGCCGTGAATGAGTTAAAAGGTGATGTGCACACACAGAGTATCCACACACACACACACACACACACACACACACATACACACAAAGGTCTGAAATTAAAAAAATTCCAACTGTAGAAATATGTATTCTTTAAAATACATTTTTTCGAAAAATACTTACCAATGGTATTACTGATAGGAAGACATACTTAGCCTGTCAATTTCAGCCTCCAAAATAGTTGTGTGTTGCTACACAACCAGGGACGTAACTCTAGCAAGCAGTTACCTAATCCCCTGAGTGGCCTCCCTATCCTCTGGATAGCCTCCCTTCCTAATCTCGTGAGAGTCCGTTATTGCCAGATCTATCTTAGCAGACAGGCGGCAAGCGGGGAAAGTGGGAGGGAAGTTTGAGTAATACCATCGGCATGTATTTTTCGAAAAAATTTATTTTAAAGAAAAATACATTTATTTCTTTAAAAAAGTTACCGATGGTATTGCTGATAGGAAGAATGGCCAAGAGGAGGAGGGTGCCGCCCCAAAACTCAACCCCTGTATAACTGCTTAGCTAGGTCCCTTGCCGGTGCACACTCCCGACAATTTCAGCTAAGTGTTAGCTATGGCGCATCCAGCGCCGGGAGGGAGTGTTTTGCGCCGCCGCAATGTCCCCCACTAGTGCCAGGTTTTGTCGTTGGCCGGACAAGTCACGAAAGTAGAAACGGGCAAAAGTAGATTCATCCCTCCAGCCCACAGCTGCCACAATGTCCCGCACGGCGCAGATGCGGTCAAATGCGACGCTCGTGGAGACAGCCCTGACTTCGTGCGCCCGAATCCGCAGCCGCTCCCTCTGTCGAGAGGTCTTCGTAAGCGGATTTTATGATTCCGCACCGCCAAGCGGAAATCGTCTGGGCAGAAATATCATTCCGGCCCGGAGCTAAGGGCAGGAAGAGGCGTAACATCCTTGCCGTAGGGGCATCGCCCGGTGGAGGTAAATGTTGAGTGAGTGAGTTAGTTATTTGGGTTTAACGCCGAGCAGGCGACTAAGGCCATCTCACGGCGGGATGGGTAAAAATCTGGTCAGCCAGACTAAAAGCAAGGTCTTAAGACAAGATGTAAATATAGATTAAAAATCTCAGGCTAAAATGTCGCACATGTCTGGAAAAGAAACGTCTACAGACTCACAAAAAGGGCAAATAAAAAAATTCACATAGTCTATGAATGCTCAGATCTTGTTAAAAATATTGCATTCTCTCAAAAAATTGAAGATTTTGTCCGGGGGAACATCCCGGAACAAAACCTTCAAGGAGTCTGCTGTGAAGTGTTTATATCTGGTGTCAATTAGGTCAGCACAATATAGCAAAAAGTGTCGAACAGAAAACTGCTCATCACAGGCAAAACACCATGGACGCTCATCCTGTTTAAGTAAGTAAGAGTGCGTAACATACGTGTGCCCGATGTGGAGCCGAGCAAGGACAGTCTCCTCACGGCGGCTGCCGCAGCGGAAAGGTAGACTGTCAGACAACTTAGGAAGAGCTTCATGAAGCTTGTTCCCTTCCTCTTTGTCCCACTCGGACTGCCACTCGCGGGCTATGTACGCACTAATAACAGGTTTAAAATCACTATAGACAGTCTGTGGGTCAGGGACAGGGTCACTGCGGGCACCGTTGGCAGCAGAATCTGCGATTCTGTTGCCTTCGATGCCCACATGGCCTGGGACCCAAATAAAAATGATGTCATAATATTCCTTCATCGAGTCCGCGTAGAGCTCTCTAATCTGCACCAGCAGTGGATGGTCTGTTCCCGCGCCCTGAAGGGCCTGCAGGGCAGAAAGAGAGTCAGACAGAATCAGGAAGTTCCTTTCCCGAGACTAATAGGCATGCCTGAGTGCCAGCAGAATGGCCTGCAGTTCTGCACTAAATACAGAGGAATGGTCAGGGAGACGGAGCTTAAATGGGCGTCTAGGACGGCGAGAGGACACTGCAGCCGCAGCCACTCTTCCATCCTCAGACTTGGACCCATCCGTATAAAGACAATAGCCAGGAAAAATTGAAAGGAGTTCATTGAGGCTCTGTTGGTATATGGCTGGTGGAGTACAATCCTTCTTGTGGGCAGTCAAGTCCAGCAAGATGTCAGGAACTGGTAGTAGCCAGGGTGGAGTGACGTGTTGCAGAGATTCCGAAACTTTGTCCAGGTCCACTCCGGCCGCCTGCAGATGAGGTCGGACACGGAAGGAAAGTGGACGGACAGCTCCCGGATGGGCATCGTAAATCTCTGCAAACGACGGGTTAAAAACACAATCATAGGCAGGATTTTCTGGATGGGCCTTCAGCTTCAGAACGTAGCTGAGCATGAGGCGGATGCGGCGGAGCCTGAGAGAAGGCTCCCCTGCCTCTGCATACAGACTAGGAACTGGAGATGTCCTGAAGGCTCCCAGACATATGCGCAGACCTTGATGGTGAATTGTGTTCAGACGCTGCAGAACAGACTTGGAAGCCGAGCCATATACCACAGAGCCGTAATCCAGTTTGGACCGAACAAGGGCCCGGTACAGTCGAAGTAAGACGATGCGGTCCGCACCCCAGTCAGTACGACCAACGACACGAAGAATGTCGAGGGCCTTCCGACAAGAGGTTCTAAGGTAGTTAACATGGTTGCAGAAGGTCAATCTTTTGTCAAAGATGACCCCCAAAAACTTTGCCTCTTCGGCCACCTTAATTGGCACTCCAGCAATGCTCAGGCTAGGTTCTGGAAAAAATTTCGTCTGGTTAGTAAAATGCACACAGACTGTCTTGGAGGGCGAGAATCTGAATCCATTGAGAGACACCCACCCCTGGATTCGATCAACGCACAGCTGCAAGCGCCTCTCAAGGGACGCAAGTCCTCGACCTCGTGCACACAAAGCAAAGTTGTCCACAAACAAAGAGCATTCAGAATCATCCTTGACGGCCTTTACAATGTTATTTATTTTAATGCTAAATAAAACAGGAGATAGAATACTGCCCTGCGGGACACCCATCTCCTGTTCAAAGGAGTCGGAGAGGGTGGAGCCCACACAGACATGAAACGACCTGTTGGACAAAAAATTGTGAATAAAAACGGGCAGATGCCCTTTAAAACCCATGTCCGACAAATCAGACATTATACCATGCTTCCAGGTAGTGTCATATGCCTTTTCAAGATCAAAGATTGATTGTACATTGCTTAACGTCCCGACAGCAACAAGGCTTTCTCAGGACGTGCCTGCACTGCTTGTGAAAAAAAAAAAAAAAAAAAAAAAAAAAAACAGAACATTGAATGTATGTCGCCAGCTGGTCAAATACGTTAAATAAACCTAACACATGGGGCCTAAATAAAGCTAAGACCATTTAGCAACACACATCCAATATCAAGAGCTACAGGCAGTGCAGACAGTAGGGAGAGTTTTAAAAAGGCAAATACAGGTGAATGGACAAAGGGTAGACAGAAACGCATGCCCCAGAATAGAGAGAAAAACCCACCCTGTGGGGCTGACCAGGGTGACCCTGGGAACTAAAAAATACCCAACCCCACCCAAGTCCCCCAGGGCAGACCCGGGTGGGGTTCAAGATCAAAGAAAATTGCATAGACATGCTGCTTGTTGACAAAAGCATCTCGGATAAAAGACTCAAAGCGGACTAGATGGTCAGTTGTACTACGGAAGCGCCGGAAACCGCACTGGAGGTCTGTGATGAGACCCTGTGACTCAAGATGCCACACCAGTCGGGCGTTGACCAAGCGTTCCATAGTTTTACATAAACATGATGTCAAAGCTATTGGCCAGTAGTTGCCCGGGTCGGAAGGATCCTTACCCGGCTTGGGAATTGGCACAACCACAGCCTGGCGCCAAGATGGCGGAAAATGACCGGTTATCCAGATATGGTTAAAGGCCTTGAGAAGTACAAGGAGTGAATCCTCAGGCAGATGTGTTATGAGCTGATAATGGATGGTATCTAATCCAGCAGCAGAGTCAGTACATTTCTGCATGGCTTGCTGCAATTCTGAAAACGTAAAAGGGGCATTATAGTCTTCCAAGTTATCCGATATAAAATCACAAGCACAAGATTCTCGCTTCTCCTTCTCTCTCTGGAAGAAAGGTGAATAATGCTCTGTTGAAGAATTATGGGCAATGGTGGAGGCAAGCAAATTGGCCACAGCCTTTTTATCTGTGACCAAACTGGCACCATCTCTAAGATGGCCGACAGAAGCCGAGCCACCCCTGCCCCTAATTCCTCGAACAGCCTTCCAGACTTTTTGGGACGGAGTCCTAGAAGATAAAGATGAGACGAAGCGTCTCCAGGAAGCACGGCGTTCACGTTTAAAAATATAACGGGCTTTCGCCCGCTGTCTTTTAAAGGTTAAAATATTTGCTTGCGACGGATTACGAAATGCACGTCGCTGAGCAGATTTGCGCATTGTTTGGGCCTTGCGGCACTCTTCATTGAACCATGGTACTCTCGGCTTCCGAGGGAGTGATGTGGAAGTCCTAGGGATGGTTTCACCTGCAACCTCCAACAAAATGGAAGTAAAACAAGAAACAGGTTCTTCAGCTGACATGACCACCTCCTCTGTAAGACGAGACTGACAGAGAGAGGCAAACAGAGACCAGTTAGCTTTCTTGAGATTCCAGCGCCCCACCGGCGAATCCTCCTCACAGCTGACCGATGACAGGACTACTGGGAAGTGGTCACTACCACACAGGTCGTCGTGAACCTTCCAGTCAAAGTCCAGCATGAGAGAAGGATCACACACAGTGAGGTCTAGAACAGAACTAGATCCGGAACCTGAGTTAGAGTATGTAGGTGAGCCATCGTTAAAGACACATAGGTTAAGTTGAGAAAAAACATCTTCTAACATCTGACCTCTGCCATCATAGTGGTCACTACCCCAAAGGTGAGCATGACCGTTAAAATCCCCCATGAGAATAAAGGGAGGGGGCAGTTGATCTACTAAGTTAAAAATATCATTGCTACAGACCCGCAGTGATGGTGGCAGGTAAATACTGCATATGGTTATGGTCTTTTTTAAGGTAACCCGAGCAGCGACAGCCTGAAGACAGGTGTCGATGCTAAAGGGGCTACATAAAATTTGGCTACTAATGAGAAGAGCCGCTCCACCCGAGCGCCTCTCCGAATCAGAGCCTTTATGTATAACATTAAAACCATTAAAAGACACAGGGTCAGAAGTCTTCAGGTAAGTCTCCTGAAGAGATATGACTGAGGGGTTATAGAACTTGACTAAAAGACGTAATTCCTCAAAGTTAGCTCGAAAACCACGACAATTCCACTGAAGCAAAGAGTCCATGATTAAGTCTGATCTGGGGGTAAGGAGTTTTTCCCCCCTTTTTCCTTTACCTTGGAAGGAGTTGAAGAAACAGAGGGGGGCCGGCTCCCGGGCCTCCTCTGGTTCTTCGGAGAGGAAGGGGGTGGAGCTGCCGCAGCATCAGCAACAACAACTTCCACTCCCTCCATCCGCTCCTCCAGTGCAGCATATTTGTTTTGAAGGGGCACATCTGTGTTCCCCTTCTGGGCCCGTGCGCACAGCGGTCCCATAGATTTCTTAGACTTCTGGTCCTGGGCAGCGTTCCTGCCGCTAGAGTTAGCGGCCTTAGAAGGCTGACCAGAGCCAGAAGCCTTTGGAGTTGACTGACTAACAGGTTTGGGTGGGGGCTGAGGCTTAGGGGCAACAGAAGGCGGCACAACCGGACCGGCAGTGTCCGCCTTCTGCGTTCCCTGGCTCCTTGTCACCACCGGAGGAGGGTTACTCTCCAGGGGCGAGATGAGCCGAGGCTCCGCCCCCAACAAAGAAGTTGGGGTCTGACATGAAAAGTCTTTGGTGGGGCGCTTGCCTGCCACCGCTGCACTAAAAGTATACACTGAGGTGTTAGAGGTTGGGGCAGCCGCAGCTGCACCAGGGCCTTCAACCAGTTTTTTGGCATCCAGAAAGGACAGCCCCTTCTCCACACGCACCTGCTGAATCTTGCACTCGGATATCCAACGAGGGCATTTCTTATCCGAAGCCATATGCGCCCCCTGGCAATTCACACACAGGGGGGTGGCTGTGCAGGACTCAGCAGAGTGTCCGGGCCTAGTGCAACGGGCGCATGAAGCCTCTGCCTGACGGCATGTCTTCTGCCCATGGCCATACTTTTGGCACTTAAAGCACCGGAGGGGAAGAGGGACGTACTTTTTCACTCTCAGGGAGTAGTAACCTCCCCAGATGGTAGTAGGAGGGGTGGGGGTGCCAAACGTCAGGATGATGGTAGGGAGACGGATCTCCCCACCACCTCGCTTGGAAGCGAAGCGCCTGACGCAAGTCACCCCCTGAGACTTAAGGTTCCTTACAAGTTCATCTTCTGACAGTTCTGCCAAAGCTTGATCTTTGATTACGCCTCTTGACGAATTCATAGTTTTGTGGGGTGTGACCTCCACAGGAGTGTCTCCGATGGAAGAGAGCCCCAGTAGCCCGCTGGAGTGTGCCCGAGTACGGCACTCCACCAGCAAGTCACCAGACCTGAGGCGCTGGGCGTCAGGCCTGCCAACACGGCTCCTGAGGGTCTCCCCCACCAGAAAAGGATGCAGCTTGGTAACTGGTTTCTCCTTCACCTTGCTATGGACAATGAGGAAGCGAGGCCATACGGCCGACGCCTGAGGTGTCGCTTCCTCACAGTCTGAATCACTGTCATGTTCAATGTCGGTGTCTATGTGCCGTTTCTGTGCTAGTTTTGGTTTTTTGGTTTTATCCATATTATATTAGTAGAGATATTCATCCCCCGGGGGTCCCCGCCCGCCACCGAGCCCAACAAGGGAAAGTGCAACTGTCGGCGGGTCTCCAGCCGACGCACAATGGAGACTGCCCGAAAGATATACTCAAGGGGGTAAGCCCGATTGAACCGTTTGAGCCACCGCCTTCTATCACACCGTTGAATGCAGGGGAATACTGGCATAAAGCACCTAATCAGCAGCAGAAGCTATAGCATGGTGCTCCGTATAGCAACCCGCATGTCAACAGTGGGATAGGGCTCAACGTGACAAGAGCCGATTGACTAGGCCGGTACGACTAGCCTCCCGTTTAGGTAGAAGTCAAGGCCGAAGTGGAGTGTTGGCACCAGTGAGCCGCAGCCCAAAGGGAACCTCAGCCACCAGGATCCTCTTCTCCCCCGACACGGGTCTCCAAGCACGGCAAACACTTGGGATCCAAAGGACCAAAAAGTCACGAGTATTTTTAAGGACCAATCCAACATGGTACGACCTAGGTTAGCACAGCTCCTTAAAAACCGGACCAGTGAAAAGGCTGAACAACATATCTGCTGACATCAAGTCCTAATCCTGGACAAAGATGGCACCCGTCCGCTAGCCCACTCAGTCAGGGACTGAGCGGACTACCCACCTACGCCACGTGGAGGCCGGTGCCGGGTAGGCGGTAAATGTTGAACGCTCTGACTGGGTCCTGTTTGCGTACGTCCTGGGGCGTATTGGGACCCCGCAATGGACAAAGAGTGATCGGTTGAGGGGCGGCTGATGGGAGCCTGTTCTTGGCAAAAAAAAAAGAAGGACTAGTGAGGAGTTGGGCAGAGCCATCGGCCCGGAGCTGCAGGCAGGACGGGTGTACTGAGAGAGCATGGAGTTCACTCACGCAAGAGGCAGTGACCAGAGCCAGCAAGTAGCACGTCCTTCTCGTCGGGTCAGAGATTGATCATTGGTGTTTAACGCCGAGCAGGCGACTAAGGCCATCTCACGGCGGGATGGGTAAAAATCTGGTCAGCAAGACTAAAAGCAAGGTCTTAAGACAAGATGTAAATATACCTTAAAAATATGGCAGGCTAAAATGTCGCATAAGTCTTTAAAACAAACGTCTACAGACTCTCAAAAAGGGCAAAATAGTGAAATTCACATAGTCTATGAATGCTCAGATCTTGTTAAAAATATTGCATTCTCTCAAGAAATTGAAGATTTTGTCCAGGGGAACATCCCGGAACAAAACCTTCAAGAAGTCTGCTGTGAAATGTTTATATCTGGTGTCAATGAGATCGGCACAATACAGCAAAAAGTGTCGAACAGAAAACTGCTTGTCACAGGCAAAACACCTTGGACGCTCATCCTGTTTTAGTAAGTAAGAGTGCGTAACATACGTGTGCCAGATGTGGAGCCGACTAAGGACAGTCTCCTCACGGCGGCTGCTGCAGTGATGAGGTAGACTGTCGGACACCATAGGGAGAGCCTCATGCAGCTTGTTCCCTTTATCTTTGTCCCACTCGGACTGCCACTCGCGGGCTATGTACGCACTAATCACAGGTTTAAAATCACTATGAACAGTCTGTGTGTCAGGGACAGGGTCATTGCAGGCACTGTTGGCGGCAGAATCTGTGATCCTGTTGCCTTCGATGCCCACATGCCCTTGGACCCAAATAAAAATGATGTCATAATATTCCTTCATCAAGTCCGCGTAAAGCTCTCTAATCTGCACCAGCAGGGGGTGGTCTGTTCCCGCGCCCAGAAGGGCCTGCAGGGCAAAAAGAGAGTCAGACAGAATCAGGAAGTTCCTTTCCCGAGACTGATAGGCATGCTTGAGTGCCAGCAGAATTGCCTGCAGTTCTGCACTAAATACAGAGGAATGGTCAGGGAGGCAGAGCTTAAATGGGCGTCTAGGATGGCAAGAAGACACTCCCATCCTCAGATATGACAATAGCCAGGAAAACTTGAAAGGAGTTCATTGAGGCTCTGTTGGTATATGGCTAGTGGAGTACAATCCTTCTTGTGAGCGGTCAAGTCCAGCAAGATGTCAGGAACTGGTAATAGCCAGGGTGGAGTGATGTGTTGCAGAGATTCCGAAATTTTGTGCAGGTCCACTCCAGCATGCAGATGAGGTTGGACTCGGAAGGAAAGTGGACGGACAGCTCCCAGATGGGCATCGTAAATCTCTGCAAACGACGGGTTAAAAACACAATCATAGGCAGGATTGTCTGGATGGGCCTTCAGCTTCAGAACGTAGCTGAGCATGAGGCGGATGCGGCGGAGCGTGAGAGAAGGCTCCCCTGCCTCGGCATACAGACAAGGAACTAGAGATGTCCCAAAGGCCCCCAGACGTATGCGCAGGCCTTGATGGTGGATTGTGTTCAGACGCTGTAGAACAGACTTAGAAGCCGAGCCATATACCACAAAGCCGTAATCCAGTTTGGACCGAACAAGGGCCTGGTACAGTCGAAGTAAGACAATGTGGTCTGCACCCCAGTCAGTATGACCAATGACATGAAGAACATCAAGGGCCTTCTGACAAGAGGTCCTAAGGTAATTAATATGTTTGCAGAAGGTCAGTCTTTTGTCAAAGATGACCCCCAGAAACTTTGCCTCCTCGGCCACCTTAATTGGCACTCCAGCAATGCTCAGGCTAGGTTCTGGGAAAAATTTCATCTGGTTAGTAAAATGCACACAGAACTGTCTTGGAGGGTGAGAACCTGAATCCGTTGAGAGACACCCACCCCTGGGTGCAATCAACACACAGCTGCAAGCGCCTCTCAAGAGACGCAAGCCCTCGACCTCATGCACACAAAGTTGTCCACAAACAAAGAGCGCTCAGAATCATCCTTGACGGATTTACGTTATTAGTTTTAATGCTAAATAAAACAGGAGATAAAATGCTGCCCTGAGGGACACCCATCTCCTGTACAAAGGAGTCGGTGAAAACCAATGTCCGACAAATCAGACATTATACCATACTTCCAGGTAGTGCCATATGCCTTCTCAAGATCGAAGAAAATTGCATAGACATGCTGCTTGCTGACAAAAGCATCTCGGATAAACGACTCAAAGTGGACTAGATGGTCAGTTGTACTACAGAAGCGCCGGAAACCGCACTGGTGGTCTGTGATGAGACTCTGTGACTCAAGATGCCACACCAGGCGGGTGTTGACCAAGCGTTCCATAGTTTTGCATAAACATGAAGTCAAAGTGATTGGCCGGTAGTTGCCCGGGTCGGCAGGATCCTTACCTGGCTTGGGGATTGGCACAACCACAGCCCGACGCCATGATGGTGGAGAATGACCAGTTATCCAGATATGGTTAAAGGCCTTGAGAAGTACAAGGAGTGAATCCTCAGGCAGATGTGTTAGGAGCTGATAATGGATGGTATCTAATCCAGCAGCAGAGTCAGTACATTTCTGCATGGCTTGCTGCAATTCTGAAAACGAAAAAGGGGCATTATAGTCTTCTGAGTTATCCGATATAAAATCACAAGTACAAGACTCTTGCTTCTTCTTCTCTTTCTGGAAGAAAGGTGAATAATGGGCAATGGTGGAGGCAAGCAAATTGGCCACAGCCTTTTTATCCGTGACCAAACTGGCACCATCTCTAAAATGGCCGACAGAAGCCGAGCCACCCCTGCCCCTAATTCTTCGAACAGCCTTCCAGAATTTTTGGGATGGAGTCCTAGAAGATAAAGATGAGACGAAGCAGCTCCAGGAAGCACGCCACGGCATTCACGTTTAAAAATGTAACGGGCTTTCGCCCGCTCTTTTAAATGTTAAAATATTCGCTTGCGATGGATTACAAAAAGCACGTTGCTGAGCAGATTTTGCGCATTTTTGGGGCATTGCGGCACTCTTCATTGAACCATGATACTCTCGGCTTCCAAGAGAGTGATGTGGAAGTTTTAGAGATTGTTTCACCTGCTACGTCCAACAAAATAGAAGTAAAACAAGAAACAGGTTCTTCAGCTGACATGACCATCTCCTCCGTGAGACGAGACTGACAGAGGGAGGTGAACAGAGGTCGGTTAGCTTTCTTAAGATTCCAGCGCCCCGCTGGCGAATCCTCCTCACAGCTGACCGATGACAGGACTACTGGGAAGTGGTCACTACCACACAGGTCGTCGTGAACCTTCCAGTCAAAGTCCAGCATGAGAGAAGGATCACACACAGTGAGGTCTAGAACAGAACTAGATCCTGAACCTGGGTTTGAGTATGTAGGTGAGCCATCGTTAAAGACACATAGGTTAAGGTGAGAAAAAACATCTTCTAACATCTGACCTCTACCCCAAAGGTGAGCGTGACCGTTAAAATCCCCCATGAGAATAAAGGGAGGGGGCAGTTGATCTACTAAGTTAAAAATATCATTACTACAGACCCGCAGGGATGCTGGCAGGTAAACACTGCATATGGTTATGGTCTTCTTCAAGGTGACATGAGCTGCGACAGCCTGAAGACAGGTGTCGATGCTAACGGGGCTACATAAAATTTGGCTACTAATGAAAAGAGCCACTCCACCCGAGCACCTCTCCGAATCAGAGCCTTTATGTATAACGTTAAAACCATTAAAAGACACAGGGTCAGAAGTCTTCAGGTAAGTCTCCTGAAGAGAGATTACTGAGGGGTTATAGAACTTGACTAAAAGACGTAATTCCTCAAAGTTAGCTTGAAAACCACGACAATTCCACTGAAGCAGAGAGTACATAAGTATGTCTTATCTGGGGGTGAAGAGTTTTTCCACCCTTTTTCCATTGCCTTGGAAGGAGTTGAAGAAAAAGAGGGGGGCCGGCTCCCGGGCCTCCTCTGGTTCTTCGGAGATGAAGGGGGTGGAGCGGCATCAGCAACGACAACTTCCACTCCCTCCATTTTCTCCTCCAATGCAGCATATTTGTTTTGAAGGGGGACATCAGTGTTCCCCTTCTGGGCCTGCGCGCACAGCGGTCTCATAGATTTCTTAGACTTCTGGTCCTGGGCAGCATTCCTGCCGCTAGAGAGAGCCAGAAGCCTTTGGAGTTGACAAACTAACAGGTTTGGGTGGGGGCTGAGGCTTAGGGACAACAGAAGGCGGCACTACCGGACCGGCAGTGTCTCACTGTCTGCCTTCTGCGTTCCCTGGCTCCTCGTCACCACTGGAGGAGAATTACTCTCCAGGGGCGAGAGGAGCCGAGGCTCCGCCCCCAATCAAGAAGTTGGGGTTTGACATGAGAAGTCTTTGGTGGGCCGCTTGCTTGCCACCGCTTCACTGAAAGTATACACTGAGGTGTTAGAGGTTGGGGCAGCTGCAGCTGCACCAGGGCCTTCAACCAGTTTTTTGGCATCCAGAAAGGACAGCCCCTTCTCCACACGCATCTGCTGAATCTTGCACTCGGATATCCAACGAGGGCATTTCTTATCCAAAGCCATATGCGCCCCCTGGCAATTCAAACACAGGGGGGTGGCTGTGCAGGACTCAGCAGAGTGTCCTGGCTTGGTGCAACAGGTGCATAAAGCCTCTGCCTGGCAGCATGTCTTCTGCCCATGGCCATACTTTTGGCACTTAAAGCACCGGAGGGGGAGAGGGACGTACTGCTTCACTTTTAAGTAGTAGTAACCTCCCCAGATGGTAGTAGGAGGGGTGGGGGTGCCAAACGTCAGGATGATGGTAGGGAGACGGATCTCCCCACCACCTCGCTTGGAAGCGAAGCACCTGAAGTAAGTCACCCCCTGAGACTTAAGGTTCCGTACAAGTTCATTTTCTGACAGTTCTGCCAAAACTTGATCTTTGATTACGCCTCTTGACGAATTCATAGTTTTGTGGGGTGTGACCTCCACTGGAGTGTCTCCGATGGAAGAGAGCCCCAGTAGCCCGCTGGAGTGTGCCCGGGTAAGGCACTCTACCAGCAAGTCACCAGACCTGAGGCGCTGGGCATCAGGCCTGCCAACACGGCTCCTGAGGGTCTCCCCCACCAGAAAAGGATGTAGCTTGGAAACAGGTTTCTCCTTCACCTTGCTATGGACAATGAGGAAGCGAGGCCACATGGCCGACGCCTGAGGCGCCACGTCCTCACAGTCCGAATCACTGTCATGTTCCATGTCGGTGGCTATGTGCCGCTTCTGTGCAAGTTTTTTTTTTTTTTTTTCCATATTATAATAGTAGAGATATTCATCCCCCGGGGGTCCCCGCCCGCCACCGAGCCCAACAAGGGAAAGTGCAACTGTCGGCGGGTCTCCAGCCGACGCACAATGGAGACTGCCAGGGGGGTAAGCCCGATTGAACCGTCTGAGCCACCGCCTTCTATCGCACCGTTGAATGCAGGGGAATACTGGCGTAAAGCACCTAATCAGCAGCTGAGGCTATAGCATTGTGCTCTGTATATCAACCCGCATGTCAACAGTGGGATAGGGCTCAACGTGACAAGAGCCGATTGACTAGGCCGGTACTACTAGCCTCCCGTTTAGGTAGAAATCAAGGCCAAAGTGGAGTGTTGGCACCAGTGAACCGCAACCCAAAGGGAACCTCAGCCACCAGGATCCTCTTCTCCCCCGACACGGGTCTCCAAGCATGGCAAACACTTGGGATCCAAAGGACCAAAAGCTCACGAGTATTTGTAAGGACCAATCCAACATGGTAGGACCTGGGTTAGCACAGCTCCTCAAAAACCGGACCAGTGAAAAATGTATTTTTCTTTAAAATGAATTTTTTTGAAAAATACTTACCGATGGTATTACTATATGGGATTAGTTCTTAGCTAGTCTAATTTTAGCCCAAACTTCGTTGTGTACGATTATGGCCGTTATGGCAGGAGAGGGGCGCAATAGACTGGGCGGAAGCCCGGTTAGCCTCCCTTCCTGTATCACCACGCATGCGCTCCGCACTTCCCACTTTAGTCAGTTTCTTAGCAGACCAGCGGCAAGTATTTTTTCAAAAAAATTCATTTTAAAGAAAAATACATTTGTTTTCTCAAAACACATTACCAATGGTATTACTATATGGGAGAATTCCGAACAGGAGGCGGGTGCCGCTAAGACGCCCCTACCCCTGCCATCGCACTACTTCTAGTGGCCATCCCAAAGCAACCTCCCTCTAATTTTAGCAAAGATACTTACGGCGCCCTATGGCGCCTGGAGGGAGTGTTGCGCCACGATGTCTCTCTGCAGCGAAGGTTCTGGCGCTGGCTGGAGAGGTCCCTCAGGTAGAAGCGTGCAAGGCGGTCACTGCTCGCCTGCCCACAGCCAGGAAGTCTTGACAGCATAGTAGCGGTCGAACACTAGGCTTGCAGCCATGACTAGATCTCATGCGCCCTGGAGTGCAAGCGTGTGGCTGTGTGAGAAGCCAGGTCCTGGTAGGCTGAACGTGACATCCCCCGAGGCCAGTAGGATATCGTCTGGGCTGAGACTGTAAGCAATTGAGGAGCAACCAAGGAGATCTGGCCTTGACTATGAAGGCTGGGTCGGGTAGCAGCTGAAGTGGGCCGTCCAATCTGAACTGCAGACAGTCGGGGCGTGCCGAAAGGGGTGCAACTCGCTGACCTTGGAAGCAGAGGCGAGGGCCAAGAGGAAGCAAGTCTTCCGCATCACATCTGGTAGTGTAGCCGACTGGATGGGCTCAAAGCCAGGCGCGTTGAGCCGAGTAAGCATGTAAGGCAGGTCCCATCTAGGCACCCAGGAGCGTAGAGTGGAACGTTGTAAACCGAACTGGTCTATCAGGCCGGCAAGGTCTTGCAGGCACCGGGGTCAGGCCGTCCCAGATGTCTGTACGCGTCCTCGATCATGGCCAAGAAGCCTCAAGGTGAAGGGCGCTAGGTTCTGGTCGGAGAGCAGCCAAAGGAAGAACTCCGCCAGCTGTGGATCTGTCACTTCGGTGGAGGAGAGGCGTCTGTCGTCGCACCAGGAGCAGGGGACCCTCCACTTGCCTACGTAACTCATCCAGTCGAGGTTCTGCGAGCTGTAGCGGTCGCATCCACTGCCGCGCGCTAGGAGGCGGAGACGCTCTGGACACGGGTGGTAACCGCATAACGTGGTTGCTTGAGCCTCGCACTGGGGAGGTGAGCGCCAGCGAGGTGGTCGTAGCGAGGATCAGGAGGTCGGTGGTCCCCGACCTGTTCCATCAGAAAGGCGCCACCAGGAACAGTATCGTGTTGCGCCCTCAGAGCTTGAGCAGAACCTTGGGGACTAGCACCGTCAGCGTGTTAGGCAAGGCAACTAGGCCGTCACAGGGAATGGAGAGCGTCCACTGCCCAGGCCAGGGAACTGGGAGTGGAGAGACGAAGAGGGAGCTTCAGATTCCAAACCAAGGCGAAGAGGTCGACCATGGGTGACTCCCCGGCTGCGCCGATCAACCGATCTGGATGCAGCGACCACACGGTAAGCAGTAGCTGACCGCGTCGGTAGAGGAAGTCGGTTCGTACATTCTGATGACCCGGGATGAGAGGCGCGCGAAGAGAGATATCCCGGTCCACGCACCAGCTACGCGCCTGGTGGAGAAGGAAGCAGAGGCGGGGAGAACAGGTCCCGCCTTGCTTCTGGAAGTAGGTGACGACCGTGGAGTTGTCCGACCATACTAGAGGCTCCTAAGGTCGGAGGCGAAGTTCCCACAGAAGGGGGGCTTGCCCGACCGTCCTCAGTTCCCACCAGTTGATGTGTCAGGGGGGACCACTCTCAGGATCACAGGCCGGAGGTAGTCTCGAATGACAGCAGGAGGTGAGCTCCCCAACCAGAGAGGCTCGCGTCGACGCACAAGGAGAGGGAGGGGCGGCGAGAACCGCGGCACTCGTGTCGCAAGTCAGGCTGGATCTGCGCAGCGCAGTAGGTGAAGACGGGACAAGGCTGAGACCGGGACCGGAGCGTCGAGGTCAGCCATCGACGGACGCCAGAGCTGTAGGAGGCGCCGTTGCAGGGGGCCGAGCGTAGAGATGTCTCAAGGGAACTAGATCCGCCACTGCGTACATCAGTCCCAGCAGCTGCAGCTAATGCCTGGCAGAAGTGTCGTCGCCTGAGAACCTGCCGTACTAAGTTCGCCAACTTCTGGAAGCGTTTCTCCGGGATCCGGCCGATGTCGAGGTCGGTGCGGAGCTCCATACCCGGGCGCCTGAAGTGACACGCTGGGACGAGAAAGGACTAGCCGAAGTTGACCAAGGAGCCCCGAACTTCGAAGAGGCGGAGAAGGGCATCCCGGTCCTCCACCAGGGCCAACTCGGACTGGTTCCTCAAGAGCAGGACGTCCAAGTAGTCCAAGGAGAGATTCGTGGACGTACGACGGGCTCTGGTTAGTGCAGCATCCAAATCCGAGAAACTCCAAAGGGCTTAAGTCGAGGCCGAAGGGGAGAGCACGCAACTGGTAGACCCCTCTCTGGAAGGCGAACGTAGTAACGCCTGGAGGCTGGGTGTAAGCAACGTGAAGTCACGCATCCGAGGTCCGAACGGCTGCATGGCGGAGCGAAGGGCCCGGGCTGTCTCCAAGCGGAAGGATGGAGCACGAAGAACTTGTGGAGCGCCGAGAGGTCTAAGACTGGGTGCCACCTGCCGCCAGGATCGGGAGCCACGACGAGCCGGCTGAAGAACGCAGGGGAGTCGTGTCGCATAACCACCTCCGCGGTCGCTACAGCAGCAAGGCGGCTACTTCAGCGCTGAGGGCCTCGTCTCAGGGCTTTTCTTCTCTCTTCCAACAGCACTTGGTGTTCCCAGGCGGTCACCCATCCAAGTAGTAACCGAGCCCGACGTTGCCCAACTTCGGATCAGACGAGAGCCGGGGTATTCAACGTGATATGGCCGTTGGCTGGTCTGACAGCACCGCCGTCCACAAGGAGAGCGGCGCAGGGAACTGAGACCGAAGAAGATGAGGAGTCCATCGGCGATCGTTGAAGGAACCCACGGGCCGTCCGGTAGAAGCACTCGCCACACGTAGCTGAGGAGCGCTAGCCTGAAGAAGTGTCAAAAGATCCGCCGGGATGGGACAGAGGCGAAGAGCCCCATCGCGTTGCCACAAGACACCATTTGACGTGTTGACGAAGGTGTGGTAGGCCACACGGTTCCCAGGTACCGCCAGCGCTAGCAGGTCCCAGAGCCGAGACGACAAGGAAGGGCGCCAGGCATCTATCCGAAGGACGAAGGCTAGTGGCTCCAGAACAAGGAACCCGCTGCAATCAGGGCGATCCAAAGAGTGTAGCTGTCAGTTCCACGGCGGGAAGAAGACTGAAGTAAGGCGAACCTGCAAGGAACGGCCGGGAAGAATGAGGCAGGGGCAGAAGAACACTGCGAGCGCCTCGCGTACCATGATGCCGAAGGAGCACACGCCTGCTGGTCAGCTGCTTCTTCTTCCTCTTCCTGAGTCCGAGAAGAACCGGGGGAACCGCAGCGAACAAGGTCCTAAAGCCCGGCGGCTGTGGGAGCGACTTGAACCACTTACCCCGACAATCGGCACCGACCAGCAGCGGCCTTCCTCTAGAGCGGGGTCGGGATCCGCGGGGAGGCAGTCAGCACGACGCGCGCCGCTGCATCCAGTGCTCGAAGAGTCTCCAAAGCGTGTCCCAAGGAAGACGACTGTAGCTCCTCCATGTCAGGCGCGAGGACGGGCAGGTCAGGGCTGGTCTCTCGAAGGAGTGACGAACTGAGTCCGCAGGGTACAGGCTGAGAGCGTCATCCTCTGCCGGCATAGTGCAGGGGGCAGCATCAACTTACCTGACGAGAAGCGAGAAACACCGCCTTGTTGTCCTGGGAGATGGCCGCAGCCCTAGGCGACGAACTTCCCACAGAAGGGTGGAGTCGAGGGAGCCGCACGGAAGAACAGTCCCGCAGAGAGCTCCGCGAAGAGAAGACTCTACATCAAGGTCTGCGGTGTCGCTGCACGTGGTCGTGGCGTGGAAGCGCTGCGCTGTCTGGCACGGTAGCGGCGACGAGAAACCACCGACCGTTGACACCGTCACGACGCCGAACTGTGGCCGAGTCGTACCTAGACTACACCTGGGGGGTCGGCTAGAAGCTAAGTGGCGGAAGAAACTCTCCGGCGCGTCGACTTGTCCCAGGAGCACGACCAACGACGAAGGAGGGAGCGCTCACGGCGAACACGGGGCGGGCAGTCTCGGGGCGAAGCTGGGCCGCGTCTCAGGCTGCGTGTCCGGAAGCGGGAGCGCGAACGCCGATTAAGTCTGTCCGATCTAGGTGCCATGTTGCCAGTCTAAGGTCGGGGCGCCGAGGCGACGAGTTGTTCACCAGTGGCGGACGAGGAGGGGGGCACAATAGGTCCATGTAGTGGAGAGTGCCGATCACTGACCTGGTAGGCTGCAGCCTTTGGTGTCTCTACCCGGACGGCTACCGGAGCTGCGGCAAGTGCCTGTTTATCTCCAGCGACTGTTTGGAAGCCACCACTGAGAAGCGTCCACCCAGCGGGACAGTGGTGGATACCGGTGAAACACTAGAGGCTTAGCTGGTGGGCCTCGCCAATGCGGAACCGCACAACAACCACTAGACGGGACTGTGGTGGCTGCCGGTTATAGCGCCTAACTTTTCTTACCGCTGCGTCGGAGGCGCTACCACACGGTAAGGGCCACTAGGCGGGTCTGTGGCGCCTACCGGGGAAGGATCGAATACCGGTGCTTCCACAAGAGGCTTAACTTTTCCTTCCATTCTTTATTCCCTTGGCGGGACTCGCCAATCCTGCACCGCACAACGACCACTAGACGGGACTGTGGTGGCTGCCGGTTTTAGTGCTCTAGCTCGCAGTCGAGGCTGCTGCAACGGAGGCGCTACCACACGGTAAGGGCCACTAGGCGGGTCTGTGGCGCCTACCGGGGATGGATCGGAACTCCGTGCTGGGGTCGGTCATATTCGGCCGTAGAAGCTCTGCAGTTCTGTCCACTACTCTTCCGGCCATGGGGCGCAGACCGGGCACGGGTTAGATGAGGCACAATCGGAACAGGTCAGGCAAGGAAATTCGTCACTTGGCCACTGGAAATGCTCACATCGCGTGCAGGTGCGGACTTGCCAACTGCAACACAAAGGGTACAATGACAATCGAGCGAGCGTGCCCCCGTGGACACGCAAAACGAACCTCGTTTGAGCGAAATTTCGAAAAAACAAAAACGGCTTATGCCGAGGCCCGGCGCTCTACCCACACCCCTGAGCGCCTGGCGTAGGCTCAAACCGAATCTATACCTCGTCATTCGAAGAAGAAGGGCCAAGACCAACAGCCACATGGAGGATAGATGACCAGGCGTAGAGGTGGCTCGAACTGATGCCGGTCGAGACAGGAGGCCACGCAGGAACGGCAGGGTCGACGGAAGCCGCCAGGAAGACGCCAGCCACGAACCAACACTCCAGGGCTTGTCCTGCGTAAGGCCAAGGGTCGAACGACGAGCGAACACACCCGACACAGTTCTCAAACACACACCGCCAAGCCTGAACCGGCGCAAGCAAGCGCAGGCTAGAACCGGGCCACAAGGGCGAAGCTACAAGTCCGAGCAGCCCCAAACACGTGAAAACAGTTCACCGGCGCCATTGAAGGCTAGCCCTAAGTCACAAACACAACTGCAGCGCAGTCCCACACGAAAGTGTCCAAGCCTAAGCCACAAGGCGAAGGCAAACAACAGTCCAATGACTGGTCAACGGCTCAGAGAGAACAACAAAGCGTAGAGCTCACGACGTACACAACCGCTCAGTAACTAGCAAAGAAACTGACTGGAGTGGGAAGCGCGGAGTGCATGCGTGGTGATACAGGAAGGGAGGCTAACCGGGCTTCCACCCAGTCTATGGCGCCCCTCTCCTGCCATAACGGCCATAATCGTACACAACGAATTTTGGGCTAAAATTAGACTAGCTAAGAACTAATCCCATATAGTAATACCATCGGTAATGTGTTTTGAGAAAACAAAGACTGAACAAAATATCTGCTGACATCAAGTCCTAATCCTGGACAAAGATGGCACCAATCTGCTAGCCCACTCAGTCAGTCACTTGAGGAGACTACCCACCCACGCCACGTGGAGGCCGGTGCCTAGTGGGCTCGAGTCAGAGAACCGCGCCAAGGACAGAGGTTCAAAATGAGCAGTGGAAAGCCAGGGTAACACCCACGCGAGTTCCCATCGAGGGAGTAGGGGGCGTGTCACTGGTCGCTAGAGGTCTAAGTGAGCCATGATGTCGGCGAGATCCTGACAAGACGCTGGATCTGGTTGGTCCAAATGGCGGTCGCTTGAGGTCGAAGCGAGCCATGAGGTCGGCGAGGTCCTGGTAAGAGACGGGAACTGGCCGGCCCCAAAAAGCGGTAAGTGTAAGCCACCACAGTAGGAAGATATTCCCGAATGGTGATGAACACCAGGATCTGATCCGTGAAGAGCCACAGAAAGAATCCGGCTAGCTGGAGCATAGTCAAAGCTGTGGAGGAGAGGTGACGAGTCCCGCACCAAGACTGCATAACCCGCCATTTTTCCACGTAAACTCGCCAGGTGAAAGGTCGTCGTGCTGAAGCGATAGCTGCCACCGCCGCATCCGAGAAACCTCGCGCGACGAGTGCCGCATAATCTCCAGGCGTGTAAAACGAGACTCTCCGGGCAAGGGTGAAAAAGATCCTGCCGTGGCAGTTTCAGCATCGTGTGCGTCGTGGAAAGCCGCAGAGGGGATCCGTGGCAAGACTCATGAGAAGCTGGCCCGGACCAGACAGAGAATCCACTAGCACATTTAACCTTCCCAGAATGTGACATGCCCGCAGCGAGATGTTCCGATCCCGTACTACACGAGGAGCTGGAACAGAAAGATGTGCAGAAAAGGGGAACACATCCCACCCTGCTTGGGAATATACGCCACAACTGTCAAGTGGTCGGAGAGGGCGAAGGCCGCCTGGTGTGGCACACGCATCCCCCCAGGTGAAGAGGGCGAGCCAAACTGCCTTTAACTCCAACCAGTGTATGTGTAAGCCCACCAGGTCCGGCGGCCGAAGGTCTGCCATCACGCTGAAGTCCGGAAGCAGATGTGCCCCCCCCAACCGGGGAGACTGTCATCCGTGCAGATCGATAGGTAGGGTAGCGGGGATGCCGGGGGGACTCCCGACGCTAACCAAGATGGTACTTTTAACCAAAGGAGAGGTGTCCGAAACAGTGGAGACACAGGCACATGGACTGCCAAATCCCCCGAAGACAGCCATTAAAGGAGGAGATGTAGTTGAATCAACCACGAGTAGAGCCGACCGAGAGGAAGTAAGACACTTGACTAACGACGGCGCCACCATCCCTCAAAAACTTGCACATGCTATGGATTAGCAAACCAAGGAAGTCGTCTGGTCCAAGCCTTGTGACAGTATACCCCGAGAGGATGCAGGAAAACGCCTGGGAGAGACCTGCATATGACCGCTGTTGGAAGTAACCTCCATCTCCTCTGGTCTTCGGGTGCCCGAAAAGAACCACTGGTCCCCGAAGCTGTCATGGCGCAGGTGCTTCGAAATGTGGAGGGAGTGACTTGACGCGCAAGAGCTGCCACGGTGTGTTGCAGGGATGCTGCATCCGTCCATCGGCTGTTAAATCGGCCGTGAGTAGTCATCTGCGTGGGTCCGGTGACGTCAAGGCTGCATCCCCAGAGAAGAGCGGTCCCCGACGGTCCAGCCGGAAGATCGAACTGTGCCTGCTGGCTGCCCCCCCCCCCCCCTCGAGGTCCGGTGTAGAGACTAGGTCCGCCGCCACAACATGTCAGAACTTGTCTGCCGGCAAGGCAGAGTGGGAAGTGGAGACGTCTCCTAGTGTGGTATATGTAGCGCCCTGTCCCCACGCACTGTGATCGCTCCTCAGTCCGGGTACCGAAAACGCTGGGTATCCTGCACTGCGCTTGGAAGGTGAGAGGGTAAAGTGACAGGATCCGCCCTCGACAAGGAAACACATCTCGGCGGCTAAGAGTACTGACGGAACTTGTGTCATCTCCGTAGAGGCTGTCAGTCTCCTTGGATCGCCCGAGGCTCCACTCTCTGTCGGGGACCCCAAAGTTAGATTCCGTGGTGCATCGCGGCGGCCGCTGATATGCTGATCCGCTGTGAGAGGTGCTCCGAAGGTGCGGCCCTGCCCAGGCGCTTTTCAACGGGATGATGCCAACAGCACTAGGTGTTCCCAGGCGGTCACCCATCCAAGTACTAACCGAGCCCGATGATGCATAACGTAGGTGACCAGACGAGAACCAGTGTATTGACATGGTACGGCCGCAGGCTGACCGGCCTAAGGCAAAAGGAAGCTGTCGTCGCCTAGGCATGGTCCCCTGCATCTGCCGCCAGGTACTCTGATTCATAGAGGCGTGCATGAGACCCAACAAAGTCCATGAGGGGGGACGTTCATTCATTAGTTAAAATTTAATGTCCCTATGGCATCAGAGATGCTCAGAGACTAGCTGGTGAACTTTTGGTTGTATTATAGCAGTAATGTGACAAGGTCTCACTAACCGGAAAGAGGAAATATGTGTATGAATTATGATTTTTTTTTCTTTTTAATGAGCCGCTATATTTCAGTTCGAGGCCCAGGGCCTATAGTATGTACCAATCCGATAAGGTGGGAAAGGTGTAGCAATCTAATATTGCGGCTTGGCCCAGGGCCTACCAAACGCAGCGAGGTTAAAAATAGAGTAAAATGAGAGTAAGAACCAACAACAACGGTCCTATGCTATGGGGAGACATTTTATTCATACAATATATAAGAAAGGGTCACGATTTCAGGACCACGGTTCAATTTTCATTCTCATATGAGGAGGGACCGAGCTCTCAAGCATGTTATCCATAGGTGGCGAAGCATGTATAGACCTATTCCTGGCCGGTAGATGCGGGTCGGAGCTCTCGGTGTAAGACGGGATGGAAGACGGAAGAAAAGCCTGGGGATCATGGCGGCAGCTGGTCCGCATGTGTGTATGACCCCGAAGTGGTATGTCCTAAGGAGGGTGTGTCGAAGGAGAAGCTATCTGACCTGAATGGTGAGACGGACGCCGAGAAGACATACCCTATGTAATACGTGTGCACGGAGACTGGCTTCCAGCCAGGGCACAAGGAGACAGAGGGAGCTCCATGGCGCCGAGCAACAAGTCGTGATGTGGCGACATATGGCGACACAGTGGCATAAAGACGCAAATAGGCAATATCGTGCCTGGCTGGTCTGGAGCCGCGCCAGGGACAGCCGGGGGCCGATGTCTCCTCCCCCGAGGGAGATGGGGGAACCGCCGCGAGAGACCCGTCTTCAAAGGCCGGGTGCGCGGGGCTGGCTGTGAAAGACGCCCGAGGGAGCGTAGGCATAAGATATCACCCGGCACATCACAATCCGCGGCCGAAGGGACATCATCCGTCAACTTGGCCGAGGAGTGTCTGCGCAAACGTCCCCGATGTGTGGACTGCCCACGGAGGAAGCAGAAAAGGGAGAAGATGAAAAGGGAGAAGACCGATGCCTCACAGGGGAGGGACTGTGGCATCTGTTCTCCAGAAGCGGTCGACGGTGCGCACCGTGGCGGGAAGAAACCCACGAACGGGACCGCTCCCGTCCCGGGACCAGAAGATCTCGGCTGTGGCACAGAGGGGAAGGCAGAACAGTAGGACGCAAATCAACCCGTCCGATAGGGGAGCGCTGCGGCCGACCTGACACCGAAAAATCGCGAGGAACAGGGAGGCCATGTTCCGTCCGTTTCCGAGGGCGACCACGAAATTGGACGTCCCGGGAGGAAGGTGAATCCATCAGACAAGAGCGGCGCCGAGAGGGCTGCTCGTCTGATCGATGGATGTGCGGTGACCGGCTCTAAGCCAGGGCACAAGGGGGACACCGGAAGCCCCGCAGCGCCGAGTAAAGAGTCGTGGTGTGAAGACCTATGGCGACGCTGAGGCGCAAAAGTGCAGGTGGGCAAGGCCACACCTGGCTGATCGGTAACCACGCCAGGGCCTATCGGGTGCCAGTGTCCCGTCCCCCGAGGGAGAGGGGAAAGTCGCCGTGTGGGACCCGTCTCCATAGAGCGGGTGCGCGGGACTGAAATTAAACGGCGCTCCATAGAACGCGAGCGTATGGAATCAGTAAAGAACTTACCTCCCACAGCAGAAGGGACAGCGTCCATCACCTTGGCCGGGGAGAAAATGGCTGCAAGTGTCCCGTCACCAGTGATCGGGAGTGAGGTGTGAAAGAGCGACCGGAGTCCGAGGACTGACAGCGCCGGGACAAACCGTCGACGGCGTCCGAGTTGGGAGGGGCCAGTGGAACTGGTGCCGCAGAAGAAGGTATGGGGCGCTTGCAGCGATAGAAACTCCACATCTGAGACCAACGGTCCTCTTCCCAAACGGCGCAAGTAGCGCAGGTCTTATCGGACTCGCAGCCCGAGCAAGGAAGGCAGTGAAGATGCAAATCAGTCGGCCATTGGAAGTCACCGCAGGTGGGACAAGTTCTGAACTGGCTACTGCAACAAGTCATGAAACAGAAGATAACCGCGCGTGACCCAGGGCCACGATGCCAAGTACACGACCGTTGCAACCGACCGTCGAAACGATGACGAAAAGAATGGCCAAAACGCTGTAATTCTATGGAAATTGCCCCAGTAAGCTGTAATCGCTGGGCGAGACAATGTCCAAGGCCTTACCTGGCCATCGGAAGAAGATCGAAACCGACAAAAACGAACGAAGAATTAGTTAGTTATTTGGGTTTAACGCCGAGCAGGCGACTAAGGCCATCTCACGGCGGGATGGGTAAAAATCTGGTCAGCCAGACTAAAAGCAAGGTATTGATTGATTGATTGTACATTGCTTAACGTCCCGACAGCAACAAGGCTTTCTCAGGACGTGCCCGCACTGCTTGTGAAAAAAATAAACAGAACATTGAATGTATGTCGCCAGCCGGTCAAATACATTAAATAAACCTAACACATGGGGCCTAAATAAAGCTAAGACCATTTAGCAACACACATCCAATATCAAGAGCTACAGGCAGTGCAGACAGTAGGGAGATTCATTCATTGTACATTGCTTAACGTCCCGACAGCAACAAGGCTTTCTCAGGACGTGCCTGCACTGCTTGTGAAAAAATAAAAAAGAAACAGAACATTGAATGTATGTCGCCAGCCGGTCAAATACGTTAAATAAACCTAACACATGGGGCCTAAATAAAGCTAAGACCATTTAGCAACACACATCCAATATCAAGAGCTACAGGCAGTGCAGACAGTAGGGAGAGTGTTAAAAAGGCAAATACAGGTGAATGGACAAAGGGTAGACAGAAACACATGCCCCAGAATAGAGAGAAAAAACCCACCCTGTGGGGCTGACCAGGGTGACCCTGGGAACTAAAAAGTACCTAACCCCACCCAAGTCCCCCAGGGCAGACCCGGGTGGGGGAAAAGCAAGGTCTTAAGACAAGATGTAAATATAGATTAAAAATCTCAGGCTAAAATGTCGCACATGTCTGGAAAAGAGACGTCTACAGACTCTCAAAAAGGGCAAATAAAAAAAAAAAAATTCACATAGTCTATGAATGCTCAGATCTTGTTAAAAATATTGCATTCTCTCAAAAAATTTAAGATTTTGTCCGGGGGAACATCCCGGAACAAAACCTTCAAGGAGTCTGCTGTGAAGTGTTTATATCTGGTGTCAATTAGGTCAGCACAATACAGCAAAAAGTGTCGAACAGAAAACTGCTCATCACAGGCAAAACACCATGGACGCTCATCCTGTTTAAGTAAGTAAGAGTGCGTAACATATGTGTGCCCGATGTGGAGCCGAGCAAGGACAGTCTCCTCACGGCGGCTGCCGCAGCGGAAAGGTAGACTGTTAGACAACTTAGGAAGAGCTTCATGAAGCTTGTTCCCTTCCTCTTTGTCCCACTCGGACTGCCACTCGCGGGCTATGTACGCACTAATAACAGGTTTAAAATCACTATAGACAGTCTGTGTGTCAGGGACAGGGTCACTGCGGGCACTGTTGGCAGCAGAATCTGCGATTCTGTTGCCTTCGATGCCCACATGGCCTGGGACCCAAATAAAAATGATGTCATAATATTCCTTCATCAAGTCCGCGTAGAGCTCTCTAATCTGCACCAGCAGTGGATGGTCTGTTCCCGCGCCCTGAAGGGCCTGCAGGGCAGAAAGAGAGTCAGACAGAATCAGGAAGTTCCTTTCCCGAGATTGATAGGCATACTTGAGTGCTAGCAGAATGGCCTGCAGTTCTGCACTAAATACAGAGGAATGGTCAGGGAGACGGAGCTTAAATGGGCGTCTAGGATGGCGAGAGGACACTGCAGCCGCAGCCACTCTTCCATCCTCAGACTTGGACCCATCCGTATAAAGACGACAATAGCCAGGAAAAATGAATTTTTTTTCTAAAATGTATTTTTTTGAAAAATACTTACCGATGGCATTACTATCTGGGAATACACTCTATTGCCTATAGATTTCAGCAAAATTGTGTGTAGCACACAACTGGGGAGGAGACACCGGGGATCCAAGCACTATGACCCCGGGTGGCCTCCCCTTACTACCCTATCCCGGCGAGCACAGGGCGACCTCGTCAGTTTCACACATAGCCACAAGAGGCAAGCGGGGCAGGCGGGAGGGCCATTCGAGTAATGCCATCGGTAAGTATTTTTCAAAAAAATACATTTTAGAAAAAAAATTCATTTGTTTTTTCAAAATACATTACCGATGGCATTACTATCTGGGAGAATGGCGAACAGGCGGAGGGTGCCGTATCTAACCATAACCCAACCACTCCGCCGGCCCCCTCGAGAGAGAACTCCCGACGATTTCAGCTATGATGTGCCTAAGACGCCAGCAGCGCTCGGAGGGAGTGCTGGGCCGCGGAGATGTCGCCCACCCGTGCCAGGGAGTCACGTCAGCCGGATAGGTCTCTTAAGGTAGAAGCGTGCGAAAGTGGAGTCTGAGCGCCAGCCACCCGCTGCCACAATATCTTTGACCGAGCAGTTGCGGTCCAGGGCTAGACTGGCGGCTACTGCTCTCACTGCATGCGCCCGGATTTGTAAAGGCTCAGCGCCGCGTGGGGAGAGGTCTAGGTAGTCTGACCTAATCACCCACCGCAGCCAGGATGACACGATCTGGGCCGAGATGTGGCGTCTGCCCGCGGACAAGGTAAGAAGAGGCGCGAGCGCCCCCGGCGCTGCGGCTGAGAGCGGCGCAGGTAAATCTTTAGCGCCCGCACTGGGTCCTGTTGCCGCGATCCAGGGGAGAGGTCCGCTCCACGGAGGGGCCGTATCGTTAGCACCTGAGGAGCCGCCGCGGGCGGCGGTTCTTGGCCAGGAAGGACGGATCGGAGAGCCTCTGCGCAGAGCCGTCGGAACGAACCGCAAACAGGCTGGGAGCATCGAGAGCGCGTGAAGCTCGCTGACTCGGGACGCTGTAACGAGAGCCAGAAGAAAACAGGTTTTCCGGGTCAAGTCTGAGAACCGAGCCAAGGGGAGGGGCTCAAACCGGTCCGTATTCAACCACGTCAGTACCCAGGCAAGAACCCACCGGGGTACTAGGGAACGTGAAACCGGACGTCGGAGTTCAAAGTGAGCCAGAAATTCGACAGATCCTTGCAGGCGCCTGGGTCCGGAAGACACCGGTGACGGTAGATGTCCGCGATCATAGCGCGGTAGCCCTTGATGGCGACCGGGGCTAAGCCCCGGTCATCGAAGAGCCACAGGAAGAACTCCGCCAGTTGGTGGGAGGCTAGGTTAGTGGGAGGGAGCCCATGGGAGGTGCACCAGGTCTGAAAGACCCTCCACGTGCCTTCGTACACCTTCCTTGTAGAGAGTCTGCGGGCTGCTGCAATTGCCGCCACTGCAGCATCCGAGAACCTCTAGCGGCGCGGGCGTGCCGGACAACCTCCAAGTGTGTAGGCGGAGGCGCACGGGGCACGGATGGAAAAGCCGCTGATGGGGCTGCTTGAGCATCGTGGAAGGGGTAGGAAGCTCCAGAGGAGGGTCCGTCGCAAGCGCGAGGAGGTCCGTGGTCCAGCTCTTGGTCCAGTTGAAGGGGGCCACCAGCAGGAGGACCGCCGAGCATCCCAGAAGCTTCCGCAGTACCTTCGGAACGAGGACTGACGGGGGGTAGGCGTAAGCAATCAGGCCGACCCAAGGAATGGGGAGCGCGTCCACTGCCCAAGCGAGTGGATCCAGGACTGGCGAGACGTAGACCGGGAGCTGGCTGTTTCATCTGGTGGCAAACAGATCCACTAGCGGCGTTTCCTAGTGAGAGCAGAGCAGGCGAAAAATATCCGGGCGTAGGGACCGCTCCGTGTGGAGCAACTGTCCGCGACGAGACAGGGCGCCCGCCATCACGTTGAGGTGGCCAGGGATGTGGCGGGCTCGTAGGGCAATGCCTCGATCCCTGCACCAGAGGAGAAGGTGGTACCGAAGAATGCAAAGGGAGGGCGAGTGAGTGCCACCCTGATTCTGTATGTAAGCCACCACCGTCGAGTTGTCGGAGAGCACGAGGACTTCCTGATTGGCCAAGGTCTCCTGCCAAACGTCGAATGCCAACCCAACTGCCTTCAGCTCCAGCCAGTTGACGTGATTCCCTAACAGCTCCCGAAGCCAACGCCCGAGGCCGAGAGAAATCCGGTAACAGGTGCGCGCCCCAGCCGGCCTGGCTCGCCTCTGTACAGAGAGACCACCGAGGCGGCGGGGAGTGTAGGGCACCCCCGAAGCCAGCCAAGCGAGGTCCGCCCACCTCTCGAGGCGAGGACGAGCCAGAGGCGTGACAGGAACTAGATCCAACAGAGCGCCCGAGGGTCGCCAGTGAAGAAGGAGACGTAGCTGGAGAGGCCGAGCATAAAGTCTGCCCCAAGGGAAGCAGGTCCGCAGCCGCACTGAGGAGGCCCAGGAGTTGAAGCCAGACCCTGGCGGTGAAGGAGGATCCCATCCCCATCGAAGTCGCTAAGTCGACGATCTTCTGTCGCCTGGCCAGAGGCAGGCGGACAAGGTTGAGGTCGGTCAGGAATTCCATCCCCCGATGTAGAAACCGTCGAGAGGGAGAAGATCGGATTTCCCCAATTGAGCAGGAAACCTAGACGACGCAGAAGGGAAAGCAGGGCATCCCTGTCCGTCTGGAGGGCTGCGGAAACCAAGTTGCGCAGTAGAAGGTCGTCCAAGTAATTGGAGGCCGGGCTCAAGGAGCGCTGACGGAGATAGGCTATCACGGCGTCGAGCAGTCTTATAAACACCCACGGACTGATGTTGAGGCCGAAAGGAAGGGCGCAGAACTGGTAGACGATCCCCCCAAGTCAAACCGAAGGTACCGGCGAAACGACGGATGAATCGGGACGTGCAGATAGGCGTCTGACAGATCGAGGCTGATCGCAAAGTCCATCGGCCGGAGGGCCGCACGGAGTGTCCTGGCCGTCTCCATCCTGAAGCGAGGGGCCAAGCTGATAAGTCGATAACTGGACGCCACTTGCCGCCTGGTTTGGGAACTAGAAGAGTCGGCTGTAGAACGCCGGAGAGTCCTGCCGCGAAACCACCTCTGTCGCCGCTTTGGTGAGGAGGGTCGCCACTTCCCCGCGCCGAGCGTCCGCCTGTGTACCGTCGAGCGGTTCCTGGGTCCACATGGGTGATCTGCGAAGAGGCGGAGGCGACAGGAACGAAGTTGCAGGCCTGCGGTAACGGTGGAAAGAATCCAGGGGTCTTGGAGATCGCTGAAGAGCGACAGCCGCCCGCCGACGGGAGGCCCGATTACTGAGGCGGGGGCGGAGGCGGGGGCGAGTCAATGAGCCCGACCGCGGCCCGATCTACGGGCACCGCGGGGCCAAGCAGGGCGAGGGGCGGGGCCGGCCTGAGTAGCCTGGAATGGACGGGCCCGACCTCGTGAAGATCCGACTGTAGGAAGGAGGGCCTGCAAGACCGCTGGGCATGACCCCCGCCGTGCGGGGGGCGCGAAAGCGGGTCGAGGCTGGGTTAGATGCAGGCTTGGGCCACAATCCTTGGAAGATTCCTTAACGGTGTGCCAAGTGTCGCCGAACAGCTGAGGACCACCTAAGGGGGCTTGACGGAGCTGGGTCTTCACTGACAAGGGAAGGTCCGAGCAGAGGCGCAAAGGGTATCCCTCCTCCAGAGGTCGCATTTGGCCGCTGCTGCCCTGGCGGTGGCGGAAGAATGGTAGGCGGACCGGTTGGCCGCTATCAGGATGGACTGCACGTCACGAAGCGGGGACTGAGCCTCCAGGTCCCACGTATCCTGTAGGCACTGCAGGGCTGCCTGGGTAGCCAGTTCCAAAACCGAGCACGCCAGCGAGTTCCGCGCTAAGGAGGTGATCCTGTCGAGAGGCCGAGGCCACGAGTTCTGGACGAGCCTGCGGCCGCCCGCCTGTAGTAAGGCCGCCGCATCCACCGCTGGAAAAGGTATGGCGAAGGCTTGGGAGTGTCCAGCGTACCAGGCCTGGCGGAAGCTTAAGGTGATTCCCACCGGCGATCGAGCGGCGGTAAAGTATCCCGTGTCGCCGAAAGCGTCGTTACGCAGCTGGGCGGAGAAGCATCGGTGAGGTCCCGGAAGCCGGCTTGCGGGAGGGACTTGCGGCGCTGGACTTGCCTCTGCGCGTCGACCATGGCCGAAGCCTGTCTCTTCGGAGGAGGCGAAGGCGGTAGGGACTTGGCGATAAGCCTTGAAGCCTCACCCAGAGCGTGGACCGTCTGTGATCCGAGCGAAGGGCCGGCAACGTCTGACGAGGCGGAGGCCGACGCGACAGCGGAAAAGGCGGGAAGGAGAACCAGCCGCCGAGTCCTGCAAGAAGATCGCCGAGGCCGAGTCCGACGGATGAAGGCTGAGGACGTCCGGTTCCAAAACTGATCTTCTCGCGGCAAAGACGAAAGGGGCGAGCGGCTACGAGAGCGCCGCACCGCCGCGCGCGAGGTAGACGCAGCCGCCCGCGACGCACGCAAAGAGGCGCGCCGCGGCGACGGAGGGACCGTGGCAAAGCGACGGTCCACCTCGAAGTCGGGATCCGCACGCGGCAGCCGACGTGAGCGACAAACCGCGATCGGAATACCGAGGAAGTGGCCTGGTCACCCCTGGCCCGCCCGGGAGAACCGGTGCGAGGGGGGGGGGGGGGGACCGCCAATAGTCTCCCCTAGCCCGCTCAGGAAAGGCGGAGCGGGGAGGGGACAAATACCGGGCACGCGGCCCCCCGTCCGATGTTTCGGACCGTGGAGGACGCGCGATGTCACACCGGGCCCGCCTGGTCGATACGAGGCGGGGGGGGGACAGTCTAGGGTCGCGCCAAGCCCGCTCAGGAAAGGCGGAGCGGGGAGGGGACGATTTATGAGCCCGCTGCCCCAGCTCCGAAGCCTCGGAGCGAGGGGGGGGGGGGGCGAGGGTCCAAGTCACACCGGGGCCGTCCGGTCGATACGAGACGGGGGGGGGACAGTCTACGGTCACGCCAAGCCCGCTCAGGCGAAGCGAAGCGGGGAGGGGACAATTATGTGCACGCGACCCCCGCTCCGACTCCTCGGAGCGTGGGGGGCGAGAGTCAACCACACCCCGGGCCCGCCCAGGCGAGACGGGGCGGGCGGGGGGGGGGGGAAGAAGAAGCATGCCGTGCCCGTTCGGAAAATACAGAGCGGGGAGGCAGCATAACTAACGGTCTCGAGTCACGTTCCGAAGCCTCGGTGCGTGAGCGAGAGCATTTCTTATCACGTTTACTCTCTTTCTTATGCTTGCGTTCCGTCACCCGTCCCCGCTCCGGAGATCTAGAGCCGGGGGTGGCCGACGAACGCTCATCTCTCCCAGACCGCTCGCCCGAAGCAGAGCGGGGGGTGGGAACCAAAATGGGCTCAAGCCACGCGCTAACGAAGCAGAGCGTGGGGAGCGTGACTCCGAAACTCGCCTACCCTGCTCCGAAGACTCGGAGAGGGGAGGGAGAACCTGCGAGTTAACGGTACAAGAAGGGGACTTACCTGTGGGCCGGAAAGCCCGATGCGCCGAGGGAAGTACGTCCACCCGTGGAGGATCCCGTGGAGACCGAAGCGGGCGAGGGGACCGGTCACGCCTGAAGAAGTCCCACCTGCGCGAACACCGGTCTTCCGTCCAAGCGGCGCCACTGTCACACGTTACGTCCGAAGCACAGCCTGAACACGGCAAGCCAGAGTCGTGTGCCTCATCCGGCCACTGGAAGTCCCCGCACGGCGGCAAGTCTTCGACACAGAAGA
>BTPG01000004.1:85704375-85800534 GCA_036245525.1 Semisulcospira habei
TTTTGGATTACGTGTGTTCCCTTTGGATTATGTGTGTCCCTTTGGATTACGGGTGTTCCTTTGGATTACTTGTGGTTCCCCGTTGTTCCTTGGATTTATGTGGTTGCGGGTGTGGTTCCCTGGGTTTACGGTGCCTCTGGGACTTTACCTTCCCGCCCGGTGCGTTCTGTGGGGCGTGTGGCAGGTTCCCCCCGTCCCCGCAGCCATGACAAGGTAAGGTCTCGGTCCATGCCCTCGACCGGCCCTTTGGCTGGGTGGCGGCTTCGACCATGGGTGCTTTTCGTGTTGCTCGTATGATCACTCGCATCGATCACTCGAACTCGTTTGGCGGGGCCACGGGGAGCCCACGCCCGGTTGCCTTTCACGTCTGATATGTGTTGCAGCTGCCAAGTTGCACCTGCCTGCAGTGCGGTGACTTCCAATGGCCGAGTGATACCCACGCAGTCTGCCTCCCCTGTTCCAGCTGCACCTCCGACCACTCTTGCAATGTCTGCACCGCCTGGCCAGAGGAACTTTGGTCGCATCTCTGAAGTTGCTACTGGCGCAAGCGCCCGACGTCGACGCGTGACCGTCCGTCTGCCATTACGCCCCCCTCCTACTAGGAGAAGTGACCAAACATGCCTGCTCTGACCTTGGGGAGAGGACGAGATGTCAGGCCTGTTATTACACCTCAGGTCCCAGGACTTCATCTACCACTGTGCCCCTCAGACCTGACCCGCCCGCTCACTAGACGGGGAGTCTAGCCGGCAGAGCGCCCGCCTCATTGAGGCCGGTCTGCAGTGATCTTCGGCGCCTCATCCTTTGACCGCTGGCAGTCCTGACGTATCGCTCACAGACAAGCCCGCTCACTCCTATGGGGAGTATAGCCGTCAGAGCTCCCGCCTCACCGAGGCCCACCTGCAGAGACCTTCGTCGCCTCGTCCTATGACCGCTGGCAGGCCTGACGTACGGCACACAGACAGGCACGCTCACTCCTACGGGGAGTCTAGCTGGCAGATCGCCCGCCTCACAGAGTCCGGCCGGCAGAGACCTTCGTCGCCTCGTCCTATGATCGCTGGCATTCTTGACGTGTAGCACACAGACAGGCCCACTCACTTCTACGGGGAGTCTAGCTGGCAGAGCGCCCGCCTTGTCAAGGCTGGCCTGCAGTGACCTTCGTCGCCTCGCCCTATGACCGCTGGCAGTCCTGACGTATCGCACACAGACAGGCCCGCTCACTCATTCGGGCAGTCTAGCCGGCAGAGCGCCCGCCTCATCGAGGCCGGCCTGCAGCGACCTTCGTCGCATCGTCCCATGACCGCTGGCAGTCCTGACGTCTCGCGCCCAGACAGGCCCGCTCACGCCTACGGGGAGTCTAGCCAGCAGAGCGGCCGCTTCATTGAGGCCGGCCTGCAGCGACCCTCGTCGCCCCGTCCTATGACTGCCGGCAGACCTCGCAAGCTGCACGACACCAGGAGCTCCCCGCGCGGCCGCTCCTCGGACATTACTAGTAGGATGGAACAGGAGCGACCTTCCGTCGCTCCATACCATGACTTCGGGCACACCCGCAAGCCGGCCGACAACGCCATTGCTCGACCCGCTTGACGATAACTGTCACGTATGGCTCTGACGCACCCTTCGTGAATGCGCCTGCCTCGTAGAGACCGGTCCTTGCGATTTGCGTCGCCCCATACCACGACTGATGGCACACCCTCGGAGCCGGACGATGACGGGAGTGACTGGCGTCCCCGCTCCCTGGAGCAGACCGCACGCTGCGGTGACTGACCCCCAGCCCCGGACACGCCATACGGGAAGGGCCCGCCCACTCTTCTACGGAGACCAACCGGCAGTGCGCCCGCCTCCTGAGACCGGCTGCAGCGACCTACTGACCTAGGGCACACCAGATTCGACGGGCAATGCTACGAGCACCTGGCGCACCCGCTTCGGGCAGACGGCCGGCCGGCAGACTCCTCGCTCGACCCACGCTGCGGCGATTGACCCTTCGCTCCCGACGCGTCCTACAGGACCAGCCCGTCAACAGCGACCGACGCCGCCCCATGCCACGTCTTGGCTAGCCCGCTATACCGGACAAGGCGTCGGAGCTCCTGGCACTCCTCTCCTCGGCCAACAACCCTGACATGGGGGATGCCTGGCCCTCGGTGGTGCGCCAATGTTCAGCAACGTCGGGCTCAGTGAGCTCTTGGATGGCTGTGCGCCTGGGATCAGCAAGTGCTGTGGGAGTTAAAGGCTGGCCCTCTCCGTCTGCGCTCGCCCTGCACTGCAGTGTTCGATTGACCTTCATATCCCCACCTGCCCCTGGTGCCCAGCCCGACGGTCCACGCCTGGTTCGGTGACGCTGAGGTGTGCGGCCACCCTCCTACTGGACCCGACAGGCCCGCCCCCTCCGCCGCTACCCGCCCCACTGGCCTCCCCTCCGACGGCGACGAGGCCACTACCGGATGGCTTCGTCACGGCGCTCCTCTGTTACCTGTGGATCTACTCGTTCCGGCGTGCGCCCTCTGGACAGCCCTGCGACGCCAGCGGCCCTCCTGGCTCTTAGGTCGGTTTCCTGCGGTCCCTGGTCCGCTTGGCGCGTCCTGCTTGCGGCCCGTCCCCCCCCCCCCCCCCCCGAGCCCTATACACCGTCTCCCCCTGCCCTAGACGGAGGCTTCGGCCCGCTGGTCTCCACCCCACAGGAAAGACGTTCTAGTTCCCCCCAAGTCTCCGGGCTTCCTTCCATGCATGTTCTGTGGGACTGCAGTGGCAACCCCCCCCCCCCCCCACCCCTTTCGCCCTGACTACGGGTGGTCTACTGGACTGGACTTCTCCTTCCGCCGGGACTGGTATGCGGACCCTTCCCAGGCCGTTCCTACCCCTACCAGCGGTGGATCCAGCGGCGCGAGTTTAGGCGGGCTTCGCCCGAGCTTCGCAGCATAACCTTCTCCACGGCTGGACAGGACAGAGACCTTCGTCCATGGCTCCCGGGCCTACGTGGGATTCCGGCGTCGCTTACACAGTGGTTCTCCAACGCGTCGAGGACGCTGGGCTCCCGTCCTTTTCGCCCTTCCTGACAACTTCCTCACCCCGCCGCCTTACCGGACAGGCTTCGAGGATGCTCTCCCGGATCTCCGCCCCCCAGCCTCGGTGGCCGCCTTCTTAGTTCCCAAGCCTGACGACTAGTGGCGCTCCGTCTTTGTCCTTTCGCCTCGAGACAAGTGCTTCGCAGGGCCTACGTGCTGCATGCCGACGGCCAGGACTTCGGGGCGGCGGTGCTTCCCTTGGATGGCCCCGTCGGTCTGGACCTATCGGCCCCTATTGGATCATCCCCTGGCTCCCCCCGTGTGATCTTAGGGCGCTTCGCCTCCGGCTCGTCGTCTCCAGTCAGGGAGCTGCCCTTGGCTTCGACTTCAGCCAGTAAAGGGACACCGTCGTCGCCGGATCCTGTTGGGCCCCCTCGGGCTCGCCGGCGGTCCTCTTGGATGACGTCTCCTCCGGAACCAGTCGGAGTCTGCCTTGGACAAGGACAGAGAGGCGCTGCTGACTCTGCGATCTCGGCACCTGCACGTGGAGTTCTGACCAACTTCGACCAGGGGTACCTCTGGAACGGCGGTCCAGGAAGTTGGCTTCCCTACCCGACAAGGTGTCTCAAGAGTATGCGTTCTCGCCCGTCTCTGGCCACAGCCCCCGGCGGGCGGTGCTCCCGCTGGCCTCTCCCCTGACGTCTGTTCCCCGCGACTGCCCTTCCCCGGTACCGGTTCCCACTGCGCCGCAGGACAGACCCCGCGTGGCTCATGTCATTCCCCTCGCTTCTCCGCCCTCATCGCGTGGGAACTCGTCGCCTACACCGGGTCCTACTCATCCCTGCCGGTGGTGCGAAGATTGCGGCATCGCCCCAAGCGTGACAAGGCCCTGGCCTCCTGTTTGTCCCGCCCATCTCCCTCGCTCAGCACGGCCAGCTCCTCCACAAGAGCGGACTCTTCGCCCGGATGGCTTTCGGATGACCTGCACTCAGTGGGAGACCCCCAGGATCTATCACTTTGCTGCGAGGTGGAATCGACAGCTCCTGCTCCTCATCTCCCCCGTCCTGGACCCCCTCGCCTGGGCAGTCGGCGCATTTTCCAGCTCTGGAGTCGGCCTCAACGCTTCTGCATATCCTCGTACAGTGCTAGCCCCCATGGTCCTGCTCTGCGCAGGGAATGCAGCGCGGTCGTGTTGTGGGTGGCCCAGTTCTCCTGGACCAACTCTCTGCCCCCCGACCTGCCGAGTCTTGACATGCTGCCCCCCCCCCCCCCCCCCCACGCACGAGGCTCCAGCGACCCACCACAGGCGGTTCCAACTGTGCCCGGAGCGACTTCTCCTGCATGCCTGGAGCGGTGCGACACGCCCTCGCCGCTAGAGGTTCTCAAGTGCAGCGTGGGAGGCTATCGCTACAGCCCGCAGACCCTCGCCCAGGCGCATCTACGAGGGAGAGTCGCGAGTCCTACAGTCCTGGTGTGCCGTCCAGTGCCTCTCCCCGGCCGATCGGGCTACCCCGCAGCTCGCCGAGTTCTTTGGCTCTTCAGTGAGCAGGCCCTAACACCCAGCACCATCGGAGGTTGCCGGGCCATGTAGCTGACACTTTTCGCCACCTCGGCCTCCCGGACCCTGGCGCCTGCACGGACCTTCGGCCTCCAGCAGCCAGTCTCCTGCTTGCTGATCCCACGCTGGGACCTACCCTGGGTGCTTACGTGGCTGACTTCGGACCGATTCGAACCGCTCCCCCTGGCCCGGTCCGCGGACATGACTCGGAGGACCTGCTTCCTGTTGGCCCTCACCACGGCTGCCCGAGTTCGCGAGCTGCACGTGCTCTCCACGCGCCTTGCCTGCCTGCGGCTCAGGACGGATGGCTCCGTGCAAATCTTCACCGACCCTTGCTTCCTCGCCAAGACTAGGTCTCCCTTGACCGCGCCCCAGGTGATCACCATTCAGCCGCTGAAAGAGTTGAACTTCCCCGGGTGACCAGGCAGCAAGATCCAGTGCGCGCCCTGCGCGTCTACCTTCGCTGATCCAAGCCCGTCCAGAGGGGACGGTCCCGCCTATTTCTGCCATTGTCCCCAGGCAGAACTGATATGTCGGCCAGACGATATCTTCCTGGCTACGCTGTGTCATCCAGTCCGCCTACCAGGACCTCTCCCCGGAGGGAGCTAAGAGGCTAAGGAGTTTCCTCCCTGGTTGTGTAGGAACACAACAGGTTCTTAGGCTGGAATTGGGTAAGCTAGGCATACTTCCTAGTACAACAAACCAAGGGGAATTACTCAGCGCTGGACAACAGTTAGATCCCCTGCCCCCGCCTATCAGGCACCCAATCGCCAGCCCACAGAGAAATACGCAGGTATAGAATAAGACGATCATTTGCATCTTCAAAATAAGATGCATCAGGTCTCTTATATAACCCATGTCTTTCTCCGGAACTTAGGAAGTAGGCAGGGGAAACATACATACACAAACACGAAGGTGCATTACTATATGTGTTTGTGTTGGGGTTAAATGGGTTAACCGTTGACTGCTACTGACGACACCTTTTGATGGAAGAGATGTGTAACTACACATGTTTTGCATCGAATGTTATCGTCAGCAGCAGTCAGAGGCTTGACCCATTACATCCTGAGGGTATGTTAAAAAAAAAATTGCTTATTGTCCTATAAAAGCCACATGACAGCTTAGGAGATAGATCAACCACTTTGGTTCAAGGACGGTGCCCGAATAGCTTGGTGCTTCAGGTGCCAGGCTATTCTGGCACCACCCTTGAATTATCAGTCAAATTAATTTCATTCAGTAGTGTATCAGCATGAAAATGTTTCATCCATCACCCATGTCGTCTAAGCCATGTACACAGGATAGAAAAAAAACATCTTTGTGTTTGTGTAGGTATGGCAGTGTGCCCACCTCTAGTGCCGTTGCTGCTGCCCATTCCCTCTCCCCCCAGTCAGCAGCAGGGCAACGATGTTGCTGGACCCTCTGATGCCTCTGCTACCTCTGTGGAAAAACTGCTAGCTAAAATGAAGGGCTGTGTCGATACCTACGCCAGTAGGCTCAAGTGAGTTGCTGAACTGAGTTGAGTTTTGTTTTTTTTTTAGAGGGAAAGTGTTTGCATGTGTGTTGTGGATGCATGCACATTCGTGTGGATCGCATGAACACACACACTTGTAAACAAATCAACATTTATTTTCATCTGAAGCAAGTTTTAGAATAATGTCTTGAAAGAATCTGAAATGGGATGTATTTTCTTGGTGTCTGGACTGGGCTGCTTCTATTCAGCAAGTGGATGATACACTGACGAGCAAAAGAAGTGCAACATTTTTGGAATCATCGGAAACACTAAAGATTCCAAAAATATTGTATTTCTTTTGCTCTTCAGTATAATTGTCATATTTATGCTGGAGCAACAAAGGGTGCTATGCACGAGCAACATGGGCGGCTTCATGTTTACCAACAATTGGAGTATTTTCATTTCTCAGCTAAATAATAATTGGCATGTTTTCATTCAGGAGCAACAAAGGGAAAGCGACATTGCCAAGCAAAGCTGATGAGGAAGAGAGCGAGGGACTGGCACTCTTGATTCCGGACATTCAGGAGACAGCACGTATTGTGGGTCTGGCCACACAGCGACTCAAAGATGCTGAAGGTCAGCTGGTGTTCAGTCTACATTCTGTCGAATTAGAAAAAACAATGAAGCCAGTGACACATACATCACCCTGTGACACCCTGGAAGCAGATGCACTTTTCAAAGCACTTGTACCATTCTGGGCTCACGCATGTGACAACAGTTAGCTTGATTTTCTGTTTCTGTACATGATTATGTACAACAGTTTGTTACAGTTACTTCCATATGCTTATATGGCATTATGTTAACCCATTACACCCTGAGGTTGATTTTTTTCAGATTAGTGAGTTGTCCTGTGAAGGCTACTTTACAGTTAGATAGATATGGGTGCCAAACTGTTCTTGCGCCACCCTTGAACTGTCATGGTCAAATCTGTCTCATGTAAGAGTGTATCAGGACTTAAAGGGTTAACACATTTGAGACATGTTGCATTTGGATAAGCAGCTTTATGATGTGCATACCATGATGTGTATCGGGATGCAGCATTATTTAGCCCATTTGACTGTCGGTATCGCTTTTTGTCGCCATGATTTCTGCAGAATCATCATGACAAAATATGCTACCGACAGCCAAAAGTTTAATCCTTTGCAGCAGCTGGTACTGTTCACAGTTGCTCATAGCAGCATGCACAAGGGGGTTAATTGGAGTTGTAGCTCACATAATTTATAATGTTTAGGGAAGAGTTTTGAAAGACATTAACTCTTTCAAGACATGCTGCATCCGGATTCACAGCTTTACGCCGCGAATCTGGATGCGAGACGTCTCGAAACAGTTAAAAAATGTAAACTTTGGCTGTGAGCGATTTTTGACATGATTCCTGCAGGAATCATCGCGACAAGATGCACTACAGAAGCCAACAGGATAAGCACAAACACCAGCAAAAATGGTCAAATCCTCTTGGACAACATAAAGCTCAGTGCTTGTAAACTTCTTTTTTCATCTAACTCATCAAATGTATGCTGGTCTGTGAGTTTGGGCACGTTGGCCCGCAGCCGGCAAGGTCCAAAGTCACGGACCAACACACACATTTCAAAAATTCAACACTGGTTGCCCTGACTGTGCAGATCACGGAGAGGGTTCCAGCGACCATGCGGCTTATGCTGGCTCTGTAGCCAGAACAATGGAGGACCAGTACCTGGCTCTGATGGGACCACTACAGTTTGGTACGCCAAGCGTATTGACTTCTTGGAAATGTTGAGAACTGTACAGACGATCAAAGGAAATGCAACATGTTTGGAACCATCGGAAACACCAAAGTGTTTCCAATGGTTCCAAAAATGTTGCATTTCTTTTGCTCATCAGTATATATTTTTGAAGCTATTTGACTGAGCCAAGATGAAGTTGTGCATGGGTTTTTGTTTGCAGTACTGTAAACGTGGGCAAGACCTTCTCCTTATTCATTCCTCAGAACTGTTGATACTATGATACATAGCTGCCAACCCTCCCCATTTTTTCAGGAATTTCCCGATTTTTTTTCAAGTCCCGATTTTCCGTTTTTTGGTACATTTTTCCCGATTTTCAGATTTTCAAGCTTTGTTTTAAAATTTGAGGCATTTTGGCGTACTGCTCCTGGTCAAGCGCCTGTAGTTGAGAGCCTGCCGCTATACTGTACCTTAAGCTTTCGGGGACCCACAGCCAGTCTTGATTACACAGGCGCAGCAAATTTGCATCCATTCTGTGTTTGTTCCGGTTCCTTTGAAATTGCCCTGGTCTGGAGCACATGCTTAGCGATTTTCACAAGTGTTATTTTCGATTTTCAACAAAATGATGCCTCCAAAGAAGCAGAAGTGGTTGGTGAAGTTCCATCCAGACTACAAGCGTTCCTTGCATTGATGAATCGAGAAAGGGCTAACACTTTGCCTTTTGTAAAATGTGCCGGGCAGACATAAACATCGCCGCACAGTCAACCTTATTATTCAGCTGGAGCAAGGTGCATACCCCCCCCCCCCCCCCCCCATGTTGTTTGATTCGTTTTCTCAAAACACATTACCGATGGTATTACTATAAGGAAATGGTTTCTTAGCTAGTCTAATTTTAGCCCAAAATTGTTGTGTACGAGTATGGTCACGATGGCAGGTGAGGGGCGCCATAGCCTAGGCGAAACCCGGGTAGCCTCCCTTCCGGTTCAACCACGCATGCGCCACACCGCTCATACGCCAGTCAGTTTCTTTGCTAGTCGCGGAAGGTTGTGTACGTCTACGTCTCTAGCTTCGAACTGTGTTTGGTGGTGGATTCAGCAGAGAAGAGACACCTGTTGTGTGGTTTATAGGAGGGCTTACCCTTCGCCTACCTTGTGTTAGGCATGGACGCTTTCGTGTGGAATTCTTCGTCGGTCCTGAGACTTAGACCTGTTGGGACGGCGCCATTGTGAACTGTGCTCACGCGCCTAGTGGCCGGTCTCGCCGTAGAGTGTTTCACACTGCGTGTGTTCTGAACACCTCCTTCGCTCTTCTGCTGGCTTCAGGGTACCCGGCGTTACGCTTGAACGCTTTCGTGTGGAATTCTTCGTCCGTCTTTCTTGGGACGTAAACCGGGCGAGACGGCGCCATTGTGACTGTGCTCTCGCACTGCGTGGCCGGTCTGGCCGTTGTGTGTTTTCCCACTTCGTGTGGTCTGTACCCTCCTTCGCTCTTCTGCTAGCCTCGGAGTGCCCGGCGGTAGGCTTGGACGCTTCCTGGGAGGTTTTCCTCGTCGATTTGCGCCTTAGACCTGACGTGACCTTGGCTCATGTGTTCGGCACGGCTCGGTGCCGGACTGTTCGTGGCTCTTCGCTCGTCGTGTGGCCTCACCTCTGCTCAGCGCCGAGACTATTTCAGGGTGTCTGGTGTAGGTGGATGCTTCCTGAATTCGTCGGCGGTGGTTCTAGCTTCGGGGACCGGGCGTGCCAGCGGCGCCGGCGTGGACTCCTGTCACGGACCAGGATTGCGTCGAGCCTGCCTTCAGCCGGGGGTCTTGGACGCCGTGGTTTTCTGGTTGGTCTTCGACTGGTGTTGGTACCCGGCTTCTTCAGATGGCAAGGTAAAACCTCGGCTATTGCCTACGTCGGGCGCTCAGGGGAGGTTAGAGCGCCGGGCGTTGGCTTGCGCCGTACACTTATCTTCGTTCTTACACGTGGATTCGTATTGCGGGCCCTTGGGGGCATGCTCCCTCGTAGGTCTTTGTGCTATTTGTTTTGCAGTTGGCGAGCCCGCACCTGCGCGCATTGTGGGCAGGGCCACTGGCCGAGTGACGAGCATGCCGTTTGCCTGCTCTGTTACGGGTGTCCCTCTGCATGTTCAGGTGAAGTGTTAAGCCCCGTGTTGATGCAGCCTCTGGTACTGTTTGCAGCTGGCTTACTGGCTTGCCCTTGGCTGTCGGCTGCGGTTTTTGTTGCCGACACCCAAGGGGTTAGTAGAACTGGTAACTGCATGTGCAAGAGGGTTAATCGGTTTACCCATTATACAGCAATTTGTGTGTTAAAAAAAAAAGAAAAAAAAAAAGATTGTATTTTGATGTCCTATGGAATACATTCTGTACTACACGGCATTTGCTCTTTCCGGCTATTCTGGCCAAATGTTTTGTTATGTTTATTCACTGAACAGGGTGCAAGTTGTTTCGGAGATCAAACACCCATGCCTGGACTGCGCCCCATGGCTGGAGAACAGTGGACCCAGCTATGGAGTATCTACTGCCGCGACCGACCGTCGCCAGCACGGGGGAAAGTGCCAATCCAGTACGCCACAGTCCAGTCGAGTGGCCCTTCTGAGGGAGTGAGCTGGCACTGCCGCGACAGGCGCGAGCCCAGCTCTAGTTCCGACAGCCACCACAGTCCAGTCGAGTGGTCTCTGTGCGGTCAAGGATGATCGAGCGACAGGGCCTTCGAGGTTAGACAACATTAAGATAAGGAAAGGGTAGCCACCACAGTCCAGTCGAGTGGTCTCTACCCCTGGGTTACCCCGGGCTGGTGGGGCGGCGGACCCAGCTAGGGAGCTTCTGCCACCATGATGGCCCACACCAGCACGGGGGAAAGATCCATCACCGGTACGCGCCACAGTCCAGTCGAGTGGCCCTTACCGCGTGAGTGAGCGGGCTCTGCCGCGGCTTAGACCACGAGCCCGGCTCAAGTACCGGCAGCCACCACAGTCCAGTCGAGTGGTCTCTGTGCGGTCGAGGATCCTCGAGCGCCACGGATTGGGCCTCGAGACAAGACACCCAAAGACAAGGAAGGGTAGCCACCACAGTCCAGTCGAGTGGTCTCTACCCGGCGGAGATGTCCCTGATGGGAGGGCGGCGCATCCAGCTATGGAGCCTCTACCGCGGCGTCTGGCTGACTCCAGCTCAGGGGAAGGAAACTACTCCGGACGCGCCACAGCCCAGGCGAGTGGCCCATACCGTGGGAGTGAGCTGTCGCCACCGTCGACTTAGGACGCGAGCCGGCGCTAGTAATGGCAACCATCGCAGTCCCGTCGTGCGGTCAGGTCCTGGGGCGCCGCGAGCTTCACCTCGCGGCGAAGCATCAGCAGCCAACATGGTCTCAGTTAGAGATCAGACACGAGGGCAGGCTTCAGCGCCGGTAGTCCTCACAGGAGGTTCCAGTCACGGCCTCCGCCTCACCCGGGACTGGGGACCAGCGCAGAGTCGGGTCGCCAGAGTGGCGTTCGGGGACCCGACAGGATGCGCTTCAGTTCCCTGGACGGAAGCAGGGGACTCGGCGCAGGATTGCGACGAGACGTCACGTCGGTCACACGGCCGCTGCTACTGGGGGTTTACACCAGCTTAGACGAGACAGGATGCCCCGGCCGCGGTAGGTGCCTAATCCTGCGGCGGGACGAGAAGGCGGGGCCTTGCGACTCTTGCGTGACTTCGGCAGCGGGACGGGCACTAGGTCTTGGGTGCGGCCGGTGCCAGTTGAGGGCCCCCCCCCCCCCCCTAATCGTCAGCGATAGGCCGGCACAGACGATCGGCGTCCCACTCTTCTGCATTCGTCGTTAGCGGTTCCCCGCCCTGGCCTCTGGGGCCTCCTCGCTGCAGAGGGTCGATGGAAGGAGGCTCGACCGACTTCGCCTCAGCTTGCGGGCACCCGCGCGCCAGGTTTTAGGGGTGGGCCGGGTTCACACACCCATCTACCTTCAGGCGGTCAGCGGGACCACGGAGTGAGAAGAACCTTGCGGACATCTGTCGGGACTACCCTTCGGTCGGCCGATCCTTACATGTCCAACGGCAGCGTTCCGCCGCAAGTCCGTCTCAAGTACCGTCGCCCCGGGCGAGATGGCAGGGATATCCTCGGCTCGCCTCCACTCTCCGGGACGGCTTCCTTCCACTTCCTGTGGGTGACTTGTACACTTAGCTACTCTTACAGCTGGAAGGTAAGTTAGACGCGGTCAGCTACCGAGCCAATTACCTTAGTAGTTTCGGCGAAGGACAGGGTGCCTGCCGCACCCCAGGCCGTAGCGCTTTTTCCCCGATGCCGGCTTCGGCAGGTCTGCCTACGACGACAACGCTTGACTACGCGTGCCTGAGCAGCGGTACTGGCCTGCGGAAGCGATACAGAAGATCGCAGTTCTCGAGATCCTGCTCCATGACGGGTTCGACAAGAGGTAAGGACTGAGCTTCCCGCATCAGAGACGCTTCCCCCTCTGGCCGCGGTCACGAGATCACTCGCCTCCCGCTCGTCTCCTACACTGCTGCTTACCGCTCCTGACCTGCCACCTTGTCCGCTTCCACCTTGTGCACCAGTTCGTCACCGCCTTCCTTGGCGGTGAGCCCGCCCGAGACTCCGCCTCAGTGCAGGCTTGGACTGGGCCTTCAGCCCGGTCTCGGATTCCTCGAGGTTACAGTGCTGGCCGGAGTCCTCCTCGGACGGCGTCGCGTTCCAGTCTCCCCAGGAAGGAGCAGCGGGTGTCGGACAGGACCAATCGGACGTCTTCGTGCGCCCCATCGATGGCCCTAGGCGAGCCTTCGCGTTTCGGGTGGAGCCCTCCTTGACACGGATCGGGACGAATTGGATCCTCCTGACTGATGCGGTTCCTAGTCCCCATGGATAAGTGCATCCGTTCGCCTTCGTGCTACGTCTACCGTGGAGGGGAACTCGCACCGACCTCAAGTAGAGCAGCTCTGAAGCAGCGATCGCGGCTCTTCGCGCACCGGCACAGCGGCTGTTCACAGACCAGAGGTGCTCCTCCTTCAGGGACTTCAACATTGGGACCGGTCAGTTCCCCGGTGGACCTTCTTCCCTTGATGTCTCTGCTACTCCCACCTTGCATCTCCTGGCAGTACACTACAGTACACGAAAACCATCACCCAGCCAGACAACACACCGTGTAGTGACCATGCAGCACGTGCAACAGCATCGCCGTTAGCTGAGAACCACGACATCACAGCATACATGGAAACTGGAACACCAACAGAGACAGTGCACGCATGTACCGCTGATGTTGACAATATTAACTATGCTAGACCTGAAACGGGCGTGTGTGACACAGAAATCAGAGATGCAGAATCACGTGGCTTTGATCCCAAACAAGTGTACACGTTTGTCACCTCTCAGACCGAGTCAACAAAACATAAACTAATGGACACATCGAGGAACCAAAGACTAAAGAAAGTAGTTTCTCACGAAAAGAATGGAAAGAACTATTTAGTGGCTGAGAGTGACGATTTTGTGCTTATGTACGACATTCGTATCTCAGGGACTGTGTGTTATGAAGTCAAGTGTGACCCAGTGACCGGCAGAGTTTTGGAGATGGTGTTTGCTCTTGGTCTTCTGCCGGCTGTCAGTGACAATGAGTATAAACAGGACATTCAACGCATACAGCAAGACTTGCTTGCCTTGGCCAGGATTACACAGTGCTACCTGGCTAAGGCAGGCAAGTCTTGTTGAACATTAGCATGCACAGAAAGTTTTTTTGTTCAGATTAATCAGTTGTCATTTCTTTCTCCCGGACAAGTTACAGGACTGTGATTTCTGCCTGTAAGAGATTCTAGGATGCTGTATTCACTGGACCCATCATGTCGCGGATTCATGAACATGACGAAATGAACTTTAATGATATGGATTCCATGTCATTGCACACCCCCACCCCTTCCCCAACCCCACCCCAAATCCCCATTATACCCCAACCCCTGTCGTTTTTTGTTTTACTGTGATTATCGTCGCTGTACTTTGCTGATGGGCTGATGCCTGAAGCAATAAACCATTTCGAGTTCGAGTTTTCGAGTTCCTGGTTCCCCCCGGACGACCCCTGGCAGGCGACCTCCAGCGTCAGGCTCCAGTGCGACTGCGGCGCCCTCTCCTCCAGCCTTGCTTGTCCAGCTTCGGATGCCACGTCCACGAGGCCGGGAGCTTCTCACCCCCAGTGGCCGGCTACCTCAGAAGCAGACGGGGCACGCCTCCTCTCCCGGTACTTCCTCCTTCGCATCTCGGTTGGCGCGAACTCGTCGCATCACTTCTGTACAGAGACCTCCTGGGACTGCCTCATGACCGGCTGACTCCCTGCGTGTGGCGGCCGGCTTCTACGCGCAGAGCAGATGAGCCTCCTGACTTCGTTCGGGTGTGCGGCACAGCGGACGCCTCCCCTGATCGCGACAAGTTGAGATGGACAGCTTAACCGCTTCTTCTCGGCGACTCCAGATCCGCTTGACTAGATCGTCAACGCTTCCTCCATCCCGTGCCATGGCGTGGGCACCTATGCTGACGGTGCGCTTCCCTAGGTTCTAGTCCAGCTCAGCGGGTACAGCACATTCCGTTCCGGGTGACTTGGTCGGCTGGGCCAAGGCGTGGACCACCGGCCTTCTGCACCGGGCCACGACTTCGCCTCTGTGCGTCACGCCCGGGATACGAATTACTCCTCCTTCACACCCAGATATTGTGCGGCACGCCTTCGCCTCCAGAGCTTCTCGGGGGCGACAGTGGCGGCAGCACTACAGCCCGCGGAATCTCGACCGGACGCTTCTTCCGAGGAAAGAGGTGCGGCCCTACACCTGTTACCGACTTGCGCATCTCCCTCGCACGGACAGGCCCCAACTGGCGGACACCTTCCTAGCGGTTTACCTGCCAGCTTTAGCACCGATCACCTGTCGCTACTACATGCCCTGGGAGCGGACACGTGCTGTCCCCTGGGACGTCCCGACCCGGATATCGGCACGACCTTGCCGACCTGTTAGCTACATCGGTCGCTGGCCTCCCTCCCTTCGCCCCCCCCCCCCCCCTTCCGCGATGGGACCTGTCGCGCCTCTACTCGACCGTTCTGATGGGCAAGTCTACCAGACGTGCTGCTGAGGACCGGCTTACTTCTGGCCCCCGCCTCGGCGTCCTAAGCCAACGAGCTGCACTCCCAGTCAAAACGCCCCACTGGTTGCGGGCCCGGACGGACGGCTCGGCACTACTGCTACCTGAACCGGCGTTCTCGCCACGTAGTGAGAGACCCAGGCCCCCCTGGCAGACTAGGCATCAGGAACCGGTGAGGGCCGGACATGGTTACCTGCGCTGGTCCATGCCGCTACGCAGGCGACGCTCGCCACCCCTCCCTCGGTGCCCTGGTCGGGATGACGTCTCAGCCCTAATCCTATCCTCCTGGCTCCGTTGGGGGATGCGCTCCACCCACCGCGACCTCGCCCCTGATAAAGCCCAACGAATGTTCTTCAGGGCACGCAAGGTCTGAACCATGGCCGCTAGCCTCGCTGTTGAGGGCAACGCGGCTCTCAGGACATTGTCACGACAGTGGAAGGTCAAGCGGAGACACCTTGACCGCTCCTACTGCGGGACCTATCCAGCCAGAGCCAGATCTCGCTGGGTGGAGTCGGCTTGTGGCGCAACACTCCCTCCCGGCACCCTAGGCGCCGCAGGTGTCTTTGCTAAAATTAGAGGGAGGTTGCTGGGGGATGGCGGCTAATAGCATCGATGGCAGGGGGTAGGGGCGTTATAGCGGCACCCACCTCCTCTTTGGGATTCTTCCTTATAGTAGTACCATCGGTAATGTGTTTTGAGAAAACAAATGTATTTTTCTTTAAAATGTATTTTTTTAAAAAATACTTACCGATGGTATTACTCGAAGGTCCCTCCCACCTGCCCCGCTTGCTGCTGGTCCGCAAAGAAAACTGACTGGCGTATGAGCGGTGTGGCGCATGCGTGGTTGAACCGGAAGGGAGGCTACCCGGGTTTCGCCTAGGCTATGGCGCCCCTCACCTGCCATCGTGACCATACTCGTACAATTTTGGGCTAAAATTAGACTAGCTAAGAAACCATTTCCTTATAGTAATACCATCGGTAAGTATTTTTCAAAAAAATACATTTTAAAGAAAAATAAATTTTTCGGGACCTGGAAGCAAGGGCTAGCGTCGTGGAGGCCGCAGCTCAGGATTTTTGTTGCCTCAAGGTTGGCAGCTATGTACTATGTACCATTCAGCCCTAACACACTGCTTAACAGGAGATGGAGTGACCATTTAGGAGCCAGATTATTCTGGCAGTGGCACCTCCCTTGGTCTACTATGGTCAATCCGTCTCCTAAATAGATGTTCGGCAGTCAGGATGGCACCTGTCTTGACAAAAACAGTAGATTAAAAGGCCGGACAAACATGCGTTATTGCATGTTTTGTCCGGGCTTTTTATCCACTGTTCGAGTCAAAAGACACACTGTTTTTGACCTACTTCAAGTTTTACAGAAATCATTCATTGGTATGCAGTCTTCAGGGAACATATCTGAAATTAGGAAATTTTGACCGTCAGGCTCAGTGTGTTAAATGTGTGCTGGTCTGTAATTTTGGACCTTTCAGCTTTGGGCTGTAAGGTCCAAAAACACAGACCATTACTCAAACATGCCATTCTCTAAACTTGACCCACCTCACGTTTCCCACAGACACCTATGAGCTTGTGACGGACGAAGGTCGAGGCCTCAAGTTCAACGTGCCCCACCACTTTGAGTCGAACGTGAAGGCGTCAGGTGCATTTAACAACCCAGCCCGCACTCGGCGGTTAGCGCAGGAGGCTGTCACACTCTCTACCTCTCTCCCTCTTTCCTACAACAGCAGTGTCTTTGTGCGCTGTGACGAGGAGCGACTGGATATAATGAAGGTACTGGTTGACTTTTGGTATCTTGCAACATGGTAGCCCTGATGTATGTAGATAATGTATACAGAATAGGTGCCTTCGTGTGCAAGGGGTTAACAGCAAAATGCCAATCGCGCGGGTTTAGATGTTGCTGTTTAGATGTTGCTGTTTAGTTAGATAATGGTCGCAGAAAGTTGAAACCAAATGAAAAGAGAAGTGTTTCTCATAGTTCTGCAGAAGTCAAATATGTCCCCCTTTTTTATTTAATGTGAAAAGCCAAATATGTCCCGGGTTTATTTTATTTTATTTTTGTTTTGGTGAAATTCGAAATATGTCCATTTTGGGCTCACGTGCGAAGCAAATGTGAGTCTATGTTCTGGGCCAGTGGTCGTCCGTCCATCGTCCGTCCACCGTTGTCCGTCTGCCGTCATTCGTCCGCCGTTGCCCCGCGTCTGTGATAAACTTTGACGTTTGCATTTTCTCAGAGACTATTCAAGGTACAGTCTTCAACCTTGGCCCAAGGATACTTTGTGGCAAGACCTTTCTAAACATACCAATTTGAATGACCTCTCATAAAGGTCAAGGTCACAGGCGATCAGGAAATACCTAAAACATAGCAATATTTTGACAAAATTTATTTTTCTCAAATACTATTCGCAATTTCAAACCCAAACTTGGTACAAAGACCTTTCTATGCATATTAATTTGGTTGACCATTCGGAAAGGTCAAGGGTCACAAAAGATCAGGAAATAGGTGAAAAATAGCCATATTTTAACAAAAGATGTTTTTTCTCAAATACTATTCACAACTTCAAACCCAAACTTGGTACAGAGATATCTCATGGTAAGACCTATCGATGCATACTAATTTGGATGACCCCTCGGAAAGGTCAAGGGTCACAAGAGATTAGCAGATGTGTGTAAAATGACAATTTTTAAAAAATAGAATTGTATGTATTATCAACATTAATTTATTCAAACTTTTCAATTAAATTTGGAATAAAGGTAGCTGATGATAAGACCTTCCTATGTATACTGATTTAGTCAACTCATTGCAATGGTCAAGGGTCATGGCGGGTTGACAGATGTGTGAGAAATGCTTAAATTTTGCTGGTGCACAAACAGTGCATAACAGTTTGAGTGACCTCTCTCATAGGTCAGACAACTTTTTACTTCTTCCGTCATGTTGTATGTTATTACGGTCATGTTGTCAAGATTTGTCATGTTGTCAAGATCTATGACAGATACTTGGAAACCTTAAAACCACATAAGCAGTCTGTTGTGACATGATCTAGTATTGTGTGTGTGTGTGGGGGTGGAGGGGGGGGGGTGGGGATGGTGCACATGAGCCTTGATGGCTTTGCCACTTTTTGCCACTCTTGTTGTAAAAAGCTTTTGTCCATTTTTAAGTCTCTTCTACTTATAGAAGGAATTTTTTAGGACGGGTCGTGGTGGGGCGTATTTAATAGCATGTCCATGATGTCAAAGGTGGGCAGGCCTAAAACCTCTGACAATTGAAGTAACAAGACACAAATTATGTCATATATCTAGTTACGCTAACCTCGCTGTTGAACGTACATTTGGCGCAAAGCGCCGTATGTATGTATGTATGTAAACAAGAGAATCTCCGATATTTCTGTACACACAAGCTTGAAACTTGGCGAAATATTTTTTTAAAGGGGTGGCAAAGAGCATATTGTAATTGAATGTCTCATTGAAGACATAAACAACCGTTTATAGAAAGTCGGTTGACCCAGATTAGAGTCTGTAATTTTTGTCATATTTACTTGAAATTTTGGATATAGCTAGTTTGGAGAAAGACATTATTAGATGAGTTCGTTAGCTAGATTTGTATTCTTTCAGCTTCTTTAGTAAAAAATAATTCTTTTCAGAAAAGAAATAAAACAGTAAAAAACATTGACATCTAGAAAAAGTCAGACGGTGGTGGTGACGTAAAAGAGGCAACGCTATCACCACGCAGACATTGACATAATACTCAGTATGATGTAATTATCTCTAGCGCGCTCTCTCTCTCTCTCTCACTCAGACATGCGCGCATGTCCAAGAGGCATAGATCCTCATCCGCCTGGAGAGCGCATGAAGATCTGTGTCTCTTGGAGATGTTTGGAGCGCGTGCGCATGCATGCATGCACTATCACACACTATCACGCACACACACACACACACACACACACACACATATACACACATGCACACACACAAACGCATGCACGCACACACACACCCCCCCCACACACACACATCATCATCATCATGCTTTCAGAAGAGTATGCAGATGACCCGATATAGCTAGTTTGGAGAAAAACATTGGATGAGTTCGTTAGCCAGTTTGTACCCTTTCAACTTCTTCAGGAAAAAATAATTCCTTTCAGGACAAAATTAAAACTGTAAAAAAAAACTTCCCTTCTGGAGAAAGTCAGACAGTGGCGGTGACGTAACAGTAGCAACTCCGTCACCAATCAGACATTGACTTACTTACTTACGCCTGTCACCCCTACCCGGGTATAGGCCGTCGACGAGAGACCTCCAGCAACTCCTGTCCTGTGCTTCTCCTTCGATTCTACTCCAGGTGGTTCCCAGTTTCTTGATGTCTGCTTGGAGGTCTCGACGCCAGGAGTTTCTCGGCCTACCTCTTTTCCTCTTTCCCTGGGGGTTCCATGACAATGCCTGCCTAGTGATACTGGAAGCTGGCTTTCTCAGACTGTGACCGATCCATCCCCATCTTCTTCGCCCAATTTCATTCTCTGCTGTTATCTGCTCTGTTCTCTCCCAGAGTCTGACGTTGCTGATCTTCTCTGGCCAGTGGATTTTCAAAATTCTTCTAAGGCAACTGTTCATGAAGGTCTGTACTCTGTCGACTGTGGTTTTTGTCAATCTCCAAGTCTCTGCTCCATATAGGAGAACTGCTTTTACATTGGACTTGAAAATCCGGACTTTGGTGTGTTGTGACAGCTCTCTGGAGCTCCACACTTTTTTCAACTGGAGAAAGGCTGCTCTGGCTTTACCGATTCGTGCTCTGACATCTGCATCAGTGCCGCCTTTTTTGTCTATGATGCTCCCGAGATAGGTGAAGGACTCCACCTCCTCCAACGGGGTGCCAGCAAGCAAGACTGGTTCTTCCCTGGTTGCGTTCAGCCTCATTGTCTTTGTTTTCTGTTTGTGAATGGTGAGACCCACTTGGGACGAGATGTCAGCAAGCCTCGTGGTCTTGTCCTGCATTTGTTGATGAGTGTGGGACAGTAATGCCAAGTCGTCTGCAAAATCGAGGTCGTCAAGCTGTGTCCACAGTGTCCACTGTATTCCACTTCGTCTGTGCTCTGTGGTCCTCTTCATGACCCAGTCTATGGCCAGTAGGAAGAGGAACGGAGACAGCAGACACCCCTGCCTGACACCGGTTCTGACCTGGAGCTCCCTGGTGAACTGCCCTTCGTGGATCACGCGACATGTCATGCCATCATAGCTGCTCTTGATCAGGCGGACGAGCTTTGTGGGTACACCGTAGTGTCGTAGGAGTTTCCACAGAGTCTCTCGGTCCACACTGTCAAATGCTTTCTCATAATCCACAAAGTACAGCGGGGAGCTCCACTCCAGAGACTGTTCCACGATGATGCGGAGAGTGGCGATCTGGTCTGTACATGATCGGTTCTTCCTGAATCCTGCTTGCTGGTCTCTCAGCTGGGGGTCAATGGAGCTCTTCATTCTCTCCAGGATGATCCTGTTGAAGACCTTTCCTGGTACTGACAGCAAGGTGATTCCTCTGTAGTTGGAACACTTGCTGAGGTCGCCTTTCTTGGGAAGCTTGATTAGGTACCCCTCCTTCCAGTCAGCCGGCATCACCTCCTCTTCCCAGATCTTTCCAAACAGTGGGTACAGCATCTCCACTGTTGTCTCTAGGTCTGCTTTCAGAGACTCCACTGGGATGCCATCTGGGCCTGCTGCTTTGCCGTTCTTCAAAAATGCCACTGCTCTTCTGATCTCTTCCCGGCTGGGTCTGTCACAGCTGATGGGTAGGTCGGTCTCTGCCGGCTGGATGTCTGGGGGGTCGGGTGGGCTAGGTCTGTTCAGTAACTCTTCAAAATACTCGGCCCATCTGTCGAGTTGGTCTGCTCTGTCTGCAATAGGCTTGCCTTCTTTGTCTTTTACTGGTCTTTCTGTATGGCCATACTTGCCTGACAATCTTCTGGTAATGTCGTAGAGATGTTTCATGTTGCCGCTGCCTGCTGCCTTTTCTGCCTCTGCTGCCAGGCTGTCTGTGTAGGCCCTCTTGTCTGCCCTAATACTACTCTTCACCTCGCGGTTGGCTTCCGAGTATTCCCCCTGTGCCCTTACTTTGGCTGCTCTCGTGCGACTATTGTTGACAGCTGCTTTCTTCTGCTTCCTCACTTCTATCTTCTTCAAGGTCTGTGCCGACAGCCAGTCCTTGTGATGGTGTTTCCTGAACCCTACAGTATCTTTGCAGGTTGAGTTCAGCGCCTCTCTAACTGCCTTCCACTGCTGCTCTGTGGTGACCGCCTCCTCTTCATTTACTAGCTCCTGTAGTGCTTGAAACCGGTTGGACAGCACCAGTTTGAACTCTTCTCTAACTCCAGTTTCTCTCAGGAGGCCTACATTATAGCGCTGTCTTCTTGTTGTCTCTGTGCGGCTTTTCTTTAGCTTGAGCTTCATTCTTAAGGTAAGCAGATGGTGGTCGGAGGCGACATCTGCTCCCCTCCTCACTCGAACATCTTGAAGGAATCTTCTAAATTTCTTGCTAATGCAGATATGGTCTATTTGGTTCTCTGTTGTATGGTCAGGTGAGACCCAAGTTGCTTTGTGTATTCTTCTGTGTGGGAAGATGCTGCCTCCAATGACAAGTCGATTTAGAGCACAAAAGTCCACAAACCTCTCCCCGTTCTCACTCATCTCCGAGCCTAGTCCCTGTCTCCCCATCACCTCTTCGTATCCGGTGTTGTCCTCTCCTATTTTGGCATTAAAATCGCCCATGACGATGGTGATGTCTCGCTCCGCACATTTGTCCAAGGCACTCTGGAGTCGGTCATAGAACTCTTGTTTCTCTTCCTCGTCACTGTCATTAGTTGGCGCATAACACTGGATGACGTTCAGCTTGAGCTTTTTCTTGGTTCTAAAGGCTGCTGTCATAATTCTTGGCCCAAGAGGTTCCCAGCCCATCAGCGCTGTCTGTGCCACTGGTGACAGCATGAATGCTACACCTTCTGTATGGGGGGCATTCTCCTCTTCATGACCTGAATACAGAATCATCTCCCCACTTAACAGCCTTTTCTGGCCAGACTGCGTCCATCTGGCTTCACTGATACCTAGCAGGGAAAGGTTGTACTTTGCATTTCCGCTGCTATCTGGGCGGCCTTGCCGCTCTGGTACATGGTCTTGACGTTCCATGTGCCCATAGTTGTATCCCTGGATAGAGAGAGGCGGCTCGGTCCTGTGGCTTCCGAAGACTTCCGGCTTTCACCACAGGACGTCATAAGTCTTCTGGTAGAAGAACCTTCCTCCTCCAGGAAAGGAATTACTGTTAGTCTTTTCGTCGGCGTTTTTGTAGCTATTTCCTTTTTTGCAGGGTGGGGAAGCTACCCCCACGCCCAACCCCCTTACTAGGAGGACCAGGGGTTTTCTGTCGGGGTCACCTTCCCTTAGACCATGTTGGTTCACAGCACCTTATTTCATTCGGTGCACCCCTCTCACGAGGGACCCCCTATCCACCACCCAGGGGACGCGCCTCAATGCCATATGGTCCCAGCGCGAGGCAGACATTGACACAATACTCTAAATATGAGACAAATCTTTCACTCGTCCTCTCTCTCCCTCTCTCTCTCACAAACATGCGCACATCTCCAGGAGGCATAGATCCTCATGCGCCTGGAGGGTGCATGAGGATCTATGCCTGTTGGAGATGTTTGGAGTGCGCACGCATGCACTAACACACACACACACACACACACATCAACACACTTTCAGAAGAGCATGCAAGTATCATGTAGCTAGGTAAAGTCAACCTGCGGCTTTCACACAAATTATAGAAAGACTGAAATTGTGCCGTGAAAATGACATTTGACAAACCAGTGACGTGAATGTCCTGCGCCCCTTATAGAGCTCACTGACGCATCCATCGGCAGGTCTGTGAGACTTTTTCAATGGGAGATTATTTCAAAATCAGGATCAGGTAAAAGACAAAAGGTAGAGACCCTTGACAGCAATGACAGCTCTCATATAGAAAGGACTTTGTGGGTTATGGTTCATCCCATCTTGTTTGTGAAAAGCAACATTTTCAATGCATTGCATTGACATTTTTGCTTTTCACGAGGCTTTTGCAGTTGTAGGTCAGAGCTGATGTTAACCCTTTTAGTCCCAAGGTCCCATTTCTCAAATTTTGGAGGTGTTGCCTAACGACTATGTACCAATCGTAGGAGATGGATTGATCATGATAATTCAAGGGTAGTGCCAGATGAGCTAGGCGCCTTTAGGCGCCAAGCTCATCTGGCACTACCCTTGAATTATCATGATCAATCCATCTCCTGCTGCAGGGTCCTGGGGCTAAAAGGGTAAAAGTTTGGGAAGGGCATTCAGTTTACATTCAAAAGTCAGTCGCTTGCATGTAAATTATGCTATAGAAACAAAGTGAACGAAATCAAATTGTTGCTGCAATGTGGGCAAGTCTGCTTGGATTGGTACCATGTCATTTCATATGCTTTTGGACTGTAATACATAGTGTCTGTTTTGTGGTAGATGTGCGGTTCTGTGATTTTGGGCCTTGCGGCTGGAAAGGTGACAGGTGACAATGCCAAAAGTGAAAGAACTAATAACAGCCCACAGACTAACATGCCTCATAAACCACGACTGGCAAGAGACACAAATTCTCATGAGAATTTATGCCTCTTGCGGCTGGAACAATATGGCTGAAAGACTATGGTCTGTCTGTCTGAACCAAAAATCTGAAATTCAGCTTTCTGGGATTTTGAAAAAGCTTAGTTAGTCACCAGGACTGAAGACCATCACCCATGAAAATCACAGACCAGCACACACGTGATGTTTCCGCATCTCCTTTGATCTGTACCCTCATGCTCTCTGCAGGTTCTGATCACTGGCCCCTCGGACACTCCGTACGCCAATGGAGCATTTGAGTTTGATGTGTACTTCCCCCAGGACTACCCCAACTCTCCCCCCTACATCAACCTAGAGACCACGGGCAATCACACTGTCCGCTTCAACCCAAACCTCTACAACGATGGCAAGGTATGCCTGGTGATGCACTGCGACAGAAAGAGCCTTTATTTGTTCAAACTATCTACTAAGACCATTGCTGTAGTACATTAACCCTTTGGCTGTCAGTAGCGCTTCCTTAGAAGCTGGGCCCACGCTACCAGAATTTGCCACTAGCAATGTGTGGTAAGCAACAATTTGCCACCTGCCACATCGGCTTCCTGGCACACGTATCAATGTACGCGCAATGTGTTGTACTGACTGACCTGCCATTACTATATATGGAACAGCTCTCACGGCGCGCCCGGTTGAAATATTCGGAGCTGCAGGAGTCCCATATGCATGGGAACTCTCGGACAAGGTTGATCAATTTACTCACTGGAGACGTGCCGCATACGGATACGCAGCTATTAGCAGCGTTTTCACATGCGGCGCGTCTCCAATGAATATTACAGTCTCAAAGCCGTCGGCCGTCGCTCAGCTTCTCCGCCATTTTTTCCGGCTCGCCGGAAGATGAAGAAACGGGAAGTGGCGCAAGAACACCGCTGATTGGCTGAGAGGCGGCAACATTGCTCGAGCCTTGCCGGCTACCACAAATGAATAGACTCGGTTTGTATCGGGTCGCAATTTGTGGCGGCAATATTGTAGGCGCCCCTAATTGAGGCGGCAACATTGCCGCCACAAAATTGCGCCCGGCAATAGGTGTTTGTGGTAGCGTGGGCCAAGCTTCTTAGGAATCATTCCAACAAAAATGCTACCAACAGCCAAAGGGTTAACCATCCAATTTTAGCCTTGTGAGAGCAAGAGATTTTATCTTGACATTCGCAAGGTGTGTTACTTGGTTCTCACACCACACCATGCGTACATCGTCATTTTGACATAGCAGTTCTAGAATCTGCGCTGACCTGCCAGGCAGAATAGATCACAATATTCAAGGAATGCAAAATGGCGGCAACCAGTAAGTAAGCAGTATTTTTATAGATCCAGAAACAGGTGATTACAGGTGATTACAATTGATATTCTTGCAAAGGGGACAAAGGAGGAAATCATTTGCTTTTACATAATCTTCATATGATTAGAATCTTGCTATATTCTGATCAGATTTCTCGCTTTACTGCGTTTGCCGCCAGAATCGTGGGAACGAGGGGAAATACTCATGCATAGGCCTGGAATGTGATCTTTTTTTTTCTGGAACACACATTGCAATGTACACCCAAGATCGTTATGCCTGAGTTTGGATCTCAGATCAGCATGGTTGATATAAGCGCTTTAATCCATTTTCAGAGTGCACTGAGGTCAGAATTTGTTACTAATGTAAACACACCCATAGGTGACAAAAGTGATGTGCAGCACAGGTTCAGTGTTAAAAACACTCGCTGTCAAAGATTTGCAGCATGTGTAAAGGTGCGGGTGGTCATGTCACAGCTCACACCCTGCTAATCTTGTCTTTTTAACCAGGTATGCCTGAGCATTTTGAACACGTGGCACGGGCGTCCGGAGGAGAAGTGGAATGCGCAGACTTCAAGCTTCCTGCAGGTGCTTGTGTCCATCCAGTCCCTCATCCTGGTGTCTGAGCCATACTTCAATGAGCCGGGCTATGAGCGCTCGCGGGGCACCCCCTCGGGCACGGCCAGCTCGCGAGAGTATGACGCCAACATTCGCCAGGCTACCGTCAAATGGGCCATGTTGGAGCAGATCAAAAACACTTCTTCTTGCTTTAAGGATGTAAGTGTGGTGCACAATGGTCCCCAGCAAGAGGCATGAATCATAGATCATGAGTACCTCTTCCTGCTTTCACCCCTTCACTGGCGAGAAAAAGTCAACACAATCAAGCTACAAGAGACATAGCTCCTCATGAGCCCCTGCAGTTGCTGGGGCTCATGAGGATCTGTGCCTCTTGCAGACACCACTTTGTATCCATGGACCGCTTGGGCTTGTTGGCATTAGATTAACAAAGGAGTTAACTGCTTGACTGTTAGTGACGATACAGCTTGGCAGAAAAGACACGTAGTTACATGATGTCATCAGTAGTAGTGAAGGCATGAAGGGTTAAGTGGAGTTGGGAATGTCTTTCAGGACTGCCCATTCCATCTGACCGATACCGCTCGGCACAAAAGATGCGTCAAGGAGTCAAAGGTGTAATTGGAGTTGGGAATGTCAGGACTGCCCATTCTGTCCGCAGGGGCTCGAGAGACTCTTGTTCCTCTTGTCATATGTCATATGTCAGCTGCAGCTCCTGCTTTAACCTTTTTGCGTGTCTGTAGGAATCATCACGACTAAAACCACTACAGACACGCAAAGGGTTAAAGATGTACGTGTGGTTCAGAATATGCGTGCAGCCTGTTGTTCTGTCTGTAAGAGGCACAGGAGCTCGTGAGAATCAGTTCCCCATTCTGGGGAGATCACAGCTCCATTTGCGTCCTCGTATTTACCACTGCACTGAGATACATTCATGGGAAAAAGACAGATTTAAATGTTTTGATCTGTGCTTCTATGCTATGAATCTGTCTGTTTAACCCTTATCATTCGGAATACACCAGTGTGTGAAATAAGTTTGACTGAAATAGTTCAAGGGTGGTGCCAGAATAGCTTGGCGCCTCTAGGCGCCAAGCTATTCTGGCACCACCATTGAACTAAAGCCATTGAACTATATCCTTATCGGTTAGTACTATAATGTAGCTTGCATATGGCAGTGTACAAGTTGAAGCTTTTAGCCTCAGTATGATATGGGTTAAGAAAAAGGAAATTAGAATTGCTCTTACTTCTCATGCTTATAATACCGTATACAGGTGATCCAGCATCACTTCTGGATGAAGCGTCACGAGGTGCTCAAACAGTGTGAGGACTGGATTGCTGAGATGGAGCAGTTCAGTGCTGACAAACGCACCGGCCGATCCATCGCACACAGTACTCTTGCACTCAAGGTCTGTAGTTTGTTGTCTTTTAGCTCATGTACAATAGTTATGTTTCAAAGGGTTGTGTTATGTACTGGGCCCTTTGTTGCCTTTCCTTCTATCTGTCAGTCTTAAGGTTTCCATGGTAAACTTCAAGGTTTGAATTTTCTCAGATACCTTTGAATGAACGAATCTTGTAAATTGACAGGAACGATGTATTATAATAAAAAGCAGAGAATAACTCATTCGCGGCCAGACCCCTCCGGATGTGGATGGCCGCGATTGAGCTAATGTTCATGAACAGAGAACACAGTCTTTGTGCAATTGACCCCTCCACTCCTGAGAAAAAGTGAACATCACCCAAACCCACCACACTGCATTTGCAAGGGTTCATGAGGATCTGTTGTGTTGCTGAAACCACTGTGTATCCATGTTCTGGAGATCTTTGACGTTGAATTGATGTTGGCTTCAGTCACACAGTCTGTGTCAACTGGCTGTGAAGGGGTTAACTCTCAATATGATTCCATGTCTCAAAGTTGAACCTAGCGTAGTACTGTGTGAATGTCATTTTGTTTTTTCAAAATACATTACCGATGGCATTACTATCTGGGAATACACTCTATTGCCTATAGATTTCAGCAAAATTGTGTGTAGCACACAACTGGGGAGGAGACACCGGGGATCCAAGCACTATGACCCCGGGTGGCCTCCCCTTACTACCCTATCCCGGCGAGCACAGGGCGACCTCGTCAGTTTCACTCATAGCTCGACCGGGGACGGTCGAGTTTTTGCCTTTCTCCGTTCTACGGGTTTCAGTTGTTTTTGACTGTGGGCTTGAATTGGAGTCTTCGATTCAGCCCTGGACTCACTACATTCGTGGTTTTTCCTTTGACAATTGGACTCTTTGTGACCTGTGCGCCGACCGGTTTTACCGGCTCTGACTTTGTGAGTTCACCCTTGGCTTGGCCTTGGGGTTCGACGACGCACGTGACTTGTGCCCGGCTGGTTTGTGCAAGGTTGACTTTCTTCGCCGGCCTCCAATTACTTGGACGACCTTCTACTGCGCAACTTGGTTCCGCAGCTCTCCAGACGGACAGGGATGCCCTGCTTTCCCTTCTGCGTCGTCTAGGTTTCCTGCTCAATTGGGGAAATCCGATCTTCTCCCTCTCGACGGTTTCTACATCGGGGGATGGAATTCCTGACCGACCTCAACCTTGTCCGCCTGCCTCTGGCCAGGCGACAGAAGATCGTCGACTTAGCGACTTCGATGGGGATGGGATCCTCCTTCACCGCCAGGGTCTGGCTTCAACTCCTGGGCCTCCTCAGTGCGGCTGCGGACCTGCTTCCCTTGGGGCAGACTTTATGCTCGGCCTCTCCAGCTACGTCTCCTTCTTCACTGGCGACCCTCGGGCGCTCTGTTGGATCTAGTACCTGTCACGCCTCTGGCTCGTCCTCACCTCGAGAGGTGGGCGGACCTCGCTTGGCTGGCTTCGGGGGTGCCCTACACTCCCCGCCGCCTCGGTGGTCTCTCTGTACAGAGGCGAGCCAGGTCGGCTGGGGCGCGCACCTGTTACCGGATTTCTCTCGGCCTCGGGCGTTGGCTTCGGGAGCTGTTAGGGAATCACGTCAACTGGCTGGAGCTGAAGGCAGTTGGGTTGGCATTCGACGTTTGGCAGGAGACCTTGGCCAATCAGGATGTCCTCGTGCTCTCCGACAACTCGACGGTGGTGGCTTACATACAGAATCAGGGTGGCACTCACTCGCCCTCCCTTTGCATTCTTCGGTACCACCTTCTCCTCTGGTGCAGGGATCGAGGCATTGCCCTACGAGCCCGCCACATCCCTGGCCACCTCAACGTGATGGCGGGCGCCCTGTCTCGTCGCGGACAGTTGCTCCACACGGAGCGGTCCCTACGCCCGGATATTTTTCGCCTGCTCTGCTCTCACTGGGAAACGCCGCTAGTGGATCTGTTTGCCACCAGATGAAACAGCCAGCTCCCGGTCTACGTCTCGCCAGCCCTGGATCCACTCGCTTGGGCAGTGGACGCGCTCCCCATTCCTTGGGTCGGCCTGATTGCTTACGCCTACCCCCCGTCAGTCCTCGTTCCGAAGGTACTGCGGAAGCTTCTGGGATGCTCGGCGGTCCTCCTGCTGGTGGCCCCCCTTCAACTGGACCAAGAGCTGGACCACGGACCTCCTCGCGCTTGCGACGGACCCTCCTCTGGAGCTTCCTACCCCTTCCACGATGCTCAAGCAGCCCCGTCAGCGGCTTTTCCATCCGTGCCCCGTGCGCCTCCGCCTACACGCTTGGAGGTGGTCCGGCACGCCCGCGCCGCTAGAGGTTCTCGGATGCAGCAGTGGCGGCAATTGCAGCAGCCCGCAGACTCTCTACAAGGAAGGTGTACGAAGGCACGTGGAGGGTCTTTCGGACCTGGTGCTCCTCCCATGGGCACCCTCCCACTAACCTAGCCTCCCACCAACTGGCGGAGTTCTTCCTGTGGCTCTTCGACGACCGGGGCTTAGCCCCGGTCGCCATCAAGGGCTACCGCGCTACGATCGCGGACATCTACCGTCACCGGTGTCTTCCGGACCCAGGCGCCTGCAAGGATCTGTCGAATTTCTGGCTCACTTTGAACTCCGACGTCCGGTTTCACGTTCCCTAGTACCCCGGTGGGATCTTGCCTGGGTACTGACGTGGTTGAATACGGACCGGTTGAGCCCCTCCCCTTGGCTCGGTTCTCAGACTTGACCCGGAAAACCTGTTTCCTTCTGGCTCTCGTTACAGCGTCCCGAGTCGGCGAGCTTCACGCGCTCTCGATGCTCCCAGCCTGTTTGCGGTTCGTTCCGACGGCTCTGCGCAGAGGCTCTCCGATCCGTCCTTCCTGGCCAAGAACCGCCGCCCGCGGCGGCTCCTCAGGTGCTAATGATACGGCCCCTCCGTGGAGCGGACCTCTCCCCTGGATCGCGGCAACAGGACCCAGTGCGGGCGCTAAAGATTTACCTGCGCCGCTCTCAGCCGCAGCGCCGGGGGCGCTCGCGCCTCTTCTTACCTTGTCCGCGGGCAGACGCCACATCTCGGCCCAGATCGTGTCATCCTGGCTGCGGTGGGTGATTAGGTCAGACTACCTAGACCTCTCCCCACGCGGCGCTGAGCCTTTACAAATCCGGGCGCATGAAGTGAGAGCAGTAGCCGCCAGTCTAGCCCTGGACCGCAACTGCTCGGTCAAGGATATTGTGGCAGCGGGTGGCTGGCGCTCAGACTCCACTTTCGCACGCTTCTACCTTAAGAGACCTATCCGGCTGACGTGACTCCCTGGCACGGGTGGGCGACATCTCCGCGGCCCAGCACTCCCTCCGAGCGCTGCTGGCGTCTTAGGCACATCATAGCTGAAATCGTCGGGAGTTCTCTCTCGAGGGGGCCGGCGGAGTGGTTGGGTTATGGTTAGATACGGCACCCTCCGCCTGTTCGCCATTCTCCCAGATAGTAATGCCATCGGTAATGTATTTTGAAAAAACAAATGAATTTTTTTTCTACAATGTATTTTTTTGAAAAATACTTACCGATGGCATTACTTGAATGGCCCTCCCGCCTGCCCCGCTTGCCTCTTGTGGCTATGTGTGAAACTGACGAGGTCGCCCTGTGCTCGCCGGGATAGGGTAGTAAGGGGAGGCCACCCGGGGTCATAGTGCTTGGATCCCCGGTGTCTCCTCCCCAGTTGTGTGCTACACACAATTTTGCTGAAATCTATAGGCAATAGAGTGTATTCCCAGATAGTAATGCCATCGGTAAGTATTTTTCAAAAAAATACATTTTAGAAAAAAAATTCATATTTCAGCAATGTTGTCCTTGTTTTACAAAATTTAAGTCTCTGTAGTCTATATAAATCTGACTGTTCTTAAGATCTTGCAAAGTCTGTAGACATAGTGTACGATTGACCCGTGCGACTTTCTAGCTAAGAATACTTTAAAACTGTATTTACATCATGTTTTAAGACCTTTCTCTTAGTCTGGCTGACCAGACTTTTACCCTTCCTGCCGTGAGATGGCTGTAGTCGCCTGCTCGGCGTTACACCCCGATAACTAACCAACTGCATTCTGTTTTCAGCGGCACTACAACCAACTGCGAGAAGAGCTGTCCAAGCTGAAACCTCCGCCTGAACTGGATGTGGACTCTGATGCAGACACCATTGACCCCAAGGGCAAGCAGTACTCGACCGACGTCCCTCAGGCGAGCGCCGCCACACCAAACACCTCAGCAGGGCCCGTCCCCAAACCCACAGGGGCCACGGGGGCCTTTAATTTGGCCGTCAACTCAGCTGGGCTCGGTCCCTACGTGGGCCCCAATGACATGTTCGTCAGTGACCCGTACGATCAGATTCTGCCCGATGTATGATGAAGGCTGTTGACGTGTGTGCATGTGTTTTGCGCATTGGTGGCGTTCTAGTGCAGTTTCTCTTAACTGTAAGAGGCATAGTTTCTTATGAAAATCTATGCCTCTTACTTCAGAGGCTCATCTGAAGCTTATGCCTTGTGCTGCAGGGGCTCACATGAAGCTACATGTCTTTATGCACATGAGAAGTTCTGCCTCGTGCTGACAAAGGTTGAGCCTGGTAAACTGCAGTGGCTCAGGAGAAGCTATGCCTCATGCTGGCAAAGGTTTGCTCCCAGAACCCGTACGAATGAGGTTGGGGGTTTTTGTTTGTGACTGACCATTGTGATGTAGTGTGATGCTTGAGGGGTGCGATCCTTGACTTATTCTTTACTGCTCGAGTTTCTTTGGGGCAAAGGACATTTTTACACTTGCAGTAAACATTGTGATTACAACAAGAGGCTGCAGTTTTAGCGCGCACTGCGATTGAATTAGTGTGTGAGGTTCGAGTGTGCTTGTATGGACCGTGGATTTTTTCCCTGATGCCTGTGAAAGCAGTTGCGGTTCTTGTCTGAATGCTGGAAAGTTTTCAGATTTTGGGAGATTATGGTGTACAGTATGTGAAGTGTGCAGCTGTTGTGTGCGCGTGTTCCATGAAAGTGTGAGTGTTCAATACTCGCATCTCTGTGGTATGTACAGGTATATCCCAGGTAGCAAATGGCCCTCAAGGCTGACATTGGCTGCAGTTGGCCCAGACATAGTCCACTGCAGCTGACATCTGCCTGAGGACATTTTGCTCAATGGGCAATTTACAGTGACAGTGCCGACCAATGTTTTGCCGAATATTTGTGGTTTCCATGCACTGTTGATTCTTGTGCCCATGCGTTGTTAAAATATTTGATTCTTGTGCATTGTTAAAATAAAAATTGTTTTTAATTCGTGTAGTTCAGTATCTTCTCCTGCACTCTTCCGATTGTATGCATAGCAAAACATTTGAATAATCTGTACTATTCAGTGTTTTCTGTCATAATACGTGTCTGTTCGCTGGCACCTTCCCTTCCCAGTAAGCAAAGACAATTAGGCTGTCACTGTCTTTGGCTGCAGTCAGCCCATGCACAGCTGTGCATGGGCCAACTGCGACCGACATCAGCCTAATGGCCTCTTGCGTTCAGGGGCGTTTTACGTTGAGAGTACATCTGCTGCCTGCTGATTTCAGGTCTTTAACCGAGTGACTGTCTAGATAGTGACTGCTTCTTTGCTGGACCCCTCGGTGTGATAAGTATTTTTTTCAGATCACCGATTTAGTTTTTTTTAAATGTGACGTTGAATGTAATCCCTTTGTGCTTGTGGCCACTGGTACTGTGAACAATACCGGTGGATGCACTGTGAACAATACCGGTGGATGCATGCTCAAGATGGTTAACTCATTGAAGGTGCCCTGCATGCATCAATAGCTGTGGAAGTGTTGTACTGCTTTGCCAACGGCAATGCTGTATGACACTTTTGCAGCTATTGGTATGGGGCACCTTCAGTTAGTTAATATTTATAATGTACTGTCTTCTGAAATCTTTGACTGTGCACCAATAAAGGTGTAATTAGTCAGATTGAATAAATTGTACGTGTGATAATACTGATACATATTTGCTTGAGTGTGGTTCCATGAGAAAAAAGTCATTTAATTCTACGTACATTTACATTCTTGTCCAGTGTTTTAAATGTCTTGCAATACATGTAAGTTGATGTTGATTTAGTGATGAAATAAACTTGCCTGCAAAGTGCATCTCGTCTTTTTCTCCATATGCTTGAGTGCTTTTCTGAAAGGATAATGTAACTGGAATTCATGTCAGCGACATCCAGAGAACTACCCGTTAACTCCTTTACTGCTGTAGATGGAAAAAACGTTAACACAACCCTACTGCAAGAGACTTAGATCCTCATGAGCCCCTGCCGTTGCGGGGACTCATGAGGATCTTTGTCTTTGGCTGACTCTACTTTGTCTTTGCCTAGGACTTGCGGGGTTCTTGGGTGCTGAGTTAACAGATTACAGAAACGTAATTTGCGTCCACTGGCAGGAAGGGGTTAAATACATTTTACTTAATCATTTATGTCGGTATTAGAGAGCAGTCCGTGCTAATCAGGTGAGGTCTTCAACACACTTCGACAAGTCTGTGTCATAATATACAAGATGACCTCGGTGTATTACAGTACCACATTATTCAAGATCGTGTTACTGTAGTGATGAATTTATATAGGCTTCTAAAGAAGACAAGAGGGTCCTCTGGTTTTCCATCAGCATTGGCTGGCCCACGCACAGCCTAAGACTGAGAACAATTTACTCGCTGGACATCCCTGCGGTAGCCAGAGGCCTGTGCACGTTGTATCCGATACTGCAGTATATTGGAGTGGGTGATACTGAGGCTTGTATGTACACGTTCCAGAATTTGTTATTATTCTGGAACATAATCATAGCATTTGTTTTCTCAAAACACATTACCGATGGTATTACTTAAAGGAAATGGTTTCTTAGCTAGTCTAATTTTAGCCCAAAATTGTTGTGTACGAGTATGGTCATGATGGCAGGTGAGGGGCGCCATAGCCTAGACGGAAACCCGGGTAGCCTCCCTTCCGGTTCAACCACGCATGCGCCACACCACTCATACGCCAGTCAGTTTTCTTTGCTAGTCTCAGAAGGTTGTGTACGGGACTCGCTCTGTTCGTTAGGACTCTATCTTCGTTAGGAAAGTCTAGACAGAAGGAAGCTTGTTCAAGGTGGGAAACCTGGCTTGAGGTTTCCGTCGGTCTACGGACTTAGGAACTTGTTCCTAGTGAACGTTACTTGTGAATTTCACCCGTCGGCGCCATCTTATCCTACCGGGCGCGGCGACGCCAGGTTGAACTGTACTCACGCCTAGTGCCGCTCGGGCCCTAGTGCGTGCTACTCGTGTGTGCCAAGCTTCTACTTCGCTCTTCAGCCTGCTCTGAGTGCCTGCTGTTGTGGAGACTTCGTTTCGACGCCTTCACTGACACCAGTGGCTTCGCCCGGCATCAGCGTTACGTGGTCGCCGTCCGACGCCGGGCCGTGTCTGCGTGCTAGCCTTTCTGGTGGGTCTTCGACCGGGTTGGTGCCTCACTTCTTCGGATGGCAAGGTAATATCTCTGCCTTGGCCTACGTCAGGCGCTCAAGGGTAGTGGTGGAGCGCCGGGCGTAGGCTTACACGGTACGCTTCGTTCGTTCACGCGGATTCGGTGCGGGCCCACGGGGGCACGCTCGCTCGCATTTCATTGTACATTATGTTTTGCAGTTGGCAAGTCCGAACATGCACTCGATGTGGGCAATTCCAGTGGCCGAGTGACGAACATCTGGTTTGCCTGCCCTGTTCCGGTTGTACCTCCACGCGTCCGTGCTCGGTCTGCGCCCCATGGCTGGAGGAACAATGGACCCAGCTGTGGAGTTTCTACGGCCGCAAGAAACCTACGCAAGCACGGAAGAACGATCCCACACCGGTACGCGCCACAGTCCAGTCGAGTGGCCCTGACCGAGTGTCTGAGCAGACGAACCAGCGGCTTCGGTCGCGTGCACGTGCTCTAGTACCGGCAGCCACCACAGTCCAGTCGAGTGGTCTCTGTACGGTCAAGGATCCTAGAGCGCCTCGGGCTAGGCCTCTAAACAAGACTCCGGTAGCCACCACAGTCCAGTCGAGTGGTCTCTACCCGGTAGCAACGCCTCTGCAGGCAACTGATAAGGAACTGATACAGGCTCCTACACCCGCTCTGGTTGCGGGCCTGACTAATACGGATCTCCAGGTAGCTGACAAGCTCTCGCCACAGATTCGTCCTGCTGCTTCCGCTACCCTGTTCTCCGCTAGGGACCAGCGCGGAACGCCAGCGCCCCGCCCAGCTCCTTCCGTCCGGGTGTCAAGTTCCGACAAGTCTTCTCGCCGGACGCGCTCCCGCTCTCGGGTACGAAGCAGTCGCCTCCGCTCTGCTGCGGTGCGAGTTACTCCCCGTCTTCAGTCCGAGCGAACCTCAGCTGTTAGACATCGTTCACGCTCGAGCGACAGGTCTACTCGCCCGAGGACCGATTACTACCGGTCGGAATCCAGCCGACATTCGCGGACACAGTACAGGCATGACTCTGCTTTGCGTTCAGCTTCGCGCCATTTCAGACGTTCCCGGTCCCCGCATCGCCGCCCCCGCTCCCGTTCCTCTCGGCGGAGTGCCGCTCGTCGCCCGCGACACCGTCGTAGGTCAGGAGTTCGGGCTTCCCGCTCAGCGTCGAGTGCTTCACGGGACCATTCATCTAGCAGACACTGGCGGCGCCACGCACCAGTGAGAAGATCTCCTCCACCAGCTACGACCGTTACCCGCCCCAGTGACGGGAGTCTTCCTCCTCGTTTGGGAGTGGACCCGATTCCCCACTCAGTTCCGGCAGAAGAGGACACCCTTAGTCTGAACCCCGAGGAATCGATGTCGGCACTACTACAGGTGGCCAGCCCCGCCCCGTCCAATCCCTCGTGTGGTGACGAGGAATTCCCGCCGGCTGCCATTGGACATAGGTTAGAGACACTGCGGGCCCTTGATGAAGCGGCACGGCTTATCGCGGCTTGCCTCCCTGCAGAAGACTGCCCTCCCTCTCCAGTTCTTAAAAAGAAAGCGTCCGCCTTTGTGGACGCAGAACGACAGGCCAAGCGATTCAAGTCTCTCCCCCAGCCGCCGGGTTTCCGGGAGTTACGTGATGCGTTTTCTGCTCATCTTGCGCAAGGGGCATGCGGTACAGGATTCTTCTCAGACTCCAAGTGGCCGACAGGTATAGACATCGCCTTCCGGCAGTCATGGTATGCGGGCCATACACAACACTTTTCCTGCCCTCTACCGACAGCGGACCCCGCGGCAGTGGCGTTCTCTGGGACTTCCTTACGTCAGTCTCTCCTCCCCGGGGTAGAACAGACCGCGACACTCATTAGGAACACCCTGGCAGCAGCGGGATTTCTAGATTTGGTCACGCAAGCCATCGTCCGACGTGTAGAGGACTCCTGGCATCCGTCAATTTCGCCTCTGCTGGGAGACCTGCTCGCCCTAGCAGTTTCGGGGAACCGCGCTGTATATCATGTCGCTGTCAACTCCATGGCAGCCGCCTCTAACTGCGACTTACTGCGTCGAGATGCGATTCTCTGTTCCTGTCCCATTCCGCTGGATGTGAAGACTCAGCTTCGGCAGGCGCCCCTCGGCGGTGACTTACTGTTCGGCCCCACCTGGCTCGCTGTAAAGGAAGCTAACAAGGACGCCTGGCCCAACCGCCCAGCTCCAACTTCCTTTCGACCAACCCGCAAGGCTCCGGGTCGCCCCCTGCGGACTGCTAGACCCACCGCCCGCCCGTTCACCAGAGGTGGTCGCCTACCCCCCAGAGCTCCAGCCTTTCCTCGCGCCCGCCCTTTCCCCAGTACCGAGCCTCCCCCATCCCTCCCCGCCCGCACCTGGCCCAGACCTGCCCGGCGCCCCGGGCGGGGCCGGGCGCACTGACTTTCTCCCCCTCCGGCCCCCGCCGACCTCGTCCGGAGTTCCGGTCGGCGGGAGGCTGGCGCTTCACAGCGAAGCCTGGCGCTCGCTGTTTCCGGACGACCCGTGGATTCTCTCTACCATTACTCAGGGACTACTGATCTCCTTCCGGTCCCCACCTCCCGTGCGCCGGAGCCCGGGGTGGACTACAGTTCCTTCAGACCAGCTCAGAGCCGAAGCTCTCCGCGGCGAAGTTTCCTCCCTGCTTCAGAAGTCCGCCACGGAGGTGGTGGTCCGGCACGACTCCCCAGCCTTCTACAGTCGGCTCTTTGTGGTGCCCAAGCCGGGCGGCAAGTGGCGCCCCGTCATAGACCTCTCGGCGCTGAACAAGTTCATCGTCGCTCCGGCCTTCCGCATGGAGACTGCGCGGGCCCTTCGCTCAGCGGTACAGCTGATGGACTTTGCGGTCAGCCTGGACCTCTCAGATGCTTACCTGCACGTACCCATGCATCCTGCTTCCAGACGTTACCTACGCTTTGCCTTCGAGGGGGTCGTCTATCAGTTCCGCGCGCTCCCCTTCGGCCTCAACCTCAGCCCCTGGGTCTTCACTCGCCTCATGGACGCAGTGGTAGCCAGAGCCCGTCGAAGTTCCACGAGCCCTACGTCGAACTACTTGGACGACCTACTTTTGAGGAACCAGGACGAGCGCTCCCTGAGGGAAGACCGAGATGCTCTGCTTCAACTTCTCGAGAACCTGGGCTTCCTGGTCAACCTTGGCAAGTCCGACCTCATTCCCGCACGCCATTTTATTCACCTCGGTATGGAGTTCCTCACCGACCACAATACCGTCAGACTGCCGGAGAAGCGCATCCAGAAGTTGGCGACTCTAGCTCGGCAGGTGTCCCAGTTGACGACGCTTCCAGCCAGGCAGTGGCTTCAGCTGTTAGGTCTGATCAGCGCGGCTGCGGACCTGCTACCGCTAGGACGTCTCTACTCCCGCCCTCTGCAACTGCATCTCCTCCTTCACTGGCGACCGTCGTCGCCCGACCTCGAGGCCCCGATTCCAGTACCTGCCATGCTCCGTCCCCACCTGCTGCGCTGGGCGGATCCTTCCTGGCTCGCGACGGGAGTGCCGCTGTCCTCACTGCCGCCCACTCTCTCGCTCTGCGTCGACGCAAGCCTCGCAGGTTGGGGAGCTCACCTCCTTCCGTCGTTCGAGACTGCCTCCGGCCTGTGGCCTCTGGAATCGCTGTCCAAACACATCAACTGGTTAGAACTGAAGGCAGTATGGCAAGCTCTCCTGGCCTGGGAGCACCGCATCCGACATCAGGAACTGTTGGTTCTCTCGGACAACTCCACGGTCGTCTCGTACATCCAGAAGCAAGGCGGGACCCGCTCTCCATCCCTTTGCATACTACTCTACCAGGTGCTCCGCTGGTGCGAGGATCGGGACATCTCTCTTCGCGCACGTCACATTCCGGGTCATCTGAATGTGCTGGCCGACTCCCTCTCCCGACGCGGTCAACTGCTCCATACAGAGTGGGCGCTGCGACCCGACATCTTTCGACTGATCGCCGTAACCTGGGAGGCTCCCATGATCGACCTCTTCGCCACGAGGTGGAATCGACAGCTTCCCCTCTTCGTTTCACCCATTCCAGACCCTCTGGCCTGGGCAGTCGACGCTCTATCCATCTCTTGGGACGGCCTGGTCGCCTACGCCTACCCGCCCACCGTACTAGTCCCCAAGGTCCTACTCAAGCTCAGAGGGTGCAACACGATCCTGTTCCTGGTGGCGCCATTTTGCTGGACCAAGTCATGGACAACCGACCTCCTGAACCTTGCCACGGCTCCCCCGCTACCGCTCCCCACACCGCGGACGATGCTCAAGCAACCATGGCAGCAGCTGTTCCACCCGTGCCCCGAGCGTCTCCTCCTCCACGCCTGGAGGTTGTCCGGCAAGCCCTCGCAGCTAGAGGCTTCTCAGGTGCGGCAGTGGACGCGATCGCTACAGCTCGTCGAGCCTCGACCAGACGAGTCTACGAAGGCAAGTGGAGAGTCCTCTGCGCCTGGTGTGACGACAGACACCTTCACCCCATCGGCTTGACAACTCCCCAGTTGGCGGATTTCTTCATCTGGCTTTTCAGCGACCAGCAGTTAGCACCGATCACCATCCGGGGCTACCTGGCCATGATTGCCGACACGTACAGACACTTGGGACTGCCCGACCCGGGTTCCTGCAAGGACCTAGCCGACCTGATGGCCCACTTCGGTCTACAACGTCCTGCCCGCCGATCCCTGGTGCCACGATGGGACCTGTCCTGGGTACTCACTTGGCTCAACTCGCCCCGTTTCGAACCGATCCAGTTGGCGCGGTTGCCGGACGTGACTAGGAAGACCTGCTTCCTTTTGGCCCTCGCGTCAGCCTCCAGAGTCAGCGAACTGCACGCACTTTCAGCACGCCCCGCCTGCTTACAGTTTCGGGCTGATGGCTCGGTTCAGCTGCTTCCTGACCCGGCCTTCCTAGCCAAGACCAGATCGCCTTTGACGGCCCCTCAACTGGTCACCATTCAACCATTACGAGACCCAAGCTCCACCCGGGAGTCCAGACAACAGGACCCGGTGCGAGCCTTACGTGTGTACCTGCGCCGGACCAAGCCGATACGCAGGGAACGCACCCGCCTTTTCCTTCCTCTGTCCCCAGGTAGAAACGACATCTCGGCCCAAACGATATCCTCTTGGCTCCGGTGGGTGATACGATCAGCCTACCAGGAGCTTGCCCCGGATACAGCCAAACGCATGAGCATCAGGGCACACGAGATCAGAGCCATGGCCACCAGCCTAGCATTCGACCGGAACTGTGCGGTCAAAGACATTGTGGCGGCCGTGGGCTGGCGAGCGGAGACCACCTTCGCACGCTTCTACCTGAGGGACCTCTCCAGCCAGCGCCAGAACCTATCGCTGGTGGGGGACATCGTGGCGGCGCAACACTCCCTCCCGGCGCCCTAGGCGCCGTAAGTATCTTTGCTAAAATTAGAGGGAGGTTGCGGGAGGGTGGCCGACTCGAGCGGCCAGGATGGCAGGGGATGGGGTCGCTATGGCGGCACCCGCCTCCTCCTCGGGATTCTTCCTTTAAGTAATACCATCGGTAATGTGTTTTGAGAAAACAAATGTATTTTTCATTAAAATGTATTTTTTTGAAAAATACTTACCGATGGTATTACTCGAAGGTCCCTCCCACCTGCCCCGCTTGCCGCTGGTTCGCTAAGAAAACTGACTGGCGTATGAGTGGTGTGGCGCATGCGTGGTTGAACCGGAAGGGAGGCTACCCGGGTTTCCGTCTAGGCTATGGCGCCCCTCACCTGCCATCATGACCATACTCGTACACAACAATTTTGGGCTAAAATTAGACTAGCTAAGAAACCATTTCCTTTAAGTAATACCATCGGTAAGTATTTTTCAAAAAAATACATTTTAATGAAAAATACATTTTATCTCATTAATCCCTTGGGTTGCAATTCTGAACATTTCATTTGGAGGCGACGTTTGAAGACTGCATTTGAAGAGATCTTGATTGTGTGGAGCCAGAAGCACTCGGCGACTAGAGACACATTGCTGTTCTGGCACCATCTTTGAACTGTCGCAGTTTATCGGTATCTTTTATAGTATGACAGGGTGAAATGGCCCAACCCTTTGGCTGTCGCACAGGAATCGTGACAAAAGTGCTGACAGCCAAAAGTTTAATGAAAATGTACGCATATTTGCTGGCCAGAGAGGTACACACTATTTTTCGATGATTTCAGCAAGAGGCATAGATTCTAGTGGGCCCCCACAACTGCGGGGGCCCATGAGGATCTATGTCTTGCAGTTGTGAGTCTGTTGCAACTAAGGCTGTTAATAATCACCTTGCACATTCAGCCACTGGTACCATAAACACAACCCTTGGCTGTGTGTGCAAGGGAATTGCTCAAGTTGGTCAGTGAGCTGCAAGCAAATATTGATGGTACCTCTAGCGACAGACTATTGTGACAGCACAAGCACCAAAAGTAGATACGAAAACAGTACAGTGTAAACTGGGCAGTGGGCAGATGTTCACATCTGCACGGGACATAGACGACCCCGCCCTCCACGAGTCGCCTGCTGCCTTGCAGGCCTGGCCGCTTGGCTGCGGAAAGGCTAAGGGAGGAAACCCCTGACATCAAAGCCCCCGTGTCTCCGGGGAAGGCTTTTGAGCCAGAGACTAGGACAAGGACAGTCTGATATAAAACCTACGACCCGAGGACCTCGATGCCATCGTCCCAGCTTGCTAGGCCATGGCAGATGAACCAAGGGTTTAAAGGGTGGGGCCAGTACTGCGCACACTGCACTCCACCAAAAAGCTCCACCGCGCAGGCTTTAGGAAACGTCCACGGACCATGACACTGACCATTCCAAGTCCTGTAGCGATGGGCGAGGGGCGAAACGGCAGGTGAAAGATGTCACTGGAAGCCGCAGTCTCAAACCTGCATGCAGGCGGTTCAGGATATTGGTCGCCTGATGTTGACCTGGGGATGACAACATCACTCGGCACACCCTGAACGACCAAGCAGCCTTCTCTAGGGACAGCACTGCTTGCTCCACACGGAGAGGGGCCTAGAAAAGGTGGCCTAACCAAAGCTCGTCCCCTCGCAACCCCAGTTGGCTAGCCGCGGTCAACGGGCATCTTCTCATGCGGTCAAAAAACAAGAAAGAATAACGGATCCACTCTGATGACGACCACGACCGGACTCAACGTAGCATGCTGGAACATCCGAACCATGCTCGACAAAGCAGACAGCGGACACCCCGAACGTCGCTCCGCCCTCATTGCCCATGAATTGCGGAGGTTAAACATTGACATCGCCGCGCTCAGCGAAGTACGCCTTCCGGACGAAGGCAGCCTCCAAGAACTTGGCGCTGGGTACACCCTCTACTGGTCAGGCAGGCCTGCATCAGAAAGACGGCTCTCAGGCGTGGGTTTCATGGTCAAGACCTCCATTGCGACTAAGCTGGAAAACCTACCAACGGGTCATTCAGACCGCATCATGTCCATGCGCCTCCCACTGAGACACCAGCAACACGTCACCCTTCTCAGTGTGTACTCCCCAACCCTCTTGGCAGAGCCTGCTGAAAAGGACAAGTTTTACACTGACCTGCGCAGCCTCATACAGAGCACCCCTGCAGACGACAAAGTCATCATCCTTGGCGACTTCAACGCCAGAGTGGGCCAGGACTCTGAAGCCTGGAAAGGAGTCCTCGGCAAGCATGGCGTGGGGAACTGCAATGACAATGGCCGCCTACTGTTGGAGTTCTGTGCAGAGCAGCAACTGGTCATCACCAACACTACTTTTCAGCAAAAGGACAGTCGAAAGACCACCTGGATGCATCCTCGCTCCAAGCACTGGCACCTTATCGACTATGTCCTAGTGCGTCAGAGGGACCGCAGTGACGTCCTCCTCACCAGAGTGATGCCCAGCGCAGAGTGCCACACTGACCACCGCCTTGTCCGCTGCAAACTCAGGCTCCACTTCAAGCCAAAACCCAAGAAATGGGGGCCCCCCAAGAAAAAGCTTGATGTTGCGAGCCTTCAGCGTGACGACGTGAAAGCTGCCTTTCAGACAGATTTACAGCGCAGGCTCAAAGACACAGCGGACCCAGCAGACTCCTCCCCTGAAACACTTTGGGAAGAACTGAAAACTGCTATTGCAAAATCCTCTGCAGAAGTCTTGGGTTTCGCTAGAAAGAAGAATAAAGACTGGTTTGACGAAAACGATGTAGAGATCCAGGAACACCTAGCAAAAAAAAGAGCCGCCCATCAGGCCCACCTAGCCCAGCCTTCCTGCCCTGTGAAGAAGTCTGCCTTCCGCCTCGTCTGCAGCAGTCTCCAGCGCAAGCTCAGAGATCTCCAGAATGAGTGGTGGACCAGACTTGCACAGAGGACCCAGCTTTGCGCAGACAATGGTGACTACAGGGGCTTCTACGAAGCATTGAAAGCAGTGTATGGCCCCAGGCACCTGGTACAAAGTCCCCTGCGAAGCGCGAATGGCCAGGCACTCCTCACAGATAATACCTCCATCTTGAACCGCTGGTCGGAATACTTTCAGAGCCTCTTCAGCGCTGAGCGCACTGTTCAAGAAGCAGTCGTCCTACAAATCCCACAGCTCCCAGTAAAAGTTGAATTGGACGAACCGCCCACCGCTGAAGAGACCCTCACAGCCATCCACCAGCTCAAGAGTGGCAAAGCAGCAGGCATTGATGGAATACCGCCAGAGATCTGGAAACATGGAGGCACAGCACTGCACAACAAGCTCCATGACCTCTTTCTCTGCTGCTGGGAGGAAGGAACACTACCAAAGGATCTCCGTGATGCAGTCGTTATCACCCTGTACAAGAACAAAGGTGAGAAGTCTGACTGTTCCAACTATCGGGGAATTACACTGCTGTCCATTGCTGGGAAAATCCTTGCAAGGCTGCTCCTGAATCGGCTGGTACCTGCCATCGCTGAAGACCAACTCCCAGAGGGCCAGTGTGGCTTCAGAGCAAACAGGAGCACCACCGATATGGTCTTTGTGCTGAGACAGCTACAGGAGAAGTGCCGCGAGCAGAACAAAGGGCTGTACGTAACGTTTGTCGACCTAACAAAAGCGTTCGACACTGTGAGCAGGCAAGGCATGTGGCAGATCCTGGAGCGACTTGGCTGTCCCCCAAAGTTCCTCAACATGATTGTCCAGCTACACGAGGACCAGCAAGGTCAGGTCAGACTCAACAATGACCTCTCAGAACCATTCCCCATTCTCAACGGCGTTAAGCAGGGCTGCGTGCTGGCACCGACCCTCTTCACCATCTTTTTTAGCATGATGTTGAAGCAGGCCACAGTGGACCTCGATGATGACGATGCAGTGTACATCAGGTATCGTCTCGATGGCAGCCTGTTCAACCTCAGACGACTGCAGGCCCACACGAAAACCCTAGACCAACTGATCCGTGAGCTGCTTTTTGCTGATGATGCTGCCCTCGTTGCACACACAGAGAGAGCCCTGCAGCGCATCACGTCCTGCTTCGCAGACGCTGCCCAGCTCTTTGGACTCGAGGTCAGTCTGAAAAAGACAGAGGTCCTCCATCAGCCGGCACCCAAGACAGTGTATCGCCCTCCTCACATCACCATCGGCGAGTCTGAACTAAAGTCAGTGCACCAGTTTACTTACCTTGGCTGCATTATCACGTCGGACGCCAAGCTGGACAAGGAGCTTGACAGCAGGCTGGCAAAAGCGAACAGCGCTTTCGGGCGACTTTTCAAGCGGGTGTGGCACAATCAACAGCTGAAAACAGGCACCAAGATCAGCGTGTACAGAGCTGTGGTCCTCACCACCCTGCTGTATGGTTCCGAGTCCTGGGCCCTCTACCGCAGCCAACTACGACTCCTCGAACGCTTCCACCAGCGCTGCCTGCGTACCATCCTGGGCATTCACTGGAGTGACTATGTCACCAATGTCGAGGTCCTTGAACAGGCTGAAACCGTGAGCATCGAGGCTTTGCTGCTGCGGACACAGCTCCGCTGGGCGGGGCATGTCTCCAGGATGGAGGATCATCGCCTACCAAAGATCACCCTGTTCGGCGAGCTTGCTACTGGACACCGTGACAGAGGGGCACCAAAGAAGAGATACAAAGACTGTCTCAAGAAGTCACTTAGTGCCTGCCAAATCGACCACCACCAGTGGTCTTCGCTTGCTGTGGACCGTGACACCTGGCGCTCCACTATTTACAAGGCAGCTGTCTCCTTTGAGGACTCTCGCAGAGCTAGCCTTAAGGACAAGCGGCTCAGGAGAAAGAACAGAGATGCCGCAACTCAGAACTCTGGCCATACCTTCCCCTGCAGCCACTGCGGTCGAACCTGCCTGTCCCGGATTGGCCTCCGCAGCCACGAACAAGCCTGCAGACGTCGTGGGCAACTCCTATAAAATCTTCGTTCGCGAAGTCCAGCCAAGAGAGAGAGACAGTGTAAACATGACCATGAAGTTTGCATGGAATATTCCCCAGCCCATCTCCAATTGCATTAACGCTTTTAACCCCACTGCCACATTTCCCAGATTTGGGAGGTGTTAATGAACGACTTATGTACCAGTTACAGGAAATGGATCGACGGTGATAATTCACGGGTACTGGTAGTGCCAGATTAGCTTGGCGCCAAACTAATCTGGTGCTACCCTTGAATTATGGTCAGTTCATCTCCTGGTGTAGTGTCGGGGCTAAATGAGTCAACCAGTAAATGCACTTTTACATGAAGCCACCAATACCGTTTTCGGTACTATCGGCTGCATGCACAAGAGAGATATGTCTTTTCTATTTGTCTGACAATGTGCTATCTTAATACAGTATGTGCGGAGCTAGCGGTTTCTGCCTGTTATTGCACGATTCAGCTCACAGGACTGCTGAAGCTGTACTGAATTGGTTTTTTTTTGGTTTTTTTTTTGTTGAGGGGGAGTGGGGGTGCAAAAAAACAAAATTGTTGCTGACAAATAATAAGTGGTCCCAGTTGCGGGCTAGAGCCGGTTTCCCTTGATGTAGGGATGCAATCTCCGTCAGCAAGAATTGTAGATTCTGATGAGTCCGTGCAGCTACACGGACACGTGAGGCTCATTGCCTGTAGCTCTTGAAATTGGATGTGTGTTGCTAATTGGTCTTGGGTTTATTTAGCGTATTAGACCGGCTGGCGACATACATTCAATATTCTGTTTATTTTTTTTTTTTCACTGAAGCAGTGCAGGCACGTCCTGAGAAAGTCTTGTTGCTGTCGGGACGTTAAGCAATGTACCATCTTGCAGATGGCGTGGGATGCGTGAGCGAACTGGCTTTACCACCTGAACTATATGTGGGCCCCTTTATGCATTCTGTTAACTCATTCTGCCCACGACATGCAACAGCAAGATATGGCTCAACCACGATAGTTAAAGGGTGGTGGCAGAATAGCTTGGTGCCTATAGGCGCCAAGCTATTTTGCCACCACCCTTGAACTATCATGGTTGATCTGTCTTCTGAATTGTAATGCCGTCTTTAGAGGATAACTCCAAAACATGGCTATTTTGTACCTCGGGCACAATGAGTTAATACTGGCTATTATGTCAGACTTACCAAATTTTATAACCCCTCCACTGCCAGCAAATTTTATAACCCCTCCACTGCCAGTAGTTGTAGATCATGTTTTGAAACATTTGTTAACCCATATCATACTGAGGCTAAAAGCTTCAAATTTGTACACTGCCATATGCAAGCTACATAATAGTACTTACAGATAAGGATATAGACCGATGGCTTTAGTTCAAGGGTGGTGCCAGATTAGCTTGGCGCCTAGAGGCGCCAAGCTATTCTGGCACTACCCTTGAACTTGTTTAGTCAAACTTATTTCACGCACTGGTGAATTTCGAATGATAAGGGTTAACTTGACATTAAAGATTTCCAGCCGTCGGAGGAACATGACTACAAAGTAGTTTCAGCAAGAGGCACAGATCTGCATGGACCCCCAATGCCGAGTGGCACATGAAGATATATGTCTCTCGCAGTTGGATTGTTTTCACTTTCTTGTCGGCAGTGAAGGGGCTAACAGTCACTCGTGCTTGCTAAAACGCATCATATAATATACTCTTTCTTGTTTGCTATGCTGTAAATATTTGTTCTGCTATGAACAAGTGTACTTGTGCGTTCAATACAAATGCGAGTTCACTGCAGACTGTGTGGAGTCGAAGCTATGTAATGTGCAGTGTATAGTACAGGTCTGTAAAATGGTTGTTTCACTGTTAAATGACTTCCCTTTGATAGTTCTATCAAATGGAAGTCACTTAGTTCTGGGAGTTGTCGAGTTCAAATATATTTTATTCGTTTTCACAAGTGTTGTGCATTTGAGTTGTTGGCATAGGTGATGAGTACAATGTTTAAAGAGCCAAGATCAACATAAAACTGGTTTCATTCCTTTGTGTTCTTTAAACGGACTTTGCAGGGGTATTTTCACTGTATCTTTGTTTTTACATGTATTTAGAAGTAACATGTAATCTCTTTCATCTCTTGCAGCATGTTGTAAGGGAGTGGTTTGAAATAATAAAATTAATGTTGTTGTCAATGATAATCTGAGTGTTTAGTTTTGGTCTCATGAATATTAACCTATTAAATCGTGAGGCTGAAATTTTTCAAATTTGTGAGGTGTCCTATGAAGGCTACATTACAGTTCAGGAGATGGATCGACCATGATAATTCAAGGGTGGTGGCAGAACAGCTTGGCAATGCTGGGCGCCGAGCTGCTCTGGCACCACCCTTAAACTATTATGGTCAAATGTATCTCGTATTAACAGTGGTTCGGGGTTAAAAGGGCCAGCTTTTAATGCCCCTTTGGTAGCATTTTTGTCATGAATCTAGCAGGAATTATGGCGACAAACCGCTACTGACAACTAAAGTGTTAACCTATGAATGGGACCAGCAAGATGCAAAGATTCTCATAAGCTCCTGCAGACTGCGGGGGGAGGGGAGGTGGGCTCATGAGGATCTATGCCTCTTGCAGCTGGTCTGGGCTTGCTCTTATGCCGAGTAGCAGTCGCTTTTTTTGTCTACTGTATTGAAAATACGGTAGACTTTGGGACGGGGCTGGTCGGAGCGCGTTCCGTAGAATGCAAAGGACATAAAAGGCAGGCGGGCCTCATAGTCTGGCAAAGAAGTAACATGAAAAAAAAATGATGTCACGTCTAGCTACTCTAACCTTGCTGTTGAACGTTATATTGGCGTGTAGCACGGTATCCGTATGTGCGTATGGATGTGTGTGTGTGTGTGCATATGTATGTAAACACAAGAATATTTATGTACACACAAGCTTGAAACTTGGCGAAATATTCAAGGGGTGGCTAAGAGAACCCCTGAGCATATTGTAATCGGAATGGATGTCTCATTGAAGACGCAAAAGACCGTTTATGGAAAGTCGGTTGACCCAGATTAGAGTCAGTAAATTTTGTCATATTTACTTGAAATGTTGGCTATGGCTAGTTTGGAAAACGGCACTGGAAGAGTTAGTTGGCCAGCTTTGTACCTCTTCAACTTTTTGAATAATAATTCATTTTTGCAAGTTTTGGAGCCACATTATACTCCCATCAAACAGTCAGCCCTGGAAGAGGCTGTGTGAAAGAAAACAGTCAGCCCTGGAAGAGGCTGTGTGCCGTTCGGATGAGTGACAAACATAAAATTGATCAATGTGTACATGGCATCGTGGGACTAGCGATGCCATGACATGAAGCCTATAGTGACGTCATTTTGCTGCTCATGCTATTCTTCTTAATTCCTGTCGCCACTACAGCCCACAGCATGTACTAATGGTGGGAAGTGCCGTGTGTCCGTCTTTATTTGCGTGCGCCAGTGTGTGTTGATCAGAGGTTGGGTTAGAGAGGAGGGAAACAGATGAAAAGGATAAGCTTAAAAATATGAACAACTCTGAATGTTCCTAAAAGAAAAACGTATGTGAGCTCCAAACAATACGGTAGACTTTATTGTTATTTTTATGGTCACCTTTACGTTTATTTGACATGTACATATGTAATGAAAGTCATGGTCTTTCAGTTTCATTGGCTGTCAGCATTGTTTTTTTTCATGATGATTTCTGCAGGAATCATCGCGACAAAGACCGTTACGGACAGCCAAAGGGAGAATATCACGGTTTCTCTGCATTGTTTTGCAAATGAGACTGATGAAAGAAAATGGCAAAAGCAAAGCAGATCGGTTTTGTCTGATTGTTTTATTCATAACGTCCGTGAGGAAAAAAAAAAAGTGATATGTGTACTGTCAACACTTTCAGCACTTCAATACTTGCCTTCAGGGGACTAAGATTTTTGGTGTCTACAGTGTACGTTCTATCGTTTGTTCTGTGTACATGTACATCAAGATTTGTACAGTGATGAACTCTTTGTACAAATTGTATATTTCTGTAAATCAGAATAAAGACTTGCAAGAAGCTATGTTCAGAGTTTCATGCTGGTTTAAGACTCATGTACACACACCAAAACGCGCACACCCACCCACAAAGATGAACCTGCAGTCACTGACAGCACCAAACTAATCTGACATTACCCTTGAGTTATAATGGTCGATACACCTTTTGCTGTAGTGCATTCAGGCCAAGTGGCAATGAACAAATTGTTTTGCAATCTGTTTTGCAATCTCTTATAAGTAAACATTCACTCCTGCTCTCTCAGTTTGTAGGAATAATAAATAATTAGGGCACACACACAGATCCTGCTCTCTCAGTTTGTAGGAATAATAAATAATTAGGGCACACACACAGATCAACTGCCATGATCACCGTAAACCATACACCACCCCCCAGTTATACAATAAACATCAGCAAGTCTTCATAAGAGGTAATGAACAAATTGGTTTACAACGACTTATAATGATAGGTAAACAGTCTATGTAGCTGTGTTAGTAAACAAGGACAATAAACACACATGCACACAGATGCACATGTGTGGAACATTAAATGCCATGATTACAAAAAGTCCAAAGAAATTCCCAACGAAGAAAGGTATTTAGAAAGAACTAGTACAAAACATACAGTGTTATACCTGTCCTTTCTAAGCATGTTTCATTGGTAATTTATTTACACAACCTGACTGGTCGGATTTACAAAACGTTTGCTTTCCTCTCACACAAAACATCACAAAGTTTACAAACTCTGCTTTCCTTTCACACTAAACAAAAATTACAAATTCTTTTATACATCACTGTCGCCAGTAAACATGAGGATTTTTCTGAAACTTGGCCAGACATTTCTCGGAACACAAAAATGCCTCCACAGGAATGAGAGTCTCCCCGGCTGTGTTCCACGCCTTCACTGTGTGTGAGATTCGCCTGAGGTCAAATCTTGTCAGGACACGGGCGCAGGTCTCGAAACAGTACCGTCCACACCAGCAGAGGCGTGCATTGTTCAGGTAGTGAATCAGGTGTGGCAGGAGAACCTCCTCGCAGTACTCCACTCTGGGGACAGAGTATCATACGGCAATTCCTCCCCCAAAAGAAACACAACTCATTCAGCCCTGACGCACTACAGCAGGAGATGGGTCGACCATGATAATTCAAGGGCAGTGCAAGATTAGCTTGGCGCCTGTTGGCGCCAAGCTAATCTGGCACTGCCCTTGAATTATCATGGTCGATCCATCTCCTGCAACAGGTGCATAGTCATTAGATGACGCCTCCAAAATTTGGGAAATATGGCCGTCGGGCTGAACGAGTTAAAGGACAAGTGCCCCAGTAAGCCAAAGACCCTCTGGCCTCAGACCAAAGTCAGCCACAGAGGGCCCGTGCACAGCAGTGCGAGGGCCCACTGCAGTTGACACTGGCCCAGGGATCATGCCTTGGGACAACAATTCAACTGTGCTGTATGATCTGTCATAAGCATGTTTCTGTCTTTGTTGTGAGTTTCTTCACATTTTGCACACTTGGCGCTCACCTTTTTGTCCTGGATACAGGATTGTATAGCCCTGCGCTTAATCAGCTTTATCTCTGGGAGGCAAAGCTAGCACATTCATCCTTAACCCCTTCAGTGCCAGTGGATACAGATTGTGTTTCTTTGTTAAGTGTTTATCAGCCATCACGTACCCTCCGTTCCTCCAGTGAAAAACTTTTTAAAATCCCGAAGCTTAACATGAAAACTGCCGGGGAACATTCTTTCACCTTTTTAGTCCCAAGTGTGTGGAACTCACTGCCAAATGAAATGCGGAATCTGCCCACATTGTCACAGTTCAATGCTCACTTAAAGACTTTTCTTTTCTGTCGGCCATTTAACGTTTAGCTCACCTTTAGCTAACTGCTGACTGCCTTTTATTCTGATTTTGGAGGGAAGTGGATGTAAGGTGCTGGGAAGGGATGGGGTGGGTTAAAGTAGTGTATAATTGTGCGTGTGTCTGAGAGAGAGGGTGTGCTGTTGTGCATGCGCAGTGAGTCCAGTGTTTTCCTGGAGAACAGTGCTATACAAGATTTATTATTATTATTATTAATTCAACACAAAATGAATTTTTCCTCTAAAATATATTTTTTCGAAAAATACTTACCGATGACATGACTATATGGAAGTGTCTACTACTTACTCAATTTTAGCCTAAGAACCTGTTGTGCTACGACACAACCTGGGAGGCACTCAGGGAACCCCTAGAGGGGCCGAGAGTTGTCTTCCGTTACTGCCCATTCGGTTCGAAGTCACGAGGTGACCAACCAGTCGGGATACTTAGCTCACCAGTGGCAAGCGGGGCAGGTGGGAGGGTCGTCCGAGTCATGTCATCGGTAAGTATTTTTTTAAAAAATACATTTTAGAGGAAAAATTCATTTGTTTGCTCAAAATACATTACCGACGACATGACTATATGGAAGAATTGTGATAAGGAGGAGGGTGCTGTGCCACCCTGTCCAAAGACGGTAGTTGCATAGCAGAGATCCGTATCAGGATAGGTACAGCAACATCCGCAATGGCCAGGCTGGACAGGATATGGCGAAGTAACTCCATCAGCTTCACCATCAAGTACAGGCTTTACAAGTCCCTCATAGTGTCTATTCTACTCTACGGCTGTGAGACTTGGACACTGCTTGCAGACTCAGAAAAGAAAATCCAGGCCTTTGAGAACAAGTGCCTGAGGAAGTTGCTCCGCATCTCGTACCGCGAGCACAAGACCAACGAATATGTACGGAGCATCGTCACTTCCCTGGTGGGCCCACATGAACCCCTTCTGGCAACCGTGAAACGGCGCAAGCTTGCTTGGTTTGGCCACGTGACCCGACACAACACCTTGTCCAAGACTATCCTCCAAGGCACTCTCGAAGGAAGTCGTCGGCGAGGTCGTCAGAGAAAGAGTTGGGTCGCAAACATAAAAGAATGGACCGAACTCGAGATGTCAGACTTGCTTGCCACCGCCCAAAATAGAACTCAGTGGAGAGCACTGTCTGTTGCTGCTGCCTTTCAGTCCCCCCAACGCCCAGTTCGGGCAAGGGACTGATGATGATGATGATGATGCTGTGCCCAAACACCGCCGCAGACGGGTTAAGTCAGAGCCATCCTCCTTGCCGCAAACTCCCGACAATTTTAGCTAAGTGTGTACCTACGGCGCCTGTGGTCCCGGGAGGGAGTGTTGCTCTGTGGTGATGTGTCCCACCAGTGCGAGACTGTCTCGCTGGCCTGCCCGATCCCGGAGGTATAAGTGGCCAAAGGCCGATCCTGCCTGCCAGCCCACAGCCACCCCGATGTCCTTGACAGCGCCGCTCCGGTTGAAAGCGACGCTCGTGGCCGTGGCTCATACCTCGTGTGCGCGTATCTTCAGCCTCTTTGCTCCTTCCGGGGAGAGGTCCCGTTAGGCGGACCGTAAGACCCAGCGTAGCCAGGAAGATAACATCTGGGCTGTACGCAGTTCTGCCGGGATTCAACGGCAGAAAGAGGGGTGAGAGTCCCCTCCGGACGGCTTTGGGTCAGTGTCGGCAAACGCTTAGGGCGCGCACGGCAACTTGTTGCCTTGTCTCCCAGGGGAAGGTCATATCTCTCAGAGGCTGGAAGGTGAACACCAGTGGCGTGGCCAGAGGAGACCTAGTCTGGGCAAGGTAGGCAAGGTGCGTGAGTAGCTGCACGGAACCATCCATTCTGGACTGCAGGCAGGCAGGGCGCGCTGACAGCGCGTGTAGCTCGCTTACACGGGCCGCTGTGGCAAGGGCTAACAGGAAACATGTCTTATGAGTCACCACCGTGAAGTGGGCCAAGGGCAGCGGTTCGCATCTGGCAGCGTGAAGCCACGTCAAACCCCCAGCAAGGTCCCAGTGAGGAAGAGCGAGCGGGACACTGTACGCTGCAGGCCGAAGTGAGTCCTAAGGTCGGCGATGTCTTTGCAGGCGCCAGGGTCCGGGCGGCCGAGCTGCCGGCAGGTGTCAGCAAACAAGGACAGGTAAACCCTGATGGAGATAGGGGCTAACCTTTGGTCTCCGAAGAGCCAGAGGAAGAAGTCCACGAGCTGGGGATTCGTCAATTCTCTGGGGAGAGGCGCTGGTCAACGCACCAGGAGCACAGTACTCGCCATCTTCCCTCGTAGACGCGCCTGGTCGAGGGTCTGCGGGCTGTAGTGAACACCTCCACTGCTGCACTCGAGAAGCCTCTGGCGGCGAGGGCTTGCCGCACAAACTCCAGGCGTGAAGGAGGAGACGCTCCGGACACGGGTGGAACAGCGGCTGGCGGGGTTACTGAGCAACGTGCTCAGCGTGGGTAGGGTTCCATCCATCAGGGGGGAGGGGGGGGGGGGGGAGGGGTGGTCCTGTGGCAAGGCTGGAAGAAAAGCGCATCGACTGCCCAGGTAAGGGGGTCTGGAATGGAGGGGATGAAGAGGGGAAGCTGGTGAATCCACCATCGTGGCAAATAGGTCGATCCTCAGCGTCTCCCAGATCGCAGATCTGAACGATGTCCCTGTGTAGCGTCCACTCCTTGCGTAGCAACGGCCGCGCCAGGAGAGAGCATCGGCCAAGACGGTCAGGTGGCAGGGGATGTGTTGAGCTCGGGGGGAAGCTGCGGTCCTCGCACCAGCGCATCAGACGGTAGCGGAGCATGCACAGGTCGGTGAGCGCGTACCGCCCTGCTTCCGAATGTAGGAACCACGGTCGCGTTGTCCGAGAGGATGCGCCGCTCCTGGCGCCGGAGGTGTGCTTCCCACGCGATGAGGGCATGCCCAGCGGCTTGCAGCTCCAACCAGTTGACGTGTCTGTCCGCCAGCTCTGGAGGCCAGGGCCGGGCGTCGTGAGAAACCGCAGTAGCAGGTGAGGCCCCCACCCGGAGAGAATAGCATCGACGCAAGGGAAAGCTCTCCGTCCATCCGTGCGGTCACGTCAGAGTCCTCGTCAGACTGAGCGCCACCGCATCATCCGGCGTGCGCTGAGATGTGGTCATCTCGGTGTCCACGGGACGCCACCTCCACCCATCGGTTGCCATCGAGTGGTCCCACCGCTGAAGTCGAAGCTGCGTCTCCACGTAAGCGCCGTCCCTGCCAACAACTCCACGATCTGGTGCGGTTCGCCGGCGGCTGCGTCAGTGTACCCGTGAAGGCGCCTCCGTCCAAGGATGTCCAAGAACCTGGTGCTGATGTTGTACCGCGCCAGCGGCCATGCGATCCCTGCCAGGCTGGTCCCAAGGTCTGATGCTCCTAGCTGGAGTCCCCGAAGCCGGTGTCTGGACGAGGTCTGTGCCGCGCCACGCTCGAACTTGTCTGCCGGCCAGCGAAGAGGAGAGGGAAGATGAGACATCAACACGAGAACGGTAACCGCCATGCTCTGTCTCGCTGTTGTCGAACCTGCGTCTCCCAAGTAGAGCGACGGCTGCCCAACCGGTCCGAGGAACTGCTGCACCTAGCTGGAAACTGAAGTCCGTTGCCACGGCGAAGTCCGTTGGCGTTAGATGCTTGGACTAGTCCTCCGATCCGACTGTGAAGAGCGAGGAGACGAGACATTAACACGATCACGGTCCCTGCCATGTGTAGACTCCACACACTGTGACCGTTCCTACGATTGCGAAGCTCGAACCCTTGGTAAGTCTGTGCTTCGGGGTTCCACGGACTAATAGACCTCTCCATCGATGGCTCCTCGAACTGACCACACTGGCCCACTCCCGAAGGAGGCTATCGTCGCCAGTGGATCGCCTGTGGCGCCACTCTCCATCACTGGACCCCGAACTTAAATGGGGCTATCAAGTTGGCGTCTTGAAACCCCTTCCCCGCCTCCGCTGCCTGGGTCCTCTTATAGCCAGGAGGGCATCCGGGCGATCCAACGTAGTCCCCGCAGGGGACCGAGCTCTCAAAGGCCTTATTAACCAAGGGTGGCGAACCCCTGCCTAGGCTATTTTCCTTCTGTCAATCGAAGGGTATAATTGAACTCTTGGTGCTGTGCGGGATGGCGAATCCCGTCGGGTGCTATTAGGCTCAATGGACCGAGCCGAACGAGGCAGCCCTGCAAGAAGCACTGGTGGGGGCAGCAGGACCTTCTTCTGTTTCCTTTTGCGAGCTCCTACTCGAGCGACGATGTGGCGAAGGCGACAGGCAAACTCGGCGGGCGAGGCGAGCCGAACAGGACGAACGTGGAGACGGCCGCGGAACCGAAGCGCGAGACTTGGTCAAGGGCTGCATCCGCTGGAGTGACGCGCACCGCGGTGCATCCTGAGCTCGTCCACGGGTGAACGAGAGCGTCTGGAGCTGCTGGGGGAGTGGGAGTGCTCCGAACTGCCCGAAGTCCACGGGCGAGTGGACACTGGTCTCTGCGAGCTGGGCTCAGTGAGGTGGGCTCTCTGCCAGCTAACGACTCCCCAAAAGAGTCAGCGAGCTTTTCGAGTAGACAAACAGAACTGACAGTGGACACAGGACGGCGCGCGGCTCGTCCCAGGAGGCCGGGCTCAGTGAGGCGGGTGCTCTGCCAGCTATATGGCTCCCCATAAGAACCAGCGGGCTATGTCCGGGCGGGCTCCCTCCGGGGAGCTGTCACGTTGAATGCAGTCCTGCTAGGAGAGCTGGGCTCCTGTGTCCGGCACGGCGTGCATCCCCCAGGGCGGTGTGGTCGCGCCCTTCTCTCTTGGCACTGGTCTGTGCGAGCCAGGCTCAGTGAGGCAGGCTCTCAGCCAGATAACGACTCCCTGAAGAGCCAGCGAGCGGACCAAGTAGCGACGAGTAGGACTGACAGTGGACAGCGCGTCCCAGGAGGCCGGGCTCAGTGAGGCGGGCGCTCTGCTGGCTAAATGACTCCCCGTAAGAACCAGCGGCTTTGTCCGGGCGGGCTCCCTCCGGGGAGGGGTCGCGTTAAGAGCAGTCCTGCGAGGAGCGCTGGGCTCATGTGTCCAGTGCGGCAGGCTCCCGCCGGCTAATGGACTCCTCGTAAGAGCCAGCGAGCTTCAGATTAGAGATGATCTAGGACTGACAGTGGACCCAGGCGGCATGGGGTGCGTCCCAAGAGGCCGGGCTCAGTGAGGCGGGCGCTCTGCCGGCTGTATGGCTCCCCGTAAGAACCAGCGGGCTTTGTCCGGGCGGTGTCCCTCCGGGGAGGGGTCGCATTGAGAGCAGTCCTGCTAGGAGCGCTGGGCTCACGTGTCCGGCGTGGCGGCCGTTCCACAAGGTTGGTGCGGTCGCGTGCGGACACCGCTTTGCGCCTGTAAGGCTCCATAACTGTGACCAACGCTGCTCGGGCCAGGTCGAGCCGATGTCGCAAGAGTGGTTGGAGGCGCAGCCAGCACACAGGAGACAGACCTTGTGGTTGCCAGTCGGCCATTGGAACTCGCCGCACCTCGTGCAGGAAGCAAATGACAGCTGTAACGCAAATCACACATGAAGGCGCGCGGGCGAGGGCACGTGGGGCCCCGCCAAGCTAAGGCGAGTGTTCGACGCATAATGGTACAACAAAGTACAAGCATGCAGGTAAGCGCCTGTTCCTGCAACACCCATCAACATGAAAGGCGAGTGGGCGCGGGCACGTGGGGCCCCGCCAAGCTAAGGCGAGCATTCGACACACAATGGTACAACAAAGGTACAAGCATGCAGGCAAGCGCCTGTTCCTGCAACACCTATGAACATGAAAGGCGAGCGGGCGCAGGCACGTGCGGCCCCTGCCAAGCTAAATCGAGCGTTCGGCGCAAAAAGTACAACAAAGGTACGAAGAAAGGAAGTGCCTCTGCTTGAAACCGGTGCCCAGACCGGGGGCCGGCCGAGGGCCAGTACAGCTACCCTACCTCTCAGTAGAAGCGGGGACGGGGGGAGGACCTCCATACCACCCTCATGGCGCGAAGGTGGGAGGCATCCCAGCAAGTCAGCGCCACGGAGTCCCCGCAACCCAAGAAGGCGCAGACAAGGGAAGCAGCAGAACGCTCAGGTGATGAAGCAGACCCACACAGGGCACAGGCAGGGTCGGCGCAAGCAGCTAGTCCCAAAAAAAAAAGTCCAAAAGACCGGCGAACAACCGGTCGCAACAAGCAGAGTCAAAGTCCGTAGGCTAGCGAAACACGTCTGCACAGCGTGAGCTAAGTAGAATGACTGGTTGGTCACCTCGTGACTCGGAACCGAATGGGCAGTAACGGGAGACAACTCTCGGCCCCTCTAGGGGTTCCCCGAGTGCCTCCCGGGTTGTGTCGTAGCACAACAGGTTCTTAGGCTAAAATTGAGTAAGTAGTTGACACTTCCATATAGTCATGTCATCGGTAATGTATTTTGAGGAAACAAAGAGCCCCAGCTGTCCAAGGAACACGGATACAAAGTGTTGTCACCGGCAGCAAGAGGCATAGATCCTTAAGAACCCCATGCAACTGCAGGGCTCCTGAGGATCGATGTCTTTCGCAGTTATTTTTTCTTGGTACATGCAGTGAAGGGATAAATCCCTGTGTGCATATATATATATATATATATAGCTGTCATTGCTGTGCAAAGTACTGGTTGTTGCACGCACAAAGGGTACAGATAAACCATGATAGAAATGCATTTTTCTTTAAAAGGTATTTTTTCGAAAAATACTTACCGATGACATGACAAATGGGAGTGTCTACTACGTGCTCAAATTCTAGCCTACGAACCCGTTGTGTGCGCACACAACCCGGGAGGCACTCGGGGAACCCTCCAGAGGGGCCAAGAGTTGTCTCCCGGACCTGCCTATCCGGTTCCGAGTCACCTGACTCGCCAGTCAGATACTAGGCTCACCAGCGGCAAGCGGGGCAGGTGGGAGGGTCCTCCGTGTCATGTCATCGGTAAGTATTTTTCGAAAAAATACCTTTTAAAGAAAAATGCATTTATTTCATCAAAAACATTACCGATGACATGACAAATGGGAGAATCACGAATAGGAGGAGGGTGCCGCCCCGGTACTACCGGAGACCAAGACCGTCCTCCCATTGCTAATTCCCAGGTAACGAGCTAGGTGCGTACCTACGGCGCCTGCTGCGCCGGGAGGGAGTGCTGTGCCACCGTGAGGTCCCCCAACAAGGCGAGGTTGTCTCGCTGTCCCGCCAGATCCCGAAGGTAGAAACGAGCGAAGGTAGATTCTGCTCGCCAGCCCACCGCGGCCACGATGTCCTTGACAGCGCAGTTCCGATCGAATGCGACGCTCGTGGCCATGGCGCGTACTTCGTGTGCGCGGATCTTCAGTCTCTGCGCTACGCGTGGGGAGAGATCCATGTATGCCGATCGTATTACCCAGCGCAGCCAGGAGGAGATCGTCTGGGCTGTGATATCAGTCTTGCCCTGGCGTATGGGCAGGAAGAGGCGGGAGCGCCCTCTACGGGTAACTTTGGTACGGCGCAGGTAGATGCGTAGGGCACGCACGGGATCCTGTCGCCGAGTCTCCGGAGAGCAGGCAGGCCCTCCCAGGGGCCGCAAGGTGATGATCTGTGGAGCAGTTAGGGGCGACCTTGTTTTGGCAATAAAGCTGGGGTCCGTTAAGAGCTGCACGGAGCGATCTGCCCTGAACTGGAGGCAGTCTGGGCGGGTAGAAAGAGCGTGTAGCTCGCTAACTCTGGACGCGGTGGCCAAGGCTAGAAGGAAGCAGGTCTTGCGTGTCACATTTGCCAGAGGGGCTAGAGCGAGTGGCTCGAACTGGGAAGAATTCAGCCAGGTCAGGACCCAAGGTAGGTCCCAGCGAGGAACGAGAGAACGCTGAGTCGGACGTTGGAGGCTGAAGCTGGACATGAGGTCGGAGAGGTCCTTACAGGCGCCGGGGTCTGGAAGGCCGAGATGACGGTACGTGTCGGCGACCATGGATAAGTATCCCCTGATGGTGATGGGCGCCAAACCTTGGACCTCGAAGAGCCATAGGAGAAAGTCCGCTAGCTGTGGGTTAGTCAGTCCGGTGGGTAGGAGGCGACGGGCGTCGCACCAGGCACACAAGACGCGCCACTTCCCTTCGTAAACACGCCGGGTGGACGGCTTGCGGGCTGCAGCGATTGCCTCCACTGCTGCACCAGAGAAGCCTCGAGCGGTGAGGGCGCGCTGCACAACCTCCAGGCGTGAAGAGACAGGCGTTCGGGACAAGGGTGGAAGAGAGCCTGCCTGGGCTGCTTGAGCATGGAACGGGGCGTGGGCAGGCGCAGGGGAGGAGAGGTGGCGAGGTTGAGTAGGTCGGTGGTCCAGGACCGGGCCCAAGCCAGCGGGGCGACCAGAAGCAGGACTGCGTTGCTCCCTCGAAGTTTGTGGAGGACCTTGGGAATGAGGACTGTCGGGGGGTACGCGTAAGCGATGAGGCCGTCCCAAGGAATCGAGAGGGCATCGACTGCCCAGGCCAGCGGGTCTGGAATCGGGGAGACGAAGAGGGGAAGCTGGCGGTTCCACCTCGTAGCAAAGAGGTCGATTAAGGGAGTCTCCCAACGGGCGCAGATCATCTGGAAGATATCCGGGCGCAACGTCCATTCTGTGTGGAGCAACTGGCCGCGGCGAGAGAGCGAGTCCGCCAACACATTCAAGTGGCCAGGAATGTGTCGTGCGAGGAGTGTAATGTCGCGTTCCTCGGCCCAGCGCATCAACGGAAGAGGAGCATACAGAGGTCGGGAGATCGGGTGCCCCCCTGTCTCTGGATGTAGGCCAGCACCGTCGAGTTGTCGGAGAGGACGAGAAGCCGCTGGTTCCTGAGCTGGTTCTCCCAAACGAAGAGGGCTTGCCAGACTGCCTGCAGCTCTAACCAATTGCTGTGCTTGTCCGCAAACTCCGGGGGCCAGAGGCCGGAAGCCGAGGAGAATTGAGGAAGCAGGTGGGCTCCCCACCCCGAGAGGCTCGCGTCGACACACAGGGAGAGGTGCGGGGGGGGGGGGGGGAGGACAAAGGGACTCCCGAAGCCAACCAAGCCGTGTCGGTCCAGCGTAGAAGGTGAGGGCGAACCAGGGGGGAAACCGGGACCAGGTGGGTAAGGTCGCCAGAAGAGGGTCTCCAGAGAAGCAGGAGGTGCAGCTGAAGGGGGCGGGCGTAGAGGCGACCCAGGGGGAGAAGGTCCGCCGCTGCGTTGATCAGTCCGAGGAGTTGAAGCCAAACTCGGGCGGGAGCTGCTTCCTGCTGAGCTAGCTGGTTGGCGAAGGTGGCCAACTTCCGAATCCGGGGATCCGGGAGGCGAACAACGTTGAGATCGGTGGCAAAATCCATTCCGAGATGAATGAAGCGGCGCGAGGGCGTGAGATCTGACTTCCCGACGTTGAGGAGGAACCCCAGTCGCGACAGCAGACGCATCAGAGTATCCCTGTCCTCTTCCAAGACGGACTCGACGTGGTTTCTCAGGAAGAGATCGTCGAGGTAGTTGGACATAGGGCTGAGAGACGACTGCCGTGCCTTGGCCATAACTGCATCCATCAAGCGGGTGAAGACCCAGGGGCTGAGGTTGAGGCCGAAGGGTAGGGCTCGAAACTGGTAAACGGTTCCATCGAACGCGAAGCGCAGATACCTCTGGGCGGCCGGATGTATGGGTACGTGTAGGTAAGCGTCGGAGAGATCCAGGCTGACGGCGTAATCCATGGGTCGCACCGCGGTACGCAGGGCTCGGGCCGTCTCCATGTGGAAGGAAGGAGCCACGATGAAGCGATTTAGGGCTGAGAGGTCGATCACTGGGCGCCACTTGCCGCCAGGCTTGGGGACGACGAAAAGTCTGCTGTAAAATCCCAGCGAGTCTGCGCGGCGCACAACCTCTGTGGCATCCTTCCTCAAGAGAGAGTCGACTTCCCCCCGTAGGGCGCACTCCTTGAGCGGGTCTGCGGGGATCTCGGTCCACAGCGGAGTCGTACGCAGAGGAGGAGGGGAACGAAAGGAGATCCGTAGGCCGCCGGAAACAGTGTCTAAAATCCACGGGTCTTCTGGAATCAGTAATCGCCACTCGTCGCTGAAGAGGGCGAGCCTGCCGCCGACTGGAGGACCCGAGACGGCCGGCGGAGGCGGAGGAGGGGAGGAGTCACTGAGCCCGCCCGCGCCCAGGGCGACGGGCGGGACGGGGCCAAGCGGGGGCGGGGGCGTTAGCTTGGCCGGGGCGACCGAAGGCGGGGCGACGGCGACGCAGGGACTGCAGCAGGGTTGTTGACGTCGGGCGACGGGTCTGGAGATCCGCAGGGGGCGACCCACGGCCTTGCGGGCTGACTGAAAGCGCCGAGGAACAGACTTGGGAGGCCACCTGTCCGCATTGGAATCCTTGACGGCTTGCCAGGTGTCACCAAAGAGAAGGGGTCCCCCGAGGGGGGCCCGACGCAGCTGGGTCTTCAGGTCGGCAGGCATTCCCCGGCAGGCCTGCAGGACAGCGTCGCGGCGGAGCAAATCACAATTGGCGGCTGCAGCCATAGCGTTGACCGAAGAGTGATACGCGGCGCGGCTGGCCGCTTCAGCGAGGACGAGGAGGTCGCCAAGAAGGGGGGTCAGGGACGGGTGCCACGAATCTTCCACGCGCCGGAGGAAGGCTTGCGTAAGGAGCTCCATGAAGCCGGCGCAGGCCAAGGAATTCCTGACAAGCGAAGCCGTCTTGTCCAAACCCGCGGGGAGCGCGCGTCTGAGTGCAGAGGCCCCACCCGCCTGAAGCACGGCGGCTGGATCCACCGGAGGGAGAGGGCAGAGGAAGGCCTGGGAATGGCCGGCGTACCACTGCTGGCGGAAGTACATATCGAGGTCCGGAGGCCATCTGTGGTCCGAGAAGAAATTACTGTCTCTTGAGTCAGACAACAGGTGGGCCGAGAACACATCCCGAAGCTCACGAAAGGAGGGGGGCTGAGGGAGTGTCTTGAACTTCTTTACCTGTCTACCCGCGTCGACGAAGGCAGAAGGCTTCCTCTTCAGGGGGGGGGATGGAGGGCAGTCCGCTGCCGGAAGCGTGGCGGAGATGAGGCGAGCGACCTCGTCGAGGGCCAGAAGAACCTCTGTGCGGGAGGAGGCCGGTAACCCGTGGGCTGTCGACGCATCCGAAGGAGAGAGCGGCGAAGGAGAGCGGCTGAGACCTCCGAGGAGAACTGAGATGGAATCATCAGGGAGAAGACTCAACGAATCGTCGTCCACGCCGCCGAGAGCCGTCGAAGAGGGACGGCGACCGTGACTCCGAGAGCGAGCAGCTCGACGAGGACGAGGGGAGCCATAAGGCGCCGAAGCACGCAGGGGAGAGCGACGTCCACGACGGCGACGCGACGCACTAGAGGAGCGGGAACGGCGGCGGCGACCAGACGAGCGACTACGAGCTGGAGACCGTGATCCCCGGGAACGAGGAGGAAGGAAAGAGGCTGGGCGAGGGGAAGGGGAACGGGCGGGACGAGGCAGACGGCGGGGAACGTGGGACGAACGCCGCGAAGAGGTAGAGCGCGAAGGTCCATGGTCCAGATGACGAGAAGAATCCCGAACTTTACGACGCTCACACGAAGGAGCGCGAGAGTGGTGGTCATACTTCGATCGCAAGGAGGAACTGGACACAGGTAGTGGTGTGGTGAGTGTGCGCGAATGTCTCCGCGAGCCGGACTCTGTGGCGAGGCGGGCTCGCAGCGGCCGAGGGGGATCCAAGGCCTTCCTAGGAGACGAGTGGGGACCGGTTGACCATGGACGGCGCGAGGCACGTCTCTCCGAACTGACCTCTGTCTCGAGATGGGTTCTCTGCCTGTCGTAAGGCTTGGTCCAAGCGCGTTCCCTCCTGGGAATCCGCGCCTCGAACTCCCGACTCCGCACACTACCTTGCTGTGTCCGCTGTGGAGATCTTTCCAGACTGGGGCCATCGGGGGCAAGAGCGGTCGGTGTGTCTGAGATGACAGCCGGCACTTCCGCAGGTCTTGCAACAGGCACAGGTGTCGGGCGTTCACGTCGGTAGAAGCTCCAAAGTTGGACCCAGCGGAGCTCCGGCCAGACGGCGCAAACGTCACAAGAACGCTCAGATGTACAGCCGACACACGGCAGGCAGACCTTGTGCGAATCCGAGGGCCACTGGAAACCTCCACACTGCGTGCAGGTCATCAGGAGGGCACTGCAACACACCAAACAAACAACGTGCCGGTACGTGGTCGAGACCAACAGGGCTCGTCCTACCAAGGGGAACCGTACCGAACGATATGGACAAACGGGCTGTGCCCCCAGGCTATGCTGTTATAGCGCCCGAAGCTAAGCTTGCGTCTTTAGAACAAAGCCTACCCCAGCCAGGCTGGAGAGGAATGTGCGCCAAACGACAATAGGTTTAGTTTAGTTTAGTTATTTGGGTTTAACGCCGCGCAGGCGACTAAGGCCATCACACGGCGGGCCAAACGACAATAGGGACGAAAGGCCGTGCCCCCAGGCAATAATGCTGTAGCGCTCTAAGCTAAGAGTGCGCTCTCGAAACAAGCATACCCCAGCCAGGCCGGAGATGCAACATGAGCCACGCGCCGCAGCTGGTTTAAACAATGCTCCCCGAAGGCTACCAGGGGAAGCCAGTAATTTCACCCCAAAAGGGGAAAGGCGAGGGCACCAGGGCCCCGCCGAGCTAAGAGTCCCCGCTCAACGAAACCCCCACAACACGAACAAGGTAGAGTCCAAAGGCACAGGCCGGTACCCCGCCCGGGGACCGGCTCCGGGCCCAACTAACTATCCTACCTCTCTGCCGAAGCGGTAGCGGGAGAAGAGACGTCCATGTCGCCACCGGCGAAAAGGCGGGAACCAGCAGGTCCGCCAAGCGAAGCCAACCAAGGAGGACGCCAAGCGAAGAAGCGCAAGCGAAGCTGCAGCGAAGCAAGAAGCGAAGCAGAAGCGAAGCAACAGGCGAAGCCAAAGTCACGGCGAACTCGAGCACCAAGACCGACCGGTCGAAGGGAGCGCGAGGCTAGAACACGTCCGAAGGTCGTGAGCCTACGTAGCTGACTGGCGAGTCAGGTGACTCGGAACCGGATAGGCAGGTCCGGGAGACAACTCTTGGCCCCTCTGGAGGGTTCCCCGAGTGCCTCCCGGGTTGTGTGCGCACACAACGGGTTCGTAGGCTAGAATTTGAGCACGTAGTAGACACTCCCATTTGTCATGTCATCGGTAATGTTTTTGATGAAATAAATAGAGCCGTGATAGTTCAAGTGTAGTGCCAGATCGGCAGGTGAAGTGTCTTTTACCCTCTGTCATAATATTAATTTCTGACCCGAATCATCACAGCAATAAGCGCTACCAACTGTAACGAACGCCTATGGGGCAGGTTTCGGTCGGACGATGGTGTGACGTCATTAGCGGTTGGACCGAATGTTCACGAGCGGTAATGTACAGATAAGCAATGTTCACGTGCGGTAGTGTAGAGGTGAGCGATGTTCACGTGTCACGTGTGGGTGACAATGTGGTATCGGGAACTATTGTTAGTTAGAGATGCTATACCAGTCGAGTCGAGCGGTCGTTTTCGCTAGGGCTCTGAGGAAGAATTCTGGCTAGAGAATTCGATAGCTGTATATTGAATACAGCGGGGCCGGTACGGAGCGGACACCCCTGGTGTAGGGCCGATGAAGCTGTCCTGAAGGCATCACGTACGTGACCAGGTGCGGACATCAAGCCTTCATCTCTCCTTCGTCCTACCATCACTGGTGCTACGAGCAGCAACGGTAGCGAAGTAAGCCACAGATTCGTGCTACAGGACCACATGCAGTGTTCCGTCAGTGTAGCTATTGTCGCCTAGCGCCGTTAATTTCACGCCTAGGAATGTTCTAAATCTGTGAGTAGTCATTGAATAGTAATATTCAGTTCGGGAATCTCCGTCAAGTCGTCAATGTGATATTGACTGTGTCGACACTAGTATAAAGAGGAGTCGAGTGACGTCTCTCGAGAGAGACAACGACCTCTACGGTAGCGAGTGAATGTGTGAGCGCTGAAGTTGTGAATAACCTATATGCCACTTGTTACTGTTAGTTATTTGTGTAGATTGGTTTATATGATGTGAATTGTGTGGTTTAATGTATGTTATAAGTGTATGAGAAATAGTTAAAGAGGGCAAAGAGAAATAACTGTGTGGCCTTTGTCCTTGTTTGTAAGCGCGTGTGTGGTGGATGAAAGAGTCTAGTAAACAGAGATAGAACACCCACCTTTATACAGATTGGCAGAAAGCCCCCGCACACACTCATTCCATAAACGTTTATATATGTAACAATTTAATTTAGTACAACACTAAAACCACCTTCGTTACACCAACAAAACACTACCAACAAAGGGTTATCTTCTTTACATAGTAATGGTGTGATGAAACTCTATGCTCATGCAGAGTGTTCACACAGTAGGGTAAATGCTGTACAGTAGTTGTCAATGGTTTGTTTTGTGCCGATAGTCTGTGTGGCACGAGACCCACGTGAAATCTTTAAGACATGGTTAATACGGGGAGTTTTAGTGAGTGGTAGGCGAGAGCTCAGTCTGGCAGAGCTGTAGAAACATTAGTGCGGGCTTTATTCTCAGAGGGTACAGACGTGTGTGAGATACCCTAGCCCGTATTCCAAAACTCTGAAACCTAGAATTCAGGTATGTTTCTATATATATATTATTGATAGTTACTTGCGTTAAGGATAGTATGCGTTGGTAAGAGTAATTTGGTTGTATAGCGTTGTCTGGGTTGGTTCAGTTATGTTGGTTTGTGATTCAGTGAGGTAACCGGCGTTTTTCGTATACAGTTATTTACCGAGATGGATAACTAAAGGAATGTGAGGGGTGTATGTCTAAGTCGTTATGAAGGTAGTACATGGTTGGTTAAGCATAGTCTTTTCCAGCGTATGGGATAACGTATAGCGAGGGTGCTAGGTCAGTTAAAGTTTGTTTCAAGGTGGTGACAGAGTTATGGGGTGTTACGGAAGTAGTTCGGGTTATGAAGCACGTGTGGGTGTGAATGAACGTGCGAGTTATTTGTATCAGCCAGGTTACGTAACGTTTCTCATATGATCCAATATGTTGTGTGTTTAGCAAGTGTTACGTTTTAGGACTTTATTGTGTTCAGAGTGCTTGTTGGGAGTTGGAGCGATGGATGCCGAGACGTAAAGTCACCAGGGACCTAATGCGAGGTCATATCTCCATCTCTTCACTCGGGGAGTGAGCGACCGGTGCCGAGACACTTGGGTCACAGCGAAGATACGGTACGAGCTACGAGGACATCTACGGTATGAGAGACGGGACGACTCGGGAGCATACGAACAAGGACTTGCACACCTAGACGTGAAAGGACTAACGTAACCAGGCGAGAACACCAAGCAGGTTGGATAGTGAGAAACTAATACCTAGCCTGGCAGTGATATTGAGTGTATGTGGATGTGGTGTTAAGATGCTGGTAGTGGGAAAGAAGTGGTGTATATAGTTGTGATAGTTTGTGAGCATTTTTCTTTTATTGTTTATCTTGTATAAAAGTTCCGTTAGAAAGGAAGCCCGTGAGTTGTGTTTTACCGCATGAATGCGCCCGTCTGAGTCAGTGGCGGTGTATGCGTCTGTTGTGCGAGAGTCTGTGCGTACGACTGGGGGCAAGTCTGCGTGCGTTACAAATGGCAATATCCCAAGTATGCACAGTCCAAATTATTTGACCCCCAAGAAATCTCACATTCATTGTGTGATAAAGTGACGAACACAAAAACACCCAGCACAGTCAACACAAGCTGTAGCATTGCTCTTACCTCAAGGTTTTTATAGCTCTTGCTGTGGTCTCAGCCAGGGAAGGTACACCCAAGCTGGACGAGAGGATTGTGTCTGTCAGGAAGCTGCAGTGGGTTGCCAAAGAGATCGAAAGACTCCAGGGGAAGTCGACCAATGGAGGCAGGGAGGCGTGAAATGGCATTGTGAGTGGCTGACAGCGTGTGCAGGTTGGTCAGAGCACCTGTGGTAAAGCATGAAATCATTGTTACTAAAGTGACCAAAAGTCAGCTGGAGATCCACCTTCTAACATTTCTGGCGCAGTCCACAAAATGCACAAAAGACATTCTGATTACTTGTCGTTTTTATTGCAAGCTTATGCAATGTAAAATTTTGGCACTATTGGTACATCAAAGCGAACGTGAGTCACGACCTGCAGTTTACCACATGACTGATGATGTGACAGTATCTTCATAACTTGTGTCCAAATGGCATTGCATTTGTTAGAATTAATAACTGGCAGCTAAAGAAAAGTGGGAGACGGCCGACATTTTGCAGTGAGTAAATTTTAGTCAGAATGTTATTCCTGACCTATCAACTCCCCAAATCTAGTCGACGTAACAGTAACACCGAGAGCCCTGAGGTCAACATTTCAAAATTTGGGCATTGACATCATTACTACATTACAGTTAAAGAGACAGATTGACCATGATAGTTCAAGGATGGTGCCAGAACAGCTTGGCGCCTCCAGGCGCCAAGCTGTTCTAGCACCACCCTTGAACTGTCATGGTCAACCAACATCTTCCCGCAGCATGCCAACGCTGAATGAGCTAATCTGTCCCATCTTACCGATGGTTGGAGGCAGCGCGGTCAGCTGATTGTTATCGACCAGCAGCTGCACCAGACTCTTCATCTCACACAACTGCACTGGAAGAGCCTTCAATCCGTTCCCCCCAACGTCCAGAACCACTAGTGTGTTTTTCAACCAGCTGCGCCACAAAACTGCAGGCAGCGCGGACAGCTGATTCCGTGCCAGACGAAGTTCTGCCAGACCTGTCCAGCGCCCAGGGTCATCTGGGAGAGTGGAGAGAAGGTTGTCAGACAGGTTGAGGGTGTGGAGTTTCCGGAGTTGAAGGATGCGGGAGTCCAGGCGCTTCATGCCACAGTTGTTCACCTGTTGTAAGGAAAAGAAGTTAATATGCTGAGCACGTATCATGGTGTTTTATGCGTTAGTGTTGTCTGCACCACAAAGGCGAATAATGTTGACAAAACATAGTTTGTACACCTAGATGTAACCCATGTGTGCATGCAACCAGTGGTACAGTTAACACTACCGGTGGCTGCACACACAAGGGCATTAACCCATTTAACCCCAAGGCCACATTTCCAAAGTTTTAGAGGTGTCACCTAACGATCTGTACCAGTAGCAGGAGTTGCATGATAATTCAAGGGTAGTGCCAGATTAGCTTGGTGCCTGATGGCACAAATCTGGCAATACTTTTAAATTATCACGGTCGATCCATCTCCTTCTGTAGTCTGTCAGGGCTAACCCTTTGGTTGTTGGTAGTGCTTTTTTACACAAAGATTCTTGTAGGAATAATCGCGACAATGCGATACTGACAACCACACCCTCAAGTAAAAAAATGATTTTTTTTCTAAAAAGTAAAATGTATTTGTTTGAAAAATACTTACCGATAGCATTACTATATGGAGTACACTCTATAGCCTAACGATTTCAGCCCAAAGTTGTGTCCCCTACACAACTGGGGAGGAGACACCAGGGATCCATGTATAGGAGCCCGGGTGGCCTCCCCTTACCACCCTATCCCGGCATGCGTGGGGCGAAAGCTCACCAGTTTCACACTTAGCCAATAATTCTTAGCCAAGGAGGCAAGCGGGGCAGGTGGGAGGGCCATACGAGTAATGCCATCAGTAAGTATTTTTCCAAAAAATACATTTTACAAAAAAAATTGATTTGTTTTTCAAAATACATTACCAATGGCATTACTATATGGAAGAATAGCAAAGAGGAGGAGGGTGCCGACACCCAACCCCTATACCTAACACCCTCTGCCGGCCCACAAGGAGCACTCCTGACGATTTCAGTTAACAAGTGCCCATGGCGCCTGCGGCGCGCGGAAGGAGTGCTGGGCCGCGGAGATGTAGCCCACCATGGCCAGGGAGTCACGCTGGCCGGATAGGTTGCGGAGGTACAAGCGGGCAAAGGTGGAGTCTGCACGCCAGCCTACCGCCGCCAGAAAGTCTTTAACCGAGCAGTTTTTGTCAAGGGCCGCGCTGGGGGCTACTGCTCGAACTTCATGCGCCCGGATCTGTAACCGTCTATCCCCGTCCGGGGAGAGGTCTTGGTAGGCCAGCAAAGCACCCACCACATCCAGGACGAACTGTCTGGGCTGAGATCCACGGCCTGCCTGGAGAACTTTGGTACCGGTCTCAGGCCACTTTACAAAATTTCAAATACAAGCGATAAAAAAAAATCTCTGTAACTTCAGTAGCTGACTGGCCCTTCGTTTGTCTTGTACTGTGTTTGTCTTAAATGGCGTAAATCCGTGTCTGTTTCGTGAGTGTGTGTGTTGGGTTTCAGGCGCGGCGCTTTGAGTCGATTTCCCCAAAATTGAGAAAAAGCGCCTATATAATAACGGTATTATTATTATTATTATGTAGGAAGAGGTGGATGCGCCCTAGACGGCGTGACTTTGAGCGCCGCCGGTAAATCCTCAGTGCCCAGACTGGGTCCTGTTGACGCGACCCGCGGGATCGGGCCGCCCCTCTGAGCGGACGTACGATCATCTTCTGGGGCGCAGCCGAGGGAAGTCGGTTCTTGGCTAGAAAGGACGGGTCGGTGAGTAGCTGCGTAGAGCCATCAGCTCGAAGTGCAGACACGCGGGGCGTGCTGAGAGCGCATGAAGCTCGCTCACGTGGTACGCCGTGGCGAGCGCCAGGAGGAAACACGTTTCCGGGTCAGGTCTGCGAACCATGCCAAAGGCAGGGGTTCAAAGCGGTCCATATTTAGCCACGTCAGTACCCAAGCGAGGTCCCACCAAGGTATGAGAGAACGGGAGACAGGACGTTGGAGTTCAAAATGAGCCAACAGCTCCGAAAGGTCTCTGCAAGCGCCGGATCCGGTAGGCCCAGGGGGCGGTAAGTGTCTGCGATCATGGCGTGGCAACGCTTGACGGTAGTAGGCACAAAGCCTGGGTCGTCGACGAGTCATCGGAAGCAAACCGCCAGCTGGGGGGTAGTCAGACTCATGGGGGGGGGGGGGGGGGCCACGACCTGTTAGACCCTCCACTTGCCTTCGAACACATTCCTGGTAGACAGTCTGCTGTAAACGCCGCCACTGCCACATCTGAGGCACCTCTAGCGGCGAGGGCTTGCCAGACAAGCTCCAGGCGTGAGGGAGGAGGCGCTCCCGGCATGGGTGGAAGAAAGCCTGGAGGGGCTGCTTCAGCATCGTGGGCGGGGCGGGGAGCTCTAGGGGCAGGTCCGTCGTTAGAGCGAGCAGATCCGAGGTCCAGCTCTTGGTCCACTTGAAGGGGGGCCACCAGGAAGATTCATTGATTGATAGATTATTGGTGTTTAACGCCGAGCAGGCGACTAAGGCCATCTCACGGCGGTACCAGGAAGAGAACTGTGGAGCATCCCAGCACCAGCACAGACAGGGGGTAGGCATACGCGATCAGACCGTCCCAAGGAAAGGAGAGCGCGTCTACCGCTCAGGCGAGAGGGTTCGGGACTGGAGAGACAAACAGCGGGAGCTGGTTGTTCCATCTGGTCGCAAAAAGGTCGACTAGGGCGTCTCCCATCACAAGCTGATCCAGCGAAAGATGTCTGGGTGCAGGGACCACTCTGGGAACGAGAAAGAGGTGGCTGTAGAACGCCGGCGAGTCTTATCGGGAGACCACTTCTGTCGCTGCTTGTCGAGTAAGGCCGTTACTTCTCCGTGCAGAGCTTCTGCCTGGAGTCGGTTGACTGGAGCCTGGGTCCACAAGGGAGACATGCGTAGCGGCGGAGGGGACTGGAACGAAAGCTGAAGTCTTGAGGAAACAGTCGATATGATCCAGGGGTCGTCGGGGAACAGCTATCTCCAATGGACGCTGTAGTTGGCCAGCCGCCCACCGACTGGAGACCCGAGAACTGTTGACGGGGGCGGAGGGGGTAAGTCAGCGGGCCCGACCACGCCCCGATTTACGGGCGCCGCGGGACCAAGAGGGGTGGGAGGCGGGGAAGGACTGTGGAGCCTGAAGGGGGCGAGCCCTACCACGAGAAACGCTGACTGGAAGCGAGGTTAGACGGGAGACCTCTCCCAATGCATGGACCGTCTGTGAGCCGAGTGAAGGTCCGACATACTCAGAAGAGGAGGAGACCGACGAAACAGCTGACAGGCGGTCGGGAGACCCGGAGGGTGAGTCCCGCAAGAAGATGGCCGAAGCCGAATCCGTTGGATGTAGGCTGAGTACGTGCGGGTCTACATCCTTAGACCGCCTATCACGCGAAGCCACATGGAGGGGCGACCGGCTCCGAGAGTGCTGGTCCGCTGAAGGTGACTGGCGAGGGCGCGCACGAAAGATAGGCGGAGCTGCCCGCGAAGCCCGTCCGGCGGGGCGTCGCGGGGAAAGAGGGACCACGGTCGAACGACAGCCAAAGGCGAAGCTTGGCTCTGTAAGCCCCCAACTCGCAGAACCGCGAGGGGAGGGGGGCTGCAAAACGGAGACGACGCAAGGACAAAGAGGGGAGGCGGTAGGGGAACCCTGGCTCCCCAAGCCTGCTCGGGGGATCGTAAGCGGGTGGGGGGTGTAACAGCGACGCTGCGGATCTGGTCCTGTGAGTTAGTGTCTGAGTCACACCGGGCCCGCCTGGAAAGTTCGGGATGGGGGGGGACAGTAAGGTGTCTCGCCAAGCCCGCTCAGGCAGAACGGGGAGGGGACAAAATTTGGGCACGCGGACCCCCGCTCAGAAGCCTCGGAGCGTGGGGGACGCGTGTCAAAGTCACACCGGGCCCGCCTGGTCAATACGGGGGGGGGGGGGGGACATAAATGTAGCTCGCTGCGCCCGCTCGGAAGATTCGGAGTGGGGGGCAGCACCTCTACAGGCCTCGGGTCACGCTCAGACGCTTCAGAGCGTGAGGGAGAGCCTCTCTTCCTACTTCTTTTCTCTTTCTTATTACTTTTGCGCTCGTCACGCTGGGCCCGCTCGGGAGAAATGGAGCGAGGGGGGGGAGGGGGGTGGGTGGGTGGGTGTGTGTGGACAACTGCTCAGCTCGCCTGGCCCGCTCGGGTGATACGGAGCGGCAGGGGGGGGGGGGGGGGAGCAGACTCAAGGAGCTCAAACCACGTACAGAAGAAACGGAGCGTGGGGAGTGTGACTCTGATACTCGCCTGCCCTACTCAGAATACTCAGAGTGGGGCGGGGAGGGAGTTCCTGCGTGGTTACGGTAAACGAAGAGAACTTACCTGCGGCCTGGACGGCCCGGACAACGGAGCGAACTGGTGCCCGAGGAGCCGACGCCATCCTGCGGGGAAGTCCGGGGAGACTGTCGGGTCCGGGAAGGACGGTCTCGTCTGTAGAAATCCCACATCTGAGGCCACCGGTCCTCGCTCCACTCGGCACACACGTCACACATCCTGTCGGAAGAGCAGCCCGAGCACGGCAGGCAGGCGTCGTGGGCGTCAGAGGGCCACTGGAAATCCCCACAAAGGAGGTAAGACTTCAAAATAGAAGCTGCCATAGCATCCGCTGCACACCGTCCGCAGGGCGGAACACACTCAAGCGCCAAACTCACTCCACGAGGCACAAAGTCACGAGGGAGAGTAAAGTCACAAGCCGAAACCCAAGGCCGCAGCCAAGGACGAAGTTCACTGAAATCAACCCCGGTCGGCGCTAAGTCCACACACAGTAGAACGTTGAAGTGTAGAACACACCAATGAAGCACACCGAGTCCAAGGAGAAAGTCTAATCCACATAATATGCCAAAACGTTCGTAGTAATAACCACAGACGACACCGGTCGAAATATCGTAGCAAGGCAAAAACCCGACTGTACACGGTCGAGCTAAGAGTGAAACTGGTGAGCTTTTGCCCCACGCATGCCGGGATAGGGTGGTAAGGGGAGGCCACCCGGGCTCCTATACATGGATCCCTGGTGTCTCCTCCCCAATTGTGTAGGGGACACAACTTTGGGCTGAAATCGTTAGGCATCGAGTGTATTCCATATAGTAATGCCATCGGTAATATATTTTGAAAAAACAAACACCACATCTGATAATTACTTTCACAAAATTGGTAGGCACCTGCAAAGAGTGTGTACCAACTGTGGGAGACAGATTGGCCAAGACAGTTCAAATGTAGTGCCAAATTTGATTGGCAGGGCACGTAATTTGAACTATCATGGATGCATCTGTGGTGTTTGTGGCTCCAATCTATTAAATTTACAGAAAGGACACACATACAATATGATAAACTCAAAGTGACTCCAATGTACCCCCGATTGAGAGGATTGACTGATTGATTAAACCTTTGCGTGTTGATAGCTGTTTTAGTCACGATGATTCCTACATGATGAAAATGCTACCGACACTCTGCATGTCAGTAGCAGTTTTAGTTGCGATGATTTCTGTAGGAATCATCGCAACCAAAACCGCAAACGACACGCAAAGGGTTAATTGATTGACTGACTGGAATTCAAGGCTGTGCAAGCATCTGAGATTATCTCATGGTGACCCCGACTGATGGTACCGGTATGTGTGAAGGGCGATAAAAAACACCCCAGTAATCTGCCGAGACCTGCAAGTGTTCCAGCGAGTAAGGGAAGGTTGTGGTCAATGGGTAATCTTTGCGTGAGGAGACGGTCATCTTGGTCTGCAGTTTCTTTATGGTAGCGGTGGACGCTGGCTGCAGTGTGGTCAGTGTGACCTTGCTAAGGTCACCGCCCTGTGCCGCTTGATGGATGATGGTAAGTAAACTCCTCAACTTTAGAGGATCTGCCTGTAAATTGTGACAGACAGAAATAGAACGTTACTTATAGTGTAAAATGGTGAATACCTTAACCCTTTTCATCCTGATACACTAATGCTTGAAATAAATTTGACTTTGACAGTTCAAGGGTGGTGCCAGAACAGCTTGGCACCTGAGGCACCAGGCTATTCTGGCACCACCCTTGAACTAAAATGGTTGATCTATCTTGTAATCTGTAATGTAGCTTTCAAGTTTCATAGGACAATAAGCAATTTTTTTTAATAAAAATCAGCTTCAGGATGTAATGGGTTAATCAGGTTCACACCTAAGTCATCACAGCAGAAGATAAATTGGCCATGGGTTCAAGGGTAGCATTGGGTTAGCTTGGTGCCTTGAATATGCCAAGCTAATCTGGCTCTTCACTTGAACTGTTATGGCCACACTATCTTTCACAGCTTGTCCGTGGCGCAGTGGTTAAGGCGCCTGCCACCAATGCCAAAGGTGGGAGGTTCGAAAACGGGTTCCAGCGTCGGACTTTTCTCCTCTGGTAAGTGTCACCGTTAATTCGGGCGGACCGTCGGGGGTTCTTTCTCCGGGTACTCCGGTTCTTTCATCCCCCACCCACCCCCCCACACTTTGGTACCAGTTTCAGGCCACTTTACAAATTTCAAATACAAGTGATCAAAAATCTCTGTAACTTCAGTAGCTGAACTGGCCCTTCGTCTGTCTTGTACTGTGTTTGTCTTAAATGGCGTAAATCCGTGTCTGTTACGTGAGTGTGCATGTTGGGTTTCAGTTCGCGGCGCTTTGAGTCGATTTGCCCAAAAATTGAGAAAAAGCGTCTATATAATAACGGTATTATTATTATTGTCCAGTCTTTGTATACAGATGCTTCCCAAAGTTTAGGGTGTCATTAGTGTCTTATTAATCTATTTTATCCCAAGAGTGCTTTTCCCAAATTTTGGAGGTGTCATAATATAATAATAATAATTACGGTATTTGTAATATGCTTATCTTATTATAATAATTATAACTCTAAGCGCGCACTTACAACTCGCCCACGCATGCGCACGCTTTAGACAATGACTCACGTACCACAAATAGTGAAAAACATTAAGACGGTCAGCTTGCGGTGGGGAGTGTGGTGATATAGTGCTAGAACTGTTGAAAGAGCTGAGTTTTGAGGGCGGACTGGAAGGAGGAGAGAGAGTGTTTCTGACGAAGAGAGAGTGGGAGAGTGTTCCAGGTGGATGGACCATAGACGGAGAAGGAGCAGGGGCCGAAAGTGTTGAGTTTGGTGCGAGGGATGTGGAGGCGAAGAGGGTCGGAGGCAGAGCGGAGGGAGCGGGAAGGTGTGTAGGGGTGAAGTAAGTTGGAGAGATAGGCAGGAGCGCAATTGTTCAGGGATTTGTAGCAGAGAGACAGAATTTTGTATTGGATGCGTTGGGGGATGGGGAGCCAGTGAAGGAGTTTGAACAGGGGTGTGATGTGGTCGGATTTTTTCTTTCTGAGGACGAGGCGGGCAGCATTGTTCTGGACGCGTTGGAGAGTGAAAGTGGTGGAGTGAGGGAGGCCGGAAAGGAGAGAGTTGCAGTAGTCGATGCGAGGTAAGATGAGAGACAGTAAGTTTGGTGGCAGCTTCGGTAGTGAGGTATTTTCTGATCTGACGGAGGTGGAAATAGCATGCCTGGGCCATGGCGGAGACGAAGCTGGTCATGGACAGAGAGGAATCGAGGATAACGCCCGAGGTTCTTGGCCGAGTCAGACAGGGAGATGGGGGTGCTATCGGGTTGAAGGTGGAGAGAGGGAGGGAGCTGGGAGAGTTTCTGGCGAGTGCCTACCAGCATGGCTTCCGTTTTGTCGTCGTTCAGTTTAAACTTGTTTGCTGTCATCCAGTTTTTCACGTCTTCATAGCAGTCAGCCATGCGAGTCAGGAGTGACTGAGTGTTGTCGAGTTTGTCTTTGTCTAGCAGTTGTGAGTCGTCAGTGTAGAGGTGGTGGTGTATGCGGTGAGACTGGATGATGTTGGACAGGGGAGAGGTGTAGAGTGTGAAAAGGACCGGGCCCAGGACGGACCCTTGTGGAACTCCGCAGGAGAGCGTGACTGGGTTGGAAGAGACGCCGTTGATGGTGACGGACTGCTGTCTGTCAGAGAGGTAGGAGAGAAACCAGGAGTGAGCAGAGTCAGTGATGCCGAAGGAGTGGTGGAGTCGGTGGAGGAGGATAGAGTGGTCAATAGTGTCAAAGGCGGCAGAGAGATCGAGTAGTGTGAGAAGAGAGATGTTGCCCGAGTCGGTGGAGAGAAGCAGATCGTTTAAGATATGTAGAAGGGCTGTTTCAGTGCTGTGATGTTTGCGATAGGCAGACTGGAATGGACTGAGGAGGTTGTTGTTGGTGAGGTGGAGGTTGAGCTGGTTGAGAACAACCTTCTCAAGAAGCTTGGACAGGAAAGAGAGATTGGAGACTGGGCGATAGTTCTTGAGTTCGTTTGGGTCGAGGTTGTGTTTTTTGAGGAGAGGACGGACGATGGCGGACTTGAAGATATCGGGGACGGAGCCGTTTTCTAGAGATGCGTTAATGATGTCGGTAATGAAGGGCTGAAGTTTTGGAAGGCCGTCACGGTAGAGAGAAGCTGGGAGGGGGTCTAGTTCGCAGGTTTTGAAGGGCATGGACTTTATGGTCTTGAGGACTTCATCCTGAGAAATGGGGCAGAAGGACGAGGCGAGTGCCGGAAAAGGTGGGGTCGGGAGGGCAAGGTGGAGAAGGCAGAGTGTCGAGTGTGTTGCGCAGAGTTTGGATTTTGTCCGAAAAATAGGTAGAAAAAGCAGACGGGAGTTCTTCTTTGCTGTGTGTGTTGGGGAGAGGAGAGTCTTTAGAAGTGCCTAGGAGTGTGTTCATGGTGGCGTAGAGGGTTTTGGAAGAAGTGGATTTGGTTTTGAAGGTGTTTGCGTTTAGAGTCGGAGATCATTTTGCAGACTTTGGATCTAGTTGTTTGGAAGATCTGTCTGTGAACGGTGAGATCAGATGAGCGCCAGCGGCGTTCCGCTTGTCGGCGCTCGCGCTTGGCCTCAGCTATGTCGTCAGTGAGCCAGGGGGAGGGGAGTCGGTTGGGTATGGAGCAGGTGGTGTCACCTAATGAGTATGTTGCAAGAGATGGATCGATCATGATAATTCAAGGGTAGTGCCACTGCCAGATTAGCTCAGCACCATCAGGCACTATCCTTGAATTATCATGGTCAATCCATCACTTGCTGTAGTGCATCTGGGTTAAATGGCTTAATAAAGGAACAGATTAAACATTAACTCATTCAGCCCTGACATGGCACAGCAAGACATGGATTGAGCATGATAGTTCAAGGGTAGTGCCAGAATAGCTTGGTGCCCATAGGCGCCAAGTTATTCTGGCACCACCCTTCAACAATATGCTCTATCTGTCTCTAGAGTGTAATACAGTCCTTCAGAGGGCAACTTCAAAATTTTGGGATTTCAGTCCTGGGTAGAATGTGTTAAATAATTAAGCTGAATTATTCAGAATCAGATCAGTCAAACTTGAGATGTAGTAGTCAAGTTGGTCAATTGGTTGGTAATGTGCATGTTTTCTTGACTACCTTTATCTTTATTATATAAATCCGTTTGCTGTCGGTAGTGATTTTTGTCAAGATTGACGATTCCCACAGGAATCATAACAAAAGTTGTTACCGACACAGTGACAGCTGAACGTTTAACCCATATCTATCATACTGAGGCTAATAAAGCTTCAAATTTGTACACTGCATAAATATAATGCAAGCTACATTATAGTACTTACAGGTAACGATATAGACCAATGGCTTTAGTTCAAGGGTAGTGCCAGAATAGCTTGGTGCCTAGAGGCGCCAAGCTATTCTGGCAGTACCCTTGAACTATTTTAGTCAAATTTATTTCACACACTGGTGTATTCCGAATGATAAGGGTTAAATAATAAATTGTTGACTTATGCAGTTCACCTTTATCAATTTAAAAAAAAATTAAAGCCAAACAAAAACAAAAAAAAGCAATAAAAGTTAAAAACATACTTTGCTAAGGCACAGATCCTCTTCAGGCTCCTTGAAGCGGATGGTGGCCTTTCCTTCGTTGATGAACTTTGAAAATATCTGGCTCACATTGCCAGGGATCTGTGGCAAATAGGCGAGACTTATTTAATTCTCTTCATCATCATGAGGACTGTCTACTTGTAATGTGTGCAACTTCCATGTTGGCTAACATATGCTCATGGTGCAGTTTCAGGCAGAGGAGAAACGAGGGGTGGAGAAAAAAATAAGGGTACGAGTGGGGTGGGTGGGAGTGGTGTGTGTGACTGTGTGTGGGAAGGGGGGAGGGGAGAAGGAAAACAATTTTATGCATCAGGTATGCACAATGGACTGACATGGAAATTGCATAAGCTGTTTAAGTTTTCTCAGGAAATAACAATTAAAATAAGCAAATTTATACACAGTGAGTGTTGTTTAGCAATAGCATTCACAGTCACACTTAATTTCCCATTCACAGCTTACAAACTTTAAGGGTATTCTGGCACCATAGGCAGGGCAGATCTATATTTAAGATAAGATTGTTTATTGCCATGTTTCCATGTAAAAAAAAAACAACAATAAAAACATTGGAATGTGTCTTAATGTCAGTAACTAAAGACTAAAATAATATCCTATCACAGTTATGTATTCACACTCAACTAATAATCACAGCATACATAAGGGTGAAAACATAGAAATTAACATGCATGGGTTAAAACATACCAAATACTTTGTGCCATTCCTGTCTTTGGCTGTGCACACCATGAGGAAGAGCGCGGCCTGTTTGGATGAGCTTCCTGCATTTCGTCCAACGGATACATGGGCATGACTGTTGCGACTGGGCTTCTTCAGGTTCAATGCAGGCAGTAGCCTGTTGATAGTGTCAGCTTCACATGTAATACGCATCGTTATTGTCCACAGATCAGTCAGGTCTCGCTGTCTGCGACGTAGCTGTATGCAAAATGATTGATCAGTCACGTATTATGATATCATTGCCGCCGTAAACAGTAGATTCACTCATTTTGTGTTTTTCTTTAAAAATGCACACTGGTTTGTTTCGGCCGGAACTCGAATTTGGCGCATTGTGGGAGTAATCATTGTGAAACAAAGATCTTTCATGTTTTTATTTTCAATAAAGATTATACTCATTTGTAAATTAATTAAACAGACTTTGTATAAAACACATTTAAAGATAATAAATTGTCCCTAGCGTACACAGATACGCATAATAGTTACAACGCGTTTTGGTAAAGGTAAGGGGTGATGGTCAACTCGCCCATATACTAACTCGCCCAGTCAACTCTCAAAGGTAAGGATAAATTCGTAGCTGTCATCTCGCCTAAGACTCTGGTCAACTCGCCCAAGCTCGAGTCAACTCGCCCAAGCAGTTTTAATCTCACGTTTGGACCCTCACAGGTGTCTGTGTGTATCCAGGGATATTTGCGGGTGGTTTATGCAGTAACGAAAATCATAGGTATTGATTTGCCCTCTTCCAAGAAAGAATGCTAAAAATGGCTAGATCCATCCTCCGGCGGAGATGATTCCCACCCAGCCCATGAGTTGTTTGAGATGTTGCCATCAGGGTGTCGCTACAGAGCTATCAGAACACGCACGAGTCGTTTTAAAAACAGTTTTTACCCAACCGCTGTCCAGACTTTGATGCAAACAAATGCCAAACCTGATCCATCCGTCCCAATGTTTAAAAATAAATAATAATTACGGTATTTATAATGCGCTTATCTTATAATAATTATAACTCTAAGCGCGTACTCACAACTCGCATGCATGCGCACGCTTTAGACAATGACTCACGTACCACAAATAGTGAAATACATTACGACAGTCAGCTTGGGGTGGTGAGTGTGGTGGTATAGTGCTAGAATTGTTGAAAGAGGTGAGCCGTTTTGAGGGCGGACTGGAAGGAAGAGAGAGAGTGTTTCTGACGGAGAGAGAGTGGGAGAGTGTTCCAGGTGGAAGGACCGTATACTGAGAAGGAGCGGGGGCCAAAAGTGCTGAGTTTGGTGCGGGGGATGTGGAGACGGAGAGGGTTGGAGGCGGAGGGAGCGGGGAGGAGTGTCGGGGTGAAGTAAGTTTGAGAGATAGGCAGGAGCGCAGTTGTTCAGGGATTTGTAGCAGAGAGACAGAATCTTGTATTGGATGCGTTGGGGGATGGGAAGCCAGTGAAGGAGTTTGAGCAGGGGAATGATGTGGTCGGATTTTTTCTTTCTGAGGACGAGGCGGGCAGCATTGTTCTGGACGCGTTGGAGAGTGAAAGTGGTGGAGTAAGGGAGGCTGGAAAGGAGAGAGCTGCAGTAGTCGATGCGAGATAGGATGAGAGAGACAGCAAGTTTGGTGGCAGCTTCGGTAGTGAGATATTACTATAATGTATATACAGTATTGTCTAGCTATCAGCATAATACTTCATCTGTGATGCAAGTGACGTGTTTTATATTGTGATATGTCTTCTGTGGTTTGTGTCACTGTGAAATCGTGTTTATTGACTTTACGTTTAGGACCACAATAGTTATTAACATATGCGGGTGTGTGACACAATGTGTGTGTGTGTGTGTGTGTGTGTGTGTGTGTGTGTGTGTTTGTGTGTGTGTGTGTGTGTGTGTGTGTGTGTGTGTGTGTGTGCACGTGAGCACTGAGATTAATTATAGTTTGATCTGTTTTATGTTCTTCTTTTTAAGACCGAGACGATTTCTTAGTGTATTTTTACATATGGCAATAAAGTTCTATCTTTTCTTATCTTATGTGTGTGTGCGTGCGTGCGGCGTATGTGTGTAGTGGCACGTACTGTCTGCAATCACAGTGTAACCTTGTTCAGAAGTTAGAAAACGTAAGACTGCAAGCATCCTTGTGCCGTAAGTCCATTACTATATATTTATAGTAATAAGCTAATTTTGTGTTGATCCGTCCGCGTGTGCCTAACACGATTTGAGGGGAGTAGAGGAGGGGTCACATTGCGATGCACGAAACTGAAATCAATTCGGGAAAACACGGTGCACGAAAAATAAATTTTCCTGATAATGATGCCGGGTAGGAACTTTGGCATGCAATATCTACGAATTCACTAAAAAGCATGCCCAAGCAGCGAAGCCACAAGACGTGATGTAGATGGCAGAAGACTGAAGTTACACCCACTCAACATAATTATAATGAATCTATATATTTTGAACACAACGCCAGACTTTTAAAATGATGCTGAGGTCTGTGGATGAGTCTCTTAACTTGACTGGCGAAATTTTCGCTCTCGTTTTAAAGGCCACTGACGCCAAGCTTATCAAGAGATCGCTTGGGCTACTGTCTGTATACATAGTGCGGTCACGTTTACGCCGAACAACTCCGACCCAACAACGAACGAGAGCGAAGTCATGGCGGATAACCAGCTTGGACCATAATTAAAATAACACGCCAAACATCTCCAAGAAGCATTGATCCATATGCGTTTAGCGGGCTCATGAGGACTTATGCTTCTTGGAGATGTTTAAAGTGTTATCTATGCTTTTGGTGGAAGATGGTTATCCGCCATGACTTTGCTGTCATTCAGTCGTTGTTGAGGGGCGTTCGTTTCAAACGTAACCTCACAAATACTTCATTGCATTATGGTTATGTTTAAGAATGTTCCCAAATCCTTATTTTGTTGTTGCTGTTCATTGTTATTTTTCTTGCTTTAGTTTGATATGGATGTATCATTTTTATTGCATCATGCGTAGGTGTTACCAAGGGATGAATCAATTACTTCGCAGAAGAGGGGGGGGGGGGAGGAGGGGGGAGGAAGGTGGGGGGGGGGGGGTTCCAACTTCTGTTTGGGATCTTCAGCCTGACACGAAAATCCTACCGATGCCAGACTTCCCAGTGCCCGAAAATACACAAGAAAGCGGGGGAAGGAGGGGGGGAGGGGGGGGGGGAATCCCAACTCGAAAAAGGGCATTTTAAATAAACTTTGGCCTGGGAGGGTTGGGGGGGGGGGGGGGGCGTGTGTATGTGTGCGAGATTTATGAGTATGCTAGGTGCCAGTTCTTCAAATAATTGGATTATTTCAAAGAATACATCATATGCAGAACAAATAATTGTTTATAGAGAGCAGAGAGATTTGATTGAAGCTGAACACTTCTGTGAAAATTCTACTTATCCAAATGAAACGACGGATACGTCGAATGGAAACAAATTTCCTGCACCTACATGTTCGATTATCGTTGTCGACTATTTGCGGTTTTTTTCTTTTCTTTTTTTTTTCTTCTGTTTGTAGTGCAGTTTTACCACTTCTGATTCAGAACGTGTATTTTATTCTTGTTATTAATGAATATGCAATTTGCTAGATATGGCTGTGTCTTCTGACACTGATTCCGCACCCACTCACGACAGCGCACACGCAGGAATGCCTTCAGTGTAAAACACTCACACATCATCACCGACAGAAACAGTAACAAAAGACCAAATCTACTTTATTAATCATATGTAAAACTACATTTACCTCAAGCTAGAACCATCTTTTTAGTGTTGCGTATCCAAATGCGGCATGCATATCCATATGCGGACACGCGGCACTGTGAAAGACGCGTATTCTATTGAACACGGCTGGAAAGTGGAATGCAGCATGCAGCCACTTGTACTGCAAACCTGGTGGTTGCATGTAAAAGCGGGTTACCCTTTGTTGGTAACACTTTTTGTGGCAATGATTCCTGCAGGAATCATCGCAATAAAAAGCGCACCGACAGCCAAAAAGTTAAAAAGTTAGTGGGGGCGTGTTTTTATAGGGTGGGGCAGAGCCCCAACCCGGCAACCCTCCTCGGGCCATTTTCATCTGGGCTTGGGACCGGCTATGGCGGAGTTCCCTCCCTCCTCCCACTTTACAAGATATGATCAAAAAGTCATGATAGTTGGGCTGCATTAGCTCTTTTTTTACACATTGACAGAAAAATGCCCATACATCTTAAGCAATACCTTAAACTTCCGATTTTTTAGTTAGTTAGTTAATTGGGTTTAACACCGAGCAGGCAACTAAGGCCATCTCAGTCACGGCGGGATGGGTAAAAATCTGGCCAGTCAGACTAAAAGAAAGGTCTTAAGACTGACAAGATGTAAATATATCTTTAAAATATTTCATGCTAAAATGTCGCACAGGTCTTTAACTCATTCTACCCCAAATCCCCAAATTGTGAAGTCGTCCTCTGAAGACTGCGTTGCAGTGCAGGACACATATCGACCATGATAGTTCAAGGGTGATGCCAGAATAGCTTGGCGCCCATAGGCGCCAAGCTATTCTGGCATCACCCTTGAACTATCATGGTCGATCTTTATCTTGCCGTGGTGTGTCTGGAGTAGAATGAGTTAAAGGAAACGTCTACAGACTCTCAAAAAGGTCCAAATAATAGAATTATCATAGTCTCTGAATGCTCAAGTCTTATTAAAAAAAATTGCACTCTCTCAGAAAACTGAAGAATTTCACCGGGGGTACATCCCGGAACAAAACCTTCAAGGAGTCTGCTGTGAAGTGTTTATATCTTGTGTCAATTAAATCGGCACAAGGCAGCAAAACGTGTTTAACAGAATACTGCTCATCGCAGGCATAACACCATGGACGCTCCGCCTGCTTTAGTAAATAAGAGTGCGTAACATAAGTGTGCCCGATGTGGAACCGAGCAAGGACAGTCTCCTCACGGCGGCTGCCGCAGCGGTAAGGTAGACTGTCGGACACTTTAGGAAGGGTTTCATGCAGCTTGTTAGCTTCCTCTTTGTCCCACTCGGACTGCCACTCATGGGCTATGTACGCACTAATCACAGGTTTAAAATCACTATGAACAGTCTGTGCGTCAGGGACAGGGTCGTTGCGGGCATCGTTGGCAGCAGAATCTGCGATCCTTTTGCCTTCGATGCCCACATGCCCTGGGACCCAACTAAAAATGATGTCATAATATTCCTTCATCAAGTCTGCGTAGAGCTCTCTAATCTGCACCGGCAGTGGGTGGTCTGTTCCTGCGCCATGAAGGGCCTGCAAGGCAGAAAGAGAGTCAGACTGAATCAAGAAGTTCGTTCTCTAGACCGATAATCATGCTTGAGTGCCAGCAGAACCGCTTGCATTCTGCACTAAATACAGATGAATGGTCTGGGAGGCGGTGCTTAAATGGGCGCCTAGGATGGCGAGAGGACACTACAGCCGCAGCCACTCTCCCATCCTAAGACTTTGACCCATCCGTATAGATACGACAAAAGCCAGGAAAACAAAAGGAGTTCATTGAGGCCCTGTTGGTATATGGCTGGTGGAGTACAATCCTTCTTGTGGGCGGTAAAGTCCAGCAATGTCAGGAACTGGTAATAGCCAGGGTGGAGTGATGTGTTGCAGAGATTCCGAAACTTTGTCCAGGTCCACTCCGGTCGCCTGCAGATGAGGTCGGACACGGAAGGAAAGTGGACGGACAGCTCCCGGATGGGTCTCGTAAATCTCGCAAACGGTGGTTTAAAAACACAATCATAGGCAGGATTGTCTGGATGGGCCTTCAGTTTCAGAACGTAGCTGAGCATGCGGCGGATGCGGCAGAGCTTGAGAGAAGGCGCCCCTGCCTCGGCATAGAGACTAGGAACTGGGGACGTCCTGAAGGCCCCCAGACATACCCGCAGACCTTGATGGTGAATTGTGTTCAGACGTTGTACAACAGATTTGGAAGCCGAGCCATATACCACAGAGCCGTAATCCGGTTTGGACCGAACAAGGGCCCGGTACAGTCGAAGTAAGACAGTGCGGTCTGCACCCCAGTCAGTACGACCAACGACACGAAGAACGTCGAGGGCCTTCTGACAAGAGGTTCTAAGGTAATTAATATGGCTGCGGAAGGTCAGTCTTTCGTCAAAGATGACCCACAGAAACTTTGCCTCCTCGGCCACCTTAATTGGCACTCCAGCAATGCTCAGGCAAGGTTCTGGAAAAAATTCTGCAAGCGCCTCACAAGGGAGGCAAGTCCTCGACCTCGTGCGCACAAAGCAAAGTCGTCAACAAACAAAGAGCATTCAAAATCATCCTTGACTGCCTTTGCAATTAATTAATTTTAATACTAAATAAAACAGGAGATAGAATGCTGCCCTGCGGGACATCCATCTCCTTTTCAAAGGAGTCGGAGAGGGTAGAGCCCACACGGACATGGAACGACCGGTTAGACAAACAATTGTGAATAAAAACGTGCAGGTGCCCTTTAAAACCCATGTCCAACAAGTCGGACATTATACCATACTTCCAAGTAGTGTCATATGCCTTTTCAAGATCGAAGAAAATCGCATAGATATGCTGTTTGTTGACAAAAGCATCTCGGATAAACGACTCAACGCGGACTAGATGGTCAGTTGTACTACGGAAGCGCCGGAAACCGCATTGGAGGTCTGTGATGAGACCCTGTGACTCAAGATTCCACACCAGGCGGGCGTTGACCAGGCGTTTCATAGTTTTACATAAACATGATGTCAAAGCGATTGGCCGGTAGTTGCCCGGGTCGGCAGGATCCTTACCTGGCTTGGGGATTGGCAAAACCACAACCTGGCGCCAAGATGGCGGAAAATGGCCAGTTATCCAGATATAGTTAAAGGCCTTGAGAAGTATGAGGATTGACTTCTCAGGCAGATGCGTTAGGAGCTGATAGTGGATGGTATCTAGTCCAGCGGCAGAGTCATTATAATATTTCTGCAGGGCTTGCTGCAACTCTGATAATGTAAAAGGGGTATTATACTCTTCTGAGTTATCCGATTTAAAATCACAAATATGAGATTCTCGCTTCTCCTTCTCTCTCTGGAAGAAGGGTGAATAATGTTCTGTTGAAGAATTATGGGCAATGGTGGAGGCAAGCAAATTGGCCACAGCCTTTTATCTGTGACCAAGCTGGCACCATCTCTAAGAGCCACCCCTGCCCCTAATTTTTCGAACAGCCCTCCAGACTTTCTGGGACGGAGTCCTAGAAGATAAAGATGAGACGAAATCCAGGAAGCACGGCGTTGTTTTAAAATATAATGGGCTTTCGCCCTCTGTCTTTTAAAGGTTAAAATATTCGTTTGCGACGGTTTACGAAAAGCACGTCGCTGAGCAGATTTGCGCTTTTTTTGGGCCTTGCGGTACTCTTCATTGAACCATGGTACTCTCGGCTTTCTAGGGACTGATATGGAAGTTTTAGGGATGGTTTCGCCTTCTACGTCCAACAAAATAGAAGTAAAACAAGAAACAGGTTCTTCAGCTGACATGACCACCTCCTCTGTAATACGAGACTGACAGAGGGAGGCGAACAGAGGCCAGTTATCTTTCTTGAGATTCCAGCGCCCCACTGTTGGATCATCCTCACAGCTGACCGATGACAGGCCTACTGGGAAGTGGTCACTACCACACAGGTCGTCGTGAACCTTCCAGCGGTCAAAGTCCAGCTTGTGAGAAGGATCATACACAGTGAGGTCTGAAACAGAACTAGATCCTGAAACTGGGTTAGAGTAGGTAGATGAGCCATCGTTAACACTTAGGTTAAGTTGTGAAAAAAACATCTTTTAACATCTGACCTCTGCCATCATAGTGGTCACTACACCACATGTGAGCGTGACCGTTAAAATCTCCCATGAGAATAAAGGGAAAGGGCAGCTGATCTACTAAGTTAAAAATATCATTACTACAGACCCGCAGGGATGGTGGCAGGTAAACACTGCGTATGGTCATGGTCTTCTTTAAGGTAACCCGAACTGCGACAGCCTGAAGACAGGTGTCGATGCTAACGGGGCTACATAAAATTTGGCTACTAACGAGGAGAGCCACTCCACCCGAGCGCCTCTCCGAATCAGAGCCCTTATGGATAGCGTTAAAACCATTAAAAGACACATAGTCAGAAGTCTTCAGGTAAGTCTCCTGAAGAGATATTACTGAGGGTTTATGGGACTTGACTAAAAGACGTAACTCATCAAAGTTAGCGTGAAAACGACGACAATTCCACTGAAGCAGAGAGTACATGGTTATGTTTTATGTTGGGGAGAAGAGTTTCTTCCCCCCTTTTCCTTTGCTTTGGAAGGAGTCGAAGAAACAGAGGCCCGTGCGCACAGCGGTGCCGTAACTTTCTTGGGCTTCTGGTTTTGGGGAGCGTTCCTGCCGCTAGAGTTAGCGGCCTTAGAAGGCTGACCAGAGCCAGAAGCCTTTGTAGCGGACAGATTGACAGGCTTGGGTGGGGGCTGAGGCTTAAAGGCGGCAGAAGGCGGCGCTACCGGACCGGTGGTGTCCACCTTCTGCGTTCCCTGGCTCTTCGTCACCACTGGAGGAGGGTTACTCTCCAGAGGCGAGAGGAGCCGAGGCTCCGCCGCCAACCAAGAAGTTGGGGTTTGACAGGAGAAGTCTTTGGTGCCACCGCAGCACTGAATGTAAAGACAGAGGTGCTACTACTGTTTGATGTAGCCTCAGCTGTACCAGGGCCCTCAACCAGTGTTTTGTTTTCGTCTGCAAAGGACAGCCCCTTCTTGACACGCACCCGCTGAATCCTGCACTCGGATATCCAACGAGGGTATTTCTTATCCGAAGCCATATGCGCCCCCTGGCAATTCAGACACAGAGCGGTGGCTGTGCAGGACTCAGCAGAGTGTCCGGGCTTAGTGCAACGGGCGCACGAGGCCTCTGCCTGGCTGCATGTCTTCTGCCCATGGCCATACTTTTGGCACTTAAAGCACCGGAGGAGGAGGGACGTACTTCTTCACTTTCAAGGTGTAATAACCTCCCCAGACGGTAATAGAAGGGGTGGGGGTGCCAAACGTCAGGATGATGGTTGGGAGACGGATCTCCCTACCACCTCGCTTGGAAGAGAAGCGCCTGACGTAAGTCACCCCCTGCGACTTAAAGTTCCGTACAAGTTCATCTTCCGACAGTTCTGCCAATGCTTGATTGTGATGAAACTCTATGCTCACGCATAGGGTTCACACAGAGGGTTTTGTATGGTACGGTTTTATCAGCGGTTTGCCTTAAGACAGATATTCCGTGGGGGCACGAGGTCCACGTGAAATCATAGGGAAACGTTTTGCACGGGGGGGGGGGGGGGGGGGGGGGGGGAGGGAGGGGGAAGGGGTAGTGAGAGTTCAGGCGAACAGAGCTGTAGGAAAGTTAGAAGTTAGTACGGGGCTTGACTGTCAGTGTGAGCAGACGTGTGTGAGATACCTTAGCCAGTATTCCAAGACTCTGAAACATAGAATTCAGGTATGTTTTATATGTATTATTAACAGCTACCAAGTTAAAGATAGTAAGTAATAGTTAGTAAGAGTTATTTCGGTTGTGCAGCGTTGACTGGTTTGGTTCAGTTATGTGGGTTTGGAATTCGTTGAGGTAACCGATGGTTTTTCCTGTGTGGTTATTTACCGAGATGGGTAACTAAGGAATGTGAGGTGTGTATGCCTATGTTGTTATGAAGGTAGTACGTGGTTAAGTATAGTCTTTCCTGTATATTGGATAATGTATGGCGAGAGTGTTAGGTTATAGTCTGTTTCAATGTAGTGAAGTTATGGGGTGTTACGGAAGTAGTTCGGGTAATGAAGCACGTGTGTGTGTGTAAATGAACGTGTGAGAGTTATTTGTATCAGCCAGGTTACGTAATGTGTCTCATATTATCCAATATGTGTGTTTAGCAAGTGTTATGATTAGGACTTTATTATTCAGAGTGCTTTTGGTGGAGCGGAGCGATGTGACGCCGAGACGTCAGTCAACAGAGGATACCGCCAAGGGATCTACTGTGAGGTCATCTCTTCAAACAGGGAGTGAGCGACCGGTGCCGAGACACCCGGGTCAGCAAGGACTACGCTACGGAGCGAGCCCGGAGGACGTCCACGGTAATAATAATAATTACGGTATTTATAATGCGCTTATCTTATAATAATTAGAACTCTAAGCGCGCACTCACAACTCGCACACGCATGCGCACGCTTTAGACAATGACTCACGTAACACAAATAGTGAAAATACATTACGACGGTCAGCTTGGGGTGGGGAGTGTGGTGATATAGTGCTAGAACTGTTGAAAGAGGTGAGTTTTGAGGGCGGACTGGAAGGAGGAGAGCGAGTGTTTCTGACGGAGAGAGAGTGGGAGAGTGTTCCAGGTGGATGGACCGTATACTGAGAAGGAGCGGGGGCCGAAGGTGCTGAGTTTGGTGCGGGGGATGAGGAGGCGGGGAGGGTCGGAGGCGGAGCGGAGGGAGCGGGGAGGAGTGTAGGGTGAAGTAAGTTGGAGAGATAGGCAGGAGCGTAGTTGTTCAGGGATTTGTAGCAGAGAGACAGAATCTTGCATTGGATGCGTTGGGGGATGGGGAGCCAGTGAAGGAGCTTGAGCAGGGGAGTGATGTGGTCGGATTTTTTCTTTCTGAGGACGAGGCGGGCAGCATTGTTCTGGACGCGCTGGAGAGTGAGAGTGGTGGAGTGAGGGAGGCCGGAAAGGAGAGAGTTGCAGTAGTCGATGCGAGATAAGATGAGAGAGACAGCGAGTTTGGTGGCAGCTTCGGTAGTGAGGTATTTTCTGATCTGACTGATGCCTGGGCCGTGGCGGAGACGAAGCTGGTCATGGAAAGAGAGGAATCGAGGATAACGCCAAGGTTCTTGACCGAGTAAGAGAGGGAGATGGGGTGCTGTCGAGTTGAAGGTGGAGAGAGGGAGGGAGCTGGGAAAGTTTCTGGAGAGTGCCTACCAGCATGGCTTCCGTTTTGTCGTCGTTCAGTTTGAGCTTGTTTGCTGTCATCCAGTTTTTCACGTCTTCATAGCAGTCAGCCGTGCGAGTCAGTAGTGTCTGAGTGTTGTCGAGTTTGTCTTTGTCTAGTAGTTGTGAGTCGTCAGCGTAGAGGTGGTGGTGTATGTGGTGAGACTGGATGATGTTGGACGGTGGGAGGTGTAGAGTGTGAAAAGGAACGGGCCCAGGACGAACCCCTGTGGAACGCCGCAGGAGAGCCTGACTGGGTTGGAGGAGACGCCGTCGATGGTGACGGACTGCTGTCTGTCGGAGAGGTAGGAGAGAAACCAGGAGTGAGCAGAGTCAGTGATGCCAAAGGAGGGGTGAAGGCGGTGGAGGAGGATAGAGTGGTCTATGGTGTCGAAGGCGGCAGAGAGATCGAGTAGCGTAAGAAGGGAGATGTTGCCCGAGTCAGTGGAGAGAAGCAGGTCGTTAAGGATATGTAGAAGGGCTGTTTCAGTGCTGTGATGTTTGGGATAGGCAGACTGGAAGGGACTGAGGAGGTTGTTGTCGGCGAGGTGGAGGTTGAGTTGGTTGAGGACAACCTTCTCAAGAAGCTTGGACAGGAAAGAGAGATTGGAGACTGGGCGGTAGTTCTTGAGTTCGTTTGTGTCGAGGTTGTGTTTTTTGAGGAGAGGACGGACGATGGCGGACTTGAAGATATCTGGGACGGAGCCATTCTCTAGAGATGTGTTGATGATGTCGGTAATGAAGGGCAAAAGTTTTGGGAGGCCGTCTCGGTAGAGGGAAGCTGGGAGGGGGGTCTAGTTCGCAGGTTTTGAAGGGCATGGACTTTATGGTCTTGAGGACTTCATCCTGAGAGACGGGGCGGAAGGACGAGAGGGGAGTGCCGGAAAAAGGGGGGGGGGGGGGTCATAAAGGCAAGGCGGAGAAGGCAGAGTGTCGAGTGTGTTGCACAGAGTTTGGATTTTGTCGGAGAAATAGGAGGAAAAAGCGGACGGAAGTTCTTCTTTACTGTGTGTGTTGGGAAAAGGAGAGTCTTTAGAAGTGCCTAGGAGTGTGTTCATGGTAGCATAGAGGGTTTTGGAAGAAGTGGATTCCAGGATTTTGTTTTGAAGGTGTTTGCGTTTGGAGTCGGAGATCATTCTGCAGAGTACGAGAGACGGGACGACTCGGAAGCGTGCGACGAAAGACTTACACGCCTAGACGTGAAAGGACAGAACGTTACCAAGCGAGAACACCAGCAAACAGGTTGGATTGTGAGAGACAATTACCTAGCCTGTCATTTTCATTGTGTATGTGTATGCGGTGGTAATGTGCTTGTAGTGAGAAGGGATGTTGTACATAATTTAGATAGTGTTTTTGTTGTTTTATTTACATAAAGGTCGGTAGAAGAAAGAAAGATAGTCTGTTGAGTTTTACCGCGTGAATGCGCCCGTCTGAGTCAGTGGCGGTGTATGCGTCTGTTGTGCGAGAGTCTGAACGTGCGACTGGGGCTAGTCTGCGTGCGTTATCACGCCTCTTGAAGAATTCATCGGGATGTGACCTCCACTGGAGTCTCTCCGATGTTAGAGAGCCTCAGTAGCCCGTTGGAGTGTGCCCGGGTACGGCACTCTACTGACCAGCAAGTCACCAGACCTGAAGCGCTGGGCATCAGGCCTGCCAACACGGCTCCCGAGGGTCTCCTCCACCAGAAAAGGATGCAGCTTGGAAACAGGCTTTTCTTTCACTTTGCTATGGACAATGAAGAAGCGAGGTAAGACGGCCGACGCCTAAGGCGTCGCTTCCTCACAGTCCGAGTCACTGTCAGGTACAATGTCGGTGGCTATGTGCCGCTTTTGTGCCAGTTTTTTTGTTTGTTTGTTGTGGTTTTCATACTATAATAGTAGAGATATTCATCCCCCGCCCACCACCGAGCCGAACAAGGGAAAGTGCATCTGTCGGCGGGTCTCCAGCCGACGCACGATGGAGGCTGCCCGAAAGATATACGCAGGGGGTTAAGCCCGATTGTACCGTCTGAGCCACCGCCTTCTGTCACATTGTTGAATGCAGGGGAACACTGGCGTAAAGCACCTAATCAGCAGCAGAGGCTATAGCATGGTGCTCCGTATATCAACCTGCATGTCAACAGTGGGATAGGGCTCAACGTGACAAGAGCCGATTGACTAGGCCGGTACTCCTAGCCTCCCGTTTAAGTAAAAGTCAAGGCCAAAGTGGAGTGTTGGCACCAGTGAGCCGCAACCCAAAGGGAACCTCAGCCACCAAGATCTTCTTCTGCCCCTCAACATGGGTTTCCAAGCACGGCAAACACTTGGGATCCAAAGGACCAAAACTAATGAGTATTTTTAAGGACCAATCCAACATGGTAAGACCTGGGTTAGCACAGCTCCTTAAAAACCGGACCAGTGAAAAAGACTGAAAAACATATCTGCTGACGTCAAGTCCGAATCCTGGACAAAGATGGCACCCCTTCGCTAGCCCACTCAGTCAGTGGACTGAGGAGATTACCCACCCACGCCACGTGGAGGCCGGCGCCGTAGTGGGCTCCAATATTTTTGGGTGGGGAACAGTTCAAAAGAGTAGCTGCGCACTGACCATGACCTGAAAATACTACCTGTGATAAGGATACTTCATGCCGTTTTGAGAGGGGATCAGATGCAACTGCAAGCTGATCGCTCAGATCAATTACTCAAAATATTTGGCGTAAGCAGCCTCAAAGGACAGTGTGAAAGTAAAGATGATGGTAACAATATCCACGACACAGTCCAATCAGGAGTAGGTGGCCTCAGATGAGAACAGACTACTGGCGCATTTTGTCATATTTCCAGAATTGACACCAACATTTTCCCCATTTTTAAAACTTAGTCTTTAGAGGTCCATGTCATTTGTCATATTTTACCTGTGGTGCGTTCATTCAATGAAAAATATCATGCATGCAATTAGTGATGAAGTCTGTTCAAGAGCAGCAGCCAACTCTCAGTGGCCAGAATACCTTACTGAAAATGACAGGGCGCGGCAACCAGAAAGCCAAGGTCACCATGTCCTACACAGGGAAGCAAAACATTCGTGTTCTTCCTCAATCATACATACAGGCCTTGTCTTACAATGCCACTTACAGTTGCTCCCTAAACTGTAAAAGAGGCTGGCAGCATGGAGGTTTTCGTGCATCCAAGACCTAGCAAAAGCTGTAAATTTCCAAGTCTGATACTGACCTTCATCGAAATAACATCTTGCCTGTAGTAACTGAAAGTGTGTGTAAACAGTGGAGGATAGTGCTATTACAACATGTATTAACAAAAAATCATTGACTGCACGCTTAAGTGAAGTGGACCGATTTGTTTCGGGTTTACAGCACAACGATCATTACTGTTTGATCATACCTCGTAGAAGTTAGCTATCTAGCGCACACTGGCTTTCTCCCTCGACTGCTGCGCTGATCGGCGGAGCGAATTGAGAGAGACAGCTAATGTGCTGGTAGAATACACACGGCACAGGCATGGGACGATCGTTGATAACTGGCCACCACTCAACACCAGTAGTAGTAAACAGCACCAGGCGGATAGGTCACATCAGAGAATGCAGCATGCAGTTTAGATTTTCCTACACACATCTGCGCAAAACGCACCGAAATTCTAATTTCACGATTCCCAGGACATAATGTTTTCGATTCTCATCATCAATTTTCTTAACCATTGTAAAAAATTAAAAAAATGTTTTTTCACCCGGAACTGAGTCGAGCCCAAGGGTCTATTTGTCCTGGGACTCTCAGAAGTAGAATTTCAGTGTGTTCTGTGTAGTTTTGTGCCGGAGAATCTAAGTAATGACGTGATTCGACTGCAAGCGGGATTCTCGGATGTGACCTATCTTGGTGCTTTTTACTACTACCAACTACGTAACGCTCACCCTATACCTGTGCGTGCACGGAAATTGAACCGGAAAAGAGAATGGACAAGAAAACATGTTTTCTTATTCATTCTCTTTTTTTCCGGTTCCATTTATTTTAGACATCATGCGTTATCATCAAATATTCACAATATCTACGACATAACTTACAAATGTGGCTGTCATGCAGCGTAGAAGTGATCAAGGCTGGATGGAAGCGACAGTTAGATCCCCCTTTGTGCAAGCAGCCATCCGCAATGTAAACCAGTACGGATGGTTGCATGCACATTGGGGGCTTAAAGTTAGACATCACACAGCAACATCACAAATTCATAACATTAAAATAAAATAATAACTTACAACTGTGATTTGTTCTCTTTTTAGGGGGTTTGGTTGTTATAAGGGGTTTAGCGGTTTTATGGGGTTTAGGGCTTTAGGGGGTTTGGGCTTTTAGGGTTTTAGAGGATTTGGTAGTTTGTGGTTTGTAAGGGGTTTAGTGGACGAAGGAGATTTAGGGGCTTCCAGTTAGACATTCATTAACATCACAGAATCATAACATCTAACAATACCTACAACAAAGCTTACAACTGTTCCTGTCATGCAGCGTAGAAGCGACGGTTTGATCCCCCTTTGTAGTTGTACAAGCAGCCATGGGCACTGTAAACCAGTACGGGTGGTTACATGCACATTGGGGGCTTACAGTTAGACATCACACATCAACATCACAAATTCATAACAATAAAAAAAAACTTACAACTCTCCTTTTTACTTCTTTAGGGGGTTTGGTTGTTTTTAGAATGATTTTAGGCTGTTCACGGGTTTAGGGGTTTAGCGGGTTTGGAGTTTTAGGGGGTTTGGTGGTTTGTGGTGTTTAGGGGTTTTAGTGGACGAAGGGAATTTAGGAGTTTGCAGCTAGACATCAATCATTAACATCACAAAATCATAACATCTACAACATAACTTACAACTGTGGCTGTCATGCAACGTAGACGTAATCTAGGCTGGATGAAAGCGACAGTTTGATCCTCCCTCTTGCAAACAGCCATCAGCACTGTAAAACAATATGGATAGTTGCATGCGCATTGGGGGCTTCAGTATATCATACATCAACATGAAAACAAGGGCTTACACTTAGACATCATACATCAGCATCTCAGATTAATAACATCTACAACACAACTTGCAACTGTGGCTCTCATGCAGCGTAGAAGTAATCTAGGCTGGATGGATGCGACAGTTTGATCCCCCCCCCTCTTTTGTGTTGGTGGGGGTCAAAGGTGACAGCGACAGTGTTGGTGGTGCCACCCGTGACAACGGCAGTCATGGTGGGGCTGCACGTGACAGCGGCACTGCTGCTAGGACCGCCTCTGACAGCGGCAGTGTTGGGGGGCCGCCCGTGACAGCGGCAGTCATGGTGGGGTCGCCCTTGATAGCGGCAGTGATGTTGGGGCCACCTCTGACAGCAGCAGTGTTGGTGGGGTCACCCGTGACAGCGGCTGATGTCATGGGGCCGCCAGTGACAGCAGCAGTGGCATCAGCAGTGACAGTGGGGCCGCCCGTGAAAGCGGCGATGATGGTGGGGCTTTGACAGCAGCAGTGTTGGTGGGGTTACCCGTGACAGTGGCTGATGCCGTGGGGCCGCCAGTGACAGCGGGCAGTGTTGGTGAGGCGCCAGTGACAGCGGCAGGATAGGTCCGCCATTGACAGCGGCTGAGGTCGTGGGGCTGCCCGTGACAGCGACAGAGTTGGTGGGACCGTCCGTGACAGCAGCAGTGACGGTGGGGTCGCCCGTGACAACGGCGATGGTGGCAGGGACAATGTGACAACGGCCTGGCACTGACACTTTCAAGAGACAGCAATGAACAAGTGAAATTAATGTATCAGAAATCTAACTAACACATTAACTCACTCTAGTATATACTAACAAACTAACCAACAAACTAAGCTATTGTAACCGGGTTAGGTTAGATGATAATCAGGTCAAGAAATGAGGGAGGCAACAACGTCGAAGACAGGGGTCGCTGTGACATGTCTTTATTGCAGTGTAGAAAACTGAAGAAACTGAAGAGACAGCGCCTACAAATGAAACAATGGCGCAACATTAGAAATCATAATAACTCCCATATATAACATCAAAAAAATATCTAAAATCAACCATGGCATTATATCAGCAGTCTAACTATCTATACCAAGCCGCAATATCATCTTAAATGTCAAAGTCAAATAACTTTAACATAATCCTAGCATATCATGTGAAGTATCAAAATCAAATAAATCAACAAATCAACGCAAAACTGAGAAAATCTTAAAATATAAATCAATGCAAAAGAAAACACCAAAATAATTAATGAACTATTCTACTGTATGCGCAACCAGCCAAACTTTGAGTAAACAATAAATCGAATATCAATACTAATTCAGAGAGCAAAATAAAACGAGGATATAATAAGAAACCTAATACTGGGCACCGCAGACACGCATATCATCTAAATATTTATTAGCATTCATTCCTCGTACACAGTCATACACAATGACAACACTCTCATACATACGCTATACCAGCTCAGTTACACTCTCAGGCAACCTTGGGTACAGAGGGATATGGAGTGGCATCCACACGCTCACACACACTAGCACAACTCATCATTCACATCCGTCCGTAATGACAACACAAACAGCCTGGGTCTAAACTAGTGTAAAACAGGGAGGCAGAATGCATATGTAAGACTAGGTGCATGTGTAGTCAGCAAAAGAATATAAAACATCCTCACAAACCAAAAGGGAAGGGGGATCTTATGCACCAGAGTAATTTACTGGCCCACAGAATTACAGTGTTGATCTGCGATCCCGGACCACGCGACACTAGGCCGCGGGATGCAAAATCACAGACCAGCACCACAAAGTTCTCACTGGACCTAGTGGTCGGAGTACACTCATCTGCAATTCCGGACCCCGGCCACGACACCAGGCCGCAAGATGCCGAATTGCAGATCAGTGCAATGTCAAAGTTACTAGTCTGGTGGGCATGGCTCATGTGTTCATCTGCGATTCCGGACCGAACGACTCTAGGTCGAACGATGCAAAATCGCAGACCAGCACAACAGTGATATAACTCAGCAATTGTCAAGTCAAGCTAACGTGTCAATCTGCGATTCTGCGGGACCGACAACTCTAGGTCGCCAAATGCAGAGTCACAGACCAGCACGAACAGTGGAGGGGGCAGAAAAGAGGAAGAGCATAGACATGTCATAAGCATGACAAAAGTTCATAAAAGATAATATAATTGCCTCTATTTGGCATTGCTGTCGGTTGGCTTCTAAAAGAATCTAAGTACTTATAGAATGTCCTTAAGTAAGCCAGAGGGGTCGGACTAACACAGGCATCAATGAAAGCAATACCTTG
>BTPG01000004.1:85801034-86250143 GCA_036245525.1 Semisulcospira habei
CCTGGATAGCCTCCCTTCCTAATCTCGCGAGTCCGTTATTGCCAGTTCTATCTTAGCAGACAGGCGGCAAGCGGGGAAGGTGGGAGGGAAGTTTGAGTAATACCATCGATAAGTATTTTTCGAAAAAAATTATTTTAAAGAAAAATACATTTATTTCTTCAAAAACGTTATCGATGGTATTACTGATAGGAAGAATGGCCAAGAGGAGGAGGGTGCCGCCCCAAAACTCAACCCCTGTGTAACTGCTGAGCTAGGTCCCTTGCCGGTGCACACTCCCGACAATTTCAGCTGTTAGCTATGGTGCATCCAGCGCCGCGAGGGAGTGTGGCGCCGCAATGTCCCCACTAGTGCCAAGTTTTGTCATTGGCCGAACAGGTCACGAAAGTAGAAACGGGCGAAAGTAGATTTGGCCCTCCCCAATGTCCCACAAGGCGCAGTTGCGGTCAAATGCAATGCTCGTGGAGACAGTCCGGACTTCATGCGCCCGAATCTGCAGCCTCTTCGCTCCCTCTGTTGAGAGGTCTTTGTAAGCGAATCTTATGATTCTGCGCGGCCAAGCAGAAATATCATTCCGGCCCGGAGCTAAGGGCAGGAAGAGGCATAACGTCCTCACCGTATGGGCATCGCCCGGCGGAGGTAAATGTTGAACGCCCTGACCGGGTCCTGTTTGCGTACGTCCTGGGATGTATTGGGGCCCCGCAATGCACGAAGAGTGATCAGTTGAGGGGTGGCTGATGGGAGCCTGTTCTTGGCCAAAAAAGAAGGACTAGTGAGGAGTTGGGCAGAGCCATCGGCCCGGAGCTGCAGGCAGGACGGGTGTACTGAGAGAGCATGGAGTTCACTCACGCGAGACGCAGTGGCCAGAGCCAGTAAGTAGCATGTCCTTCTCGTCGAGTCAGAGAACCGCGCCAAGGGCCGAGGTTCAAAACGAGCAGTGTAAAGCTAGGGTAACACCCACGCGAGTTCCCATTGAGGGAGTAGGGGGCGTGACACTGGTCGCTGGAGGTATAAGTGAGCCATGAGGTCGGCGAGATCCTTGCAAGACCCTTGATCTGGTTGGTCCAAATGGCGGTCGCATGAGGTCGAAGCTAGCCATGAGGTCGGCGAGGTCCTGGTAAGACCCAGGAACTGGCCGGCCCAAAAAGTGATAAGTGTAAGGCACCACATTAGGAAGATATTCCCCGAATGGTGATGGATGCCAGGATCTGATCCGTGAATAGCCACAGGAAGAATTCGGCTAGATGGAGCATAGGCAAAGCTGTGGAGGAGAGGTGACGAGTCCCGCACCAAGACTGCATAACCCGCCATTTTCCCTCGTAGACTCGCCAGGTCAGCCCTGAAAATGGCGAGTAATTTACTCGCCATGGCGAGTGAATTGTTTTATTTGGCGAGTAAAAAAAATTACCCACTCGCCAAATGCAAGTGCGCTCGTGCGTTTTCCAATCCAACAGCAAACCGCCAGCCGAACATCAGGTAACCGGCGCGTGACCTGACCGCACTGCGAGCCGCCTCTAACATCACTTTACGGTTAAGGCAGAAGCCAAACACGTCACTCGAACTGTGCGTACCATAGCAGTGGTCGGTGACAGTCGTTCTATTTTTAGTGATGAATTGGTTCGTTTAGTCACTCGCTCAGTCGCGGCTGCGTTCAGAATCGACCCAACGCCGGGGTCCGTGCGAGTGTAACAGGGCGGGCAAACTGTTAGTTTATGTGTGGTGTCGGCAAGTTATTACAAAGTGCGTGCTACATGTTGAACGCGTTACGTGCTGTGAGGTCACCATGCATTGTATTATGGGATACTGCATCATGCGTTTCACTTTCTATCTTGAACGAAGTTGTACATGGCGGAGAAAAAGCAAAGGAAGCTGGAATGCTTCGGATTCTTCAATCCGGCACCGTCTGATCTTGATAATCGCTAAGAAGAAAGTTGCACTTTGACACCGCCATCTCCATCGACAAGCGACAGTACCAGAAATGCTACCCCTGGGCCGTTTATGGCACAGCCGCTACGACGCAGTTTTCAGAGTTCATGGCTATGCTGCGTGTATTTCCATGGCTAAAGCACGACGGCACTCGAATGGCATGCGCAATGTTCACTGAGGCAAACTCAAAAAGCAAGTCCAGAAATTTGAACAGAAATAAGTTTGTCAGTTTTTTTTAATCGTGGTCGATCCATCTTCTGGTACACAGTTATTAGGCAAAAATTGGAGAAACACGTCTTTCTGAGTGGTTAAACAAACTTTTAAGTACATCAGTTCACACACACACACACACACACACACACACACACACACACACACACACACACACACACACAGAGTTTAGACAAGTCACACTTTGGTTGTCAATCTGCCACGTTCAGCAGAAAACGCTATATTCTCTGTTACAATACATTATCAAACGTTCATACAAATAAATAAATAGATATATGTTTTTCTGTGTGTGAGAGAGCGAGGGAGACAGGCTTATGCGCAATAGCTCACCAGTTAAAGAATCAGTATCATGGAAAGGACACACACACACTGTCACAACACATTTAAAGAAGAGAGAGCAAAATGAGTTAATTTATTTTAAGGAACATACAGATGATGCAGTTTTTCTTAAATAAATCTGCGGACCCTCTATAATGCTAGGATGGGGGTCTGTGTACCCTCTAAAATTTATACCTGGGGGTCTACAGACCCTTTAACCTGTTGTGAAAACAGAAGCCCAGCTCTACTTACAAAAAAATAAATAAATAAAAATCCCACCACAGTTCACATGGGGACTTTTTCAGTTATTTCTCCACTTGATACTATCAAAAGCCTGAAGTCAGGACATAAACATTAACTTGGTTATGACTCTCTGTTCAAATATTTGTTCTCAATGCCTCTGGGCAGAAAACACTCTCTAACATTGGGTGTCAAACACCTGTGGTACATTATATTGTTGAGTTGGGCTATTTTCAGTAGTAAAATTTTCAGTTTTGGCTAGTAACATTTTCAGTTTGGCTAGTAAAACTTGGAAGTTACTAGCCAAAGGCTGGTGGGCAAAATTTTAGACTTTCAGGGCTGCAGGCGGAAGGTCGTCGTGCTGAAGCGATAGCCACCACCGCCGCATCCGAGAAACCTCGCGCGGGGATGGAGTGCCACACAATCTCCAGGCGTGTAAAAGGAGACTCCAGGCAAGGGTGAAAAAGATCCTGCTGTGGCAGTTTCAGCATCGTGTGCGTCGTGGAAAGCCGCAGAGGGGATCCGTGGCGAGACTCATGAGAAGCTGGCCCTGACCAGACAGAGAATCCACTAGCACATTTAACCTTCCCAGAATGTGACGCGCCCGCAGCGAGATGTTCCGATCCTGGGACCACACGAGGAGCTGGAACAGAAAGATGCACAGAAAAGGGGAACATGTCCCGCCCTGCTTGGGAATATACGCCACAACTGTCAAGTGCTCGGAGAGGACGAAGGGCTGCCTGGTGTGGCACAAGCATCCCCCCCGGCGAAGAGGGCGAGCCAAACTGCCTTCAACTACAACCAGTGTATGTGTAAGCCCGCCAAGTCCGGCGGCCAAAGGTCCGCCGTCACGCTGAAGTCCGGAAGCAGATGTGCCCCCCCCCCCCACCCAACCAGGGAGACTGTCATCCATCCAGATCGACAGGTAGGGTAGCAGGGATGCCAGGGGGACTCCCGACGCTAACCAAGATGGGACTCTCCACCGAAGGAGAGGTGTCCGAACCAGTGGAGACACAGGCACACGGACCGCCAAATCCCCCGAAGACAGCCGCTAAAGAAGGAGGAGATCTAGTTGAATCAACTGCGAGTAGAGCCGACCAAGAGGAAGTAAGACACTTTAACGACGGCGCCACCATCCCTCGGAAACTTGCACAAGCAATGGATTTGTGAACCAAGGAAGTCGTCTCAGCCTTGTGACAGGGTACGCTGAGAGGACACAGGAAAACGCCTGGGAGAGACCTGCATATGACCACTGTCGGAAGTAATCTCCATCTCCTCTGGTCCTCAGGTGCCCGAAAAGAACCCCTGATCCCCGAAGCTGTCATGTCGCAGGCGCTTCGAAATGTAGAGGGAGCGACTTGACGCGCAAGAGCTGCTGCGGTGTGTCGAAGGGATGCTGCATCCAGCCATCGGCTGTTAAATCGGCCGTGAGTATTCATCTGCGTGGGTCCGGTGATGACGTCAAGGCTGCATCCCCAGGGAAAAGCGGTCCCCGACAGTCCAGCCGGAAGATCGACTGTGCCTGCCAGCTGACCTCAGCTGTAGAGACGAGGTCCACCGCCACAACATGTCAGAACTTGTCCGCCGGCGAGACAGAGTGGGAAGTGGAGACGTCTCCTAGTGTGGTATATGTAGCACCCTGTCCCCACGCACCGTGATCGCTCCTCAGTGTCCGGGTACTGAAAACGCCGGGTATCCTGCACTGTGCTTGTAAGGTGAGAGGGTAATGTGTCAGGATCCGCCCTCGACGAGGAAACACATTTCAGTGGCTAAGAGTACTGACATAACTTGTGTCATCTCCGTAGAGGCTGTCAGTCTCCGTGGATCGCCCGAGGCTCCACTCTGTCGGGGACCCTAAAGTTAGATTCCGTGGTACATCGCGTCGGCCGCTTGAGTGCCGATCCCGCTCTGAGAAGTGCTCCGAAGGTGCGGCCCTGCCCAGGCGCTTTTGAATGGGATGATGCCAACAGCACTTGGTGTTCCCAGGCGGTCACCCATCCAAGTACTAACCGAGCCCGACGATGCGTAACGTAGGTGACCAGACGAGAACCGGTGTATTCAACGTGGTACGGCTGTAGGCTGACCGGCCGAAGGCAAAAGGTAGCTGTCGTCGCCAAGGAGTGGTCCCCCGCGTCTGCCGCCGGGTACTCCGATTCATAGAGGCGTGCATGAGACCCAACAAAGTCCATGACGGGGATGTTTATTCATTAGTTACAATTTAACGAGTAATGCGACAAGGTCTCACTAACCGGAGAGAGGAAATATGAGTATGAATAATGAAGTTTTTTTTTTTTTTTTTTTTTTTAAAGAGCCACTATATTTCAGTTCGAGGCCCAGGGCCTATAGTATGTACCAATCCGATAAGGTGGGAAAGGTGTAGCAATCTAATATTGCACTTGGCCCAGAGCCTACCTAACGCAGCGAGGTTAAAAATAGAGTAAAATGAGAGTAAGAACCAACAACAACGGTCCTATGCTATGGGGAGACATTTTATTGATACAATATATAAGAACGGGTGACGATTTCAGGACCACGGTTCAATTTTCATTCTCATATGAGGAGGGACCGAGCTCTGAAGCTTGTTATCCATAGGTGGCGAAGCACGTATAGGCCTATTCATGGCCGGTAGATGCGGGTCGGAGCTCTCGGTGTAAGACGGGATGGAAGGCGGAAGAAAAGCCCAGGGATCATGGCGGCAGCTGGTCCGCATGTGTGTATGACCCCGAAGTGGTATGTCCTGAGGAGGGGGTGACGAAGGAGAAGCTATCCGAGTGGTGAGACGGACGCTGAGAGAGTGTACCCTATGTAATACGTGAACGTGGAGACTGGCTTCCAGCCAGGACGCAAGGAGACAGTGGGAGCCCCAAGGCGCCGAGCAACAAATCGTGATGTGACAACATATCACGACACAGTGGCATAAAGACGCAAATAGGCAATATCACGCCTGGTTGGTCGGGAGCCGTGCCAGGGACAGCGGGGGGCCGATGTCTCCTCCCCTGAGGGAGATGGAGGTACCGCCGCAAGAGACCCGTCTTCAAAGGCCGGATGTGCGGGGCTGGCTGTGAAAGACACCCGAGGGAGCGGGGGTGTAAGATCTCGCCCGCCACATCACAATCCGCGGCCGAAGGGACAGCATCCGTCACCCTGGCCGAGGTGGGCGAGGAGTGTCTGTGCAAACGTCAAAGAGTGTGTGGACTGCCCACAGAGGAAGCAGAAGATGAAAAGGGAGAAAACCGACGCCTCACAAGGGAAGGACTGTGGCGTCTGTTCTCTGGAAGCGGTCGACGGTGCGCACCGTGGCGGGAAGAAACCCACGAACGGGACCGCTCCCGTCCCGGGACAAGAAGATCTCGGCTGTGGCGCAGAGGGGAAGGCAGAACAGTAGGATGCAAATCAACCCGTCAGATAGGTGAGCGCCGCGGCCGACCCGACACCGAAAAATCGTGAGGAACAGGGTGGCCATGTTCAGTCCGTTTCCGAGGGCGACCACGAAATTGAACGTCCAGGAAGGAAGGTGAATCCATCAGACGAGAGTGGCGAGAGCGGCACCGAGAGGGTTGCTCGTCTGATCGATGGATGTGCGGTGACCGGCTCTGAGCCGATGCGCAAGGGGACACCGGAAGCCCCGCAGAGCTGAGTCGAGTCGTGGTGTGATGACCTATGGCGACGCTGAGGTGCAAAAGTGCAGGTGGGCAAGGCCACACCTGGCTGATCGGTAACCGCACCAGGGCCTGTCGGGTGCTGGTGTCCCGTCCGCCGAGGGAAAGGGGAAAGTTGCCGCGAGAGACCCATCTCCGTAGAGCGGGTGCGCAGGACTGATCTGAAACGGCGCTTCATAGAGCGAGAGTGTATTGAATCCCTAAAGAACTTACCTCCCACAGCAGAAAGGACAGCGTCCGTCACCTTGGTCGGGGGGTTGGGAGAAAATGGCCGCAAGGGTCACCAGTGATCGGGAGTGCGGTGTGAAAGAGCGACCGGAGTCCGAGGACCGAGAGCGCCGGGACAAACCGTCGACTGCGTCTGAGTTGGGTGGGGCCAGTGGAACTGGTGCTGCAGAAGAAGGGATGGAGCGCTTGCAGCGATAGAAACTCCACATGTGAGACCAACGGTCCTCTTCCCAAACGGCGCAAGTAGCGCAGGTCTTATCGGACGCACAGCCCGAGCAAGGAAGGCAGTGAAGATGCAAATCAGTCGGCCACTGGAAGTCGCCACAGGCGGGACAAGTTCTGAGCTGGCTACTGCAACAAGTCATGAAACAGAAGATAACTGTGTGTGACCCGGGGCCACGATGCCAAGTACACGACCGTTGCAACCAACCGTCAAAACAAAGTAAAAAGAATGGCCAAAACGTCGTAATTCTACGGAAATTGCTCCAGTAAGCTGTAATCGCAGGGCGAGACAATGTCCGAGGCCTTACCTGGCCATTGGAAGAAGATTGAAACCGACAAAAACGAACGAAGAAGACGAAGAAACGCGGAGACTGACGACAACGGAACCGAACAAAATGGAAGCTAAGTATAGAACTGGCAATAACGGACTCTTGTGAGATTAGGAAGGGAGGCTATCCAGAGGATAGGGAGGCCACTCAGAGGATTAGGTAACTGCTTGCTAGAGTTACGTTCCTGGTTGTGTAGCAACACACAACAATTTTGGAGGATGAGATTGTCTTCCTATCAGTAATACCATCGGTAACGTTTTTGAAGAAATAAATGTCTGTCTCAAAATCTCATCTGCATACATATATAAAAAGCAAGCACGAGGCTCAGATCCTCATCAGCCCCTGCAGACGCTAAGCTATAGTGGTTCATGAGAACCTACGCCTCTGAAAAAACAGATGTTCTCTGCAGCTGCGGGGGGTTCATGAGGACCAACGCCTCTAGCAAAATGGAACTTGTGACTGCCAGAGTTCATGAGGATCTATCCAGATGTCACTGACAACGCCTCACCTTGCTCTGCCGATGCGAGAGCAGCCTGCAATGTGGGCGGTGGGACTGAGGATCTTGTGCTGATTGTGATGGAGAAGGACAGAGCTGTGGTCCCTGGTGAGAGACCCTGCTGCAGTAGAATCTGCATCAGCTGTGAGAACGTCAGCTCACTCGGCAATGCCTTATCTGTAACAGTAAAAAGAAGTGTCAGTCTATGTGGAAAGTGCAGCAGCTAATTACTGGGGATTAATAATCTTGAAATACTGCCCCTCTTGCGCATGCATTCGCCGGTACTGTTCACTCATTACAGCCTTGAGGATGGATGACATCAGCACTTTTTGTAAATATCCTTTGAAGTCTACGTCACAGTTCTGGAGACAGATCGACCATGATAGTTCAAGGGTGGTGTCAGAATAGCTTGGCGCCTGTAGTCCCTTGAACTATCATGGTCGATTCACATCCTGTTGTAGCACAACAGGGCTTAAAGTTTTTCCCCCTAGGATCAAGCATCTCAGCACAGTCAGAAAACTGTCTGCAACAGATACTGCTGACAGTATTATGTATGGGTCCTTTGTGTACTAACTTAGAACTTTATGATGTAAATACAATGCCAAATGTCAAAATTCATCGTTTTGCGGGTGTGTTGTTTTTGTACCCGAGAGCGCAAATTATTGTCTGCATCGGCCTCGTTTTGAATTTGTGCATACATGTATTTACTAGCCTACGTCACAAGGCAGAACCCGGTCAATACTGCAGACGAGGTCATCGGTGTGGGTACACACGTCAGTGTACACTCATGTACTGATGTTCTCCGGCATCCCTTCGACATAATTTTCCACGAGAATGTAAAATAACCCTTCCATACTCGCTATGCTGTCAAAATCAATGCGGGTTCCGCTTGACCTGCTACCCTGACCCTGAGTAACGATCGTGCTGGGGGCCTGGCTTGTTCGACTCGATGACAAAAATGTGTCACGACCAGCGATGTCAGTGCCGCAATTTTGACATACACCGTAGTTTTCAGATCCTTGCAGCATAAAATCTGATGAACTAGCTCGTAACTTTATGATAAAAATGGCTTAAAATCTTGCAAAATCAGTAAGAGATAAATTCTACTGAAGATCATGAATTCTGAAAATCAGTTACTAGAACTCGCGGAACTATAGGAAGATCGACAAAGACCGTAGCCGGATTACTTACTGATTCACATAGCAAAGAAAGTGACAAATTCCAGATGGGCAGTCAAGCAAAGCTCTTTGTTTTCCTCCCTACGTCACACGACCAGTCATTTTAGTGCAAACCGTACCATGTGACCGTGATATAAAAACCCCTGTAGCGAAAAATGGCGGACGTTTTGTAGCCCTCTCGATGACGAATCTTGGATGCCAGTTTTGTTCTATAAAAGATCGCCAAACATTCTAAAGTACAAAGTTACTTAGTGTTGTTCGAAACAACAAGCACACTCAGTACTGGAGGCGGCAACGTCATGACATTTTAAATTACGTCATAAGTCTATTATGTATAAAGGTATATTCCTTTGACGTCAGTCAGGTCTGGTGTGATCCAGGTCGCAAGATGTCTTCTTGATTTCTTTTACGAAAATAGTGGAGGAATGAAAACAAATATGTTATTGGTCGGAAGGGTTCGCTGCACGGACCCTTGTAGGCCTTCGGGAGGTCAAAGGAACCATTGTACCCCTCAGGCCTTCGGCCTTCGGGGTACAATGTTTCCTTTGACCTCCCTCAGGCCTACAAGGGTCCGTGTAGCATACCTCTCCGACCAATAACTTATAATATTCCCTTGTCCGATGTCAATTCTACTTAGGGGTATCTTGTCTCTTTTTCTCTTTCATCTCTTCAATTCGGAGTCTGTCATTGTCAGCCGGCGCAAGTCGACTGATACTTTCTTTTTTTCTTCGCCGGTTCATCCGCCATCTTGTCTCTGATTGGTTATAATTATGCAGATGACCTAAGGTCATATAGAATAGTTATGACGTCAGCTACCTGATCGTCTATCGGAAGCAATCTTTTGACTAGGTATAGTCACAAGATTCCGGTGGCCTCTTTCGCTTTGAAGAGACAAAAGAAAGCATTTGGTGGGACAATAGAGTGGTCACTGTCTGTGGGTATGTATACTGAAGCCCAGTAAAAGCTTTTTGCGAACTGAAGCATTAAAAAAGGTCAGTCGTGCCCCTGTAATGGGTTAACAGTAATAGCGGCTGCATGCACCAAAAGGTTAACACACCCCATTGTACATGCAGCCATCTGTACTGTGAACAGAATGCACAAACTCAATAACAAACTGTCACTAAAACCCACCAAAATGGATTTTTCTCTAAAATGTATTTTTTCAAAAAATACTTACTGATGGCATTTACTACTAGGAAGGTTCGCTTAGCATACCAATTTTAGCCCCAAAAACTCGTTGTGTACAGCACAACTGGGGAGGCGACTCTAGGGAGTCGTTACCAAGAGACACTGAGTAGCCTCCCCTGCCTCCCTATCCGGTGGCGCACTCACCGTTTCTCGCCAGTCTCTGAGCCTTAGCTCCACTGCGGCAAGCGGGGTAGGAGGGAGGGACCTCTGAGTGATGCTATCGGTAAGTATTTTTCGAAAAAATACATTTAAATTTTAGATAAAAATAGATTTATTTTCTTAAAATCTTTACCAATGGCATTACTACTAGGAAGAATGGCTAATAGGAGGTGGGTGCTGCCCCCTCAGTACACCTTTGCTTCCGCGTGTTAACTATCGAGGCCCTCCATACGCACCCACTCCCGACAATTTTAGCTAGGCGTTACCCATGGCGCCTGTGGCACCAGGAGGGAGTGCTGAGCCGCCGAGATGTCCCCCACTAGGGCCAGGTAGTCGCGCTGGCCATATAGGTCTCGCAGGTAAGAAGTGGGCGAAGGTAGACTCGGCCCCAACCCATGGCTGCCACAATGTCCCTCACTGCGCAGTTGCGGTCAAAGGCGATGCTCGCAGCCACTGCTGTGACTTCGTGTGCTCGGGTGCGCATCGTCCTGGCCTGCACTGGGGAGAGCTCTTTGCACGCCGACCGGATGACCCAGGGTAGCCAGGAAGAGATTGTCTGCACCGAGATGTCTCGTCTGCCCGGAGCCAAGGGCAGGAATAGACATGAGCGCCCTTGTCTTAGTGGCTTAGTTCTGCGCAGGTATACTTTAAGCGCCCTGACGGGGTCCTGTAGACGGGACTCCCAGGACTGGTCCGTTGCCCTGAGTGGACGGACGGTCAAACTTGCGGCGCGGACACTGGGAGGCGGTTCTTGGCCAGAACGTAGGGTCGGTGAGGAGCTGCACTGAGCCATCGGCCCTGAGTTGGAGACAGGAGGGTGCCCAGACAAGGCGTGTATCTTGCTAACCCAAGAGGCTGAGGCGAGGGCGAGCAGCAGCTCTTCCTGGTTAGGTCTCCAAGTTGCGCGAGTGTTAGGGGCTCGAACCGTTCCGAGTCGAGCCAGGTGAGCACCCCGGACAAGTCCCAGCGAGGAATCAACAAGCGGGAGCCGGACGTTTGCAGTTTGAAGTGCGCCATCAGATCCGAGAGGTCATTGCCAGGTGTCGATAAGTGTCTGCCACCATTGCCAAGTAACCTCGGATGGTGATGGGGGCCCTGTTCTGCTTGGGGGATAACCACAGAAGAACTCCGCCAATTGGGGGTTAGTCAGGTCTGTGGGGGCGAGTTACTCCGCTGCGTGCCAGGCCTTGAGTACTCGCCACTTTCCCTCTATATGTTACGGGTAGAGACCATCCAAGTCGCTGCGATCGCTTCTACTGCTACACCTGAGAAGCCTCTTGGTGCGAGGGCCTGCCTGACAATCTCCAAGCGGGCAGCCGCAGTCGTTCCAGACATGGATAAAACAGTTGATGCCGGGGCTGCTTGAGCATCATACGCGGTGCGGGGAGCTTTAGCAGGGGGGTTCGTAGTGCGGCTCAGGAGGTCTGTGGTCCAGCTCCTGATCCAGCCGAAAGAGGCCATGAGGATCAGTATCGTATTGCCGCCCCTGAGCTTCTGGAGCACCTTGGTACCAGCACTGTGGGAGGGAACGCATACGCAAGGAGTCCGTCCCATGGGATGGGGAGCGCGTCCACGGTCCAGGCTTGTGGATCCGGTATGGGGGGAGACAAAAGAGGCAGCTTCCCGTTCCACCTAGTGGCGAACAGGTCGATCATCGGCATCTCCTAACGCGCGTAGAGTAGCTGGAAGATATCCGGGCGCAGTGACCCCTCTGTGAGAAGCAGATGGCCCCGGTGCAAGAGGGAGTCCGCACGTACGTTGAGATGGCCTGGGATGTGCCGCGCCCGCCGAGTGATTCCCCGATCCCCGCACCACCGGAGGACTTGGTACACGAGGATGCAAAGGGAGGGTGTGCGCGTTCCCAGTTGGTCCCGAATGTAGGCCACGACCGTCGAGTTGTTGGAGAGCACCAGTACCTCCTGTTGCACGAGTCATTCCTCTCATCTGGCAAGAGCCAGCCAACCGCCTTCATCTACAGCAGTTGATATGTCTGCCTGCATGTTCCCCTGTCCAGCTGCCCGAGGATGTGACTCGTCCAAGGAGTGGCGAGTCTGCAATGCCGGGGCTGCGTCGACCAAAGTGGTGGAGAGTGACAACCGTCCACCAGGTGATGCCCGTCATCTATGCCCAAAGCCGACACCGAGTCCTCCGGGTGTAGACTGAGCGCCTCCTCCTCGTCTGACGCGGCCCATGTTGAGGGAGACTGCAAGTCTTTGTGCCGACCGAAGAGTAGCGCCCGGGGGGAAATATGTTTCCGTGAACAGTCCCGGACCGCTGGCGAGGGCTGGGCCGGTGCAGAAGCGAGGCTGATTCCGCCCTGCGGCTGCCCCCGAAGTCTGTGTTTGTGGCCTGTCCAGTCGGCGGCTTAACTCTTACTCATTTCCTGTATCCCATCACTAAGTGCACTTGAGAAACGCGCGCTGCCTATCCCCTCAGTTTGCGCCTAGCCGCCGACCAGGCCAGACGTACCCTCATTACTTGCCGCCCGTGCCTAGTGACCGACTTTCACTCTTGTACCGCGTTTGTTGATTGTCGTGTGTACGGTGTGTGCAGTACCTAGTGTAATGTAGGAGTATATTCCCCTGTGTGGATTATTGGACTGTGTAATTGTGGTTGAGATGTCGGATTTAGAAGAGTTGACATGATTTCGGATGACACCGTCTTAGACGTGGATGAGGAGATTTCATTGGCGAAGGTGAGTTTTTTAGTTAACACTGGCCCTGCCTGACCAAGTGTCACTGACACGAGACTCAGAGCAAAACGAACTGTTTTGCAGCCCTCTGTAAAGTGGTGCAACTTCTCACCGAGAAGGCCATTAACACTTTGGAAAAAAGCAAAAGACCGCAGGACACCGTCCACACTGGTCCTTCAGCTTAACGCAGACGTTTTCCACCTCAGAATGACAGCACCGCTGGTGTGGAGGCGGAACGGCGAAATGCAGAGGCAGAAAATATAGAAAGGGAACCGCTTGACGCAGGGGGGCATGGGACTGCGGAGATTATAGGAGATGATATTTTGGCCGATATGGAGGCAGCCTTTCATGTCTTGGAAGAGGCGGGACCACCGGTCAAAGAAAGATAGGCAAACTGACCTACTTAATTCCCGTTTGGTTTGAAGCGGCTGTCGCATAAAAATCTCCAAGAAAAGCTGTTACAAAATTCCCGAAAACTGCAAAAATATGAGTGTGCCCCGCACAAATAAAGTGGTGTTTCTTGTGCTAAAAGCCCACCTGACAGACAGACGTACGAATGTACAATACTGAAACTACCGTTTGTAAGGCAGCTGTCACGGTGACCTTGTGCACCGATAAGCCTCTGACCTAGAAGTGCAGCGAGCGCATTCACCGCGCAAAATTGCCAGCATCTGTGCTCCGCACATAGCAATGACGTCTGCTGGCTCTAACCTCAGTCATGGCACAGATTTTGGGAAATTACCCCCAACAAGCCCGCGAAACAGACAAAGTCGCAATACTGCCGGCATCTGTGCTCCGCACGTGACAATGACCTCTGAGTGGCTGGCTCTAACCTACAGATTTCCCCAAGAAGCCCGCGAAACAGATAAAAGCGGTCAAGATATGCGTAGTCATGGCTGGCCTCACAGCCAGCCACAAACTGGCAGGACCAATGGTAAAAGCCTTTTTAGGCCGACACAGAAGGGTCGGCTGAAAGTGGGTTACGGGGCGGAAAAGCCTACCCCGCGCGAGGAGTTTTCCCTGGAAGTTCTAGACACACACCTGTCACTCCCCTCTGCAAATGAGGTCAATATGTTTTAACTGTGCATACCTTGGGTGCATGAGTACCTGAACGGAAAACATTTGTAGTCTTTCAAAACCGGCCAAACTGATACAAAATTGAACATTTGGGAAACCCTTTCTTCTAACCAGGAAGTACAAGAAACGGTCATAGGTGTGAAACTTAATTTTGAGCAGACACCTGACACTAAGCTGTCTAAAGCACAGTTATACTCCAGTGAAACAGAAAACAAACTGATGAAAGCAGGAGTCAAAGACCTGCTACGAAAAGGGGTCAAAAATTAAAGAGTCTTGCAATAAAGCAGAGCAATTTGTCTCTCACATTTTTTCTCTGAGAAAAACGGAACCATACCCACCGGGTTATATTTCTCAGCTCCTGAACAAGGACATTGAGTACCACTCAGAAATTCAAAATGGAAACCATTCATACTGCACTTAATATTGTCACTAAGGACTGCTATTTCGCATCGCTTGATCTTCAAGATGCGTACTACTCCGTCCCTGTATATACCGAACTGAATACCAGTAAAATTTCGCTGGAGAGACAAATTTTATTGTTTCCATGCATCGCCAGTGGGCCTTGGCCCGATACCCAGGAAGTTTACGAAACTCACAAAACCAATCCTGGCAAGGCTACATGATTTGAATCATTCAATCACGTCCTTCATTGACCACACCCTCTTAGTGGGCACGACAAAAGAGGACACAGTTCAAAATGTTATTGATATGGTTCAACTGTTTGATGCAGTGGGTTTCACGGTCCACGGGACAAATCTCATTTCCTACCCACGCAAGAGATTACATACTTGGGGTTTGTGATTGACTCTATCGACATGTCGGTGATACTGACGAACGAACGTAAGCAAAAACTGAGCGAAACATGCTCCAAAATAATGAGAAAAACCAGTAGCCAAAATTAGAGCAGTAGCTTCTGTCATTGGGCTGATGGTAGCAATTTTTTTCAAGTACTCCTAGGCCCTCCCTATTACAGGGACTTTAAACAAAAGAAAACCTGAGCTCTCAAAGAAAACAAAGGAAACTGGGAAAAATCATGCCTATAACACAAGACGCGGTTCTTGAGCTGCAATGGTGGGGTGATAACATCGGACACCAAAAAGCTCCCCTACAGAGGGAAGACCCTACCGTTACGCTGAAAACAAACAACTCACTTTTCAGACTGGCCGGGGGGCTGTTGTAAGGGGCTTTGGAATGAAAATGACAAAAACAAAAACTGCTGAAAGCTATTCTTTATGGATTAAAATTGCTCCTACAAGAGATGATAGACATACATGTGCGTGTACTGACAGACAACACCACGGCTGTTGCTTGCATAAACAAGATGGGCCCAATGAGAGTGAGTATGCTAAATGAAGTTACTCGGGATGTCTGGTTCTGGTGTGATCAGAGGAGACTGTGGCAGGTACCAAGAATGTCACGTTAGGCAGACCATCTGTTTAGACAGTTGCACAGTGACACAGAGTGGAATATTGACCCTTAACATAACTGTTTACACCCAAAATCAATGCTCATTTTCCCAACTCCCAGACCCTGGGGCTTTCACTGGGGATGCTTTCTCCTCTGGTTGGGGTGATTGTACTACATGTTTTCCCCCTTTCAGTCGAGTCTGTTACTGGTGGTCCTGGCAAAGATAAACAAAGACAAAGCCAGGGGAGTTGTAGTGGCACCATCGTGGTGAAACCAGAGTGTTTCTGGCCAGTGCTGATGCAAATGCATCAAATTCCGACTCGGAAAACACATCCTACTAGGCGACTTTAACTTCCACTTTGACAAACCCGACCACCCTGACACAAAACGCCTTTGCACGTCACTTTCAAACCACAATCTTACACAACACATCACTAAACCCACCCACCGACTCGGCCACACCCTCGACTGGATCATCACCCACACCTCTGATCAACTCTTTCTCCTCTGTGCTTCCCTCTGACCACCTCGCTATTCTCATCTCCCTCAATCTACCTCCCCCGAAAAAAAACAAACTCATTGTCGCTCGTCGCAAACTAAAATCTGTCAACCGCGAGAGCTTCTTCGATGAAGCTGTCGACCTTCTCTTGGACCCCGCCCCCTCTCCCGATCTTGCATCCCATTTCGATTCCTCCCTTCGAAAACTTCTAGATACCCATGCCATGTCACCACCTGCTCCATACCCAACCGACTCCCCTCCCCCTGGCTCACGGACGACATAGCTGAGGCCAAGCGCGAGCGCCGACAAGCGGAACGCCGCTGGCGCTCATCTGACCTCACCGTTCACAGACAGATCTTCCAAACAACTAGATCCAAAGTCTGCAAAATGATCTCCGACTCAAAACGCAAACACCTTCAAAACCAAATCCTGGAATCCACTTCTTCCAAAACCCTCTACGCCACCATGAACACACTCCTAGGCACTTCTAAAGACTCTCCTCTCCCCAACACACAGCAAAGAAGAACTCCCGTCCGCTTTTTCTACCTATTTTTCGGACAAAATCCAAACTCTGCGCAACACACTCGACACTCTGCCTTCTTCGCCTTGCCCTCCCGACCCCACTTTTCCGGCACTCCCCTCTCGTCCTTCCGCCCCGTCTCCCAGGATGAAGTCCTCAAGACCATAAAGTCCATGCCCTTCAAAACCTGCGAACTAGACCCCCTCCCAGCTTCTCCCTACCATGATGGCCTTCTAAAACTTCTGCCCTTCATTACCGACATCATGAACGCATCTCTAGAAAACGGCTCCGTCCCCGATATCTTCAAGTCCGCCATCGTCCGTCCTCTCCTCAAAAAAACACAACCTCGACCCAAACGAACTCAAGAACTATCGCCCAGTCTCCAATCTCTCTTTCCTCTCCAAGCTTCTTGAGAAGATTGTTCTCAACCAGCTCAACCTCCACCTCACCGACAACAACCTCTTCAGTCCATTCCAGTCTGCCTATCGCAAATATCACAGCACTGAAACAGCCCTTCTACATATCTTAAACGATCTGCTTCTCTCCATCGACTCGGGCAACATCTCTCTTCTTACACTACTCGATCTCTCTGCCGCCTTTGACACTATTGACCACTCTATCCTCCTCCACCGACTCCACCACTCCTTTGGCATCACTGACTCTGGTCACTCCTGGTTTCTCTCCTACCTCTCCGACAGACAGCAGTCCGTCACCATCAACGGCGTCTCTTCCAACCCAGTCACGCTCTCCTGCGGAGTTCCACAGGGATCCGTCCTGGGCCCTGTCCTTTTCACACTCTACACCTCTCCCTGTCCAACATCATCCAGTCTCACCGCATGCACCACCACCTCTACGCTGACGACTCACAACTGCTAGACAAAGACAAACTCGACAACACTCAGTCGCTACTGACTCGCACGGCTGACTGCTACGAAGACGTGAAAAACTGGATGACAGCAACAAGCTTAAACTGAACGACGACAAAACGGAAGCCATGCTGGTAGGCACTCGCCAGAAACTCTCCCAGCTCCCTCCCTCTCTCCACCTTCAACTCGATAGCACCCCCATCTCCCTCTCTGACTCGGCCAAGAACCTCGGCGTTATCCTCGATTCCTCTCTGTCCATGACCAGCTTCGTCTCCGCCACGGCCCAGGCATGCTATTTCCACCTCACGCCGCATCAGTCAGATCAGAAAATACCTCACTACCGAAGCTGCCACCAAACTTGCTGTCTCTCTCATCTTATCTCGCATCGACTACTGCAACTCTCTCCTTTCCGGCCTCCCTCACTCCACCACTTTCACTCTCCAAGGCATCCAGAACAATGCTGCCCGCCTCGTCCTCAGAAAGAAAAAATCCGACCACATCACACCCCTGCTCAAACTCCTTCACTGGCTCCCCATCCCCCAACGCATCCAATACAAAATTCTGTATCTCTGCTACAAATCCCTGAACAACTGCGCTCCTGCCCATCTCTCCAACTTACTTCACCCCTACACACCTTCCCGCTCCCTCCGCTCTGCCTCTGACCCTCTCCGCCTCCACATCCCTCGCACCAAACTCAACACTTTCGGCCCCCGCTCCTTCTCCGTCTATGGTCCATCCACCTGGAACACTCTCCCACTCTCTCTTCGTCAGAAACACTCTCTCTCCTCCTTCCAGTCCGCCCTCAAAACTCACCTCTTTCAACAGTTTTAGCACTATATACCACACTCCCCACCGCAAGCTGACCGTCGTAATGTATTTCACTATTTGTGGTACGTGAGTCATTGTCTAAAGCGTGCGCATGCGTGCGCGAGTTGTGAGTGCGTGCTTAGAGTTATAATTATTATAAGATAAGCGCATTACAAATACCGTAATTATTTATTATTATTATTAGTACTGCTGTCAGCAAGAGATACTTTGTTATGTCAACCAAGCGACTTGACACAAAGACATCCTCTGTGCAAAAAACGAAAACTACTCATTTGCAAGGTGTCAGAAATAGATACAGAGGGATTTTGTTCAGATGCAACCGACATCACCATATTATCGTGGCGACTGGCCACCTGTCGCTTGTATGAAGGATACATCACTCCTTCTAGACGGTACGCGAGTGAGAGATCGGTGGATCATGTCTCACCGCCGCTAGCCGAGGCAGTCAATTTTCTTGCATCATTGGCACTCAATGACCTGTGCTATAAAGTATAATGCTATGGCTACAGAAGGGTCAGCGCTCAGCTGTTATTTGTGTAGAGGGAGTGCCGCTAGGGTCTACAGAAGTGATTAAGAGATTCATGAAGGGTGTTTTTGAGTGAAAACAGTGTTTCCCAAATACCATAGCACATGGAATGTGAATGTAGTGTTGCACATGCTAAAGACGTGGGTGCCTCTAAACAAACTTACGTCATCTGCAATGAACTCACGCTAAACTTGTAATGCTTATTGCTTTGCTCTCTGGATAGAGGTGCCAAATGCTACGAGCGCTAAATGTTGCTAACATGGCCTTAACTTGTCAGAACTCAAGTGTATATTTTATGTAACTAAGCTGTTAAAACATTCAATAAGGGGAAAACATCAGGAACCCATTGAATTTCATGTTTTTCCAACAGTCAGTTCTTTGTACGTGATTCATACGTTAAAAATATTTGAAATAAAAAGACAGACTGGAGCTGACAGACAAAACAGGTTTGTTTGTTGCAATCCTTGCTCCGCACAGCAGGCCAAGCTCGAATACTGTGGCCAGGTGGCTAAAATGGACTCAAAAGAGAGCACAGGTGGACACTGTGCACTATTCTGCTCAGTCCACCAAACTGACCAGCACCTCAACAGCAAAAGTTATGGGTGCTTCCATAGATATCATGAAAGCTGCGGGATGGACGTTATTATTGCCGGGTTCCGCGTGTGAAACTCACCTTATGTCGGGTGGTGATGGACAGGTATCTGGCAAAGAAATAGCCTAGATAAGGCTGCTTGTCATTTTAGCATGACTTAGCCTTTACGCTCATTACCACTGTTGCTCTCAAATCTCAAGTGCACTTAGTGACGGGATACAGGAAATGAGTAAGAATTGTTAGCAATAGAGCGAGACTTACCTGTAAGGTGAAGCTGATTGCAAATTCTTACGAATTTGTTGTAGACCGGAACTAGTGCACTTGCCCACCCCACAGTGTGTTGAAGAGCACTGCGCTCTACCCTGCCCTTTCACTTCATTGTAAGGTGCACTTGTTCTGGGGTTACGTCAGTGGTAATGAGCTGTCTTTCAATACTGAAGGGATAGGCAGCGCGCTAGTGCACTAGTTCCGGTCTACAACAAATTCGTAAAAATTTGCAATCAGCTTCACCTTACAGGTAAGTCTCGCTGTACAATTTCCTGTCCCGCTCTGAGAGGCGCACACTGGGTGCGGCCCGGTCTAGGCGCTGGTCCGGCCCAAGGCTGGCGGGCACCAACGTCTCAGAGGGGTGGTCTGCCTAGGCTCTCCTTCTCCTGGAGGGTGTTTGATCAGCCCAACTTTTCCCTGTGGGGGGACCAAGCTCCTGATGCCGGTACACACCTAGGGGACGAGTCCCGTCGCGGGCGGTCCAGCATATCCCAGGCCGAAAGGCGGGGCACGGCTGTGCAGAACGCTGGATTTTCCACTCTTTAGTTTAGCCAGCCAAATGCTTGCTGCAGCCGACTCCGGCAGCGCGCAGGCTTATGTAGGTCACAGTCTGATATCAGCTATTCCTTCTCTAATCTCTGTAACGGACTGCTGATGTGTGGTGGTTATGCCTGTGTTTAATGTTCTCTATCTCCTCTTCCAAGATTTTCTACATAGAACCGTTTGACACACTTGTGTACTGTTTTGTGCTGGTTCCTCTGTTGGTGGTATTATTCCAGTTACGTTTTTTTTTCAGAGTGCAATCCGAGGATAAAGACAGGTACCGTGTTTGTGTGTGACTAAACATGGCTGGTAAATTATCTGAGCCTCACAGTACCGAGTTGGTTTGAACATTCATTCTCTGTTCTGGTGTTAATATAAAGGAACCAGTGTGATGTGCTTAAGACCTGTTGTGTTAGTGGTTATGAATTTACTGTGTAAACCCAAGTGTACTGCATAAACACTGCTGTGATCAGCATGTTTGTTTTGATCGTCTTGATGGACCTAACGGATTACCAGCTTACCAGCTTCACAGCAGTGGAGTGCTTTCTGACGCTAGTGTTGCTCTAGCAGGAAAGAAACAAGAATTCTAGTAAGTGATAACAGTAGAGGCTAGAATGCTGCGTAGATACATCAACTTTTCATCCCACAGAAAACTTAGATGCACAACAGATTGAGCTTGAAAGTTAGTGCTTTTTTGTGTCAGTGCATGTTCATTGTATTGCAAATCTGAAATGTAACTGCTCTTGAAGGTGTACTGGTAGTAATCAGCATGGGCATGTTAAGTATGAAAAGAAAGCAAATTTTATCAGCTACAAATCTGCACTCATGTGATAATGACATTCTTGCGAAAAAAAAGCATTTTGTGAATGTTCAGTTACTAACACTTTTCAGCGTTTCCGCTGCCGAGCGCCGGAATGCGGCTGTCGGCACGTACACATAGCGTAGCATAATGAAAGAGCACTCCTCTCTAGGACCATGAACAGCTCTGTCACTCTGCCTGAAGAGGCGCGCGCTAATGACTAGCCCGGCCTTGCCACAGATGGCTTATCTTGCACTCAGTGGCCCCCGGCCGCTCCTAACTAAAAGTGTGGTTCTGCACAGCCGTGGGGGTGAAGCTCTTGGTGCTTGACGGGAGGGCAAGTCCCGTCGGCTGCTTATAGGCTCTTTATTCCACTCATGGCGGATCAGCTCTGTCTGAGGCACCGGTGGGGGCAGCAGGTCCCTTTCTCGCGCCGACAAGCTCATGATGTCTGAGGTGGCCTTCCTATGAGATACTTCCAAGGCTGCTGTCGCTGCGGGGTTGCGTGCCAGTCTCTCTATCTGGTAAAACGCCCAAAGCTGCGACCATCGTTCCTCCTCCCACATCGTGCATTAGTTGCATGTCCGACTGGAGGATAAGCCGGAGCAGGGGTAGGCCGACATCGTGCGCATCGCTAGGCCACTGGAACGCCACACCTGGTGCAGGTCCTCACCTGAGTACTGTAACATAAGACAGACAAAGGCCGGCACGAGCCTCCTTGCGAAAATCCGAGCTCCCGGTCGGTCGCGTACATAGTCTCCGGTCAATGCCGCCGCCCGGTAAATCGCCGGCTGAGGCAGTAACCGAAGCTTTACCTTGTCAATGTCATGTCCTGAGACCCAGTAATCCACAGAGACCAAACCACCACGTAAATCCTCAGAAACCGAAGGTAATCCAAGCACCCAACACCACACAGGTAGTAACACACGCCCAAGGAATATCCAACGTAAGTCGAGTTCACAAAAGGTAATCCCACCATACACAGTCGGAGCACGCGAGGTGCACACGACCGGTTAGGTGTAGCTAAGCGAAGAGACTGGCGGGAAACGGTGAGACCACCACCGGATAGGGAGGCAGGGGAGGCTACTCAGGGTCTCTTGGTAACGACTCCCTAGAGTCACCTCCCTGGTTGTGGTGTACACGAGTTTTGGGGGCTAAAATTGGTATGCTAAGCGAAACTTCCTAGTAGTAATGCTATCGGTAAAGATTTTGAGAAAATAAACGAACACTAATCAAAACAAGAAAGAAAGTGTGAGTGGAGGCTTACTTTTCATGAGCTCATGCTGCAGATGTAGGGTAAAGTGAGGAAACTTGAGACTGGACAATCCCGTGTCAGATGGGCGGTGGCCGCGTCTCGTTGGGGGTCGAGGTGGGAGACCTGTTTTGGGGGGTGAGGGGCTCTTTTCTCGCTTCACCTTCGCAAGTACACCTATGAAAATCAAAAGTAACCATGAACAATGAACTATGAAAAGGAAAAAAATAAGAAGACCATGATGACTAATAAGAATGAGGGGATTTTTACTTTTTCACCTACACAAGAACACCTCACATTTAAGAATAAGAAAAGAATGAATGCAAAATTGAATGAATGCTCAAAATAAGAGGCACTTTTCCTGTCTCATCTTCGTAAGCACACCTACAATTAAGAATTGGGAACCGATTCACAAAGTTGGTGGAGGTTCTGGACAGGTGCCAAGCTTGAAGTATCCTTATCAATTACTCTCCTGAACTGATATGTGGTCTTCAGATGGCAAATCCCAAATCAGGAAATGTTGACCCCAGTGTTCTTGTTGCCTGTTTAACCCTTTTCATCCTGATAAACTGCTTGAAATAAATTTGACTATGGTAGTTCAAGGGTGGTGCTAGAATAGCTTGGTGCCTCGAGGCACCAAGCTATTCTGGCACCACCTTTGAACAAAAATGGTTGATCCATCTCCTAAGCTGTAATGTAGCTTTCATAGGACAATAAACAAATTTTTAACAAGTCAGCCTCAGGATGTAATGGGTTAAAAAACCAGACAAACCTGCTGCATTGATGTATTCCATGACCTCAAAGCCAAGGTCACCACTCTCTTTTGCCAATTCCTCTGCACGCTCGCGGTCATCCCGACATTCCAGCAGACTACTTGCCACCATGGCTGCTGCTGATGGATCTGGTGAGCAACAAAAGACCATTTAACCCCTTCCTTCACTGCTTAGGAAAGCTGACTTCCATGTCTTTGGATCTTTTGTCATCGATGTTGTGATGATTTCCAAAACAAAATAAAAATGGCACAGCCCTTATGGTTCAAGTGCAGGGCCGATACACATAATCAATGTAATCTTTATGACCTTGACTTTTCTAATAGATCACTAAAAACAGTAATAGTTCAAGCATCTGAACCCTTTCATTACTGACGCCTGCTATAGCGGGCATGGGAAACGCCTCCCTGCTTACGGCCTCCAGGTATAGCGGGGCCGCAGCTTCTGTTCCCCCGCGTACGGCTACCTGCTGAAGCGGTTTGCGCTAGCCGCGTTCGAAATCCGCGATACCTGCTGAGAGTGGCTATCGGATTAGAGGCGACCTTGACAGCGCTGGAATTGTACCACGAGGCGCACAGTGTTTATGTTATAGCCGGCTCGGGGCCTGGGAAACAGGATGTGGAGTTTATATAAAAAATTCCTTCCAGAACTCTGGTTGTGCTTGCAAAAATGGCGGAGAGAGAAGAAAGTGACCGTGACTACGATAAATTTAGTGATGATGAGTTTTGGGATAGAGGCGATTTTGGAGAGATGGATTTAGTTCTGTTGACAGGAGGAAAGGGCCGATATTGTGCGACAAGACACTAACGACCACAATGAAAATGGTCGCGATGCTGACGACAAAAGTGGCGATGAACTTGACAATGACAAATGATGTGCCACTGTGGTTTTGAAATCCGCAATTTGAGTGGACAGTAGGACCCTACGTTGCACCTGAGCAGGTGACATTCACCAGAAGGCCAGATCTAACACATGTAATTGACACATCTGTCAGTGCGTCCAGGTACTTTGGCCTCTTCTACTCTGAGAATGTGTTCGAAACAATCACAACGTACACAAACGCGAATGCAGCAAAGAGCCGTCCCTGCTCTGGCGCCAGCAACAACGAGACTCGCCTTAACCGAGCTGACCACTTACCTGTCTAAGGGGAGGGCCGTGACCATGGGTGTGCTCTGAGCTACAAGCGACACACCCGCTACAGGGACGCAAACCCAGGGGTTAGCTATGCGAACAACCCGTACAAGAGGCTCAAATCTGTTATGTGCAGGAAATGTGTCGTGTACCTTTGTTGTAATGACAACAACTGGTTTTTTTTTTGTACCACACACAGGTACAACTGTAAATACAGGGTGACAGCGGTGACAGTGTGTGACAGTGTATAACAGTATAGTAATTTCATCCTCATCCTCCCAAGTAACTGTACATAGTGTATGCGTAAGCATGGACAATCAAGGTGTATATAATCGTGAATCTTTTACAGTTACTTTTTTGTAATTTTGACACCTGTGTGTGCATTGCGGACAATAAACAGCAATAAACAGACAATGACACAGTCACAAGTTTGAATTATGAGTTTCCAACACATCATTATCATGGTAAGAGCATGCAAACACTTTTGGACCCGTTTTCATGCATGTTTGCTTGCTTCATAGGTGTGTGTTGTTAATGTACTGTCATTTTGTCATATAACTGCACCTGTGTGTCACCAAATCAACCACATGACACTTACACAAGATGTCAGTGTGTAGCCTTTCCAAAGCCCATCACAGCAATATAGGGTTATGGGTATCTGCGGTGGATGGGTAATCCACTATCAGCCTTTCCCGTACACTACTATATTTTTGGTATTTTTCTAGTCTCTAAACTCAGTATGCAGGGGTAATACAGAACTTTATAAAAGCAGTACTCAGTACTCACGAACCAGAGAATTCAGTAATGAAAGGGTTAACTTCTGCATCATTGAAATCCATGCTTTTTTCAAAATTGATGCATTTTTTACACAACTGTCAAACCCTCATTACTTTTGACCTTTGCAAGGGGTCAACTAAATTTAATACAATTTTGATGCAAGGGCTTGATGTGTATCATTATAAATACTGACATGGAGGAAGAGATACAGATTCTCAAGCATGCTTCATCACACAGCCTGACATCTCAAAACGTCTGACATCTGCAGGGGGACATCTAAGACCTATGCCTTACTGGGTCTGAGTAAAGAATATAAGTTATTGATAGCAGGGGTTTGCTACATGGACCCTTGTAGGCCTGAGGGAGGTCAAAGGAACCATTGTACAATGGTTCCTTTGACCTCCCAAAGGCCTCCAAGGGTCCGTGCAGCAAGCCCCCGATACTAATAACATATTTGTTTTCATTCCTCCCATGTTTTTGTAAAAGAAATCATGAAGAAATCTTCCAACCTGGATCACGCCAGACATGACTGACGTCAAAGGAATATACATTTATACATAATAGACGTAATTTAAAATATTCCATGATGTTGCCATCTCTAGTAGTGTGCTTGTTGTTTCATACAACACTAAATAACATTTTACTTTAGAACATTTTGGTGATCTTTTATAGAACAAAACTTGCATCCAAGGTGCGTCACAAAGAGGGCTACAAGACGTCCGGCATTTTTCGCCTCAAGGGTTTTTTTGTAGCTCGGTCATGTGGTACAGTTTGCGCTAAAGGGACTGGACGTAGGAATGAAAACAATATAAGTTATTGGTCACAGGGGTTTGCTACATGGACCCTTGTAGGCCTGAGGGAGGTCAAAGAAACCATTGTACCCAAAGGCTGAAGGCCTGAGGGGTACAATGGTTCCTTTGACCTCCCGAAGGCCTACAAGGGTCCGTACAGCAAGCCCCTGGTACCAATAATGTATCTGTTTTCATTCCTCGATTGTTTTTATAAAATAAATCAAGAAGAAATCTTCCGACCTGGATCACGCCAGACATGACCGAGGACAAAGGAATATACATTTATACATAATAGAATTATGACGCAATTAAAAATCTTTCATGACGTTGCCGTCTCCAGTAGTGTGCCTGTTTTTTCGAACAACACTAAGTAACTTTGTACTTTATACCGTTTTGATGATCTTTTATAGAACAAAACATCCAAGATGCGTCAGAAAGAGGGTTACAAAAAGTTGGCCATTTGTCGCTACAAGGGTTTTTGTATCCCGGTCACATGGTACGGTTTGCGCTAAAGTTATTGGTCATGTGATGTAGGGATGAAAACAAACAAGAATTAGTATAGCAGACAAATCCCAGCACTCACCTCCAAACCAGGTCAGCACCTCTGAACATGGACTGTTCACATTGACGGCCAGAGAGCTGCAGCCCCGCCCAGCCCCAAATCGAGGGTGGTCCACACGGCGACCTGTCCCTCTGCCACTACCATTGACGTTTAGGCGTGAGCAGAAGTCAGGGGAGGTGTGGAGGGCAACAACCACTTTCTCATCTTCCAGCAGGACTTGTAGTAACATGCGGCGTGTGAAGCCAGACAGTGGCACTGTGCCCAGTAGCAAACCTGCTCAAGAACACAATGGTAATCATTATTATAACTCAAACCCCCCAAAAATTACAGCTAGGGTTGTACTGAATTTAAATAAAAAATAATAATTCAAAATACATTCAAAATACAGCGAAAACTTGTTTTAGATCTCAGATTCTTTTTTCAAGCGAACATTTTGATATGGGAAATAGCTAAGCTAACATCAAGCATCAAAAGAATTTTCACACCTAAACATTTTGATTGCTGAGTACCAACCTGCGCGGGAGGCACCCTGTTCCCGAATGACGTCGCACAACACTTTAGCAAAGAAGAGCTGGTTGACGGAATGACAGGCAATGACCTGCGTGAAGAACTGGATGGCTGTTGTCTCCACCAGGGAGCGCTCCTCTGCACTCATCACCTGAACAGACAGCATTTACTACTATTCAGACCATAACCCTCTTAACAGCCGCATTTCCAAACTTTCGGAGGCGTCTAACAACTATGTACCAGTTGTAGGAGATGGACTACCATGTTAATTCAAGAGTAGTGCCAGATGAGCTTAGTGGCTTCAGGCACCAAGCTCTTCTGGCACTACCCTTGAATTATCATGATCAATCCATCTCCTGCTGCAGGGTCCTGGGGCTAAATAGATTAAACGCAATGTACATGAATATGAGAATACATATTTATCTGTTTTGAGCGACCATCTTTTCTGCAAGGAAAAAAGTAACCTTAACCCTTATCATTCGGAATACACCAGTGTGTGAAATAAGTTTGACTAAAATAGTTCAAGGGTAGTGCCAGAATAGCTTGGCGCCTCTAGGCGCCAATCTATTCTGGCACCACCCTTGAACTATCTGTAAGTACTATAATGTAGCTTGCATATGGCAGTGTACGAATTTGAAGCTTTTAGCCTCAGTATGATATGGCTTACGTTATCATGGTCAATCCATCTTCAAGCTGTAGGGCATTGGGGTGTATACAAATTTGAAGTTTTTAGCCTCAGTATATGGGTTAAAAGATGGGTAATTTCTCAGGAGAAGTTGTGAATGGCAAAAAGTGCCACCTCTCATTAAAGACCACGATTTAGGTGGCTACAGCCACCTAAATCATGGTCTTCAATGACAAGCGATATCTCATAAGAATGGTCGCTCACAAATATTCTGTTGTACAGTGACCTTTGGATATAACAAAATGCCAGACTCAAATTTCCTTTTTATTATTTATCTAAAGTATGTAAGCGATGTAAAAGTGTGGTCCGGATTTCTGAACAGCGATGTAAAATAAACTTTTGTTGTATCAGTCCTTGTTATAAGTCGACCATGCAACCCATCTTGTATTTTTATTGTTATGGTTGTAAAAATTATTCCAAAGAATAACTGACAAGCACAGGGAAAAGTAGAAGCTACACCACAGAGGCTTGAGTAGCACAAAATGTAAACTGACAAGGCAAAAGGCACAGATTTCATAACCACATGCAGTCTGGGGGAGGGGGAAAAATTATTCCAAAGAATAACTGACTAGCACAGGGAAAAAGTAGAAGCTACACCACAGAGGCTTGAGTAGCACAAAATGTAAACTGACAAGGCAAAAGGCACAGATTTCATAACCACATGCAGTCTGGGGGAGGGGGGGGGGGAGGAGGGGGGGGGAGGAGGGGGTGGGATGGGGGGTGGTGGGGCCAAGAGAATCTGTGCCACAGGCACATATTCTCTTGGATAGGCACATATTCTCTTGGATCCCCATGGGCTGTAGGGGGTAATGAGAATCTGCACCCTTGCAACTGAGAGAAGCTACCCCTCACTGATGATGTTGAACTCCAGACGGATGATGATGATGGTGGTGATGATGAATTATTATGAAATGTTTGTGACAACCCGCTCACCTTGTGCCTATGTAGTGTGGATGGCCCAGCCATTGTGGGTCGCTGGGTGGAGGTGTTACAAAGCATGGTTAGAAGGGTGGGCCAGAACACATTGCCCTCTGCAAGGCCCAGCCAGTCCTTGATACTGGGCTCCCAGCACAGCTCCGCAAAGAACTGCAAAATGGCTGACACCAGCTCAGGGGTCAGCCCATTGCTGTCTTGCTCTGTTCACAGGAAGATATGTGGATCTTTACAAATATAATGTTCATATACAATTTCATGAAACAAGAAAGGCAAAGCCATTATGGCTCATGTGTATAACTGATTTACATATGTGTGACCTTTGTGACAAGGGCTGGCTTCTGCACCAGCAAAATCCATGTTTACTGAAAATGTAAGCATTTTTCATACATCTGTCAACCCCCCATGACCCTTGACCTTTGTGATGAGTCAACTAAATTAGTATGCATAAGAAGGTCTTAACATCAGCTATCTTTGTACCAAATTTGGTTGAAAAATTTGCAAAAATGTTGATAATACCTACAATTTTATCAAAAATTGGCATTTTACACACATTTGCCAGCCTCTTGTGACCCTTGACCTTTATGAGGGGTCATCCAAATTAGTGTGCATAGATAAGTCTTACCATCAAGTATCTATGTACCAAATTTGGATTTGAAGTTGTGAATAGTATTTGAGAAAAAACATCTTGTGTCAAAATATGGCTATTTTGGACCTATTTCCTGAGCTCTCATGACCCTTGACCTTTCCGATGGATCAACCAAATTAATGTGTATAGTAAGGTCTTCCCATCAGTAGTAAGTTTGGGTTTAAAGTTGTGAATAGTATTTGAGAAAAAAACATCTTTTGTCAAAATATGGCAATTTCGGACCTATTTCCTGAGCCCTTGTGACCCTTGACCTTTCCGAGGGGTAATCCAAATTAGTATGCATAGATAGGTCTTACATCAGGTATCTCTGTAGCAACTTTGGGTTTGAAGTTGTGAACAGTATTTGAGAAAAAAAATATCTTTTGTAAAAATATGGCTATTTTTCACCTATTTCCTCAACTCTTGCAGACCCTTGACCTTTCCGAGGGATCAAGCAAATTAGTATGCATAGAAAGGTCTTACCATCAGGTACCTTTGTACCAAGTTTGGGTTTGAAGTTATAAATAAATTATGTCAAAATATAGCTATTTTTGACATATTTCCTGATCCCGTGACCTTGACATTTGTGTGAGGTCACTCAAATTAGTATGTTTAGAAAGGTCTTGACACAAAGTATCCTTGGGCCAAGTTTGAAGACTGTGGCTTGAATAGGCTCGGAGAATATGCCAACATTAAAGTTTACCACGGAGGGCGGCGGACGGTCGACCACTGGCCCAAAACATAAGACTCACTTTTGCTTCGCACGTGAGCCCAAAAACTATATTACAGATAGTGTCTATAAATATGTTCAAAACATATGAATTAGAAAGCTGAGTGGACATAAAGTGGAAAAACTCATGAAATCCTGAAGTACCCCCGCCCCAAAGACACACACTCACACATGCACACACACTGACTGTTGACTGATATATAAACTGTCCTACTCCACCCTTCAACCAATCAAAAACGCACCTGGAATTCCCCATTCTCCACGCCTTGGCCCGTTATCAGTCGATGGTGTCTGCTGCCCCTGCTGCTGTTGTTGCAGACGCTCTGCGTCACTCGCTAGATTGCGTTCCACTATGAAGGTGATCTGGCGGCTGCAGAATTCAGCCAGCCCCTGAGCCAGGACAGCAGGCAGTCCGGAATCCAGAAGCTGTGCAACAGCAGCCGGGGATCGACAGACCACTGCTATGCTGGCCAGCTGGCCTCGGTCCAGGGACAGGCTGCCCAGAGCCTGGAGACAGAATTTGTTCAGTATCACATTGAGCCCAGTAGTCAGAATTCCCTCTCAGAAAAGAACAGATGACAGTTAAGAAGAATGGCTTATCATAATATTTCAAAGGTGGTGCCTGAAAAGTGTGCTGAACTACAGGCACCAAGCTATATTCTGGCACCGCCCTTAAACTATCTTGTTTGATTCATGTCAGCACCAAATGGCTTAAACAGGCAGGCAAGATTTAGCAGTTTTCACTTTCAAAATTCAGTAAACTGATACATGAAAGCTGGATAATGAATCCACACACTTACAAATCAACAAATTATCTATAATTGTTACTATCCCCCTACGATACCACTATGTGAACAGTGTCTGTGGGTGCATGCGCAGTGGGGGTTAGTTACCACCTATTAGTCAAGCATAAGATGGTATGACACCACAAATTACTGGACAACCGCCCTACATACTCACCATCTCAATAATTAGCACCAATCCGACCACTATTGACTAAGAAAACAACATCGCAAATTACTAAAATAATTAACTGACCTGCTGTGAGTGACTCAGCCGCGTGGCCTCCTTGGAATCATCCGTCATGGTGCCAGAGTTCTGCTGTCGCCACTCCTGCCCTTGCTCCCGATCTCGCGGCTGGCGATTGGCCTTCTTCGAGTCGTCCGTCATGGACCCACGGCCCCTCTCTTGCTGCCAGCCTGCGCTGTCTTTGTTGTCATCTGTGGCATCGGGTGTGAGGTCCGGGCCCAGGAAACCTGCCCAGTGGAGCAGCTGGCGGAAGTACGGGGGATGGATGTGGCAGGCAGAACACAAGACGTGGTTCACCGATTTCTTCAGCAGGGACTCTACAGGCAGCACCCGCGACCACTCATACAGGTGTCTGGAATCCAGAACAGCAACATAATTGATGGTCAAATGACTGTCCTTCCTTACCAAGAAATGCTAGGTGAAGCACTCTTTCTGCTAGATGTAAGTTTACAAAACCAATTACCACATACGGCTCTAGTGTGATAATGATATGATTTCTTGAAGCTTCTCCTGCAATCTAGACATAAAATTAATTTTTCTCTAAAATTAATTTTTTCGAAAAATACTTACCGATGACATTACTATGTGGAAGTGTCTACTACTTACTCAATTTCAGTCTAAGAACCTGTTGTGTTACTACACAACACGGGAGGCACTCGGGAAACCCTGACTAGTGCCGAGAGTTGCCTCCCGCCCCTGCCCATCCGGTCGTGCGCCATGCGGTGTTGACCATTCAGTCGTGATACTTAGCTTACCAGCGGCAAGCGGGGCAGGTGGGAGGGTCCTCCGAGTAATATCATCGTTAAATATTTTTCAAAAAATGTATTTTTCATTAAAATGTATTTTTTTTAAAAATACTTACCGATGGTATTACTTAAAGGAAATGGTTTCTTAGCTAGTCTAATTTTAGCCCAAAATTGTTGTGTACGAGTATGGTCATGATGGCAGGTGAGGGGCGCCATAGCCTAGACGGAAACCCGGGTAGCCTCCCTTCCGGTTCAACCACGCATGCGCCACACCACTCATACGCCAGTCAGTTTTCTTAGCGAATCAGCGGCAAGCGGGGCAGGTGGGAGGGACCTTCGAGTAATACCATCGGTAAGTATTTTTCAAAAAAATACATTTTAATGAAAAATACATTTGTTTTCTCAAAACACATTACCGATGGTATTACTTAAAGGAAGAATCCCGAGGAGGAGGCGGGTGCCGCTATAGCGACCCCATCCCCTGCCATCCTGGCCGCTCGAGTCGGCCACCCTCCCGCAACCTCCCTCTAATTTTAGCAAAGATACTTACGGCGCCTAGGGCGCCGGGAGGGAGTGTTGCGCCGCCACGATGTCCCCCACCAGCGATAGGTTCTGGCGCTGGCTGGAGAGGTCCCTCAGGTAGAAGCGTGCGAAGGTGGTCTCCGCTCGCCAGCCCACGGCCGCCACAATGTCTTTGACCGCACAGTTCCGGTCGAATGCTAGGCTGGTGGCCATGGCTCTGATCTCGTGTGCCCTGATGCTCATGCGTTTGGCTGTATCCGGGGCAAGCTCCTGGTAGGCTGATCGTATCACCCACCGGAGCCAAGAGGATATCGTTTGGGCCGAGATGTCGTTTCTACCTGGGGACAGAGGAAGGAAAAGGCGGGTGCGTTCCCTGCGTATCGGCTTGGTCCGGCGCAGGTACACACGTAAGGCTCGCACCGGGTCCTGTTGTCTGGACTCCCGGGTGGAGCTTGGGTCTCGTAATGGATGAATGGTGACCAGTTGAGGGGCCGTCAAAGGCGATCTGGTCTTGGCTAGGAAGTCCGGGTCAGGAAGCAGCTGAACCGAGCCATCAGCCCGAAACTGTAAGCAGGCGGGGCGTGCTGAAAGTGCGTGCAGTTCGCTGACTCTGGAGGCTGACGCGAGGGCCAAAAGGAAGCAGGTCTTCCGAGTCACGTCCGGCAACCGCGCCAACTGGATCGGTTCGAAACGGGGCGAGTTGAGCCAAGTGAGTACCCAGGACAGGTCCCATCGTGGCACCAGGGATCGGCGGGCAGGACGTTGTAGACCGAAGTGGGCCATCAGGTCGGCTAGGTCCTTGCAGGAACCCGGGTCGGGCAGTCCCAAGTGTCTGTACGTGTCGGCAATCATGGCCAGGTAGCCCCGGATGGTGATCGGTGCTAACTGCTGGTCGCTGAAAAGCCAGATGAAGAAATCCGCCAACTGGGGAGTTGTCAAGCCGATGGGGTGAAGGTGTCTGTCGTCACACCAGGCGCAGAGGACTCTCCACTTGCCTTCGTAGACTCGTCTGGTCGAGGCTCGACGAGCTGTAGCGATCGCTTCCACTGCCGCACCTGAGAAGCCTCTAGCTGCGAGGGCTTGCCGGACAACCTCCAGGCGTGGAGGAGGAGACGCTCGGGGCACGGGTGGAACAGCTGCTGCCGTGGTTGCTTGAGCATCGTCCGCGGTGTGGGGAGCGGTAGCGGGGGAGCCGTGGCAAGGTTCAGGAGGTCGGTTGTCCATGACTTGGTCCAGCAAAATGGCGCCACCAGGAACAGGATCGTGTTGCACCCTCTGAGCTTGAGTAGGACCTTGGGGACTAGTACGGTGGGCGGGTAGGCGTAGGCGACCAGGCCGTCCCAAGAGATGGATAGAGCGTCGACTGCCCAGGCCAGAGGGTCTGGAATGGGTGAAACGAAGAGGGGAAGCTGTCGATTCCACCTCGTGGCGAAGAGGTCGATCATGGGAGCCTCCCAGGTGGCGGCGATCAGTCGAAAGATGTCGGGTCGCAGCGCCCACTCTGTATGGAGCAGTTGACCGCGTCGGGAGAGGGAGTCGGCCAGCACATTCAGATGACCCGGAATGTGACGTGCGCGAAGAGAGATGTCCCGATCCTCGCACCAGCGGAGCACCTGGTAGAGTAGTATGCAAAGGGATGGAGAGCGGGTCCCGCCTTGCTTCTGGATGTACGAGACGACCGTGGAGTTGTCCGAGAGAACCAACAGTTCCTGATGTCGGATGCGGTGCTCCCAGGCCAGGAGAGCTTGCCATACTGCTTTCAGTTCTAACCAGTTGATGTGTTTGGACAGCGATTCCAGAGGCCACAGGCCGGAGGCAGTCTCGAACGACGGAAGGAGGTGAGCTCCCCAACCTGCGAGGCTTGCGTCGACGCAGAGCGAGAGAGTGGGCGGCGGTGAGGACAGCGGCACTCCCGTCGCGAGCCAGGAAGGATCCGCCCAGCGCAGCAGGTGGGGACGGAGCATGGCAGGTACTGGAATCGGGGCCTCGAGGTCGGACGACGACGGTCGCCAGTGAAGGAGGAGATGCAGTTGCAGAGGGCGGGAGTAGAGACGTCCTAGCGGTAGCAGGTCCGCAGCAGCGCTGATCAGACCTAACAGCTGAAGCCACTGCCTGGCTGGAAGCGTCGTCAACTGGGACACCTGCCGAGCTAGAGTCGCCAACTTCTGGATGCGCTTCTCCGGCAGTCTGACGGTATTGTGGTCGGTGAGGAACTCCATACCGAGGTGAATAAAATGGCGTGCGGGAATGAGGTCGGACTTGCCAAGGTTGACCAGGAAGCCCAGGTTCTCGAGAAGTTGAAGCAGAGCATCTCGGTCTTCCCTCAGGGAGTGCTCGTCCTGGTTCCTCAAAAGTAGGTCGTCCAAGTAGTTCGACGTAGGGCTCGTGGAACTTCGACGGGCTCTGGCTACCACTGCGTCCATGAGGCGAGTGAAGACCCAGGGGCTGAGGTTGAGGCCGAAGGGGAGCGCGCGGAACTGATAGACGACCCCCTCGAAGGCAAAGCGTAGGTAACGTCTGGAAGCAGGATGCATGGGTACGTGCAGGTAAGCATCTGAGAGGTCCAGGCTGACCGCAAAGTCCATCGGCTGTACCGCTGAGCGAAGGGCCCGCGCAGTCTCCATGCGGAAGGCCGGAGCGACGATGAACTTGTTCAGCGCCGAGAGGTCTATGACGGGGCGCCATTTGCCGCCCGGCTTGGGCACCACAAAGAGCCGACTGTAGAAGGCTGGGGAGTCGTGCCGGACCACCACCTCCGTGGCGGACTTCTGAAGCAGGGAGGAAACTTCGCCGCGGAGAGCTTCGGCTCTGAGCTGGTCTGAAGGAACTGTAGTCCACACCGGGCTCCGGCGCACGGGAGGTGGGGACCGGAAGGAGATCAGTAGTCCCTGAGTAATGGTAGAGAGAATCCACGGGTCGTCCGGAAACAGCGAGCGCCAGGCTTCGCTGTGAAGCGCCAGCCTCCCGCCGACCGGAACTCCGGACGAGGTCGGCGGGGGCCGGAGGGGGAGAAAGTCAGCGCGCCCGGCCCCGCCCGGGGCGCCGGGCAGGTCTGGGCCAGGTGCGGGCAGGGAGGGATGGGGGAGGCTCGGTACTGGGGAAAGGGCGGGCGCGAGGAAAGGCTGGAGCTCTGGGGGGTAGGCGACCACCTCTGGTGAACGGGCGGGCGGTGGGTCTAGCAGTCCGCAGGGGGCGACCCGGAGCCTTGCGGGTTGGTCGAAAGGAAGTTGGAGCTGGGCGGTTGGGCCAGGCGTCCTTGTTAGCTTCCTTTACAGCGAGCCAGGTGGGGCCGAACAGTAAGTCACCGCCGAGGGGCGCCTGCCGAAGCTGAGTCTTCACATCCAGCGGAATGGGACAGGAACGGAGAATCGCATCTCGACGCAGTAAGTCGCAGTTAGAGGCGGCTGCCATGGAGTTGACCGCGACATGATATACAGCGCGGTTCCCCGAAATTGCTAGGGCGAGCAGGTCTCCCAGCAGAGGCGAAATTGACGGATGCCAGGAGTCCTCTACACGTCGGACGATGGCTTGCGTGACCAAATCTAGAAATCCCGCTGCTGCCAGGGTGTTCCTAATGAGTGTCGCGGTCTGTTCTACCCCGGGGAGGAGAGACTGACGTAAGGAAGTCCCAGAGAACGCCACTGCCGCGGGGTCCGCTGTCGGTAGAGGGCAGGAAAAGTGTTGTGTATGGCCCGCATACCATGACTGCCGGAAGGCGATGTCTATACCTGTCGGCCACTTGGAGTCTGAGAAGAATCCTGTACCGCATGCCCCTTGCGCAAGATGAGCAGAAAACGCATCACGTAACTCCCGGAAACCCGGCGGCTGGGGGAGAGACTTGAATCGCTTGGCCTGTCGTTCCGCGTCCACAAAGGCGGACGCTTTTCTTTTAAGAACTGGAGAGGGAGGGCAGTCTTCTGCAGGGAGGCAAGCCGCGATAAGCCGTGCCGCTTCATCAAGGGCCCGCAGTGTCTCTAACCTATGTCCAATGGCAGCCGGCGGGAATTCCTCGTCACCACCCGAGGGATTGGACGGGGCGGGGCTGGCCACCTGTAGTAGTGCCGACATCGATTCCTCGGGGTTCAGACTAAGGGTGTCCTCTTCTGCCGGAACTGAGTGGGGAATCGGGTCCACTCCCAAACGAGGAGGAAGACTCCCGTCACTGGGGCGGGTAACGGTCGTAGCTGGTGGAGGAGATCTTCTCACTGGTGCGTGGCGCCGCCAGTGTCTGCTAGATGAACGGTCCCGTGAAGCACTCGACGCTGAGCGGGAAGCCCGAACTCCTGACCTACGACGGTGTCGCGTGCGACGAGCGGCACTCCGCCGAGAGAAGCGTGAACGGGAACGGGGGCGGCGATGCGGGGACCGGGAACGTCTGAAATGGCGCGAAGCTGAACGCAAAGCAGAGTCATGCCTGTACTGTGTCCGCGAATGTCGGCTGGATTCCGACCGGTAGTAATCGGTCCTCGGGCGAGTAGACCTGTCGCTCGAGCGTGAACGATGTCTAACAGCTGAGGTTCGCTCGGACTGAAGACGGGGAGTAACTCGCACCGCAGCAGAGCGGAGGCGACTACTTCGGACCCGAGAGCGGGAGCGCGTCCGGCGAGAAGACTTGTCGGAACTTGACGCCCGGACGGAAGGAGCTGGGCGGGGCGCTGGCGTTCCGCGCTGGTCCCTAGCGGAGAACAGGGTATCGGAAGCAGCAGGACGAATCTGTGGCGAGCGCTTGTCAGCTACCTGGAGATCCGTATTAGTCAGGCCCGCAACCAGAGCGGGTGTAGGAGCCTGTATCAGTTCGTTATCAGTTGCCTGCAGAGGCGTTGCTACCGGGTAGAGACCACTCGACTGGACTGTGGTGGCTACCGGAGTCTTGTTTAGAGGCCTAGCCCGAGGCGCTCTAGGATCCTTGACCGTACAGAGACCACTCGACTGGACTGTGGTGGCTGCCGGTACTAGAGCACGAGCACGCGACCGAAGCCGCTGGTTCGTCTGCTCAGACACTCGGTCAGGGCCACTCGACTGGACTGTGGCGCGTACCGGTGTGGGATCGTTCTTCCGTGCTTGCGTAGGTTTCTTGCGGCCGTAGAAACTCCACAGCTGGGTCCATTGTTCCTCCAGCCATGGGGCGCAGACCGAGCACGGACGCGTGGAGGTACAACCGGAACAGGGCAGGCAAACCAGGTGTTCGTCACTCGGCCACTGGAATTTCCCACATCGAGTGCATGTTCGGACTTGCCAACTGCAAAACATAATGTACAATGAAATGCGAGCGAGCGTGCCCCCGTGGGCCCGCACCGAATCCGCGTGAACGAACGAAGCGTACCGTGTAAGCCTACGCCCGGCGCTCCACCACTACCCTTGAGCGCCTGACGTAGGCCAAGGCAGAGATATTACCTTGCCATCCGAAGAAGTGAGGCACCAACCCGGTTGAAGACCCACCAGAAAGTCTAGCACGCAGACATGGCCCGGCGTCGGACGGCGACCACGTAACGCTGATGCCGGGCGAAGCCACTGGCGTCAGTGAAGGCGTCGAAACGAAGTCTCCGCCGCAGCAGGCACTCAGAGCAGGCTGAAGAGCGAAGTAGAAGCTTGGCACACACGAGCAGCACGCACTAGGGCCCGAGCGGCACTAGGCGTGAGTACAGTTCAACCTGGCGTCGCCGCGCCCGTTAGGATAAGATGGCGCCGACGGGTGAAATTCACAAGTAACGTTCACTAGGAACAAGTTCCTAAGTCCGTAGACCGACGGAAACCTCAAGCCAGGTTTCCCACCTTGAACAAGCTTCCTTCTGACTAGACTTCCCTAACGAAGATAGAGTCCTAACGAACAGAGCGAGTCCCGTACACAACCTTCTGAGACTAGCAAAGAAAACTGACTGGCGTATGAGTGGTGTGGCGCATGCGTGGTTGAACCGGAAGGGAGGCTACCCGGGTTTCCGTCTAGGCTATGGCGCCCCTCACCTGCCATCATGACCATACTCGTACACAACAATTTTGGGCTAAAATTAGACTAGCTAAGAAACCATTTCCTTTAAGTAATACCATCGGTAATGTGTTTTGAGAAAACAAAATACATTTTAGAGAAAAATTAATTTGTTTCCTCAAAAACATTACCGATGACATTACTATGTGGAAGAATTGCGAAGAGGAGGAGGGTGCCGCGCCCAAGATACCCCCTCTGCAAGGGCTAGTCAGAGCCCTCCTCCCAGTCGCACCACTCCTGACAATTTCAGCTAAGTTGGTACCTACGGCGTCTCCGGCGCCGGGAGGGAGTGTGGTGCTGCGGCGATGTCCCCCACCAGTGTGAGGTAGTCTCGCTGGCCTGTTAGATCCCTGAGGTAGAGGCGGGCGACGGTTGATTCTGCCCGCCAGCCGACTGCTGCCACGATGTCTCGAACGGCACAGTTGCGAATGAAGGCGACGCTCGTGGCCATGGCTTGAACCTCGTGTGCGTGTATCTTGAGGCTCTGCAGACCTCTGGGGGAAGGTCCTGGTAGGTCGACAGTTTGGCCCAGCATAGCCCAGAAGGTAACGACTGGGCTTAAATGTCAGTTCTGCCGGTCAGAAAGAGGCGTGACCATCTACTAGGGACGGGTTTGGATCAGCGTAGGTAAACGCGTACAGCGCGCACAGGCTCTTGTTGCCTGGTCTCCCGGGAAGAGTACGTCTTTCAGCGGCGGTACGGTTATCACCTGGGATGCATTTCAAGGGAGACCTGGTCTTGGCGAGGGAGGCAGGGTCTATGAGCAGCTGCACCGAACTGTCCGTCCTGAACTGGAGGCAGGGCAGGGCTTGCCGACAACGCGTGTAGCTTGCTTACTCTGGGCACCGTGGCCAGGGCCAACCGAAAGCAGATCTCCCGTGTCGCATCCGCGAACCGCACTAGGGAAGCGGTTCGAACCTGTCTGTGTTAAGCCGCTTACATACCCAGGGTAAGTCCCAGCAAGGAGTCAGCAAGCGGGAACTGGACGCTGCAGGTCAAATTCCCGTCAGGTCTGCTAGACCTTTGCATTCGCCAGGGTCTGGGCGAGGAGACAGCAAGTGTCAGCCATAGTGGACAGGTATCCTCGGATCGTGAAGAGGCTAGGCCTTGGTCTCCGAGGAGAAAGAAATCAGCAAGCTGTGGAGTAGTCAGATCGGTGGGGAGAGTTGTTGGACAGCACACTAGGACTAAAGTACTCGCCACTTTCCCTGGTAATGCGTCTGGTCGAGGGTCTATGGGTTAGTGATAGCTTCCACAGCCGCACTCGAGAAGCCTCCAGCGATGAGGGCTTGACGCCCAATCTCCAGGTGTGAAGGAGAAGGTGCTCCGGGCACAGGTGGTGGAATAGCGGCTGGCGTGGTTGCTTGAGCATCGTCCTCAAGGTGGCCGACGCGGAGAGGCCCGTGGCGAGACTGAGGAGATCGGAGTATCAATACTTGTTCCAGGTGAACGGGTCTACCAGCAACGCGACCGTATTGCATCCTATGTAAGTAGGAAACTGCGGCGTTATCCGAAGGACGAGTAGCTCCTGGTGGCGAAGGAGCGTTTCCCACTCGATGAGGGTTCGCCCAACCGCTTGCAGCTCTAGCCAGTAGGTGTATCTGCCTGCTAGGTCCGGAGTCCAAGGGCCGGACATCGAGAGGAACCTCGGTAGCAGGTGTGTAGCTGGAGCAGCCAGGAGTAACGACGACCGAGGGGGAAAGATCCACCGCTGCAATCATCAAGCCAAGCAGTTGAAGCAAACCCTGGCGGGGACTGACCCCACCTAAGCTACCTGGGCGACTAAGGAGGCCAGCTTCTGAATCCGAGACTTCGGCAAACTTACCCTGTAGAGGATGGTCGCAAATTCCCTGCCGAGAAACAAACCGGCGTGAGGGAGGGAGGTCCGATCTGCCCATGTTGACCAGGAACCCCAAGCGCGACAGCAACAGGAGATGGGCATCTCTGTCCATCCTCAGGGCGGTCTCTGACTGAATCTTTAGGAGGAGGTCGTCTAAGTCATCGGAGGTCGGACTGGAAGCCGACTATCTGGCCTTGGCGACGACGACATCCATGATGCAAGCGAAAACTCCAAGGCTGCGGTTGCGAGCGAAACAGGAGGGTCCGAAACTGGTAGAACACACCATCGAAGTGCAGTGGTGATACCTCCTGGAGGTCGGGTGCCTACGGACATGGAGATGCACCTCGGAGATGTCCAAGCTGACCATGAAGTCCACGGGATGCACAGCTGAGGGCCCTGGTGGAATCCAAAAGAGAAGTCGGAGCCACAAGAAATTGTTCATCACTGCGAGATCAAAGACAAGGTGCCACTTGCCACCCGGCCTGGGAACAACAAGTCGGCAGCTGTAAGGTCGGGGAATCGAGACCGTACCTCCACGGCGACTTTCTGCAGAAGCGAGTCGTCCTCTGTGCGCAGTGTGATGGCTTCGCTCTCGTCTGACGGAATCTCGGTCCACAAGGGGAAACATCTCAGCGGCGGTGCGAACGCAAGGAAAACGAGAGTCCCTCGGTGATGGAGGTAGAGAATCCAGGGTCCTAACGGGATTGGAGAGGGCGAAGGCGGGGACCCGCTGGGGGCCCCTAACATGAGCCAACATAGAGGACAGGTTTGCAGTCCGGTATCTCGACGCATCAGGTCACAGAAGCAGGTGGCCGCCAAGCGAAGAGTGAAACGCTGCCCGGTTGGCCGCGACCGCTAGGGCGAGAAGGTCACCAAGGAGGGGCGAAACTAAGCTTGCAGGCATCCACGACGTGACAGAAGAAAGCTTGCGTGAGAAGCTCCAGGAAACCCGCGCAGGCCAAGGTGGTCCGCACTAGCGACGCTGTCTATCCAAGCCGCAAGGGAGGGCGCTTCTCAGCTGAGTGTTGACGCCAACCTGCGCTACCGCCAGAGGGTGCAACAGTTGAAAGTGGACAGTTGAAAACTGGAATAGCCCGCAAAGCAGGATTGCCGGAAGGAGATGCTGTGGTCAGCTGGCCGCTTGCGATTCGCGAAGGAGTACTCCTGGGAATCGCCTGGCGATGCGCGGAGAAGGAATTCCTCAGATCCTCAAAGCTAGGGGTTGTGGCAACGACTTGAACCTCTACTGCTGACATCCCGAGTCGACGAGGTGGAGACCATCCTCTTGAGCGGGGCACGGGGCGCACGCGTCCTCAGGCAGAACGGCCACGATCTAACGGGCTGCTTTGTCGATCCCCAGAAGCGTTCCTGAGCGCGACGCCGAAGGGTTCCTAGGCGACGCAGGATCATCCGGAACAGCAGAGTGAGGCGCGGAGGAGCGGCTGTCCACGCCAAGTCAGGCCGGAACTGAATCCTCCAGGAGTAGGCGGAGAGTCTCCCCATCCCGCGAAGGGTGCGAAATCCGGCGAAGGGTCCGGATGGAGGAGATAGCGCTAACCACGTCCCGACGAAAGAAGGCGCGTCGGGGGCTGAGAAGGCCGTTGCGTAGAGCATCCGGATGCTTCCTCCTTTTATCGCTGGACGCGCACGAGATGCTGGCCGAGCGGGAATAGTCCCAACTGTCAGTGGTCCGTGGACGCGTAGACATGGGTCTCTGCTGGCCTGCCTCCATAAGGCAGGCACTCTACCGGCTATCGACTCTCCGTAAGAGTACACGGCTTCCCCTGGCGAGATCTCTCCGGACTGTCAGTGGGCCAAAGACTGCGCGAGGCGCGTCTCTGCAGGCCTGCCTCCATAAGGCAGGCTCTCTGCTGGTAAACAGACTCTCCGTAAGAGTCAGCGGCGTTAGTCCGGTGGGCGTCATGGATAACGCAGTCCTGTGGCAAGGGCTGAGAAGAGGAGCGACTGCGATGACGGGAGCGACTGCAACGACGAAGCCTGACGGGCGAACTCCTAGAACAGCGCCTGAGCAGTGAAGGTGGTGGGCGATGTAACCTGCCCTCGAGGAGAGACGTACCAAGGCAGACATGATGCAGGGCATGGGAACGAAGCACTTGAAGTGATCGACCGTGATGGGGACGTGGGGGGAGGGCCGGAGGCCGAGTCGGCCATCGCAAGCGCATCACAATTTTCTTCCTCCATTCGTCGCCGGATGCGCGAGCGTCTGAAGCTGCTGGCTGCGCAGGAGATGTCAAGAATGTCGGTAGCTTCGGACGGGTCTCTGTTGGCCTGTCTCCGTAAGGCAGGCACTGCGACTCTCCGTAAGAGTACGCAGGCTAGTCCTGGCGAGACCCCTCAGGACTGTTAGAGGACAATGGACAGCAAGAAGCGTGTCTCTGCAGGCCTGCCTCCGTAAGGCAGGCACTCTGCCCGAATGCTGTCTCTCCGTAAGAGTCAGCGGGCTTTGTCTGGGCGGGAGTCACAGATGATGCAGTCCTGTGGTACGAGCTGGGCTCAAGTGTCCGGCGGGTCGTCCATTTCTGCAGGCCTGCCTCTGTAAGGCAGGCACTCTGCCCGAATGCTGTCTCTCCGTAAGAGTCAGTGGGCTTTGTCGGGCGAGTCACGGATGACGCAGTCCTGTGGTACGAGCTGGGCTCCTGTGTCTGGCGGGTCGTCCGTTTCTGCAGGCCTGCCTCCGTAAGGCAGGCACTCTGCCCGAATGCTGTCTCTCCGTAAGAGTCAGCGGGCTTGAGTAGGTACAGCTCCGGGCCAAGAAGGACGATCGGTCACACGCCGGTGTCGGGCCCTCACGCCGGTAAATCCCCATAGCTGCGACGCAGACATCACAGGCGTGGTCGGAAGCGTAGGCAGCGCAGGGAAGGCAAAGCTAGTTGGTATCACTCGGCCACTGGAAGTCGCCGCACTGTGGGCAGGTGAGCACTTGGTCACTGCAACATAACAGATATGATAGGCAACCGGGTCCAAGCCCTGCGCGGTCCCGCCAACAAAAACGAGAAAGATCGGCGCAACCGCTGTACAAACAGAACGAAGCCTCAAACCGACGCTGGCACCTCTCGTGAATTGCGGGGATGGGGGGGGGGGGGGGGGGGGGGGGGGGGAAGAACCTCCAAACCAACCACCAAGCGCGTTGGCAGGAAGAAGTCCCGGGCAGGTCCGTGACTATAAGTCCTCACACAGCCAGGAAACCACAACAGAGCGGAGCGCTGGTAATCCAACACACACACAGTCCCCCATCAAGCACGAAGCCCAGTGTTACGTGTTGAGACGCGGTCGCAGTACGATAACACACCAACGGCACGCACACAAAGGCTCCTTCACGAAACTTCACTCAGCCGCAACCTGTCACACGCGGCCCAAGGGTGCAACAACACTGGAGTAACAGTTCCAACAAAACTCTACGGCAGCGATGCGATCTCCACACGATACACCCACAAATGCACCAACAATGATACATCTCCTCTGCGAACATGTCGCCAATTCACTACACAACTCCGCCACCGACAATGAACCACAATATATCACGTAGCTCTCTCAAAGTCCATGCGTTTAAGGCGATACAAAAGGAACCATAATCGCGCACAAAGTCCAAAGGGAACACAGTAATCCAAGTCGACCGGCCACCGGCCCTTTAAGAACCGGTTCCAACCAGTCAAGGTCCTAAAGGCTAAACACGTCTGAACAGCTTGAGCTAAGTAGAACGACTGAATGGTCAACACCACGTGGCGCGCAGCCAGATGGGCAGGGGCGGGAGGCAACTCTCGGCCCTAGTCAGGGTTCCCCGAGAGCCTCCCGTGTTGTGTAGTAACACAACAGGTTCTTAGGCTGAAATTGAGTAAGTAGTAGACACTTCCACATAGTAATGTCATCGGTAATGTTTTTGAGGAAACAAATTCTATTTTTCCAGTGATAATTATTACGCAGATATGTGCGTATCTGACCCTCTGAAGCACTAGTGTTCCGAGCTCTGCGTCAGACTGACGTAAAAAAAAAAATTTACTTTGACGCACTAAGCTTTATCTTTACGCACTGAAAAACGCACCAGTGCGTCATCGTGAACACGTTTCACAGCCGCGTGTGCCAAGCAGAACAAAGCTTTTGTGAGAGTGCTGAACGCGAATGCAGCAACAATACCGCAGGCGCAGCAACAGAAATTAACAGATAGAACTCTTCCGCAGCGGAGCCGAAGTCACGTGGCTATCGGCATTTCCTGTGGCGAAAGCATGGCCGGACTCATGAAATTCGGGTTCTCGAGCTCAAAATCACAGCTTTCTCCTACACAGTCTGAAGTTCCTACAAGCACATCCGATAGTGAAAAAATTAATTTTTCTCTAAAATATATTTTTTCGAAAAATACTTACCGATGACATTACTGTCTGGAAGTGTCTACTACTTACTCAATTTTAGCCTCAGAACCCGTTGTGTTCCTACACAACCCGGGAGGCACTCGGGGAACCTTAACTAGGGCCGAGAGTAGCCTCCCGTCCCGGCCCATCCGGGCACTCACCACGTGGCCCAATTACAATCAGTCGTGATACTTAGCTTACCAGCGGTAAGCGGGGCAGGTGGGAGGGTCCTCTGAGTAATGTCATCGGTAAGTATTTTTCGAAAAAATATATTTTAGAGAAAAAATAATTTGTTTCCTCAAAAACATTACTGATGACATTACTGTCTGGAAAAATGGCAAAAAGGTGGTGGGTGCCGCGCCCAAGGTACCATCATAAAGCACATACGACAGAGCCAGACACCTAGTCGCCAAACTCCCGACAATTTTAGCTAAGTGCGTACCTACGGTGCGTGTGGCGCCGAGAGGGAGTGTTGCGCCGCGGCGATGTCCCCCACCACGGCGAGGTTGTCTCGCTGGCCTGACAGATCCCTGAGGTAGAAGCGGGCGAATGTTGATTCTGCCCGCCAGCCCACTGCAGCCACGATGTCTCGAACAGCACAGTTGCGATCGAAGGCGACACTCGTGGCCATGGCTCGAACCTCATGTGCGCAGATCTTGAGCCTCTTCACACCGTCTTGGGAAAGGTCCTGATAGGCGGACAGTATGACCCAGCGTAACCAGGAAGATATCGTTTGAGCAGTTATGTCATTTCTGCTGGGGGCCAAAGGCAGAAAGAGGCGTGACCATCCGCGACGGACGGGTTTGGATCGGCGTAGGTAAACGCGTAAGGCGCGCACAGGATCTTGTTGCCTAGTCTCCCAAGGAAAATTCACATTTTTCAGCGGCCGAATAGTTATGACCTGGGGCGCAGTCAAGGGAGACCTGGTCTTTGCGAGGAAGGCAGGGTTGGTGAGCAATTGCACAGAGCCATCTGCCCGGAACTGGAGGCAGGCAGAACTTGCCGACAGCGCGTATAGTTCGCTTACTCTGGCCGCCGTGGCCAGGGCCAAAAGGAAGCATGTCTTCCTCGTTACATCAGCGAAGCGAGCCAGGGAAAGAGGCTTGAACCTGTCCGAATTAAGCCACATCAGGACCCAGGGTAGGTCCCTGCGAGGAATCAGGGAGTGGGGAACCGGGCGCCGCAGGCCAAAATGTGCCATCAGGTCTGCGAGATCTTTACATGCGCCAGGGTCTGGGCGGCCGAGATGACGGTAAGTGTCAGCAATCATGGACAGGTATCCTCGGATCATGATGGGAGCGAGGCCTAGGTCTCCAAATAGCCAGAGGAAGAAGTTAGCGAGTTGTGGTGTAGTCAATGCGATGGGTGAGAGATGCCGGTCATCACACCATGACTGGAGCACTTGCCACTTGCCCTCGTAAACGCGCCGAGTCGAAGGTCAACGGGCTGAAGCGATTGCTTCCACTGCTGCACCCGAGAAGCCTCTGGCGATGAGGGCTTGCCGCACAATCTCCAGGCGTGAAGGAGGAGCCACCCCGGGTGGCTGGCGGGGCTGCTTGAGCATAGTCCTCGAGGTGGGGAGACGAAGAGGGGGACCCGTGGCGAGACTGAGGAGGTCGGTGGTCCAAGACCTGTTCCAGGAGAACGGGGCGACCAGGAACACGACCGCGTTGCAACCTCTGAGCTTGAGTAGGACTTTGGGAACGAAAACTGTCGGGGGGTAAGCATACGCAAGGAGCCCGTCCCACGGAATGGAGAGCGCATCGACAGCCCAGGCTAGAGGGTCTAGAATCGGGGAGACGAAGAGGGGAAGCTGGCGATTCCACCTCGTGGCAAATAGGTCGATCATGGGAGTCTCCCAGTGAGCGCAGATCATCTGAAAGATGTCTGGGTGTAGCGTCCATTCCATGTGGAGTAGTTGGCCGCGCTGAGAGAGGGAGTCGGCCAACACGTTCAAGTGTCTGGGGATGTGTCGAGCTCAGAGGGAGATGCCGCGGTCCTCGCACCATCGCAGCAGTCGGTAGAGGAAAATGCGCAGATCGGGAGAGTGCGTACCTCCCTGCTTCTGAATGTAGGAGACGACTGTGGTGTTGTCCGAAAGGACACGAAGCGTCCGCTGGCAAAGGCGGACTTCCCACTCGATGAGTGCTTGCCAAACTGGTTGTAGCTCGAGCCAGTTGATGTGTCTGTCCACTAGGTCGGTGTCCAAAGACCGGACGACGAGAGGAAGCTCGGGAGCAGGTGTGCACCCCACCCGGAGAGACTTGCATCCACGCAGAGCGAGAGCTGAGGAGGTGGTGAGGCGAGAGGAACTCCCGAAGCGAGCCAAGGTGTCCATCCAGCGCTGTAGGTGTGGGCAAAGGATGTGAGGCACCAGCACCACGGCATCGATGTCGCCGGAGGATGGACGCCAATGAAGCAGGAGATGTAACTAAAGCGGGCGGGAGTGAAGACGACCGAGAGGCAGGAGATCCGTAGCTGCATTCATCAAGCCTAGAAGTTGCAGCCAGACTCTGGCAGGGATGGACTCCAGGCAACCTGAGCGGCTAGGGAGGCCAACTTCTGGATCCGAGGCGCCGGCAAACTCACCCGGTTGAGGTCGGTCGCAAATTCCATCCCAAGATGAATAAACCGGCGAGATGGCGAGAGGTCCGACTTGCCCGCATGGATCAGGAACCCCAAACGGAACAGCAACAGGAGTAGGGCAGACTGTCCATCCTCAGGGCCGACTCCGACGGATTTCACAGGAGAAGGTCGTCTAAGTAGTTTGAGATCGGACTGGACGACGACTGCCAAGCCTTGGTGACAACGGTGTCCATGATGCGAGTGAAAACCCATGGGCTGAGGTTGAGACCGAACGGAAGAGCCCGAAACTGGTAGATCACGCCGTCGAAGGCAAAGCGGAGATACCTCCTGGAGGCCAGGTGCATGAGGACATGGAGATATGCATCGGAGAGGTCTAGGCTGACCGCGAAGTCCATGGGCTGCACTGCGGACCAGGGGTCCGGGCGGTTTCCATGCGAAAAGGCAGAGCCACAATAAACTTGTTCAGTGCCGAGAGATCGACGACAGGACGCCACTTGCCGTCCGGCTTCGGAACCAAGAAGATGCGGCTGTAAAAGGCTGGTGAGTCGAGACGAGACACTATCTCCATGGCGGCCTTCTGTAGAAGCGAGTCGACCTCTCCGCGCAAGGCGATGGCTTTGAACTCGTCGAACGGAATCTCTGTCCACAAGGGGTATCGTCTCAACGGCAGAGGCGAACGAAAGGAAATTGAGAGACCCTCGGTGATGGTGGTGAGGACCCAGGGGTCGTCCGGCAGCAGTGACCGCCATACGTCGCTGCAAGGGTCAGCCTCCCGCCGACCGGAGACCCCCGAGCGGTCGGCGGGGACTGGAGTAAGCGGGAGTCAGGGGATCCGCCCGCGCCCACGACCAGGGTGGCGGGCAGGCCTGGGCCAGGAGGGGGCAGAGATCCTAACAGGTTTAGCGCGGCCGAAAGCGGGAGCCCTGCGGGGCGCCTTGGAATGAGCGGGAATGAAGGACGAAGAGGGTCTGGAGGTCCGCAGGGCGCGACCCACGGCCTTGCGGGCTGCTTGAAAGCGAGAGGAGGTAACTTGGCTGGGCCAGCGGTCTAAATTTCCATCCTTCACCTTCTGCCAAGTCTCACCAAAGAGAAGGTGGCCACCGAGAGGAGCGCGACGGAGCTGTGTCTTCAGATCGGGGGGCAAGCCACGACAGGCTTGTAAAACGGCATCTCGATGCATGAGGTCACAGTTAGCTGCGGCCGCCATAGCATTGACTGAAGAGTGATAAGCCGCCCAGTTCGCCGCGACCGCGAGGGCGAGGAGATCACCAAGGAGGGGCGAAGCTTGCTGGGAGTCTTCGATGCGACGAATAAACGCTTGCGTGAGTAGCTCCAGAAAACCACCACAGGCCAAGGTGTTCCGCACTAGTGACGCCGTCTTATCCAAACCACGAGGGAGGGCGTGTCTCAGCCGAGTGTTGCCGCCAAGCTGTGCGACAGCCGGAGGGTCCAACATGGGAAGAGGACAGTAGAAAGACTGGGAATGGCCCGCATACCAAGATTGGCGGAACGTGATGTCAAGGTCAGCCGGCCACTTGCGATCCGCGAAAAAGGAGTACTCCTGGAAATCTGTGTGGAGATGAGCGGAGAATGAATCTCGCAGATCCTGAAAGCCAGGGGGCTGAGGCAGCGACTTGAATCTCTTCTGCTGATGGCCTGAATCGACAAAAGCGGACACCTTCCGCTTTAGCGGGGAGGACGGGGGGCACAAGTCCAACGGGAGGGCGGCCGCGATAAGACGAGCTGCTTCATCAATCCCAAAAAGCGTTTTTGTGCGCGACGACGAAGGGTTCCTAGTCGACGCAGGACCATCAGTCACATCAGAGTGCGGTGAGAGGGAGCAGCAGCCAAAGTCGAGCAGGGCCGAAACCGAATCCTCTGGGAGTAAACTAAGAGCCTGCTCATCCCGCGGAGGGAGCGAGATTCGGTGGAGGGTCCGGGAGGGAGAAAAAGTGCTGACCCCGTCCTGACGAGAAACCGTAGCCACTGGAGAGCGACGTGTCCGCTTGAGAGGGCGAAGTGGAGGCGGGGACAAAGCATGATCATGAGGCGGGGACATGGAGCGAGTTGTGTGCCTATCAGGGGAAGAGCGACCGCGATGACGGAAGTGACTGCGAAGACGGGAGCAGCTGCGATGACGGGAGGGGCAGCGACGGCAATCCCTGTCTGCGGAAAGCCGAATACGGGGCTGAGGTGGATTGTTGATTGATTGATTGTACATTGCTTAACGTCCCGACAGCAACAAGGCTTTCTCAGGACGTGCCTGCACTGCTTGTGAAAAAAAAAACTATACAGAAAATTGAATGTATGTCGCCAGCCGGTCAAATACGTTAAATAAACCTACAACATGGGGCCTAAATAAAGCTAAGACCATTTAGCAACACACATCCAATATCAAGAGCTACAGGCAGTGCAGACAGTTGGGAGAGTTTTAAATAGACAAATACAGGTGAATGGACCAAAGGTAGACAGAAACACATGCCCCAGAATAGAAAGGAAACCCACCCTGTGGGGCTGACCAGGGTGACCCTGGGAACTAAAAAGTACCTAACCCCACCCAAGTCCCCCAGGGCAGACCCGGGTGGGGGAGGGGCTGAGGTGGAGAAGGCGACAGGTGATGGAACCTGCGGGGGAGGCATACCGAGACAGGCGCGAAGTAGAACGTGGGGCCGAAGCACGCGAAGTAGATGAACATGACGAGGACAAGGCAGGCCGGGGGCTGTGTCGGCCGGAACCTAGAGCAGGACGATGTGTCAGACGGTCTTCTCGGGAAGCGCTCGAGCGACTAATTTTGGCGGCCGAGTGAGAATTGGCAAAAGGGTCATCAGTCCGTGGACGCCGGGACACAGGTCTCTTGCCTGCCTCCGTAAGGCGGGCGCTTGGCCTACTGAGCGACTCTCCATAAGAGTATGCGGGCACTTTCAGGCGAGACCGCTCAGGACTCTTTTCGGACAAAACACCGCGCCAAGCACAGCACTGCAGGCCTGCCTCCGTAAGGCAGGCGCTCTGCCCTAAGGCAGACTCTCCGTAAGAGTCAGCAGGCGTAGTCTGGGTAGAAGTCCTGGGGGAAGAGCGAGGCTCAAGTGTCCGACGTGTCAGTTGATCACCACGGTCAGTGCAAGCGCGACTGGGTATAGCGCCGGGCACGGAGGGGTCACTAGCCGGAGGCGGGAGCTCGCGCCGGTAGAATCCCCAAAGCTGCGACCAGCGTTGCTCCGGCCAGGCGACACAGACGGCAAAAGTGTGGTCCGAGGCGCAGCCCGCACAAGGAAGGCAGAATTCGTGATTATCACACGGCCACTGAAAAGCTCCACACCGCTGGCAGTTACGCACGGGGTTACTGCAACACAAAGCAGAGATAGTAGGCGACCGGGCGCAAGCACCGCGAGGCCGCGACAACGAGAACGATAGATCTGCGCGAAATGGTCCGATCGAAAACAAAGACCTCCAACCAAAGCAGGCACCCAGTCCGGGGCCGGCTGAGGGCGGGGACCGATACCTTACCTCTCATGCGTTGCGGTGATGGGGTTAGGAACCGCCATAGTACCAACAGCAAACGGCGGCGGAAGAAGTCCCTGAGGGCCCGCGACGCAAAGACCGCACTCTGCCACCGAAAAACACCACGGAGAGGAGAGAACGAAAAACACAGTCCCCAGAAGCACAAGCACCGAAATCCAAGCACAGTCACCGAAATCCAAGCACATAAGAGGGCACAAGTCCAAAGGAACACAGTAATCCAAAAGGGGATCGTCCAGCGAAGAACCGTTAAAAGTCCGGGTCCTACAAGCTATGCACGTCTGAACAGTACAGCTAAGTATCACGACTGATTGTGATTGGGCCACGTGGAGAGTGCCCGGATGGGCCAGGACGGCAGGCTACTCTCGGCCCTAGTTAGGGTTCCCCCGAGTGCCTCCCAGGTTGTGTAGGAACACAACGGGTTCTTAGGCTAAAATTGAGTAAGTAGTAGACACTTCCAGACAGTAATGTCATCGGTAATGTTTTTGAGGAAACAAAAGACCACGCTTTATTTCCAGCATGACTGGCCGCTCGGACGATTTAAATGTGTGTGTGTTACAACGTATGTGATCATCTAAGACTTCATCATTTCTCCGCAGTGACCCTTTAGTTTCCAGGGTCACCCTGGTCAGCCCCACAGGGTGGGTTTTCCCCTCTATTCTGGGTCATGTGTTTCTGTCTACCCTTGGACCATTTACCTGCAATTTTCCTTTTTTAAACTCTCCTTACTGTCTGCACTGCCTGTAGCTCTCAAAGTGATATTGGATGTGTGTTGCTAAATGGTTTATTTAGTGTATTAGTAACTATTAGACCAGCCGGCAACATACATTCAATATTCTGTTTAGTTTTTATTTCACAAGCAGTGTTGGCACGTCCTGAGAAAGTCTTGTTGCTGTCGAACGTTAAGCTATGTACAACCAACCATTTTTGTGACCCCCTGGGAAATCCTGTTGACCCTCTGGCAACTGTAAACTTAATCTGCTGCGCTAGATCTGACCCCCTATATTTAAGAAAACAATTAACAGTTTTGCCATTACTCTCATACCAAAGATTAGGGGCAAGCACTGGTAGATACAGTAGACTAACCATGGGAAATCACTTGGCGCCGGACAGACCAATTGATCCCCAAAGGATCTGTTTGTTTGTCCAGCATCAAGTGTTTCCATTGGTTTGTCATTGCAGTGGAAACAGAAAATTTCTGGATGCAAGATTTTAAATTTATGTCTTTCCTGTCTTTGATCTGCAAGTTCTCACCCATGCACAACTGACCACGACCGGTTTTTACAAGCCAAAAGGCAAATTTCAAGTTCTGTTCTGCCTTGTGTCTGCCAAACAACTTAAACTTTTTAAGGATTTTTGTTGGGATACAATATACATGTTGGCTGTTTTCCAACCCACTGGGCCTCCTCTTGTTGAACAGTGGAGATGGGATTTTTAACGTGCGCACATGATGATTACAAACTTTTTTTAACCCATTTAGCCCCCGGGACCCTTCAGCAGGAGATGGATTGATCATGATAATTCAAGGGTAGTGCCAGATGAGCTTGGCGCCTCAAGGCACCAAGCTCATCTGACGCTACCCTTGAATTATCATGATCAATCCATCTCCTACAACTGGTACATAGTCGTTAGACAACGCCTCCAAAAGTTTGGAAATGTGGCCATGAGGTTAAGCTCTTGTTAAAGAAAATGAAGTAATATTGCACTGCACTGAATGGCGCAACCATTCTCAAAAGCCCACTCACCGTACAAGTTCCAAGGAAAGCAGCTGCAGCAGATTGTACTCCACCGGCAGCTCGTGACTGTACCACAACACAGCAGCCACACAGTGCACATGTTCAGGAGCAGGGCTGGCTGAGAGAGGGGAGGCAGGGTCAGGGGCAGACATGCCCATGCGGTCATCACGCATGGCCGACAGGCGACGAATGTAAGCCTGGGCGCTGTCCGCCAACCACTGTAGCAACGCTCTGAGCCTGCACACACATACAAGTGACTCTTTAATTTCCACTGGTATCCTAACTCTAACAATAACTTAATCTGAGCTGTGGGCTGTGAACTGACCATCGTAGTTCAAGAGTAATATGCAAAGAAGTACCCAACGGAGAAAGAAACACGCTTAGAAAAGATGGGTACAACACAATTTATTAATATTTCGGGTAAATACCCTTTGTCAAAATAGACAAACAAACAAACAGAGAGATTAGCCGCTACTTATCGTCATTGGCAGAAGGAATGTGGCAACTGAAGGAGGTGACGTAAAATAAAAGAAAAGGAAGAACAAAAGTGCGGAAAAAGTAAAAATGACGTCAACGAAAAATCATAAGAGAGAGACTCGGAGAGAACCTGAACACGAGAGACAAGAGTGTGTGCAAGCACGTGCAGGAGCGAGCAAAAGTAAATGCGTGTAGGTGAGGCCAGAGAGAGAGAGAGAGAGAGACAGCGAGACGGAGAGAGAGAAAGAGAGAGAGAACGAACGGGGAGTACCCTTGGGCACGAAGTAGGGTGTGTGTCTAATACACAAAATAATATGAGATTAATATGATATTAATTAATATTACAAGATGATTAATTAATATTACAAGTGTAATATGAGATTAGCATGGCATGAGGCGCCAAGCTAATCTGGCAATATCTTTGAGCCATCATGACCAAACAGTCCTCCGCTGCTGAATCTAAAAGGGTGAAGAAAGAGCAGGGAATATCCCTTAAAAGTCTGACTCTAATGGAGAGCTAGACTCCTTGAAAAAGTTACATGAATTTCATTATAGGTAAATAAGCGCAACAACAGTTTATATGCAAAGAATGTGGACAAGCACAGATTGAAGAGAATATTTCTCACACAATCACAAGATGATCACGACATTTACTTCACCGTACGATATCAATGGTAAACAGCAATTTCAGTGATCCCATACTTCACTCAAAACTATGCTGATCACATTGACCCTTTATGCATAGAGCCACCAGTTTTGACCCCTCTGCTGCCTGCGATCATGAATCTTGCGTCCAAAACAACTGCACGCTAACCGATATTCATGTCAAGAAACGGATGTAAATGGGACCAAAAATAGGAATAAAGAACATAGGACTAACAAGAGACATAAAACTCTTACGAGCCCCCGTGACTGAGCCCCGGGAACGCTACCCATCTGCAAGAGACATGAATCCTCATGAGCCCCTGCAGGCGCGGGGGCTCATGAGGATTCATGTCTCTTGCAGATGGGTAGCGCTGGCCTTGCCCCAGCAGTTCAGGGGTTAACTGATTCGATACAAGCCACATCCACATTCAGCTGCATCCCCAGATGTGGCTTGTCTTGAATGCGGTAACAGTACCAGTGGCTGCATGTATAAGGGGGCTAAACACCAGCTGCCACACCAAAGAGGCCACCAACCTGTGTCTAGTGCCCGAGTCCTGAGTGATGCCCAGCTGGTAGAGGATCTCCACAGTGTAAGGACTGGCCACTCCGTTAACACGACCAAGATAGATGTGGCCCCCTCCTGCAACAGTCCATATTGCAAAATCAGGACTCCATACACATACATGCAAACAAAACCGTTTTCGCTACAGGGCCTGTCAACAACTGCTCACTCGCTCTCTTCGGAAATCACAGCCTATCCATCTTCCAAAGGACGTGTTACAGTGATCATGTTTGGAGCAACCACCTTTTTTGGGCATGAAAAAAGTGATCTATCGAGTGAAATCCTGAAAATGTCACCTGTCATTGGAGACCATCATTAGCCACCTGAATGATGGTCTTTCATGACAGGTGACCTCTCATATACCCAGGTGGTCACTCAAGAAAGATTCTAGTGGACAAAATGAATTTGTTTCCTCAAAAACATTACCGATGACATGACTTTGTGGAAATGTCTACTACTAGCTCAATTTTAGCCTACTTACCCGTTGTGTGCCTACACAACCCACTAGGCACTCAGGGAACCCCAGAGGGGCCGAGAGTTATCTCCCGCTCCTTCCTTACCGGTTCCTGTCACGAGACCAACCAGTCTTGCTACTTCGCTCATGCTGAGAAGACGTGTCGGGCTTTGCTCCGCTGTGCCTCGACCGGTCTTTGTCTTGCCTACGCTCGTTCGACTTCTCTTCCGTGCCTGCCGCCTTCTAGCGCTGCCTGCTTCTTCCTTGCGCCGTTCCGGGTTTCCTCGGCTCTCCTCTGTGCTGTGACTGGTGTATGGCTACCCTTCCCCCCGTTCCCGCTTCGGCTTGGAGGTAAGGTAACGGTAGCTACCCACAGCCGGCCCTCGGGTTGAGAGCCGGCTGCCGTGGGACTCGTCTTTCGTTGTGGTTACGACTTAAGAGCTTAATTTCCGTGCCTTGCACAGCCTTCTTGCGACTCTCCTAGCGGGACGTCGCCTTCTCTCTCCTGGTTATGCCTCGTTAGCTTACGAGTAGACTTTGCCTTTCAGACGCTGGTTTTCGTAGGGCCTGGTGGCACCCACGTTCCGTTCGTCCAACTTAAAGGCCCTTTAGCCCTTGGAGAGTATAACCACTGTTCACGCGCCGGCAGTCACGGCGCCTGGAGTACCTTGGTGGACATGGGGATGTAGCTTAGTGGATAAGACACTGCGCTGGCAGTCGTAAGATCCCAGGTTCGTATCCCCTGGTGGGCAGGAATGGGATATGGACTTTTCCTCAATCCCATCTAGTCAAATTTACATACAGACTCGGCTTACGTTTGCCTGTCTCGCCTTCATGTGCACAGCATGCATAATCATCAAGTGCACATGATAAAAATCCCATTACCAATAATCGAAAAGAGAAGGCCCGGTAGGGCTGGTGAGATGGAAACAGAATATATCACAAAAATGGGGGCTCAGCGCCCTCTTGCCTGTGTTTACGACCTTGCTATGCCCTTTGTCTGTTACAGAACCCAAATGCTTATGTGCTCCCAATGTGGCAACTTCCAGTGCCGACGGATGACCATGCGGTCTGCCTCCCTTGTGTGGGCTGCTACCCGGACCACCTTTGTGATGTCTGTGCGACCTGGCCGGAGATGTTTGGTCGGACCTCTGGAGCCTGTACCGACGAGAGCGGCCCCTGCCTGCTTCCTCACTTCCGGCTCCGGTTGATTCTACTGCAGCCCTTACGGTGCTGACCGCCCAGTCCCGCCCTGGCCTCACGGAGAGGATTCCCGTTGGGACTCTGTGTTGCTGGCTGACCAGAGGAGTGCCACTGCTGCCACGCCCGCTGACCCTTCCGGAGGGTCTGTTTGCCGGCAGAGCGCCCGCCTCACTGAGCCCGGCCTGCAGCAGTCTGCCCTGAGCCGTCCCACGTTGACTGGCCTTCCTCACCCTTCTCTCCCCACAAGCCCGCTGATCCTTCCGCGCCCTGCTCTCGGAGTCTGGCCAAGAGAGGCGTCAGCTCTAGCTTGCGCGACGCTGTCACGCCCCAACTCCCACCGTTCCACTTTCAGTTCACTTGCTGGCTGACCAGAGGACTGCCACTGCTGCCACGCCCGCTGACCCTTCCGGAGGGTCTGTTTGCCGGCAGAGCGCCCGCCTCACTGAGCCCGGCCTGCAGCAGTCCGCCATGAGCCGTCCCACGTGACTGGCCTTCCTCACCCATCTCTCACCGTTAAGCCCGCTGATCCTTCCGGAGGATCTGAACGCCGGCGTAGCGCCCTACTCACTGAGTCTGGCCAGGAGAGACGTCAGCCCTAGCTTGCGCGACGCAGTCGCGCCCCCGACTCCGGCCGTTCCACTTTCAGTTCAGGACACTAGCGCTCGCCGCTCGAGCGCCTTCGGAAAGATTGTTCCTCCCTCCGGGATCGCCTCCGCGCCACCTACCCCTCCGCTTCGCGTGCGCTTCGTGCTCGCCCCCGCTCCGTTCGACGCGTCCGCCGCGCCGCCGCTGTCTTCGGCCCTCCTCCCCTCGGCGGCGCTCCTCTTCGGTTGTTCGCAGTCCACGGTCCAGACGTCGTTCGCCGCTTCGGACAGGACTCTTCCTCGCTCTTCCTGGCGGTCGCTTCGTCGTTCGCGGCCGCCTCGTCGCTCCCTGCTCATCTCCGGGCGTCCCGCGATTCTCAGGACGGTTCCCTGCCCACGCGTCGACCTACGACTTTCGGTGACTCGCCCCTGGACGTAGAGGCTCTTAGCTTGCTGCCCGAGGACTCCGTCTCGGCCCTTCTGGATGAGGTTGGTCGCTCCCTTCGTCCGCGGACTTCGGGGATGCTGCCCTTCAGCTCTTCGTCGTGTCACGTGCCGAGTCCCTCTTGCCTTGGATGGAACTGCCAGGATCATCGCGGTGACTTGGCCAGCTGACGCCTGCCCTCCCTCCCTCCCCCCCCCCCAAGAGGAAGGTCTCCGCCTTCATGGTTAGCGAGCGTCAGGCCTAGAGGGTCACGTGGCTTCCCCAGCCGTCTGGACTTAAGGAACTGCGAGATGCTGTCTTGGCGCACCGGCTACTTGCCTCGGCACGCGAGCCGGTGTTCTTCTCCGATCGTCGCTGGCCGGCTGACCTGGACGTCGCCTCCCGTCGGGACTGGTTGTCGGCCTTCCCAGGCTTCTCCATCTCTCTTCCTGCGCTGGACCCCCCTGCCTGGTCACAAGCTGGCGGCCCCACGCTTCTTAGACGTTTCCTTTCCCCGTGCTCTGGTACGACAGCATCCCTGATCCGGAACACCTTAGCCGGCGCCGGTTTCCTGGAGCTCCCCTCTCTAGCCATGGTTCGTCGGGTGGAGGACTCCTGGCACCCTTCCATCACACCTCCGGGTTGATCTGCTCTTCTTAGCGGAGTCGCCTACCGCGCCGCCTACCTCGCATCGGTCTACGCTTGGCTGCCTCCGCTGATTGTGCCCTGATGCCTTGAGACGCCCTACTGCTTGCCTGCGGTCCGGTGATTCCTGATCCTCAGAGCCGGCCCGGCGGCAGGCCACCGCCTTGGCCGTCTTATTCCCTCGAAGTCTCATGTTCCCCTATGTTTCGCTGAGGCCTCCGCGCGGCGGGAGGTGTCTCCTCCCTCAGGTAAGTTGCCACGGAGGTCTCCGATTCTCAGACTCGCCAGCCTTCTACAGCTGCCGGTTCTTCGTTCCGAAGCCTGGAGGGAGTGGCGTCAGGTTTCATTCTCTCGGCCTGTACAGAATTACAGCCCCTCCTTCCGGATGGAGACTGCCAGAGCCCTGAAAGCAGCGGTCCAGCCTTAGACTTCGCAGTCGGCTTGGATCTTTCCGATGTGTACCTGCTGTCTCGATGCTCCAGGCCTCCAGGAAGTGCGCTGGTTGCGATCGACGGCGTCTTCTCCAGTTTCCCGCGCTCCCGTTCGGTCTCAACCTCTGCCCTGGTGGTTCACCGGGCCAATGGACTCCTTAGTCGCCAAGGCCCGACAGTCCTCCTCCAGTCCGACGATCTACCCAGATGACCTCTTCCTACGCCGCCAGTCCGAGAGCTCTCTCGCGACAGACAGGGACGCATACTGCACCTCCTGATGCACTTGGGGCTTCCTAGTAAACGAGGGCAAGTCTGATCTCACTCCTTCCCTAGGTCGTCTCTACTCCCAGCCGTTTCAGTTGCATTGCCGACTCCTTGGGCGCCCGGCTTCCGGCGACGTATCGATGATGGCGCCGGTGCCCCAGATTCTGTCGCCTCGCCTTCGTCGGTGGACCGACGCCGCTTGGCTAGCTTCGGCAGTTCCCCGGGCTTCTTCTCCGCCCCAGTACACTCTGGGTTAGACACGAGCCTCTCTGGGTGGGATGCTCATCTCCTGCCTCGGTTCCTCTCGACTACCGGCCCTCGGCCCTCAGATTATCGCACTATCTCATCAACTGGCCAGTGATGCAGGCCGTTGACAAGCCCTTCTTGCTTGGATGACCTCCTCAGACACCAGGAGCTGCTCGTCCTCTCGGACAACACTCCGTTGGTGGATTACTTCCAGTTACAAGGTGGCACGCGCTCTCCCGATCTTGGGATGCTTCTCTACCAGAGCTTACGTTGGTGCGAGGACCGGGCTTTTCTTGGCGAGCCCTACACATTCCCGGACAGCTGTACGTCTGGACCGACTCGCTGTCTCGCCGCGGCCAGCTCTTATACGCGGAATGGACCCTTCGGCAGGACATCTATCAGTTGTCCCGCGCCCGTTAGGAGTCTCCCCAGGTCGACTTGTTCGCCACAAGCTGGAACCTTCGGCTTCCCCTCTTCGTCTCCCCGATTCCCGATCCCCGTGCTTGGGCTGTCGATGTGCGCTCCATTCCCGGGGACGGCCTGGCGGCCTCCGCCTTCCCCCGACGGTCCTCGTACCCAAAGTCCTCCTCAACCTTCGGCGCTGCTCGGCGGCCCTCCTGTTAGTCGCTCCGTTCGCCTGGATCTGCCACTGGAACACCATCCTTCTCAGCCTCACCACGGGCCCCCCCCCCCCCCCCCCCACGCGCCTTCCCACTCCTCGCACCAGGCTCAAGCCACCGCGCCAGCCGCTGTTCCTCCCTGCCCGGAGCGGCTCATCCTTCACGACTGGAGGTACAGCGGTGGAGGCGATCGCTGCGGCCCCCAGACCTTCGGCCATTCGAGTCTACGTGGGACATGGCGAGTCCTGTGTTCCTGATGCCCCGATCACGGCCTGAACCTCACGGTTTTGTCGAATCCGCAGCTGGCGGAGCTCTATCAGGCTCGGCTGAGACCTAGACCTAGCCCCTTCACGGTGAGGGATCACCTGTCCAGGTTCGCTTACACGTTGACACCGCGGACACCCAGTCCTGGGCGCCTGCACAAACCTCGCCGACCTTATGGGACACTTCGGCAGCCTGTGCCCGGCCTACCGCTCGCTCCTCCTCCGCTGGGACCTACCCTGGGTGCTAACATGGTTGAATTCTGCCTGATTCAAACCCCTACAGTGGCCCGTTCGCAGATGTGACACGCAGCACGTGCTTTCTGCTGGCCCGGGCTATCACCTCACGGGGGAGCGAGCTACACGCGCTTAGGCGCGGCCTATCTGCTTACAGTTCTGATCGGACGGGTCCGTGCTACTTCTCACTGCCCCGGCCTTCCTTGCCAAACAGGTCTCCTCTGACCGCACCTCAGGTTGCACCTTACGGCCGCTACGAAACAAACCCCTGTCACAGGAGACCAGGTAACAGGATCCCGTGCGCACCTTTGACTTCTCTGCGACAATCTAAAGCCTTCCGCAGAGGGCGTGCATGCCTCTCCCTACCTCTGAGACCGGCGGAATGACATAACAGCCCAGACCTTCTCTTCCTGGCTCCCTGAGTCAGATGCTCCGCCTATCAAGATATCTCCCTGCAGGGAGCGAAGAGGCTGCACATATGCGCACACGAGGTACGAGCCATGGCCACGAGCGCCGCGTTTGTTAGAAACTGCGCTGTCACGGACATCGTGGCTACCGCGGACGGGAAGACTGAATCTGTATTCGCCCGCTTCTGCCTCAGGGACCTGGCGGGCCAGCGAGAGAATCTCGCAATGGTGGGGGACATCGCCGCGGCGCAACACTCCCTCCCGGCGCCACCAGCGCCGTTGGTATGCACTTCGCTAAAATTGTCGGGAGTTTGCGACTGGGAGGACGGCTCTGTTCCCTCCTAGGGAGTTGTCATGCGGCACCCTCCGCCTCATCGCAATTCTTCCACAAAGTCATGTCATCGGTAATGTTTTTGAGGAAACAAATTCATTTTTCTCTAAAAGGTATTTTTTCGAAGAATACTTACCGATGACATGACTCGGATGGCCCTCCCACCTGCCCCGCTTGCCGCTTTCGAGCGAAGTATCTGACTGGTTGGTCTCGTGACAGGAACCGGTAAGGAAGGAGCGAGAGATAACTCTCAGCCCCTCTGGGGTTCCCCGAGTGCCTAGCGGGTTGTGTAGGCACACAACGGGTAAGTAGGCTAAAATTGAGCTAGTAGTAGACATTTCCACAAAGTCATGTCATCGGTAAGTATTTTTCGAAAAAATACCTTTTAGAGAAAAATGAATTTTTCTTTAAAATGAATTTTTTCGAAAAATACTTACCGATGGTATTACTGATAGGGAAACGTTACCTAGCTAGCCTAATTTTAGCCAAAATTTGGTTGTGTCCATATAAGCGAGTGTTGGCAGGTGAGGTGCACCATAGTACAGGCAGTAACCCGAGTAGCCTCCCTTTCGCCCCCCATCCGGGAACGAGCTCACCCGATATTCCTCAGTTTAGTTTCTTAGCGAACTGGCAGCAAGCGGGGCAGGTAGGAGGGACCTTCGAGTAATACCATTGGTAAGTATTTTTCGAAAAAATTCATTTTAAAGAAAAATTCATTGTTTCCTCAAAACACATTACCGATGGTATTACTGATAGGAAGAATCCTGAAGAGGAGGCGGGTGCTGCCTATAGCGCCCCTACACCCAATACTGGCAACCAGACCCGCCCTCCCTAGGCAACCTCCCGATAATTTTAGCTAAGATACCTACGACGCCAAGGGCGCCGGGAGGGAGTGTTGCGCCGCAGCGTTGTCTCCAACCAGCGAACGGTTCTGGCGCTGGCCAGAGAGTTCCCTTGGGTAGATACGGGTGAAGGTAGTCTCAGCTCACCATGCCACTGCCACCACAAGTCCTTGACAGCATAGTAGCGGTCGAATGCGGGGCTTACGCCCGTGGCTCGGACCTCGAGTGCCCTGCTGTTTGGCCTCGTCGGGGGTGAGGTCTTGGTAGGCGGAGCGAATCACGCATTGGAGCCAGGAGCATATGGTCTGGGCAGAGATGTCATTCTACCTGGGGACAGAGGGAGAAATAGGCGGGTGCGTCCCTTGCGCAGCGGCTTGGTCCAGCGCAGGTACACAAGTAAGGCTCCCACCGGATCCTGCTGTCTGGTCACCCGGATGGAATCTGTCACTCGTAAAGGGCAAAAGGCAGCAATTGTGGGGCGGCAAAAGGAGAGCCCGTCTTGGCTGGGAAGGCGGGTCAGGTAACCGTTGTACGGAGCCGTGCATCCGGAACTGCAAGTGTGAGGGTCGTGTCGACAGTGCGTGGAGCTCACTGACTCTGGAAGCAGATGCACAGGAAGCATGTCCTCTGTGTCACGTCCGGTAACCGCGCCAACTGGAGAGGTTCAAAGCAGTCCGTGTCGAGCCACGTAAGAACCCATGGTAGGTCCCATCTCTGGACTAGGGAGCGAAGGGCCGGGCATCTCCAACCGAAGTGGGCCATCAGAACGGCGAGGTCTTGCAACTACCAGGTCGGGCCAGCCCCACTGCCGGTAGGTGTCGGCGATCATGGCGCAGTAGCCCTGAAAGGTGATTGGCGCCAGACGACGCTGGTGGTGAAGAGCCAAGGAAGAACCCCGCCAGCCGGGGCACCGTCAATCTATGGGGAAGGAGAGGATGTCGCCACACCAGTCGCCCAGCGCTCGCCACATCCCTCGGAACTCGTCACGAAGAGGTCGAGCATGGGAGTCTCCCAACTGGTCCCAGTCTTCTGGAAGATGTCTGGCCAGAGTGTCCACCCGGTGTGGAGAAGCTGGCTGCAGCGCAGGGGAGAGTCGGTTACAATAGTCAGAAGCCCGGGAAGTGTCTCGCGCTGCCCAGATCCTCGCCCCAGCAGAACGCCTGGTGGAGAAGGATGCACGCGAATGAAGGCGGGTCCCGCCCTGTTCCTGGATGTAGGGGACGACGGTGGAGATGTCAACCAAGACTAGGAGTTCCTGGCGCCAACAGTGGGACTCCCACGTCGTGAGGGTCTGCTACATCGCTTGGCTGCCGGTACCTGAGTCGGTTGATCTGGGGTGGTCTTCATCAGCGACCCTGGTCCAGTAGCCCCTAACCGCAACGGTGCCAAGGAAGACGGTGGAGAGCTGGAGAACGGAGATCACCGCCGAGGAACAGCCCGGTCCCCAAGGAAGATGCGTCAAACAGTCCAACAGCCAACCAGGACACATCCCTCCTGTCGCAGGCTCATCCGGTCGAGTGTCCAAACCGTAGCGAAAGGTACCACAGCCATATGTGGAGAAACTTCTCGCAGCGAAGGCTTGCTGTGTAACGTCAAGGCGCGGGAAAAGAGGTCTCAGGCTGTAGACATCAAACGCGTTGGTGATCCGTCGAAGGTCAGGACGCTGGCGGTCCACCAGCATAAAACGCAGCACGAATACACCAGGCCCAGGTCCGCGTTGCAGCCTTGATCCGGAGGAGGAGCTTGGACAGCACCGTAGGTCGGCGGGACGAAAGGCCTTCCCACGAGGTGGAGGGCGACGACTGCTCCGGGCTGTGGAGATGAACGGGGAAGGCGAAGCAAAGAGGTATCAGCATGTCCTGCGGAAGTCCCTGAAGACTCTCGGCTGGGAAGCGAAGTCTCGATCCAGCACCACCGGCCACTGGGCGAGGAGGACGGACGAGGAACCGCGGCCCGCCCCGCGGAAAGAGGGTGTAGACTGCGGTGCTGTCGGAGACGGTGAGAAGGTCCAGACGTCGCCAACAAAAAGGCTGAGTAGCATCTCGGAATCAGGTGAACTCCCCTGTTGGCGAGACTTGCGATGGCGAAGGGACAACAGGAGTGAAGGCGCGCAGAGGTACTTTCCCGTCGCGAGAGCCGCCCAGCGAAGGAGATGACGGTCGTCTGCAGAACGTCATCTGGGGAAAACAGGAGCCGCCAAAGCAGAAGACACTGAAGCATCAAGGGGGAAGAGGGCCTGCTGCGGTACACCGGTCCATGGAGGGCTCCTACTCTAGAAGCACCTGTCGCGCTGAGTGCGTCCCCGCTGAATTCGCCGCTCCGGAGATCGCCGTACGTGAAGATTTAGCGAGACTCCATCCCAAGGAGGCGCAAAGTCAGATGTGCCCGCGTAGACCCAGAAGCCCCGCCTGTCGAGGGGACTCGAAGAGAAACTTGAGCTGTCATCAAGAGGGCTCTGACCTCTATCGCTAGGGAAGATTGGTTGGAGAAGTCAACGAGTAGCCCGGAAGCGTCTGTCTGGTTCTGCCCACCACGATGAACGGAGGCCCTGGCTGGCGACGGGTTGTCTGGGGACGCGCCGAAACATACTGCTCTCAGGAGGCTCCGTCTGGTTCCGCCCTAACAACATCTAGGGCCGTCGAAGTGGGAGAACAAGACGCCCAACTGGCAGGAGAGCGTGTCGACTGTCGTAGTCGGTACCAGCGAACAGGAGGTCGAGGCAATAGTGCAGGTGGACTCCTGAAGCACCCGTTCCCCCGGAGAGGTAGCTGGCAAGGCGACGAGCAAGGCAAGGTACGCTGCATAGTAGGTGGTGCCCGGCAGGCCTGGAGGTCCGAATCCGTGGCGAGCGGGGGGCGTCTCCGAGCCCCGCAGTGTGTAATGAAGTCCCGAATCAGTAGCAGACCTGCCTACATGTTCATGTGGTTGTCAGGAAGATTTGGGAAAACTCTCAGTAAGATTTGCGAGACTGTCAGTAGGAGTATAGTTCAACTGGGCAAAGGAACGGGGAGGGGGGGGGAGGGGGGGTTGACACGACAGCAGACCTTGCTTCCAAAGGCCCTGTTGTGAGTGTTTTTATTATTAAGTGTTGCATAAATACACATATCATTAAAAAACGAATTATACAGACGTTCATCCGCTTCTGTTTCGTCGTCTGTTTCATGTACTCGTTTTGGAGGTATGATTTCGCGCCGACAGTGAACCTCAAACTAACAAAGTGAAGCGATCCCACCATCCGCTAGAATGAACGCGAACAAAGACGCGCTTTCCAACTGGCTAGACAAAATTATAGGTCAGCACACAGTAGCCAATCAGGACCAGGCTTACTACTACCGGCAGAAACGGCACAATCAAACTGTCTTTTTGCCAAAACAAACCCCAAAATACCGTAAAAAGCTACCGTAGAAAATTGATACATGACCGGAAGACCGTAAAAAAAAACACCCAAACTCGTAAGAAATACGGCGAAATCGTAAAAGTAGGCAGGTCTGCAGTAGATTGCCGCGCAAGAACACAGAACCAAGCGAAACGACCCCGTAGAGCCGGCAGGAATCTGGCGTCGGTCGCCGAAGCTAAAAAGAGAAAAACGGCACATCTCTACAGCGCTAACTTACCTGCCAACTGTAAGCACGTTAACATATTATGAACACAGCCTAAAACCCCCACACGCACTCCTCCTAGGGGCCTCCACCGAGGTGCGCAGGGAACGAGGCATAGTACACCCAGGTGTCGAAGTCTTCAGATCTACGCGGAAGGCACGTCCAGGGTGAGGCAATGTCGCTGGGGGTACTGGTAAGAGGCAGAACGCTTCTGTAGAATTATGGTAGTCTTGGACAGCCGTACTGTAGTCCCTACGGCATGTGTGAGCCCGAAGTGGCGGCGAGTAAGGACAGACTCCTCACGGCGCCTGTCGCAACAACGCAGACCACGGTCTGTAGTAGTGGCGGCCTGTCCCAAGAGCGGTGGTCTGCTCAGTTCTTCTAACTCCCAGTGGTCCTTCTGGCCTGCTTACGTCACATGTGGTAGACGGATGCGTGGGCCCGTCGCGCGATCGGCTCGTGGTTCCCTTGTGAGGCGAGCGAGCTCTCTTCCGTACAGCCGAAGGCGCGGTCGTGCCACCTCCTCCCCGACCTGGGCGCGTGACGCTGAACGCTCGTAGATCCTATGGGACTCTCGGTCCCGGCATGCGCCAGGCTCGTGCTCGTTACTGACCAGGGAGCGATACGCCGAACGTTTGTTGAGCAGACGCTGCTCATGGTCCCGGCGTGCATTTAGTGTCGCGCCCCGTACTCTGTGCAGGAAGGGAGCGCTCTTCCTTTCAGTCAGTTGTCCGGTCGTGGAGACTCGTCACTGACCCGGGAGTGGGATGCTGAACGTCTGTAGGTCCAGAGGGAATCGTGGTCCCGGTATGCACCAGGCCCATGCCCCAAACTCTGAGCAGCGCGCGGGCGCTATTGCGTGCAATCAGTTTGTCCGGCCGTGGAGATTCGTCGCTGACCTGAGTGGGATGCCAAATGTACGGAGACCTGACGAGTTTCGGGTCCCGACGTGCCCTACGCTAGTGCTGCGTGGCTCTGCGAGGCGAGCGCGCGCTCTTCCGTTCCATCCGTTCATCTGGCCGTGGAATTCATCACTGACCTGTGAGCGGGAAGCTCAACTTTCCTTCTCTCATTACAGCGTTCCGCCATGTGGTCCGGGGCTTTGACCGTCGATGGCGTGAGTGCTGACGTCGGCCCGGATTGTGGCGGCTCGGTAGTCTTTACGTGGTCGAGATCCCATCGTGAGTTCGCCTCATGCCTCTCTGCCCGAAGCACTGTGCGTGCCACCATCCTTCCGCTTCTGCGTTCCACCGTCTGATCCGGTTAAGGTTATTTGGGTTTAACGCCGAGCAGGCGACTAAGGCCATCTCACGGCGGGATGGGTAAAAATTTGGTCAGCCTGACTAAAAGCAAGGTCTTAAAACAAGATGTAAATATAGCTTAAAAATGTCAGGCTAAAATGTCGCACGTGTCTTTAAAAGAAACGTCTACAGACTCTCAAAAAGGGCAAATTAAAAAATTCACATAGTCTATGAATGCTCAGATCTTGTTAAAAATATCGCATTCTCTCAAGAAATTGAAGATTTTGTCCGGGGGAACATCCCGGAACAAAACCTTCAAGGAGTCTGCTGTGAAGTGTTTATATCTCATGTCAATTAGATCAGAACAATACAGCAAAAAGTGTCGAACAGAAAACTGCTCATCACAGGCAAAACACCATGGATGCTCATCCTGTTTAAGTAAGTAAGAGTGTGTAACATACGTGTGCCCGATGTGGAGCCGAGTAAGAACAGTCTCCTCATGGCGGCTGCCGCAGCGGAAAAGTAGACTGTCGGACACCGTAGGAAGAGCTTCATGCAGCTTGTTCCCTTCCTCTTTGTCCCACTCGGACTGCCACTCGCGGGCTATGTACGCACTAATCACAGGTTTAAAATCACTATAAACAGTCTGTGTGTCAAGGACAGGGTCATTGCGGGCACTGTTGGCAGCAGAATCTGCGATTCTGTTGCCTTCGATGCCCACATGGCCTGGGACCCAAATAAAAATGATGTCATAATATTCCTTCATCAAGTCTGCTTAGAGCTCTCTAATTTGCACAAGCAGTGGGTGGTCTGTTCCCACGCCCTGAAGGGCCTGCAGGGCAGAAAGAGAGTCAGACAAAATCAGGAAGTTCCTTTCCCGAGACTGATAGGCATGCTTGAGTGCCAACAGAATTGCCTGCAGTTCTGCACTAAATACAGAGGAATGGTCAGGTAGGCGGAGCTTAAATGGGCATCTAGGATGGCGAGAGGACACTGCAGCCGCAGCCACTCTTCCATCCTCAGACTTGGACCCATCCGTATAAAGACGACAATAGCCAGGAAAACTTGAAAGGAGTTCATTGAGGCTCTGTTGGTATATGGCTGGTGGAGTACAATCCTTCTTGTGGGCGGTCAAGTCCAGCAAGATGTCAGGAACTGGTAGTAGCCAGGGTGGAGTGACGTGTTGCAGAGATTCTGAAACTTTGTCCAGGTCCACTCCGGCCACCTGCAGATGAGGTCGGACACGGAAGGAAAGTGGATGGACAGCTCCCGGATGGGCATCGTAAATCTCTGCAAACGACGGGTTAAAAACACAATCATAGGCAGGATTGTCTGGATGGGCCTTCAGCTTCAGAACGTAGCTGAGCATGAGGCGGATGCGGCGGAGCCTAAGAGAAGGCTCCACTGCCTCGGCATACAGACTAGGAACTGGAGATGTCCTGAAGGCCCCTAGACATATGCGCAGACCTTGATGATAAATTGTGTTCAGATGCTGTAGAACAGACTTTGAAGCCGAGCCATAGACCACAGAGCCGTAATCCATTTTGGACCGAACAAGGGCCCGGTACAGTCGAAGTAAGACAATGCGGTCTGCACCCCAGTCAGTACAACCAACGACACGAAGAATGTCGAGGGCCTTCTGACAAGAGGTTCTAAGGTAGTTAACATGGTTGCAGAAGGTCAATCTTTTGTCAAAGATGACCCCCAAAAACTTTGATTCTTCGGCCACCTTAATTGGCACTCCAGCAATGCTCAGGCTAGGTTCTGGAAAAAATTTCGTCTGGTTAGTAAAATGCACACAGACTGTCTTGGAGGGCAAGAACCTGAATCCGTTGAGAGACACCCACCCCTGGATGCAATCAACGCACAGCTGCAAGCGCCTCTCAAGGGACGCAAGTCCTCGACCTCGTGCACACAAAGTCGTCCACAAACAATAGTTAGTTAGTTAGTTATTTGGGTTTAACGCCGAGCAGGCGACTAAGGCCATCTCACGGCGGGATGGGTAAAAATCTGGTCAGCCAGACTAAAAGCAAGGTCTTAAGACAAGATGTAAATATAGATTAAAAATCTCAGGCTAAAATGTCGCACATGTCTGGAAAAGAAACGTCTACAGACTCTCAAAAAGGGCAAATAAAAAAATTCACATAGTCTATGAATGCTCAGATCTTGTTAAAAATATTGCATTCTCTCAAAAAAATTGAAGATTTTGTCCGGGGGAACATCCCGGAACAAAACCTTCAAGGAGTCTGCTGTGAAGTGTTTATATCTGGTGTCAATTAGGTCAGCACAATACAGCAAAAAGTGTCGAACAGAAAACTGCTCATCACAGGCAAAACACCATGGACGCTCATCCTGTTTAAGTAAGTAAGAGTGCGTAACATATGTGTGCCCGATGTGGAGCCGAGCAAGGACAGTCTCCTCACGGCGGCTGCCGCAGCGGAAAGGTAGACTGTCAGACAACTTAGGAAGAGCTTCATGAAGCTTGTTGCCTTCCTCTTTGTCCCACTCGGACTGCCACTCGCGGGCTATGTACGCACTAATAACAGGTTTAAAATCACTATAGACAGTCTGTGTGTCAGGGACAGGGTCACTGCGGGCACTGTTGGCAGCAGAATCTGCGATTCTGTTGCCTTCGATGCCCACATGGCCTGGGACCCAAATAAAAATGATGTCATAATATTCCTTCATCAAGTCCGCGTAGAGCTCTCTAATCTGCACCAGCAGTGGATGGTCTGTTCCCGCGCCCTGAAGGGCCTGCAGGGCAGAAAGAGAGTCAGACAGAATCAGGAAGTTCCTTTCCCGAGACTGATAGGCATGCTTGAGTGCTATCAGAATGGCCTGCAGTTCTGCACTAAATACAGAGGAATGGTCAGGGAGACGGAGCTTAAATGGGCGTCTAGGATGGCGAGAGGACACTGCAGCCGCAGCCACTCTTCCATCCTCAGACTTGGACCCATCCGTATAAAGACGACAATAGCCAGGAAAAATTGAAAGGAGTTCATTGAGGCTCTGTTGGTATATGGCTGGTGGAGTACAATCCTTCTTGTGGGCAGTCAAGTCCAGCAAGATGTCAGGAACTGGTAGTAGCCAGGGTGGAGTGACGTGTTGCAGAGATTCCGAAACTTTGTCCAGGTCCACTCCGGCCGCCTGCAGATGAGGTCGGACACGGAAGGAAAGTGGACGGACAGCTCCTGGATGGGCATCGTAAATCTCTGCAAACGACGGGTTAAAAACACAATCATAGGCAGGATTTTCTGGATGGGCCTTCAGCTTCAGAACGTAGCTGAGCATGAGGCGGATGCGGCGGAGCCTGAGAGAAGGCTCCCCTGCCTCTGCATACAGACTAGGAACTGGAGATGTCCTGAAGGCTCCCAGACATATGCGCAGACCTTGATGGTGAATTGTGTTCAGACGCTGCAGAACAGACTTGGAAGCCGAGCCATATACCACAGAGCCGTAATCCAGTTTGGACCGAACAAGGGCCCGGTACAGTCGAAGTAAGACGATGCGGTCTGCACCCCAGTCAGTACGACCAACGACACGAAGAATGTCGAGGGCCTTCCGACAAGAGGTTCTAAGGTAGTTAACATGGTTGCAGAAGGTCAATCTTTTGTCAAAGATGACCCCCAAAAACTTGGCCTCTTCAGCCACCTTAATTGGCACTCCAGCAATGCTCAGGCTAGGTTCTGGAAAAAATTTCGTCTGGTTAGTAAAATGCACACAGACTGTCTTGGAGGGCGAGAATCTGAATCCATTGAGAGACACCCACCCCTGGATGCGATCAACGCACAGCTGCAAGCGCCTCTCAAGGGACGCAAGTCCTCGACCTCGTGCACACAAAGCAAAGTCGTCCACAAACAAAGAGCATTCAGAATCATCCTTGACGGCCTTTACAATGTTATTTATTTTAATGCTAAATAAAACAGGAGATAGAATACTGCCCTGCGGGACACCCATCTCCTGTTCAAAGGAGTCGGAGAGGGTGGAGCCCACACGGACATGGAACGACCTGTTGGACAAAAAATTGTGAATAAAAACGGGCAGATGCCCTTTAAAACCCATGTCCGACAAATCAGACATTATACCATGCTTCCAGGTAGTGTCATATGCCTTTTCAAGATCAAAGAAAATTGCATAGACATGCTGCTTGTTGACAAAAGCATCTCGGATAAAAGACTCAAAGCGGACTAGATGGTCAGTTGTACTACGGAAGCGCCGGAAACCGCACTGGAGGTCTGTGATGAGACCCTGTGACTCAAGATGCCACACCAGTCGGGCGTTGACCAAGCGTTCCATAGTTTTACATAAACATGATGTCAAAGCTATTGGCCGGTAGTTGCCCGGGTCGGAAGGATCCTTACCCGGCTTGGGAATTGGCACAACCACAGCCTGGCGCCAAGATGGCGGAAAATGACCGGTTATCCAGATATGGTTAAAGGCCTTGAGAAGTACAAGGAGTGAATCCTCAGGCAGATGTGTTATGAGCTGATAATGGATGGTATCTAATCCAGCAGCAGAGTCAGTACATTTCTGCATGGCTTGCTGCAATTCTGAAAACGTAAAAGGGGCATTATAGTCTTCCAAGTTATCCGATATAAAATCACAAGCACAAGATTCTCGCTTCTCCTTCTCTCTCTGGAAGAAAGGTGAATAATGCTCTGTTGAAGAATTATGGGCAATGGTGGAGGCAAGCAAATTGGCCACAGCCTTTTTATCTGTGACCAAACTGGCACCATATCTAAGATGGCCGACAGAAGCCGAGCCACCCCTGCCCCTAATTCTTCGAACAGCCTTCCAGACTTTTTGGGACGGAGTCCTAGAAGATAAAGATGAGACGAAGCGTCTCCAGGAAGCACGGCGTTCACGTTTAAAAATATAACGGGCTTTCGCCCGCTGTCTTTTAAAGGTTAAAATATTTGCTTGCGACGGATTACGAAATGCACGTCGCTGAGCAGATTTGCGCATTGTTTGGGCCTTGCGGCACTCTTCATTGAACCATGGTACTCTCGGCTTCCGAGGGAGTGATGTGGAAGTCCTAGGGATGGTTTCACCTGCAACCTCCAACAAAATAGAAGTAAAACAAGAAACAGGTTCTTCAGCTGACATGACCACCTCCTCTGTAAGACGAGACTGACAGAGAGAGGCAAACAGAGACCAGTTAGCTTTCTTGAGATTCCAGCGCCCCACCGGCGAATCCTCCTCACAGCTGACCGATTACAGGACTACTGGGAAGTGGTCACTACCACACAGGTCGTCGTGAACCTTCCAGTCAAAGTCCAGCATGAGAGAAGGATCACACACAGTGAGGTCTAGAACAGAACTAGATCCGGAACCTGAGTTAGAGTATGTAGGTGAGCCATCGTTAAAGACACATAGGTTAAGTTGAGAAAAAACATCTTCTAACATCTGACCTCTGCCATCATAGTGGTCACTACCCCAAAGGTGAGCATGACCGTTAAAATCCCCCATGAGAATAAAGGGAGGGGGCAGTTGATCTACTAAGTGAAAAATATCATTGCTACAGACCCGCAGTGATGGTGGCAGGTAAATACTGCATATGGTTATGGTCTTTTTTAAGGTAACCCGAGCAGCGACAGCCTGAAGACAGGTGTCGATGCTAACGGGGCTACAGAAAATTTGGCTACTAATGAGAAGAGCCGCTCCACCCGAGCGCCTCTCCGAATCAGAGCCTTTATGTATAACATTAAAACCATTAAAAGACACAGGGTCAGAAGTCTTCAGGTAAGTCTCCTGAAGAGATATGACTGAGGGGTTATAGAACTTGACTAAAAGACGTAATTCCTCAAAGTTAGCTCGAAAACCACGACAATTCCACTGAAGCAAAGAGTCCATGATTAAGTCTGATCTGGGGGTAAGGAGTTTTTCCCCCCTTTTTCCTTTACCTTGGAAGGAGTTGAAGAAACAGAGGGGGGCCGGCTCCCGGGCCTCCTCTGGTTCTTCGGAGAGGAAGGGGGTGGAGCTGCCGCAGCATCAGCAACAACAACTTCCACTCCCTCCATCCGCTCCTCCAGTGCAGCATATTTGTTTTGAAGGGGCACATCTGTGTTCCCCTTCTGGGCCCGTGCGCACAGCGGTCCCATAGATTTCTTAGACTTCTGGTCCTGGGCAGCGTTCCTGCCGCTAGAGTTAGCGGCCTTAGAAGGCTGACCAGAGCCAGAAGCCTTTGGAGTTGACTGACTAACAGGTTTGGGTGGGGGCTGAGGCTTAGGGGCAACAGAAGGCGGCACAACCGGACCGGCAGTGTCCGCCTTCTGCGTTCCCTGGCTCCTTGTCACCACCGGAGGAGGGTTACTCTCCAGGGGCGAGATGAGCCGAGGCTCCACCCCCAACCAAGAAGTTGGGGTCTGACATGAAAAGTCTTTGGTGGGGCGCTTGCCTGCCACCGCTGCACTAAAAGTATACACTGAGGTGTTAGAGGTTGGGGCAGCCGCAGCTGCACCAGGGCCTTCAACCAGTTTTTTGGCATCCAGAAAGGACAGCCCCTTCTCCACACGCACCTGCTGAATCTTGCACTCGGATATCCAACGAGGGCATTTCTTATCCGAAGCCATATGCGCCCCCTGGCAATTCACACACAGGGGGGTGGCTGTGCAGGACTCAGCAGAGTGTCCGGGCCTAGTGCAACGGGCGCATGAAGCCTCTGCCTGACGGCATGTCTTCTGCCCATGGCCATACTTTTGGCACTTAAAGCACCGGAGGGGAAGAGGGACGTACTTTTTCACTCTCAGGGAGTAGTAACCTCCCCAGATGGTAGTAGGAGGGGTGGGGGTGCCAAACGTCAGGATGATGGTAGGGAGACGGATCTCCCCACCACCTCGCTTGGAAGCGAAGCGCCTGACGCAAGTCACCCCCTGAGACTTAAGGTTCCTTACAAGTTCATCTTCTGACAGTTCTGCCAAAGCTTGATCTTTGATTACGCCTCTTGACGAATTCATAGTTTTGTGGGGTGTGACTTCCACAGGAGTGTCTCCGATGGAAGAGAGCCCCAGTAGCCCGCTGGAGTGTGCCCGAGTACGGCACTCCACCAGCAAGTCACCAGACCTGAGGCGCTGGGCGTCAGGCCTGCCAACACGGCTCCTGAGGGTCTCCCCCACCAGAAAAGGATGCAGCTTGGTAACTGGTTTCTCCTTCACCTTGCTATGGACAATGAGGAAGCGAGGCCATACGGCCGACGCCTGAGGCGTCGCTTCCTCACAGTCTGAATCACTGTCATGTGCAATGTCGGTGTCTATGCGCCGTTTCTGTGCTAGTTTTGGTTTTTTGGTTTTATCCATATTATATTAGTAGAGATATTCATCCCCCGGGGGTCCCCGCCCGCCACCGAGCCCAACAAGGGAAAGTGCAACTGTCGGCGGGACTCCAGCCGACGCACAATGGAGACTGCCCGAAAGATATACTCAAGGGGGTAAGCCCGATTGAACCGTTTGAGCCACCGCCTTCTATCACACCGTTGAATGCAGGGGAATACTGGCGTAAAGCACCTAATCAGCAGCAGAAGCTATAGCATGGTGCTCCGTATAGCAACCCGCATGTCAACAGTGGGATAGGGCTCAACGTGACAAGAGCCGATTGACTAGGCCGGTACGACTAGCCTCCCGTTTAGGTAGAAGTCAAGGCCGAAGTGGAGTGTTGGCACCAGTGAGCCGCAGCCCAAAGGGAACCTCAGCCACCAGGATCCTCTTCTCCCCCGACACGGGTCTCCAAGCACGGCAAACACTTGGGATCCAAAGGACCAAAAAGTCAGGAGTATTTTTAAGGACCAATCCAACATGGTACGACCTAGGTTAGCACAGCTCCTTAAAACCGGACCAGTGAAAAGGCTGAACAACATATCTGCTGACATCAAGTCCTAATCCTGGACAAAGATGGCACCCGTCCGCTAGCCCACTCAGTCAGGGACTGAGCGGACTACCCACCTACGCCACGTGGAGGCCGGTGCCGGGTAGGCTCGTCCACAAACAAAGAGCATTCAGAATCATCCTTGACGGCCATTACAATGTTATTTATTTTAATGCTAAATAAAACAGGAGATAAAATGCTGCCCTGCGGGACACCCATCTCCTGTTCAAAGGAGTTGGAGAGGGTGGAGCCCACACGGACATGGAACGACCTGTTAGACAAAAAATGTATTTTTTTGAAAAATACTTACCGATGGCATTACTATCTGGAATACACTCTATTGCCTATAGATTTCAGCAAAAGTTGTGTATAGCAAACAACTGGGGAGGAGACACCGGGGATCCAAGCACTAGGACCCCGGGTGGCCTCCCCTTACTACCCTATCCCGGCGAGCACAGGGTGACCTCGTCAGTTTCACACTTAGCCACAAGAGGCAAGCGGGGCAGGTGGGAGGGCCATCCGAGTAATGCCATCGGTAAGTATTTTTTTAAAAAATACATCTTAGAAAAAAAATTCATTTGTTTTTTCAAAATACATTACCGATGGCATTACTATCTGGAAGAATGGCGAACAGGCGGAGGGTGCCGTACCTAAACCATAACCCAACCACTCCGCCGGCCCCATCGAGAGAGAACTCCCGACGATTTCAGCTATGACGTAACTAAGACGCCAGCGGCGCTCGGAGGGAGTGCTGGGCCGCGGAGAAGTCGCCCACTCGTGCGAGGGAGTCACGTTGGCCGGATAGGTCTCTAAGGTAGAAGCGTGCGAAAGTGGAGTCTGAGCGCCAGCCACCCACTGTCACAATATCTTTGACCGAGCAGTTGCGGTCCAGGGCTAGACTGGTGGCTACTGCTCTCACTTCAAGCGCCCGGATTTGTAAGAGCTCAGCGCCGCGTGGGGAGAGGTCCTGGTAGGCTGACCTAATCACCCACCGCAGCCAGGATGACAAGGTCTGGGCCGAGATGTCGTGTCTGCCCGCGGACAAAGGTAGGAAGAGGCGCGAGCGCCCCCGGCGCTGCGGCTTAGAGCGGCGCAGGTAAATCCTTAGCGCCCGCACTGGGTCCTGTTGCCGCGATCCAGGGGAGAGGTCCGCTCCACGGAGGGGCCGTATAGTTAGCATCTGAGGGGCCGCCGCGGGGCGGCGGTTCCTGGCCAGGAAGGACGGATCGGCGAGCAGCTGTGCAGAGCCGTCGGACCGAAACTGCAAACAGGCTGGGAGCATCGAGAGAGCGTGAAGCTCGCTGACTCGGGACGCTGTAGTGAGAGCCTGAAGGAAACAGGATTTCCGGGTCAAATCTGAGAACCGAGCCAAGGGGAGGGGTTCAAACCGGTCCGTATTCAACCACGTCAGTACCCAGGCAAGATCCCACCGGGGTACTAGGGAACATGAAAACGGACATCAGAGTTCAAAATGAGCCAGTAAATCCGAAAGATCCGTGCAGGCGCCTGGGTCCGAAAGACTCAGGTGGCGGTAGGTGTCCGCGAACATAGCGCGGTAGCCCTTGATGGTGACCGGGGCTAAGCCTTGGTCGTCGAAGAGCCACAGGAAGAACTCCGCCAGTTGGTGGGAGGCTAGGTTAGTGGGAGGGAGTCCATGGGAGGCGCACCAAGTCTGAAAGACCCTCCACTTGCCTTCGTACACCTTCCTTGTAGAGAGTCTGCGGGCTGCTGCAATTGCCGCCACTGCAGCATCCGAGAAACCTCTAGCGGCGAGGGCTTGCCGGACAACCTCCAAGCGTGTAGGCGGAGGCGTTCCGGGCACGGATGGAAGAGCTGCTGACGGGGCTGCTTGAGCATCGTGGGAGGCGTAGGAAGCTCCAGGGGAGGGTCCGTCGCAAGCGCGAGGAGGTCCGTGGTCCAGCTCTTGGTCCAGTTGAAGGGGGCCACCAGCCAGAGGACTGCCGAGCATCCTAGAAGCTTCCGCAGCACCTTCGGAATGAGGACTGAGGCGTAAGCAAACAGGCCGTCCCAAGAGATGGCGAGCGCGTCCACTGCCCAAGCGAGCGGATCCGGGACTGGAGAGATGTAGACCGGGAGCTGGTTGTTCCATCTGGTGGCAAACAGATCCACTAGCGGCGTTTCCCAGTGAGAGCAGATCAGGCGAAAAATATCCCGGCGTAGGGACCACTCCGTGTGGAGCAACTGTCCGCGTCGAGACAGGGCGTCCGCAATCACGTTGAGGTGGCCGGGGATGTGGCGGGCACGTAGAGTAATGCCCCGATCCCTGCACCAGAGGAGAAGGTGGTACAGTAGAATGCAAAGGGAGGGCGAGTGAGTGCCCCCCTGATTCTGTATGTAAGCCACCACCGTCGAGTTGTCAGAGAGCACGAGGACTTCCTGATTGGCCAAGGTCTCCTGCCAAACGTCGAGTGCCAACCCAACTGCCTTCAGCTCCAGCCAGTTGATGTGATTTCCTAACAGCTCCCGAGGCCAAACGCCCGAGGCCGAGAGAAAATCCGGTAACAGGTGCGCGCCCCAGCCGGCCTGGCTCGCATCTGTACAGAGAGACCACCGAGGCGGCGGGGAGTGTAGGGGCACCCCCGAAGCCAGCCAAGCGAGGTCCGCCCACCTCTCGAGGTGAGGACGAGCCAGAGGAGTGACTGGTACTAGATCCGACAGAGCGCCCGAGGAGGGTCGCCAGTGAAGAAGGAGATGTAGCTGGAGAGGCCGAGCATAAAGTCTGCCCAAGGGAAGCAGGTCCGCAGCCGCACTGAGGAGGCCCAGGAGTTGAAGCCAGACCCTGGCGGTGAAGGAGGACCCCATCCCCATCGAAGTCGCTAAGACGACGATCTTCTGTCGCCTGGCCAGAGGCAGGCGGACAAGGTTGAGGTCGGTCAGGAATTCCATCCCCAGATGTAGAAACCGTCGAGAGGGAGAAAGATCGGATTTCCCCAAACTGAGCAGGAAACCGAGACGACGCAGAAGGGAAAGCAGGGCATCTCTGTCCGTCTGGAGTGCTGCGGAAACCAAGTTGCGCAGTAGAAGGTCGTCCAAGTAATTGGAGGCCGGGCTCAAGGAGCGCTGACGGAAGTAGGCCATCCTGGCGTCGAGCAGTCTTGTAAATACCCAAGGACTGATGTTGAGGCCGAAAGGAAGGGCGCAGAACTGGTAGACGATCCCCCCAAAGGCAAACCGAAGGTACCGGCGAGACGACGGATGAATCGGGACGTGCAGATAGGCGTCTGACAGATCGAGGCTGATCGCGAAGTCCATCGGCCGGACGGCCGCACGGAGTGTCCTGGCCGTCTCCATCCTGAAGCGAGGGGCCAAAATGAACTTGTTTAGCCTGATAAGTCGATAACTGGACGCCACTTGCCACCTGGTTTGGGGACTAGAAAGAGTCGGCTGTAGAACGCTGGAGAGTCCTGCCGCGAAACCACCTCTGTCGCCGCTTTGGTGAGGAGGGCCGCCACTTCCCCGCGCAGAGGGTCTGCCTGTGTGCCGTCGAGTGGTTCCTGGGTCCACATGGGTGACCTGCGAAGAGGCGGAGGAGACAGGAACGAAAGTTGCAGGCCTGAGGTAACCGTGGAAAGAATCCAGGGGTCGTCCGGGAACAGCGATCTCCAAAGATCGCTGAAGAGCGACAGCCGCCCGCCGACAGGAGACCCGAGTACTGAGGGCGGGGGCGGAGGCGGGGGCGAGTCAATGAGCCCGACAGCGGCCCGATTTACGGGCACCATGGGGCCAAGAAGGGCGAGGGGCGGGGCCAGCCTGGAATGGACGGGCCCGACCTCGTGAAGATCCGACTGGAGGAACGGAGGGCCTGAAAGACCGCCGGGCACGACCCCCGGCCGGCGGGGGCGCGAAAGCGGGTCGAGGCTGGGGTAGATGCCGGCTTGGGCCACAAGTCCTTGGAAGATTCCTTAACGGTTTGCCAAGTGTCGCCGAACAGCTGAGGACCACCTAAGGGGGCTTGACGGAGCTGGGTCTTCACTGACAAGGGAAGGTCCGAGCAGAGGCGCAAAAGGGTATCCCTCCTCCAGAGGTCGCAATTGGCAGCTGCTGCTATGGCGTTGGCGGAAGAATGGTAGGCGGACCGGTTGGCCGCTATCAGGATGGACTGCACGTCACGGAGCGGGGACTGAACCTCCAGGTCCCACGTAACCTGTAGGCACTGCAGGGCTGCCTGGGTAGCCAGTTCCAAAAATCCCGAGCACGCCAGCGAGTTCCGCGCTAAGGAGGCGATCCTGTCGAGAGGCCGAGGCCACGAGATCTGGACGAGTCTGCGGCCGCCCGCCTGCACTAAGGCCGCCGCATCCACCGCTGGAAGAGGTATGGCGAAGGCTTGGGAGTGTCCAGCATACCAGGCCTGGTGGAAGCTCAAGTTGATTCCCACCGGCCATCGAGCGGCGGTAAGTATCCTGTGTCGCCGAAAGCGTCGTTTCGCAGCTGGGCAGAGAAAGCATCGGTGAGGTCCCGGAAGCCGGCTGGCTGCGGGAGGGACTTGCGGCGCTTGACTTGCCTCTGCGCGTCGACCATGGCCGAAGCCTGTCTCTTCGGAGGAGGCGAAGGCGGACAGAAGTCGGGAGGTAGGTACTTGGCGATAAGCCTGGATGCCTCACCCAGGGCGTGGACCGTCTGTGATCCCAGCGATGGGCCGGCAACGTCCGACGAGGCGGAGGCCGACGAGACAGCGGAAAGGCGGGACAGAGATCCAGCCGCCGAGTCCTGCAAGAAGATCGCCGAGGCCGAGTCCGTCGGATGAAGGCCGAGGACGGCCGGTTCCAAAAACTGATCCTCTCGCGGAAAAGACGAAAGGGTCGAGCGGCTACGAGAGCGCCGCACCGCCGCGCGCGAGGTAGACGCAGCCGCCCGCGGCGCACGCAAAGAGGGGCGCCGCAGCGACGGAGGGACCGTGGCAAAGCGACGGTCCACCTCGAAGTCGGGATCCACACGCGGAAGCTGACGTGAGTGACAAAGCCGTGATCGGAATACCGAGGAAGTGGCCTGGTCACCCCTGGCCCGCCCGGGAGAACCGGTGCGGGGGGGGGGGGGGGGGGGGGGGGGGGGGGGGGAGACCGCAAAGTGTCTCTCCTAGCCCGCTCAGGAAAGGCGGAGCGGGGAGGGGACGAAAACCGGGCACGCGGCCCCCCGTCCGATGCCTCGGACCGTGGAGGACGCGCGACGATGTCACACCGGGCCCGCCTGGTCGATACAAGGCGGGGGGTGGGGGGGGGGGGGACAGTCTAGGGTCACGCCAAGCCCGCTCAGGAAAGGCGGAGCGGGGAGGGGACGATTTATGAGCCCGCTGCCCCAGCTCCGAAGCCTTGGAGCGAAGGGGGCGAGGGTCCAAGTCGTACCGGGCCCGTCTGGTCGATACGAGACGGGGGGGGGGACAGTCTAAGGTCACGCCAAGCCCGCTCAGGCGAAGCGGAGCGGGGAGGGGACAATTTATGAGCACGCGACCCCCGCTCCGACGCCTCGGAGCGTGGGGGGCGAGAGTCAACCTCACCCCGGGCCCACCCAGGCGAGACGGGGCGGGAGGGAGGAAAAGAAAGTGAAGCATGCCGGGCCCGTTCGGAAAACACAGAGCGGGGAGGCAGCATTACTAACGGTCTCGAGTCACGTTCTCAAGCCTCGGTGCGTGAGCGAGAGCTTTTCTTATCACGTTTTCTCTCTTTCTTATGCTTGCGTTCAGTCACCCGCCCCCGCTCCGGAGACCTAGAGCCGGGGGTGGCCGACGAACGCTCAGCTCTCCCAGACCGCTCGCCCGAAGCAGAGCGGGGGGTGGGAAACGATATGGGGCTCAAGCACGCTAACGAAGCAGCGTGGACGGACTCGAACTCGCCTACCTGCTCGAAGATTGTTGATTGATTGTACATTGCTTAACGTCCCGACAGCAACAAGGCTTTCTCAGGACGTGCCTGCACTGCTTGTGAAAAAAAACTAAACAGAACATTGAATGTATGTCGCCAGCCGGTCAAATACATTAAATAAACCTAACACATGGGGCCTAAATAAAGCCAAGACCATTTAGCAACACACATCCAATATCAAGAGCTACAGGCAGTGCAGACAGTAGGGAGAGTTTTAAAAAGGCAAATACAGGTGAATGGACAAAGGGTAGACAGAAACACATGCCCCAGAACAGAAAGAAAAACCCACCCTGTGGGGCTGACCAGGGTGACCCTGGGAACTAAAAAGTACCTAACCCCACCCAAGTCCCCCAAGGCAGACCCGGGTGGGGCCCACGCGCTAACGAAGCAGAGCGTGACTCCGAAACTCGCCTACCCTGCTCCGAAGACTCGGAGAAGGGAGGGAGAACCTGCGAGGTAACGGTACAAGAAGGGGACTTACCTGTGGGCCGGAACGCCCGAACGACGGAGCGGAGAGGAGCCCGAAGCGCCGAGGAAAAGACGTCCACCCGTGGAGGATCCCGGGGAGACAGAAGCGGGCGAGGGGGCCGGTCACGCCTGTAGAAGTCCCACATGCGCGACCACCGGTCTTCCGTCCAAGCGGCGCAAACGTCACACGTTCCGTCCGAAGAACATCCCGAAACGGCAAGCAAGAGTCGTGTGCATCGTCCGGCCACTGTAAGTCCCCGCAAAGGAGGCAAGTCTTCGACACAGAAGAAGCCATAAGGCCCTAGGCCAACTACGCAGGCGAAGAAAGTCAACCGTGCACAACACAGCAGGGCACAAGTCACGTGTGTCGTCGAACCCCAAGGCCAAGCCAAGGGTGAAGCTCACAAAGTCAGAGCCGGTAAAAACCGGTCGGCGCACAGTTCACAACTAGTCCAAGCAAAAAGGAAAAGCCACGAATGTAGTGAGTCCAGGGCTGAATCGAAAAAACCCGTTGAACGGAGAAAGGCAAAAACTCGACCGTCCCCGGTCGAGCTATGAGTGAAACTGACGAGGTCGCCCTGTGCTCGCCGGGATAGGGTAGTAAGGGGAGGCCACCCGGGGTCCTAGTGCTTGGATCCCCGGTGTCTCCTCCCCAGTTGTGTGCTATACACAACTTTTGCTGAAATCTATAGGCAATAGAGTGTATTCCAGATAGTAATGCCATCGGTAATGTATTTTGAAAAAACAAATTGTGAATAAAAACGGGCAGGTGCCCTTTAAAACCCATGTCTGACAAATCAGACATTATACCATACTTCCAGGTAGTGTCATATGCCTTTTCAAGATCAAAGAAAATTGCATAGATAGACATGCTGCGTGTTGACAAAAGCCTCTCGGATAAAAGACTCAAAGCGGACTAGATGGTCAGTTGTACTACGGAAGCGCCGAAAACCGCGCTGGAGGTCTGTGATGAGACCGCGTGACTCCAAGATGCCACACCAGTCGGGTGTTGACCAAGCGTTCCATAGTCTTACATAAACATGATGTCAAAGCTATTGGCTGGTAGTTGCCCGGGTCGGAAGGATCCTTACCCGGCTTGGGGATTGGCACAACCACAGCCTGGCGCCAAGATGGCGGAAAAATGACCGGTTATCCAGATATGGTTAAAGGCCTTGAGAAGTACAATGAGTGAATCCTCAGGCAGATGTGTTAGGAGCTGATAATGGGTGGTATCTAATCCAGCAGCAGAGTCAGTACATTTCTGCATGGCTTGCTGCAATTCTGAAAACGTAAAAGGGGCATTATAGTCTTCCGAGTTATCCGATATAAAATCACAAGTACAAGATTCTCGCTTCTCCTTCTCTCTCTGGAAGAAAGGTGAATAACGCTCTGTTGAAGAATTATGGGCAATGATGGAGGCAAGCAAATTGGCCACAGCCTTTTTATCTGTGACCAAACTGGCACCATCTCTAAGATGGCCGACAGAAGCCGAGCCACCCCTGCCCCTAATTCTTCGAACAGCCTTCCAGACTTTTTGGGATGGAGTCCTAGAAGATAAAGATGAGACGAAGTGTCTCCAGGAAGCACGGCGTTCGCGTTTAAAAATGTAACGGGCTTTCACCTGCTGTCTTTTAAATGTTAAAATATTTGCTTGCGACGGATTATGAAAAGCATGTCGCTGAGCAGATTTGCGCATTGTTTGGGCCTTGCGGCACTCTTCATTGAACCATGGTACTCTCGGCTTCCGAGGGACTGATGTGGAAGTTCTAGGGATGGTTTCACCTGCTACGTCCAACAAAATAGAAGTAAAACAAGAAATAGGTTCTTCACCTGACATGACCACCTCCTCTGTAAGACGAGACTGACAGAGGGACTCGAACAGAGGCCAGTTAGCTTTCTTGAGATTCCAGCGCCCCACCGGCGAATCCTCCGCACAGGTGATCGATGACAGAACTACTGGGAAGTGGTCACTACCACACAGGTCGCCGTGAACCTTCCAGTCAAAGTCCAGCATGAGAGAAGGATCACACACAGTGAGGTCTAGAACAGAACTAGATCCTGAACCTGAGTTAGAGTATGTATGTGAGCCATCGTTAAAGACACATAGGTTAAGTTGAGAAAAAACATCTTCTAACATCTGACCTCTGCCATCATAGTGGTCACTGCCCCAAAGGTGAGCGTGACCGTTAAAATCCCCCATGAGAATAAAGGGAGGGGGCAGTTGATCTACTAAGTTAAAAATATCATTGCTACAGACCCGCAGTGATGGTGGCAGGTAAATACTGCATATGGTTATGGTCTTCTTTAAGGTAACCCAAGCTGCGACAGCCTGAAGACAGGTGTCGATGCTAATGGGGCTACATAAAATTTGGCTACTAATGAAAAGAGCCGCTCCACCCGAGTGCCTCTCTGAATCAGAGCCTTTATGTATAACATTAAAACCATTAAAGGACACAGGGTCAGAAGTCTTCAGGTAAGTCTCCTGAAGAGATATTACTGAGGGGTTATAGAACTTGACTAAAAGACGTTAATTCCTCAAAGTTAGCTTGAAAACCACGACAGTTCCACTGAAGCAAAGAGTACATGATTAGGTCTTATCTGGGGGCTAAGGAGTTTTTACCCCCTTTTTCCTTTACCTTGGAAGGAGTTCAAGAAACAGAGGTAGGCCGGCTCCCGGGCCTCCTCTGGTTCTTCGGAGATGAAGGGGGTGGAGCTGCCGCAGCATCAGCAACGACAACTTCCACCCCCTCCATCCGCTCCTCCAATGCAGCATATTTGTTTTGAAGGGGGGCATCAGTGTTCCCCTTCTGGGCCCGTGCGCACAGCGGTCCCATAGATTTCTTAGACTTCTGGTCCTGGGCAGCGTTCCTGCCGCTAGAGTTAGCGGCCTTAGAAGGCTGACCAGAGCCAGAAGCCTTTGGCATTGACAAACTAGCAGGTCTGGGTGGGGGCTGAGGCTTAGGGGCAACAGAAGGCGGCACTACCGGACCGGCAGTCTCCGCCTTCTGCGTTCCCTGGCTCCTCGTCACCACCAGAGGAGGGTTACTCTACAGGGGCGAGAGGAGTCGAGGCTCCACCCCCAACCAAGAAGTTGGGGTTTGACATGAAAAGTCTTTGGTGGGGCGCTTGCCTGCCACCGCTGCACTGAAAGTATACACAGAGGTGTTAGAGGATGGGGCAGCCGCAGCTGCACCAGGGCCTTCAACCAGTTTTTTGGCGTCCAGAAAGGACAGCCCCTTCTCCACACGCACCTGCTGAATCTTGCACTCAGATATCCAACGAGGGCATTTCTTGTCCGAAGCCATATGCGCCCCCTGGCAACTCACACACAGGGGGGTGGCTGTGCAGGATTCAGCAGAGTGTCCGGGCTGAGCGCAACGGGTGCATGAAGCCTCTGCCTGGCGGCATGTCTTCTGCCCATGGCCATACTTTTCGCACTTAAAGCACCGGAGGGGGAGAGGGACGTACTTTTTCACTTTCAAGGAGTAGTAACCTCCCCAGATGGTAGTAGGAGGGGTGGGGGTGCCAAACGTCAGGATGATGGTAGGGAGATGGATCTCCCCATCACCTCGCTTGGAAGCAAAGCGCCTGACATAAGTCATCCCCCTGAGACTTAAGGTTCCGTACAAGTTCATCTTCTGACAGTTCTGCCAAAGCTTGATCTTTGATTACGCCTCTTGACGAATTCATAGTTTTGTGGGGTGTGACCTCCACTGGAGTGTCTCCGATGGAAGAGAGCCTCAGTAGCCCGCTGGAGTGTGCCCTGGTACGGCACTCCACCAGCAAGTCACCAGACCTGAGGCACTGGGCATCAGGCCTGCCAACACGGCTCCTGAGGGTCTCCCCCACCAGAAAAGGATGCAGCTTGGTAACAGGTTTCTCCTTCACCTTGCTATGGACAATGAGGAAGCGAGGCCATACGGTAGACACCTGAGGCGTCGCTTCCTCACAGTCCGAGTCACTGTCATGTTCAATGTTGGTGGCTATGTGCCGCTTCTGTGCAAGTTTTTTTTTTTTTTTTTTTTTCCATATTATAATAGTAGAGATATTCATCCCCCGGGGGTCCCCGCCCGCCACCGAGCCCAACAAGGGAAAGTGCAAATGTCGGCGGGTCTCCAGCCGACGCACAATGGAGACTGCCCGAAAGATATACTCAAGGGGGTAAGCCTGATTGAACCGTTTGAGCCACTGCCTTCTATCACACCGTTGAATGCAGGGGAATACTGGCGGCTCAGGAGAAAAAACAGAGATGCCGCAACTCAGAACCCTGGCCAAACCTCCCCCTGCAGCCACTGTGGTCGAACCTGCCTGTCCCGGATTGGCCTCAGCAGCCACGAACAAGCCTACAGACATCGTGGGCAACTCCTATAAAATCTTCGTTCGCGAAGTCAAGCCAAGAGAGAACTGGCATAAAGCACATAATCAGCAGCAGAGGCTATAGCATGGTGCTCCGTATAGCAACCCGCATGTCAACAGTGGGATAGGGCTCAACGTGACAAGAGCCGATTGACTAGGCCGGTACGACTAGCCTCCCGTTTAGGTAGAAGTCAAGGCCAAAGTGGAGTGTTTCAGCCACCAGGATCCTCTTCTCCCCGGACACGGGTCTCCAAGCACGGCAAACACTTGGGATCCAAAGGACCAAAAGCTCACGAGTATTTTTAAGGACCAATCCAACATGGTACGACCTGGGTTAGCGCAGCTCCTTAAAAACCAGACCAGTAAAAAAGACTAACAACATATCTTCTGACATCAAGTCTAATCCTGGACAAAGATGGCACCCCTCTGCTAGCCCACTCAGTCAGTGACTGAGGAGACTACCCACCCACGCCATGTGGAGGCCGGTGCCGAGTGGGCACCGTCTGATCCGGGGCTAAGACCGTCATAAGTGCAAGTACTGGCGTCTTCCTGGTAGAAGTTGAACTGGCCCGTGGAAGCTCGTCACTGACCTGGGATCGGGAAGCCGAGCGTTCGTCGTCTCTAGGAATGGGATCCCGTCGTGTGTGCGCGCCGTGCCTTTCTTTCCAAAGCACCGCGCGTGCCACCTTCTTCCTTCCAAAACTGCATACAGGTCTCATCTCCACGATCGGGGCGTGTGGTCGTGGCACAACATCACTGACCTGTGGAACGTGCTCGCGGTCCCTGGATGTAGCCGGTTCGCGCCTGTCTATCCTGTGTCAGGAGCTGGCGTTAATTCGTGAAGGGATCTTGTCTGGCCGTGGACGCTCATCACTGACCTGCGATCGAGAAGCTGAGCGTTCGTCTCTAGGGGCAGGATCCCGTCGCGTGCGCCTCGTGTCTCTGTTCTCGAAGCACCGTGCATGACACCTTCTTTCTGTCAAGTCTGCGTTCCGCCGTGTGGTCCGGGGCTAAAATCATCTTAAGAGCGTGTGCTGACGTCTGCCCGGAAGTAGTAGGATTGGTCCGATTCGTCACAGTCATGGGTAACTTAAGAGCCCCATCCGTGGAATTCTGCGCTGTAGTAGTTGTACTGGTCCAATTCGTCACAGTCATGGGTAACTTAACAGCCCCATCCGTGGTATTGTGCGCATTAGTCGTTCTACTGGTCCGTCATCACGGTCATGGGAAATTTACTGTGCCCATCCGTGGTACTCTGAGCGGGAAGTGATGGCCGCTCTCGGGTAGGTGTCAGGCGTTGACAGCGGTAGAATCCCCACAGCTGGGACCATCTCTCTTCCAGCCAGGGGGCGCATACAGCACAGGGATGCGTTGACTCACAGCCAGAACAGGGCAGGCAGACTGCATGCTCATCACAGGGCCACTGAAAATCGTCACATCGTGTGTCGGTACGAACCTGGTAACTGCAACACAGAAGCCATAAAGAACAATGAGCTAGCATGGCCTCTGAGGCCGCGCACCAATAAATACATGCACGAGGGTGAGAACGAACTCAATCAAGTGCACAGAGCATGCCGATGCCTGGCACTCTTCCCTTCCCCTGAGCGCCGGTCGAGGGCAGTAACCGAGGTTTTACCTGGCCATAACGGTGCAAGAAGCAAACCCACGCCGGTCGAAGCGACGTCCTAGGTGCCACGGGACTCACCGTCACCACCTCGGTCAAGGTCGTCCACAGGCACGCTAAGTCCAAGACATGCCGCACAGGCCAAAGTTCAAACAGCTCAAGGCACAATCCAAGTGAGCTCCAAACTAGCACAACCCGCGCAGCCCAGTCCCAAAACGATGCAAGAATAGTTCAAGTAAGTCCCAAAACGACCGGTCACATCCACACAGTAAGATCCGAAGAGCGAAGTACGAACACAACCGTCTACAGGCTAGCTAAGAATTAAACTGAGGAATATCGGGTGAGCTCGTTCCCGGATGGGGCGAAAGGGAGGCTACTCGGGTTACTGCCTGTACTATGGCGCCCCTCACCTGCCAACACTCCCTTATACGGACACAACCAAATTTTGGCTAAAATTAGGCTAGTTAGGTAACATTTCCCTACCAGTAATACCATCGGTAATTTGTTTTGAGGAAACAAATGAAAGAGTTGCAGACCGAACCCTATTTTCCTCACCTCTGTCTCTGCAGTGCGTGGGGTTCCTCAAAATGCTGTCAATGAGGGCCAGACCGATGTCAGCCAAGCTCAAGCCCAAACGCAGGAGGACTGACTCGATCTTGCTGGCGTACAGCGCCGTGGCTGGGGAGACTAGGAGGGAGGTGCAGGTGTTGAGGAGGTTGCAGGTAGGGGCCGCAGCACGTGCAACTTCTTGTTGCACATCCTCATGGGCCATCAGGCAGTGATGAAGCAGCCGCAGCCAGCCCATGCTGTGAAGAAAAGAATACTTCTTGTTTTATATAGTGGTAAATGCCAGGGAAGGGCAATCTGCAGGGGTGAAGGGTACTGTCTAATTAACTTGTTAATGAAATAGTAACTCTTACTTCTTACAGTATTAACTCCAGGTAACGGGTGGATCCTGAAAGGCGAAGCTTGCTGCCTAATGGGGTATTTAACCCAAGGCTGCATTTTCATATTTCAGGTGTCACCTTTGTACCACCAGTTGCAGGGAATGGATCAACCATAATAATTCAAGGGCAGTGCCAGATTAGCTTGGCGCCTGATGGCACCAAGCTAATCTGGCACTACCCTTGAATAATCATGGTTGATTCAACTTCTGCTGTAGTGTGTCTGGTCTAAATGGGTTAACTTGGCACTGGATAAATACCATTCAAAACAGACATAAATTGCTTGAGTGAACTTGTACCTTCTCCCATGCACTGTTCATAGCTACACGTGAGTACTAAGGTCAAAATATCATTGAACTATGGTAGTCAAACAACATTCTGCTGCGGCGTGTAAGGGCTAAACAGGCTAAGAGACCACCTACCTGCACTTAGTCATGATATCTTCACTCGGCAGGAGTGTGCTGACCGCCTCCGTCACCTCCCCAAACGCTCTCTGGCCACGCAAGCACACCTGCTGCAAGCCAATGGTCATGGAATCGCGTGGGCGGTGAAGTCGCAGGGTCACGGAGCTCACAACCTCAGGTCGCAACAGCTGCAGCTTGATTACGGCCAAACTGCAGGTGACAAGGGGTGGTGAGGTGGGGATGACCGTCTGACCATCATGACTGATCTCCAGTGAGACAAATGATGGGCAGGCTGCAAGAGAGGAGGAAGTGATAATAACAAACTGTCTCTATCTCTCCCAATGACATTAATGTACAAGGACAAGTATTTGTGTTTACCCTCCAACTCACTTTTTTGATGCCAGATAAATTTGTTTCATACAACCACAATCTAGGGAGATTACATTTGAAATCAAAAAGTAACTTGCAGGAAATTGTCAAAATCCATACGCTGTTTTCATCAATCTTGTACAAAAACATTTTCTCCAGTTCTCCCTACATTTCTCTGAAGACATTATGAATTTCTTACATCAAGTGTAGACAGATTACCTGAGAACACACAAAATTCATCATTGTCGACCATCACAAGACCACCTCCTATTTTTTGGTCAAAATTTGACACGTTTTGTTTCCTCACTATGTCACATCTCATAAAAATGTATTTTTCTCTAAAATGTATTTTTTCGAAAAATACTTATCAATGGCATTACTATATGGAAGGTACACTTAGCTTACCGATTTCAGCTTAAGAATCCATTGTGTATACATAAACCAGGGAAGCAACTCGAGTGACTTCTTACCAAGAACCCTGAGTAGTCTCCCTACCACCCCATACCGACCCCACCCCAGTGTACTCATGCCAGTCGTATCTTAGCTTGCTGGCGGTATGTGGCGCAGGCAGGAGGGTCCTCCGAGTAATGCCACTGGTAAGTATTTTTCGAAATAATACATTTTAGAGAAAAATACATTTGTTTCTACAAAATCCATACCGATGGCATTACTATATGGAAGAATAACGAAAAGGAGGAGGGTGCCGCCCCCTACGCCCCAACTGCATAACGCTTAGGACAGGAATAGGTGCAACCTCCCGACGATTTCAGCTAAATGTTACCTATGGCGCCCGAGGCGTCTAGAGGGAGTGTTGTGCCGCCGAGACGTCCCCACCAGAGCCAGGTTGTCACGTTGGCCGGAGAGGTCTCGCAGATAGACGTGGGCGAAGGTGGACTCAGCTCTCCACCCAACAGCCACCACAAAGTCCCTCAGGGCTTGGACTCAGCTCTCCACCCAACAGCCACCACAAAGTCCCTCAGGGCTTGGTTGCAGTCGAAGGCGACGCTTGCTGAGACCGCTCTGATTTCATGGGCTCTGATGTGCAGGCGTTTCGCCCCCTCAGGGGAGAGGTCCTCGTAGGCGGACCGTATGACCCAGCGCAACCATGGTGATACCGTCTGCACAGAAATGTCGTTCCGGTCCTGGGACAAGGGCAGGAAGAGGCGGGACCGGCCTCTCCGAACAGGCTTTGCTCTGTGCAAGTAAATCTTCAATGCCCGGACTGGGTCCTGCTGCCGGGACTCCCGGGAAGAGTCGAGACCCCTGAGTGGGTGGAGGTTAATCACTTGAGCAGAGGCCGAGGGGAGTCTGTTCTTGGCCAAAAAGGCTGGGTTGGTCAGGAGCTGCACTGACCCATCGACTCTGAACTGCAGGCAAGCAGGGTCCACAGAGAGCGCATGCAATTCGCTCACTCGGGCAGCCGTGTCAAGGCCAGCAGGAAGCAGGTCTTCCTGGTCACGTCCGCGAAGTGGGCCAATGGGAGCAGCTCGAAACGGCTGGAATTTAGCTAGGTGAGGCCACAAGGAAGGTCCCAGCGCTGGAACAGAGAGCGGGATACCAGGCGCTGGAGCTCAAAATGGGCCATCAGGTCAGAGAGATCCTTAAACGATCCTGGGTCTGCTCGGCCCAAGTGAGGGTGTCTGCAATCATGGCCAAGTAACCTCTGATGATGTTAGGCGCCAAGTTCTGCTCCCGAAACAGCCAGAGGAAGAGCTCGACCAGCTGAGGATTCGTCAGAGCCATGAGGGAAAGGTGCACTGACTCGCACCAGGACAGCAGGACCCTCCACTTTCCCTCATACACCTTCCGGGTGGATGATCTGCGGGCTGCAGCGATTGCCTCCACTGCCATACGTGAGAAGCCTCTTGCGGCGAGGGCCTGCAGCACAACCTCCAGGCGTGTAAGAGGAGCCGCTCCGGGCAAGGATGGAAAAGGTACCAACTAGGCTGCTTCAGCATGGTGGGAGGTGCCCGAAGGCTCAAGGGCAGGTCTGTGGTGAGACTCAAAGAGGTCGGTGGTCCAGCTCCTGCTCCAACAGAACAGAGCCACGAGGAACAGCACCGCTCCACGGCCCAAACGAGAGGGTCAGGGATAGGCGACACGAAGAGCGGGAGCTGAATGTTCCACCGTGTCGCGAAAAGGTCGATCATGGGCATCTCCAAATGGGCACAGATCATCTTGAAGATGTCCTGCTGAAGAGTTCACTCGGTGTGGAGGAGTTGACCTTGCCGCGAGAGGGAGTCCGCTAGCACATTCAGGTGGCCGGGGATGTGTCACGCTCGCAGCGAGATGCCGCAATCCCTGCACCACAGGACGATCTGATACAGGAGTATGCAGAGGGATGCTTCCCTGCTTCTGTAGGTTACGACAGTCGCATTGTCGGAGATCAGCAGCTCCTGGGAACGGAATGCAATTCCAACCAGTTAATGGGCTTGTTCACTAAGTCCGGAGGCCACCAACCCGAGGCTTCGCTGAAGTCCAGCAGTAAGTGCGCTCCCCAACTGGAGAGGCTCGCATCCGTGCTGAGCGAAAGCTGGGGCGGCGGGGAAGAGAGTACTCCCATCGCTAGCCAATCCAGGTCTGTATACCTCTGTAGACCGTCTGTACACCGGACCAACAGCAGAACTGGGACCATCTCCGCTAGGTCACCCGAGGACGGGCGTCAAAGAAGCAGAGGATGCAGCTGGAAAGGTCTCGAGTAGAACCTGCTGAGAGGTAAGAGATCCGCCGCTGCGCTCATGAGCCCCAGAAGTTGTAGCCAAACTCTGCCCAGGACCCCTTCCACGAAGGACACTTGGTGGGCCAGTCCTGCCAACTTCCGGATGCGGGCCTCCGGTAGTCTCACCCGGTTTAGATCGGTCAGGAACTCCATGCCGAGGTGCACGAACAAGCGTGACAGAACGAGGTCTGACCTGCCAAGGTTGACAAGGAACCCAAGCTGTCGGAGAAGATTCAGCAGTGCATCCCTGTCAGTCTCCAAGGTAGGTGCATTCTGGTTCCTCAGGAGAAGGTCGTTTAGGTAGTTCGAGGTCGGACTCGAAGACGACCTCCAGGCTCTGGCCACCACTGCATCCATGATCCTCATAAAGACCCAGGGGCTGAGGTTGAGGCTGAAAGGCAGGGCATGAAACTGGTAGACCACTCCCTGAAAGGCAAAGCACAGGTAATGGCGAGCCGAGGAGTGCACGGGCACGTGTAGAGAGGCATTGGACAGATCGAGGCCGACAGCCAAATCCTGGGGCCAGACCGAAGCTCTCAAGGCACGCGCTGTCTCCATCCGGAACGAGGGAGCGGAAATTAACTTGTTTAGCGCCGAAAGGTCTATGATGGGCCTTTCAGCGTCTGGTTTTGGAACCAAGAAGTGTCTGCTGTAAAAGGCCGTCTGGTTTTGGAACCAAGAAGTGTCTGCTGTAAAAGGCCCGCGAGTCGTGACGTGCGACCACCTCCGTGGGGGCCTTCTGGAGTAAAGAGACAAATTCACCCTAAGGGCTTCCACCTTGAACTGATTGACCGGAACTCGTGTCCAGAGAGGGGAGCGCCGCAGAGGGGGAGGATGCTGAAATGAAATCTGTAGGCCCTCTGAGATAGAGAGGACCCAAGGGTCGTCCGGAAACAGCGACCACCACAAGTCGCTGTGTAGAGTGAGCCTCCCGCCGACTGGAGACCCTGCAGACATCGGCGGGGGCAGAAGTGGAAGAGTGTCATTGTGCCCTGCCATGCCCGGGCCTACAGGTGGACAGGCCAGGAGGGGGTGGCGGGGACTGGGAAAGGGCGTGAGCGAGCGGGGCGGGACTGATGGCTGGTACGAAAGGCAGCGCCGGTGACAGGATGAGGGGCGGGTCTAGAGCTCCGCAGGGTGCGACCCACGGCTTTGCGGGCAGAAACCGGGAGGGAAGCAAACCAGAAGCACGAGGCCAGAGGTCCTTGGCTGACTCCTTGACCTCCTGCCAAGTAGGGCCAAACAGGAGAGCGCCTACCAGGGGAGCCTGACGAAGCTGAGACTTGAATGCCGGGGGTACGGTCGGGCACCTCATCAGAACGCCGTCCCACCGGATAAGGTCACAGTTCGCAGCAGCGGCTAAAGCATTAGTAGAGCCATGGTACACCGCCCGATCAGAAGTCACCGCGAGGGAGCGGATGTCGTGTAGGAGCGCAGGGCCGGAGCGTCCGGAATCGTCCTCGGCTACTATCGCTTGAGTCCTCAATTCCAAGAACACAGTGCAGGCCAAGGTGTTACAGATCAAAGTCGCCATCGAGTCCATACCCCGAGGAATGCCCCGACGAGCCTCCAACTTGCCGCCTGCTTGTACTTCTGCGCCCGAGTCAATGACGGGGAGGGCACAGACGAAGGACTGAGAATGACCCGCGTACCATTGCTGCCGGAAACTCATGTCCATGTTATCAGGCCATCTCTCTAAAATATATTTTTTGGAAAATACTTACCGATGGCATTACTGATAGGAAGACATGCTAGCTAGCTCGATTTCAGCCTAAATCCGTTGTGTGAATAAACACAAGCGGGGAGGCGACACCGGGGAGCCCGTTAATCAAACGCAATCCCGGGTGGCCTCCCGTCCCTTCCCATCAGGCCCTATGGGCTGCTCTCCCAGTTTCATGCTAAGCGAACTGGCGGCAAGTGGGGTAGGTGGGAGGGCCCTTCGAATAATGCAATCGGTAAGTATTTTTAGAAAAAATAAATTTTAGAGAAAAATTAATTTGTTTCTTCAAAACCCTTACTGATGGCATTACTGATAGGAAGAATACCGAAAAGGAGGAGGGTGCCGCCCACAAACCCCGTGATTGTAACAAGCTTAGTAAGGAGTCCAGGGCGCACTCCCGACGATTTCAACTATGCGTTACCTTATGGTGCATCCAGTGCCGGGAGGGAGTGCTGCGCCGCCTAGACATCGCCCAGGAGTGCCAGGTTCTCGCGCTGTCCTGAGAGATCGCGCAGGTAAAAGTGTGCGAAGGTGGAACTCAATCGCCACCCCACCGCCGACACAATGTCTCGCACCGCACAGTAGCGGTCCAAAGCGACGCTAGTCGAAACCGCTCTGACCTCATGAGCTCGTATTTGAAGCCTCTTAGACCCTCAGGGGAGAGGTCCTCATAAGCAGATCATATATCCCATTGAAGCCAAGAAGAGATGGTTTGGGCCGAAATGTTGTTCCTGCCTCGCCGCAGAGGTAGGAAGAGGCGTGTCCGGCCCCGTCGGTGGGGGCGTGTTCAGCGCAGGTAGATGCATAATGCGCGCACTGGGTCCTGCTGGAGCGACGCCTGTGACCTATCAGACCCCTGAAGGGGTTGGAGCGTAATTACTTGTGCCCCGACTGCCGGCAGCCTGTTCTTTGCCAGGAAGGCAGGGTTCATCAGGAGCTGCACTGACCCATTCGTCTCCACTGTAGATAGGATGGGGCCACCGACAATGCATGGAGTTCGCTGACCCTGGAAGCTGAATCGAGAGCAAGGAGGAAGCACATCTTCATGGTTACATCCACCAAAGTGGCCAGGTGTAAAGGTTCGAACCGGCCTGAATTAAGCCACCTGAGCACCCAAGCAAGGTCCCACCGCGGAAGCAGGTAACGTTGGACTGGTCGCTGAAAATCAAAGTGGGCCATGAGGTCCGCCAGATCTTTAGACGCTCCTGGATCCGGTCGTCCTAAGTGCCGGTATGTATCGGCGATCATGGGGAGATAGCCCCGGATGGTAATGGGGGCAAGATCTTGATCGGTAAATAGCCAGAGGAAAAACTCGGCTAACTGGGGTGCCAAAAGAGCCGTGGGAGACAGGTCTCTGGCCCGACACCAATCCTGCAAGACCTTCCACTTCCCCTCATAAACCCTCAGAGTGGAAGATCTGCGAGCTGCTGCGAGAGCCGCCACTGCCGTACCCGAGAAGCCTCTTGCGGCGAGGGCCGCCCGCACAACCTCCAAACGTGTAGTAGGAGCCTCTCTGGGCACAGGTGGAACAGGTTCTGCCTCGGCTGTTTCAGCATCGTGCGCGGTGACGGTAGCCCCAGCGGGGGTTCCGTAGCCAAAGTGAGAAGGTCCGTCGTCCAGCTTCGAGTCCAAGTGAAGGGGGCGACCAGGAAGACGATCGCATTGGAACCCCGGAGTTTCTGCAGAACCCTGGGTACCAACACAGCTGGGGGGTACGTGTAGGCCACTATGCCATCCCAAGGGATCGACAGGGCGTTTACTGCCCACGCAAGAGGGTCTGGCACAGGAGAGACAAAGAGGGGAAGCTGGGCGTTCCATCGCGTCACAAACAGGTTGACCATGGGCATCCCCCAACAAGTGCCTATCATCCGGAAGAGCTCCGGCTTGAGTGTCCACTCGGTGTGTAGGAGCTGTCCTCGACGAGAGAGAAAGTCTGTGAGAACGTTCAGGCGGCCCGGAATGTGTCGCGCTCGGAGCTCGATGTCTCGATCCCTGCACCAAAGCATCAGCTGGTACAGGAGCATGCAAAGGGAAGGAGAATGGGTGCCCCCTTGCTTCTGAATGTAGGACACCACCGTGGAGTTGTCCAAGAGGACGCCTGATGCGTGAGGCAAGGCTCCCAGTGTTCCAATGCCCGGCACACTGCCTCCAGTTCCAACTAGTTGCTGTGTTTGTTCCAAAAGTGTGGAGGCCACTGGCCCGCAATCTCATCAAACTCGGGCAGGAAATGTGCCCCCCATCCCGACTGGCTCGCGTCCGAACACAGAGCCGCGGAGGGGGGGAGGTGAGGGGCACTCCCGACCCAAGCCAGGTGGAGTCCACCCACCGAAGGAGGTGTGGACGGACCAGGGGATCCACAGGAACCGGAGCGACCATGTCGCCCAAAGATGGGCGCCAGTGGTATAGGAGATCGGCCATGAATAGAGCCGGCCGAGGGGAAGCAGTTCCGCGGCAGAGCTGATGTCCCAGCAGCTGCAGCCAGGTCCTGGCCGGGCACGTGTCCGCGATGCACATCTGCTGCACTAACAGCGAGAGCTTCAGTATGCGTGCTGCCGTCAGTCGCACTCTGTTCTGCTCGGTCAAGAACTCCATTCCCAGATGGACAAAGGTGTGGGAGAGAGCAAGGTCCGATTTCCCTTGGTTGACCAGGAAGCCCAGTCGCTGTAAGAGCGACATAAAACTGTCCCGGTCCGTCTGCAGAGTAAACGCCACCTGATTCCGTAGGAGCAGGTCGTCCAAGTAATTTGACGTCGGGCTGGAGGAATGCCTTCGGGAGAGGGCCACCACTGCATCCAAGATCCTGGCGAAGGCCCAAGGGCTGAGGTTGAGGCTGAAAGGGAGCGCTCGAAATTGGTAGACTATCCCGCGAAAGGTGAAGCGCAAGTATTGGCGGGACGCAGGATGTATCGGGACATGCAGATAGGCGTCGCAAGATCCAGGCTGATCGCAAAGTCCATGGGACATACGGCCACTCTCACCGCCCGTGCCGTCTCCATCCGAAATGGAGGGGCTGTGATGAAATTGTTCAAAGCCGACAAGTCTATGACCTGACGCCACCTGCCATCCGACTTGGGAACTAGGAAGAGGCTGGTGAGGTGAGTCGGAGTGTGCGATGACCTCCGTGGCGGACTTCCGAAGCAGGGAGGTGACCTCGTCGGCCAGAGCATCTGCTTTTCTGGGATCGGTAGGGGACTGGGTCCAGAGTGGCGAGCGGCGTAGAGGGGGCGGAAGTCTGAAAGATATCTGGAGCCCCTCCGAGACAGTGGCGAGTACCCAAGGGTCGTCGGGTAAAAGAGACCGCCACTTGTTCCGGAAGAGGGCCAACCTCCCGCCGACCGGGGGCTCCGGAACGGTCGGGGGGGACGGAGGTTGAGGAGGCAGGGAGTCACTGGGCCCGCCCGCGACCCCGGCGGTGAGCACCGTAGGGAGCAGGGGCGAAGCAGCTCCGCGAGCCGCGTCCACGGAGGAAGAAACGAGGGGGTTCTGCGCCACGCAGATCCCAAGGGGCCAGACGCGAGGAGGGTCTGTAATTCCGCAAGGGGCGACCCGCAGTCCTGCGGACTGTAGGAAAGCAGGAGGACTCCATGGAGACCAAGGGCGGCCACAGATCTTTCGACGCCTCGCGAACGGACTGCCAAGTAGGGCCAAAAAGAAGAGCTCCCCCCAGGGGGGCCTGTCGGAGCTGTATCTTGACTGAGGCCGGAAGTCCAGTGCACCACCGCAGTATCGCGTCCCATCTCATCAAGTCGCAGTTGGCCGCAGCTGCTACTGTGTTCATGGAGACATGGTAAACCGCCCGATTGGCAGTCACAGCTAAAGAATGCAGATCACGGAGGGGATCCGGAGTCTCCGGAGAAGCCCAAAAATCTTCAATGCGGCGGACCACCGTCTGCGTATCCAGTTCCAAGAAGCCAAGGCAAGCTAAGGTATTCCGAACAAGAGTAGCTGTCTTGTCAAGCCCCGGTGTAGAGTCCCTCCCCGCGCTCCCTCTACCGCCGCTCTGTGCCATCGCCGCAGAGTGCACCGGCGGAAGGGGGCACAGAAAAGCCTGGTAGTGTCCCGCATACCAAGACTGCTGAAAACGGATGTCGACATCCGCTGGCCATTGGCGTTCAGCAAAGAAGTTCCTTTCCCCCAACTTGCCCTGCTGCAAATGGGAGTTGAACGCTTCTGCGAGGTCACGAAACATGGGAGGTTGCGGGAGGGACTTGATGCGCTTGGTCTGCCGACCGAGGCAGAGGTCTTTTGCTTGAGTGGAGGGGACGGAGGGCACCAGGCTGGAGGGAATCACGCGCGTGGCCGCGTCCAGCGTCTGAATGGTCTCGGATCCCACGGGTCCGTGAGGAGCAGAGGGAGAGGAGCTGTGAAGCGAAGAGTGAGGACTGCTGACCGCAGAGAGAGAGGGTGCCGTGGGACGATGAGACATAAGTGCCGAAGCGGAGTCCTCTGGATGTAGACTAAGGACATCCTCTTCCCACTCTCCACCAGAAAGATCCGCCAGTGGTGGAGGGGGGGAGGGTGAGCCTGCGGGTAGGCGGACCGAAGAGGGCAGCAAGTGTGGGGAGGAACGCCGGAGGTCCGGATCCAAAATGGCACTCGCTTGAGATCGAGGGCGCTGCGGCAGGGCAGGGATGAAGCCAGCCAGCGAGTCCCCATGCAGCAAAAGGGGGGAGTCCGAGCGGCGAGCGGCCCTCGGCGAACGAGAGCGACAAAAATCGGAGCGAAGATCCCCATGGCGAGGATAAGAGCTTCCTGAAAGCCGATAGAAGGTCCTCCGCTCAGGAAGAACGAGTGACGGAGAGCGTCCACGCTGCGAGTGTCCGTCCGTCCGCTGGTGCCGTGGTGGTCTGCGAACTGAGCTCCGTGCCTCAGGGTGGATAGGCGCCTTATGGGCGGAGCTCAAGGATGAGCGGGCCTCCGGAGCGCTCAACTCACTGGGCAACGCTCGTGTACAGTCATTCCGTGGTCTCAGGCATGGGAATTAAAAAAGTGAAAAAAGTCTGAAACTAGGGGGGTCCGGGGGCATGTCCCCCCGGGAAATTTTAAAATCTAGATTAAAATCTGTGCAATCTGGCGTGCGAGCATGAAAAGAGTGCGTTCAGTGTTGTATTGCCCGCTTGCACGGTAAAGTAACGACTGCGTTACAGCCACAATAGGTGACGCGTAACTCTAGCGGGCGGCATATCACTTGAACGAATGCCTCGCAGTGTATAAAGACCGGTGCTCAGTTACTTTTTGCACCCCAATTTTTTTTTCGGCGGACAATTTTTTAGGGGGGCGGCTGAGCAATATCATTTCCGCGGAAATTTGCCTTTAGGCGGACAATTCCCATGCCTGGGTCTGCAATCTGAGCTCCGTACCGCAGGGTGGATAGGCGCCTTATGGTCGGGGCTCAGGGTTGAGTGGGCCTTGTGAGCACGCAGCTCACTGGGCAACGCTCGAACGGGGCCACAGGCAGGAGCGCATTGGGCCTGTGAATGCTTTACTAGTGTGAGTGTAGTATCATCCCGTAAGCTACGATCCCAAACTGAGGGGTGAGCGGTCAGGGAGTAAGCACATTGGTCAGTAGCGGTCAGCTGTAACGTAGACAGCCCAGTAATGTCCGAGAATGCACGCTTGCGAGGTCTTGGGGGTCCAGAAGGCACAGCAGCGGAAGTGAAAGGGAGCGGGGCCAGAGGCAACATACTGCAATCCTGGGCAGCCGAGGGTCGGTCCCGTCGATAGAAATCCCAGAGGAGGGACCAGTGTTGCTCCTTCCAAGATTCACAAATCCGGCAAGGTCGGGAAGAGGAGCAGCCCGTACATGGTAGACATCGGCCATGGTTATCACTGGGCCACTGAAATCCCTGGCAGGACGGGCACGAACGCAGTTGAGCACTGCAACAGAACAACAGAGCACGTGAACAGAAGAGCCTGAGAGGGAAAGTTCGTACCACTGTGCCATCATGGTACCCCGCCCACACTAGGAAGGTTGGTAAGCATGATAACACAACCACCGTTAACCAACTATAAGTTGCGGATGAAGTTTTATTTATCGATTTATTTATTTGCGCCCTGAGCATGCTGCTAGTATGGAGTGGATGTGCATTACAAGAGGATATCATCATTATCATCATCAGCACCGTGCGGCGTGCGAGCCGAGGCGTGCCGAGTCATGAAAAATGCCCGAACAAATTTCTACATTTCCCGAGCTGTAGTACTGATGTGCCCAAGTAATAATAATCCAAACTAAGATGGGAGGAAAGGCAAAACAATGGCACCAAACATTATGTGTGATATCACGCGTGGCATGAGTCCATCACCGAGGCGCAATGAAATACGCCACGTGGCCGAGGACCGGCCACCCTGGCCAACGACTCGGGCGCCAAAACTACCTTACCTCATTGAAATCTCTGCAGGAAGAGAGAGAGTTCAGAAGATAAAGAAGGAGTGAAGCCTTCAGGTAACACCACCAACAACCAGTCTGTTGAAGAATTCCGAAATGATGAAGAGAACCAGCGTAAACGATTTCAACGGAAAACGGTGCAACCGACTGAAAGCGAGCTAAGTGCAAAACTGGGAGAGCAGCCTAAAGGGCCTGATGGGAAGGGAGGGGAGGCCACCCGGGATTGCGTTTGATTAACGGGCTCCCTGGAGTCGCCTCCCCGTTTGTGTTTATTCACACAACGGATTTAGGTTGAAATCGAGCTAGCTAGCGTGTCTTCCTATCAGTAATGCCATCGATAAGGGTTTTGAAGAAACAAACTGTCCATCAGGCAACTTGTTCTGAAGATGAGCATTAAAGGCCTCTGTTAAGTCCCGAAAGCCGGGGAGCTGAGGGAGCGACTTAGCTCTCTTTGCCATATGAGGTGCATCCACCAAGGCTGAGGCCTTCCTTTTGCGCAGCGGTGATGGTGGGCACACGTCAGGAGGGAGAACGCTCGAAACCAAAAGGGCAGCCTCCTCCAGAGCTCTAGCAGTCTCCGCACGCAGAGTGGAGAACACAATGGGTGAGCCCGGCTTGCACACGGTCCGCCGTCATCCTCCCGAGGCGAACTTCCTATCAGCGAGTGAAGATTACGTGAGGCTGAGCGATAATCCTCTGAACAGAGCACGGAGGCGGAGTCCTTCGGATGAAGGCCAAGTGCCTCCTCAGCCGAGGGCGAACCCCAGCACCAAGAAGGTGATCATCTGGCGCGGTGAGAAGGAGAGCGGTTCTCCAAGGTCCGGGAGCGTGTAGCATGCGAGGGGGTTCGGTGAGAGCGATCGTGCGTGGGGATCTGGTGAGAGCGATCCTGCGTGGAGCGGGGAGGAGACGACGGTCGAGGAGCGCTATCCTCGACGTGGTGTGTCCACCGGCCCTGGTCTACATTACAGGGTGAAGTAACGTAGCTCACCTGAGAATTTGCCGATTGGGTGCATGAGTAATGCAAGTCCCCATGTACCTCCTGACGATGGAGCGGTGAGGGCCAACGGGCAGACTCCACATGGCTGCGAGAGGAGGCATAGAGTCCAGTCGAGTCGGCGTGCCGGTCTCGAGGTAGGCAGTCGGAGAGGCCGAGCGCTGCCTGGAGGATGCATGCCTTGACCTGTGCGGGCTGTAAGGCGCCATGGGAGACCGGGAGGTCGTGGGGCGACGAGAGGCCGACATAGGCCGAGGAGACATGTCCAGGACGAGATTTGTGCAAGGCCTGAGGAATATACACCTTCCGATTAACGTCTCCTGTCGCCCAGCCGCGGCTGAGGGTAACGGTAGCGCGGGGGGCTCCGCTGTTCTGTGGCCACTGCCGCCTGAGGGCGCTGCCACCCATGCTCTCGAGATGAGCATGTGGGGGGCATCGACTCCGTAGTACCGTGGGCACTGCCACCAGAGGGTTGTGCCACACGGCGCTGCCGGCCATGAGTGGAGGGCATAGGGAGTGCCAATCCCGACGCAGACGGGCGAGCCAGGCGAGTAGGAGTCCCACAATGTCCGAAAGTGGCCCATCTGCAAAGTCCCATGGAGCCTGGAGGAGCCGGAGCCGATGGGGGAGGCGAGTGTAGAGATAGGTCTCGGGAAGTCTCAGGGTGCTCCCACCAATAAAAAACCCACAGTTGTGACCAGCATTGCTCTCTCCAAGAGGAGCAGGTACCGCAAGGGCGGGAAGACGAGCAACCCAAACAGGGGAGGCAGATTGCGTGAGAATCACTGGGCCACTGAAAACCCTTGCATTTACATCAGGTGTGCATGCCAATTGAGCACTGTAATAGAGAAGTGGAAACATGAAAAGAACCGTGCGTGGCAGCGCACAACGGGCCACGCAAGAACCCGATCGGTCTCAGCAAAACCATTTTAGCAACAAAGACAAAAATCCAAAGATAACGCCATTGTCTGCTGAGACTGCCAAGTCAGCAGCCAGAGGCATTACCCAAGGCCTGCCTCTCCATATCCAAGCAGGGATAGTAGGCAGAGAACTGAAGAAGAACCAAGAGACCAGGCCTGAAGTCCAAGACGAAGGCTGAACGGTGATCCTTCCACAAGGAAGCTAAGCATAAGACTGGCGTGAGTACACTGCTCACATACCCGTGTGGGGTGGAAGGGAGAATACTCAGGCTTCTTGGTAACAACTCACTCGAGTTGCTTCCCTGGTTGTGTACACAACGGATTCTTAGGCTGAAATTGGTAAGCTAAGTGTACCTTCCATATAGTAATGCCCTCGGTATGGATTTTGTAGAAACAAATATTCAAAACTGCTGTTTCTACCTTTCCCAGTATTGTATCACAGCATGATTTATAATAAGAACTCCACCAGACAATTTTTATTTCTATTAACCCATTTAGCCCTGAAATGGATCAAGCAAGATAGCGATGGATCAACATGATAACTCAAGGGATGGCACCAAGCTAATCTGGCACTACCCCTGAATTGTCATGTTCAATCCATCTCCTGGTACACAGTCATAACAGTAGTACTTTTTATTAAGATGATTCATGTAGAAATTACCTCCACAAAATCTGCTACTCGCAGCCAAAAGGTACAAGCATTTCAAGGAACCACTGTCAAATGTACCTATAATCTGAGCTGTACACATACAGCAACAATGAGGTTTACACAGAAACATGATAAAATCAAACGTACTTGTGAGGGCCCCGCTGTGTGGTCGAATCTGCACCTGGCGCAGGAGAATAGCAAAGGGCAGAGTGATGACCAGCTCCACCCAGGGTTCATCAGGGTAAAAGTGGTAGCTCCAGGCAGCCGTTCGTGCCCGGCGGTGAGGGGCGGAGGTTTGGATCAGCGGATCCGCGGGGCTGGCTGTGGGACTGGTGGACACAATGGTGCCTGTGGAAATGACAGTGAAGCTTCTCAAAGAACAACTTACAAAACATTGACAGCACATATCCTTTATTCAGTTGTCTATTACTATGAACAAATCTACGTCAATGCTGATGATTCTTCTTTCTCATTTTAATGCATTTAGCCCCGAAACAACTACCACAGGAGATGGATCAACCATAATTCAAGAGTAGTGCCAGATCAGCTTGGCACCTGACAGCGCCAACCTAATCTGACACTCCCTTTGAATTATGATGGTTGATCCATCATCCTGCAACTGGCACGTAGTTGTTGGGAAATACAACTGTGGAGTTAAATGGGTTCAATGCTCTGCTGATTCTGATCAGGCAACCCATTCAGTCCTGACACGGGCTACAACAGGAGACACATCAACCATGACAGATCAAGGATGATGCCAGAACAGCTTGGCACTTTGTGAATAGCTTGGTGCCTTGCAGAAACAAGTTATTCTGTCATCACCCTTGAACTATCTTAGTTGATCTATCTCCTGAACTGATATGTTATTTCACAAAACAAACTCCAAATCTGGGAATTAGAATCTCTCAGACTCAATATGTTCACCATTTGGCTGCCAGTAGCACTTTTTGTCATGATGACTCCTGCAAAAATCATCGTGATAAAAAGTGCTACCAACAGCCAAAGAATTAAAAGTAAGATATGCGATAGCACTCATGAACAATTTAATCACAGCACAGCAGACAGAACAGGTGAAATTGTTCAATGCACCAAGATAATCAGACATTACCTTTGAACAACAATGAACAATAAATACCGTTATACCCCATCCTGACGACATGCATTAGGGCAGAACAAGGTTGCCACCTAGACAATGCCCCAACCCCCAATACACACACACACACAGACACAGGCAGGCAGGCAGGCAGGCAGGCACGCACGCAGGCACGCACGCACACACACACATACTAACAGAGAGACAAAATGATTCCAATAAAACCACCCACCTCTTTCAGGGCAGGATATAACAAAGAAAGAAACATGCATTTTTCTCTAAAAGGTATTTTTTCGAAAAATACTTACCGATGACATGACATTATGGAAGTATCTACTACTTACTCAATTCTAGCCTAAGAACCCATTGTGTTAGAACACAACCCGGGAGGCACTCGGGGAACCCCCAGAGGGGCCGAGAGTTGTCTCCCGTTCCTGCCCATGCAGGTACACGCGCAGGGCTTGCACAGGATCTTGTTGCCTGGTCTCCTGTGGGAAGTTGGTCCGTCTCAGCGGCCATAAGGTGATCACCTGTGGCGCAGTCAAAGGAGACCTGGTCTTGGCAATGAAGGCAGGGTCCGTCAGAAGCTGTACGAAACGATCCGCTGTAAACTGCAGGCAGGTCGGGCGCGCTGAAAGCGCGTGTAGCTCGCTAACATGGGCCGCGGTGGCAAGCGCCAGCAGGAAGCACGTCTTACGCGTCACATCTGCAAGTCGGGCCAGTGGCAGAGGTTCGAAACGGGGTGAGTTCAGCCAGGTGAGTACCCAGGGTAGGTCCCAGAGAGGAATGAGCGAACGGGGTACTGGACACTGCAGGCCGAAGTGAGTCATAAGATCGGTAAGGTATTTACAGGCGCCGGGGTCCGCGCGGCCGAGGTGCCAGTAGGCTTCGGCAATCATGGACAAGTAGCCCCTGATGGTGATCGGGGCCAATCCTTGGTCTCAGAAGAGCCAGAGGAAGAAGTCAGCAAGCTGGGGGTTAGTCAGATCCGTGGGGGAGAGATGCCGGTCGTCGCACCAGGCGCACAGTACTCGCCATTTTCCCTCGTAGACGCGCCGGGTCGAGGGTCTGCGGGCTGTAGCGATCGCTTCCACTGCTGCACTCGAGAAGCCTCTAGCGGTGAGGCACAACCTCCAGGCGTGTAGGAGTAGGCGCTCCGGGCACGGGTGGAACAGCGACTGTCGCGGTTGCTTGAGCATTGTGCGGGGAGTGGGGAGCAGTAGTGGGGGATGCGTGGCGAGGCGGAGAAGGTCGGTGGTCCAGTACCAGGTCCAGGAGAACGGGGCGACGGGTAAGATGACCGTGTTGCATCCCCGCAACTTGCGGAGGACTTTGGGAACGAGGACTGTCAGGGGGTAAGCGATGAGTCCGTCCCATGGAATGGAAAGGGCGTTGACTGCCCAGCGTAGAGGATCCGGGATTGGGGAGACGAATAGGGGAAGCTGGTGATTCCACCTCGTGGCGAACAGATCGACCATCGGGGTCTCCCAGTGGGCGCAGATCATCTGAAAGATATCCTGGCGTAAGGTCCATTCCGTATGCAGTAACTGGCCGCGTCGGGAGAGAGAATCTGCCAAAACATTCAGTCGGCCGGGGATGTGTCGCGCAAGGAGGGAAAGGTTGCGGTCCTCGCACCAGCGCATCAAACAGTAGAGGAGTATGCACAGGTCGGGTGAGCGCGTCCCGCCCTGTCTCTGGATGTAGGCCACGACCGTCGTGTTGTCCGAGAGAACGAGCAGTTGCTGGTGCCTGAGTTGCTCCTCCCACATGACGAGGGCTTGCCAGACTGCTTGCAGCTCCAACCAGTTGATGTGCTTGTCCGCGAACTCCGGGGGCCAGAGGCCGGACGTCGTGAGGAACTGAGAAAGCAGGTGGGCTCCCCAACCAGCATGACTCGCATCGACACACAGGGAGAGATGCGGAAGCGGAGAAGTCAGGGGGACTCCCGAAGCCAGCCACGTCGTGTCGGTCCAACGTAGGAGATGGGGGCGAACCAGCGGGGACACGGGAACCAAGGTGGTCAGCTCGCCAGAGGTGGGGCGCCAGAGAAGCAGGAGGTGCAGCTGTAGCGGCCGGGCGTAGAGACGACCGAGGGGGAGCAGATCCGCCGCCGCATTGATCAATCCAAGGAGTTGAAGCCAGACTCTGGTGGGAGCTGTCTCCTGCTGGCTACCTGGCTGACTAGGGCGGTCAACTTCAGGGTCCGTGGCTCTGGCAGGCGAACCCTGTTGAGGTCGGTGGCGAACTCCATGCCGACATGAACGAAGCGACGCGAGGGTGTGAGGTCTGACTTGCCTGTGTTGACGAGGAACCCCAACCGAGACAACAGCCGCATCAGTGCATCCCTGTCTGCCTTTAAGGAGGCCTCGACTTGGTTCCTCAGGAGGAGATCGTCGAGGTAGTTGGACGTCAGGCTGGACGACGACTGTCGCGCCTTGGCCATCACAGCGTCCATGATGCGGGTGAAGACCCATGGGCTGAGGTTGAGACCGAAGGGAAGCGCGCGAAACTGGTAAACTACCCCGTCGTAGGCGAAGCGCAGGTACCTCCTGGCGGTCGGATGCATGGGAACATGGAGGTAGGCATCGGATAAGTCCAGACTGATCGCGTAGTCCATGGGCTGTACGGCAGCACGGAGGGCCCGAGCAGTCTCCATGCGGAAGGACGGGGCAGATATGAAGGCGTTCAAAGCCGAGAGGTCGATGACTGGCCGCCACTTGCCGCCTGGTTTGGGGACTACGAAGAGACGACTGTAAAACGCAGGGGTGTCCGTGCGTCGCACTATCTCTGTGGCGTCCTTTCCCAAGAGAGCGGCGACTTCTCCGCGCAGGGCGCAGGCCTTGAGCTGGTCTGATGGAACCTCGGTCCACACAGGAGCGGAACGCAGGGGCGGTGGGGAGCGGAAGGAGATCCGAAGGCCCTCGGTAACGGTGTCCAAAATCCAGGGGTCGTCTGGGAACAGCAAGTGCCACTCCTTGCTGAACAGAGCGAGCCTCCCGCCGACTGGAGACCCCGGGACGGTCGGCGGAGGCGGAAGCGGGGCAAAGTCAGGGAGCCCGCCCGCGCCCAGGGCGACGGGCGGGATGGGGCCAAGCGGGGGCAGGGGCGCTAACCAGGCCGGGACGTCCGAAGGCTGGGTGACGGCGACGAGGGGCTTATGGTGGGGCGGCGGCGGCCAAGGCGACGGGTCTGGAGGTCCGCAGGGTGTGACCCAGAGCCTTGCGGGCGGTCGGAAAGCGCTGCAGAACTGTCTTGCGAGGCCAACGGTCCGAGTTCAAGTCCTTTACCGTCTGCCAGGTCTCGCTGAAGAGCAGAGGTCCTCCCAAGGGGGGCACGACGCAGCTGAGTCCTCAAATCGGGGGGCATCCCACGGCAGGACTGCAACACGGCGTCCCGACGCAACAAGTCGCAGTTAGAAGCGGCAGCCATAGCGTTGACCGAGGAGTGGTACGCCACATGGTTGGCCGCTTCCGCCAGGACGAGCAGGTCTCCGAGGAGGGGGGTTGAGGAGGGATGCCAGGAGTCCTCAATGCGACGGACGAACGCTTGCGTCAGCAACTCCAGGAATCCCGCGCAGGCTAGTGTTTCGAACGAGCGAGGCCGTCTTGTCCAGACCACGCGGAAGGGAGCGTCTCAGCAGGGTAGCACCCCCAGCTTGCACCACGGCGGGAGGATCCACGGGGGGCAGCGGGCAGTGGAAAGCCTGGGAATGACCGGAGTACCAATCCTGCCGAAAGGCGATGTTGAGACCAGGAGGCCACTTACGAAGAAGTGAAGAATTCGCAGTTCCGGGCACCGGACAGAAGGTGTGCTGAGAAGGCGTCACGGCGGTCACGAAAGCCGGGGGGTTGCGGCAGGGACTTGAACCGTTTAACCTGTTTACCAGCGTCCACGAAGGTGGAAATCTTCCTCTTGAGCGGGCGCGACGGAGGACAGTCATCTGCCAAGAGAGTGGCGGCGATGAGACGAGCGACCTCGTCAAGAGCCAGGAGGAAGAAGTCAATCTGTGGGAAACCGAGGAGTCCGAAGACGAAGCGCGAGGAGAAGGCGAGCGGCCGAGTCCTCCAAGGAGAGCCGAAATGGAGTCGTCTGGAAGAAGGCTCAGGGTCTCGTCGTCCCGCGAGCGGGGGTGGGCAAACATCGCGGGCGCCGGGGGCTCCGGGCGGAGCGCTCTAGACAACGGAGAACGGCGGCAGCGGGAGCAGAAGGACGGGGCGGCGAGCGAGGCGCGAGACGTCGAGGCGAGGATCTACCGCTGCGGGCAGGGCGATCAGGGCGCGGCGAGCGACTGCAGGAAGGTGACCGGGGCCGACGAGTCCGCGGAGGGGGAAGACGTGCCGGGTGCGGGGAAGAGGGACGGGAAGAACGAGAGTCCGGCGCGGAGCGGAAAAGGACGAGCGCGATGATACTGTAGAGCGAGGGTGGTCAGGGTCCCTGGAGCGATGCGAAGCGTGGTCCCTCTTCTTCCGCTCGCTAGCAGGGGAGCAAGAGAGGCGGTCCGATCTAGAGCGGAGGGCGGGTTCCATGTCGCGCCGGGACGTTGGACACGTGCGACAAAGTCTCTCCGAGCCGGGCTCAAAGAGGTGGGCTCTCTGCCGGCGAGGTGACTCCGCGTAGGAGCCAGCGGGCTTCCAAGGAGACGAGTGGGGATCGGCAGTAAACATGGGACGTCGCGAGGCGCGTCTCTCCGAACCGGGCTCAGTGAGGTGGGTTCTCCGCCTGTCAGAAGGCTTAGTCCGGGCGCGCTCCATCCTGGAAGCGGCCGCATCGATCAACCCACTCCGCGCACTAGTCTGTAGCGTCCGGCGTGGCGATCTCTCCATAAGGTCGTCGTGGTCTCGAGCGGTCGGCGTACCGGGCACAGCAGAAGGCATCTCGACAGGTCTCGAAGCACTCACAGGTGCCGGGCGCTCGCGTCTGTAGAAGGTCCATAGCTGTGACCAGTCGCAGTTCAGGCCAGGTGGAGCAGACGTCACACGCGTGGTCGGAGGCACATCCGGCACAGGGGAGACAGACCTTGTGGGAATCTGATGGCCACTGGAACCCTCCGCATTGTGTGCAGGTCATCAAGAGGCCACTGCAACATATAAAAGACCTGAAGGCACGCGGGCGAGGGTCCAAGGGACCCCGTCCTGGTAAGGTGGGCCTTCGCAAAACAAGTCACAACAGCAAGCTACAAGCCTGTCAGAAAGCGCCAGGGCCTTCCAATGTACACCTGTCAGCTAGTGGGCGCGGGCACGAGGGGACCCGCCAAGCTAAGGTGTTAACACACAACCAAGCAAGCACACAAGAGGGCTACAGCGATAAGGCTAGCGTCTAACACCGTAACAGCTAAAAGCGTACTGGCGACAGGGCGGGAGCACGAGGGGCCCCGCCAAGCTAAGGTAAGCAGACGACGCATTCTGCACAAAGGACAAGCATGATACGACAGGTACAGGCAAGAAGCAAGCGTCCGGTCCCCACCCTAGTCAAACGAGGGTGAGGGTGGGGGCACGAGGGACCCGCCAAGCTAAGGAAGCGATGGACGCATCAAATTCCCCCAATAATTCAAACACGCGAGGCAGGAAGTGCCACACGAGCGAGGCAAGCTACAGCAAAGATGAAGAAGTACTTCACAGCTGCTCAGGCGGGTGCCCCGCCCGGGAACCGGCCGAGGGCCAACCCAACTACCTTACCTCTCCGCCGGAGCGGGAACGGGGGAGGAAACGTCCATGACACCCACGGCACGACCGGGTGAAGAGCCGGCACGCACACCGCGTAGCGCCAACCACTGAAGCAGCCAGATGGGGGCAGCAGCCAACGACGAGAGGACCGCAGGTCGAAGAAGCCGAAGCGTAGGCTGAGGCAATAGGTAGCCGAGAGGAAGGGAGACCGGGACCGGTCTAAAGAACTTCCAAGAGCGGAGGCCAGAGAAAACGTCCGAACGGTGTGAGCCTAAGTAGCTGATTGGTTAGTCACACGTGACTCGGAACCGGATGGGCAGGAACGGGAGACAACTCTCGGCCCCTCTGGGGGTTCCCTGAGTGCCTCCCGGGTTGTGTTCTAACACAACGGGTTCTTAGGCTAGAATTGACTAAATAGTAGACACTTCCATAATGTCATGTCATCGGTAATGTTTTTGAAGAAACAAATACTCACCAAGAGGGGCGAAGTTGAAGAGCCCTTCCACATTGTCGGAATCTGCAGCCTTGGCTTTCTCCTCAGCGGCTGCGGCAGCCATGCTGGTCATGTTCTGCATGATGGTGGAGATCATGCTGGGGCCCACAGAGATAAACTGACGGCTGGAGCGCACCAGGTTGGTGCACACCACCTGCACTCCTCCTGATGATGCAAATCACGTTTGTCAGTGGCACTGTGTATACACTATTCAGCCCCGGCACAATACAACAGGCGATTAAATAACTACAGTGCAGGAGACATTGCCTCACATTAGTTGTTTCCCTTGATTAACTGCCACTGCGGCAGCAAGTCAGGGGAGACAACCAGTGTGGATCAACAATGATCATTCATTGATCCGTCTCATGCACTGTTTACAGGATGATTCCTAGTTTTTAACTGATTCTAACCATATGGATCAATGTGTTACACAGTGAACAATAACAAGACTAACAATGCACCAAAGCACAAGTGCAACAGCTAAGAATTTTGTATCTTTCAAAAAAGATTTACCAGTACCAGCACTTGCACACACCTTACTATACCCTTACGATTTTTATTACTCCCTTATTATTTTTCTTTTTGATCAGCAATCAAATGTATGTATCCACTGTATGGACAACAAATATTTACCTCTATTAAGTATTATCTTAGACTAAAAGGCACATACCTACCTCCACAACACAGACTAAAAGCAACATACCGAGCTCCACAAAGTGTCGAATGGCAGCGGCATTGTCAAGCACACGTAACAAGAACTTGATGAGCGGCTCGGAAAGGCGACAGAGGCTGGAGGCGTCCAGGAGGGGGTAGTTGCCTGACAGGTACTGGAAGAGGCTCTCTGTCATGGCATTAGCATTGGTGGCCCGTACCAGAAGCGTGCACAGGATCTGGTAGATGCCATCCCCCACAGACAGTGGGTCCGCCATGTTGAAATTATCGTTGGCGGGGGTGGAGGAGCAGGCAGCAGGAGTGGAGCCTAGGATGAGGGCCATCTTGTTGCTGCTGCAGTAGCTGAGGGCCTGCACCAGGTTCTGCATCACATGGGGGTTGCCCAAAATTATGTCTGCCACATAACGGTCCCCTGGTGGTGATCGGCCATCACTAGAACTGGCATCTGTGAAAAATGAAATATGTACATCACGCATAATCATAATATTATATAACAGACACAATACCAAACACTGAACCATTCACTCAACTCATTCAGGATTTTAAAAAAAACAGAGGGACAGGCATGTTCAAAGAAGTTTTGTGCCTTCCCCTGCAATCTAGACATACAATTTCTATTTCACTAAGACAGAGTTTTGTTTGAAAATACATACATGTCCATACACAAGATATTAAATTCACAATTTTTTTCTACCCGTTAGCTTTCACCCATGTGAGTATCACACATACATGGTACACAGAATTTGCCAAACAAAGTCTGCAGTTTTCACCTGTAGAGTTCGGCTGTTCACTACCCCCACTGCTGTTCGTCTGCTGTCTCTTCTCGTCATCGGACATTGGGGATGACGGCACAGCCGTTGACTGCATGGACATGGAGTTGAACGCCCAGTTAAGTTTGGCAGCATCAGACATGCCTTCCTGCAGCCCCATCTGATCTTTCCTGGTTTCTTCAACTTGAACGTTGCGAGGTGATGTCCCAGGCAGCGGCACCTGGACTAACTTGTTGACCAGCCGGAGCAGCGAGCACATTAGTTGGTCACGGCTGGCTTCACCTCCAGACCCCCGCGGCTCCCCACCCCGCAGGAGGGAGGCAAAGAGGCCACTGAAGCATGACCTTGCACTGATACTTGCATCATGAGAGCTGGCACACAGGACGGGATCCTGGCAGCGGATGTGCTGGTGCACGAGGGCCGAAATGGAAGCAACAACAGAGATTGCATTACTAAGGTCCACTGTGTCGAAGGCCACTGCAGCCACAGTCTCAACAAACTTGCACTGGGCATCCAGTGGGCCACTACAACATGATATCGCTCCCCTCTCTGCAGTGAGTTGGTAGACAATCTTAAGCAGTATTTCTTTCAAGTTCTGTCCATTAACATCCACAGACTTGCAAAGCAGGCGGTGCAGGAAGTCATCAAACGCTCGTGTGGCACTAGGGCCAGCCTGTAATCAAACAAAAGTGGAACCAGGTATCAGAGGTGTAGTAAAATGCCAAGGAGACATGCACTTTGACATGCACCTTTTAACCTTTTGGTGTTGATGTTTTTGATCAACCTGTCTCCCAGTGTGGTGCCTTAATCCCTTGTGCATGCAGCCACCGTTAAAGTATGCATGGCTGAATGCACAAGGGGGTTGACCCATTAGTGTACACCAAGACAAAAAGAGTTACTAACAGCCAAAGGGTAGGACATACATGTTGAATTTTCCTCCTACAAAAATGTCCATAGCAAATAGGCTCAGGGAATGAAGACTCAGGAATTTTATCGCTTTAGGTCTTGAAGCAGGCTAGTAAAAGAGAGTACCACTAACAGCAGTAACCATCTGCCCACTAACCTGATAGAACTGCAGGCCACTGCTGGAAGGGGAGTTGGCTGAGGACCCTGACAGAAACTTGATGATGAGGGGCACCAGGTTCAGATCTGTTAGCACAACAGACGCCATTGAATTCGTACCCACTCCTTCTATCCCAGGAGATGCCGGGTCGCGACCTCCTACTGCCCCCCTTTCTTCCTCAGCTGCATCAACCCTCTGGTTGGCCAGGAGACACAGGGTGTGGAACACAAACACCCATGAGCGCACCGTCACCAGAGGGGCAGCCATAACAGCCTCCATGAGGTGCATGACCGCACGTGGGCCCAAGGGCACAACCGGCACGCGGGATGGTACGAAGGACATAAATGTCTGGTCGTCGTTAGAATTGGAAGTGACAGAGCTCTGGTTGAGGGTCAGCCAAAGCTGCAGGACAGAGTCCAAGCTGACGCGGCCGTGGGACAGCTGGGCAAACAGGTGGTCAAAGCACTGACTCAGCATAACCGATGAAGACATCATCTGGAAAGAGAACATGCTTCATCACATTCAGTTCTAAGGACAAAATTCGCAAATTTATGAGTTGCCTCCTCGAGGACTAGATACCAGTTTATCGAACACTGTTTGAGAAACTGTAGTATAGTTCTGTTTGTTGACTTTACTGGAGCTGTACACCTAATTTAGCTGTGGTTTTCACCTTATACCAGGTTGGTGAAATTAGCAGTGCAGGTATTGGACCAGTTTTGTGTTCAGTTTGTTCTCCATTCATTTTATTTTACATTTTTGCATTGGGGTTCATTGTTCAAATACTAACACTTAACAAGATACAGACACAACAAAAAACAGAGGTCTTATTTTCAAAATGTACTCCTGTTAAATCACCAGTCACAATGTTACAGTATTTATTGTTTAACTCTTTTAGCCCCAAGGTCCCATTATCTCAAATTTTGGAGGTGTTGCCTTTCGACTATGTACCAGTTGCACGAGATGGATTTACCATGATCATTCAAGGGTAGTGCCAGATTAGTCAATCAATCTCCTGCTGTAGGGACTCGGGGTTAAACGGGTTAATGCACCAGGGTAAGGGTTGGTAGAGCACAGAATAATATTGGTGGTTTTCAACACATTCAAAACATGCAGCATCTGGAAACACAGCATACAGCCACATACCCAGATGTGGCACGTTTCAAATGATTTAAACCATTTAGCCCCGACGCACTAAAGAGGGAGATGGTTGGACCATGAAAATTTAAGGGTAAAGCCAAATTAGCTTGGCGCCATCAGGCACCAAGCTATCTGGCACTCCGCTTGAATTATCATGGTCCATCCATCTCCTGCAACTGGTGCAGGCATTAGGTGACACTGCGGAGTTGGGGTTAAATGTGTTAACTCGTACAAAACATGTGCTGCTGTGAGAGGCATCTTTCATAAACTTAATACCAGCTATGGGATGTGGGTTGGCAATGACAGTGGCAGTTCAAGGGTAGTGCCAGGAAAGCTACTCACATTTTGCCCAGCCTGTGTAGCCTGCGTCAGCTCATCATCTGTGGGTGTTGAAGACATGGGGGTCATGGATGGCTCGCTCAACATGTGAGGTAGTTGCGGCGGTGTTGGCAGGGCACTAGTGAACGCTCCGAACACATTATCCACATGCACTGATAGCATCACCTGCAGTCAGAAACATGAATTTTTCTTTAAAATGTATTTTTTCGAAAAATACTTACCGATGCCATGACTACATGGGATTACCTATAGCTTACACAATTTTAGCCAAAAACTTATGTGTACCTATTGGGCCAAGGGAGGCTACCTGGGGGTGCCATGACCCAGCATCCGAGTAGCCTCCCGTCCCACCCCATACGGGTAACTGGCTTGCGTCGAGACCCCCAGTTTATTTGCTTAGCAGACGAGCGGCAAGCGGGGCAGGTGGGAGGGCCGTCCGAGTCATGTCATCGGTAAGTATTTTTCAAAAAAATATATTTTAAAGAAAAATTAATTTGTTTCTTCAAAGACATTACCAATGCCATGACTACATGGGAAAATAGCGAAAAGGAGGGGGGTGCCACAGAACTTGTAACCCCACAAGCTAGCCAGACCTGCCCGTCCCAGTGCAAACTCCCGACAATTTTAGCTAAAGGTTACCAACGGCACCGAAGGCGCCGAGAGGGAGTGTTGCGCCGCAACGATGTCCCCCACCAGGGCCAGGTTGTCTCACTGGCCTGCCAGGTTTCGGTGGTAGAATCGGGTGAAGGTGGAATCAGTCCACCAGCGTACGGCTGCCACAATGTCTCGGACAGCACAGTTGCGTTCGAAGGCCACACTTGCAGCCATGGCTCTGACCTCGTGTGCCCGGAAGCGTAGTCGCTTGGCGCGTCGGGGCAGAGGTCCTGGTAGGCAGAGCGTATCAACCATCGGAGCCAGGACGAAATCGTCTGGGCCGAAATGTCTGATCTACCTGGGGACAGAGGGAGAAAGAGGCAGGAGCATCCCCGGCGAAGCGGCTTGGTATGGCGTAGGTACACATGTAAGGCTCGCACCGGGTCTTGTTGTCGGGCATCCCTGTCTGGGCATATCGGTCGCAGGGGCTGGATGGTGACCACCTGGGGGCGGACAAGGGGGATTGCGTCTTGGCCAGGAAGGCTGGGTCCGTCAGAAGCTGCACAGAGCCGTCCGTCCTGAACTGCAGGCAGGCAGGATGCGCTGAGAGCGCGTGCAGCACACTCACTCTGGAGGCCGTGGCAAGGGCGAGAAGGAAGCAGGCCTTTCGCGTTACGTCGGCCAAGCTGGCGAGGGGGAGCGGTTCGAAGTGCTTCGAGTTACGCCAGGTGAGGACCCAGGGCAGGTCCCAGCGCGGGATCAGGGAGCGGAGGGCCGGCCGCTGCAGTCCGAAGTGGGCCATAAGGTCAGCGAGGTCTTTGCACTTGCCGGGATCAGCCCGGCCCAAGTGACGGAGAGTGTCGGCAATCATAGCGAGGTAGCCCCTGATGGTGAATGGTGCCAAGCGCTGTTCGGCGAAAAGCCCGAGGAAGAACTCAGTGAGTTGAGGGGAAGTCAGATCGGTAGGGGAAAGGTGACGGTCGTGGCACCAGGACCCTAGCACTCGCCATTTCCCTTCGTAGACTCGCAGGGTTGAGGGTCTGCGGCCGGCAGCGATAGCTTCCACCGCTGCACTCGAGAAGACTCTAGCGGCGAGGGCGCACCGCACAACCTCCAGGCGTGGAGTAGGAGTCGTTCATGGCACGGATGGTACAGCGCCTCACGCGGTTGCTTGAGCATCGTGCGCGGGCTGGGAAGCCGCAGAGGGCCCGTGGCGAGGTTCAGAAGGTCGGTGGTCCAGGATTTGGTCCAGCAGAACGGGGCCACTAGCAACAGGATCGCATGCATCCCTTGAGCTTGAGCAGGACCTTGGGACCAGCACCGTGGGAGAGTAGGCATAAGCGATGAGGCCGTCCCAGGGGATGGATAGCGCATCCCAGACCTGCCTACCTCATGTTTTACTCATCAGTAGTCTTCACTGTGAATTTCAGTAATTTTGCATTTTCCTTCAGTAACACTTAATCTATGGACACGAAGAAACGTGGAGTTTCTCAACAACGAAAGCATGAATAAAATCATAACACTTTTAATATTTAAATATATACATTTATTTATTTATTTATATTTGTGTGTGTTAAAAAAGGTTTTTGAAAAAAAAGAAGAAAATATGAAAAAGAATTTAAAATGATTAAATGGTTAGAGTCTGAAGAGATCATGCATGCAAAATTGCAAATGAATTGCACATCACTGACCTGCTGGTGAAAAAGGATAACTGACCCACATGAGTCTTATTTACACTACAACTGACTGATTCAGCCAACAGTTTGTCACTTTCACAGGAATAGGCACCACACATAAATTCAAAGTTTGCCATTTTATTAGTTCTATCAGATGTCAGTCAAATAAGTAATTGCAACTTTAAAAAGATGCTTCACCAAAAACTGTGAGGTTCATTTAATTAAACTAAACACTACACTTAAGGTATGTACAGCATTTACAGGTTTCCTTCACTGGGCGTTGTTACTTGTATTGTGCCTGCTGTATGGAGTAGGCACTCTTCAGGTGGTCAAGCTCTTCTGGCCTGAACTCCCTGGTCTCCTCAGGGCGACCAGCAGTGCCTCAAGAGTGTCCTGGTGCAAGGTGGACCCTTAAATGCTTGCAACTGCTGCTTTTTTTTCTTCTTCGGCTGAACAACTTCTAAAGAATCTTCCGATTCATCGTCGGGTTCGTGTACACGCACTTTCGATGAACCTTTTGCAGCCATTTTAATTTTCTGCACTGCGTTTGATCAAGGCTTTTCATTGGTTCAAAAACGACCAACCACAACACTCGAGAGCTCAAGCAAGGGCGGTTACTCTGTCGGCTCCAAAATTTTTAGGCTAGCAGACGACAATTTAACACGCTCGCGCAGCTTCTATTTTTGCGTAGTTTTTCGACTATTTTTCCCGTAATTTTGCATAAAATTGCGTACTTCCGTAACGGATGGTAAAATTCCGTATAATTACGGAAGAATACGGAAGGGTAGGCAGGTCTGCGCATCCACTGCCCAGGCTAGGGGATCCGGAATGGGCGAGACGAAGAGGGGGAGCTGACGATTCCACCTCGTCGTGAAGAGGTCGATGAGGGGGGTCTCCCACGTCGAACAGATCATCCGAAAGATGTCCAGACGAAGCGCCCACCCGGTGTGGAGAAGTTGTCCACGCCGTGAGAGGGAGTCCGCAAGGACATTCAAATGGCCTGGGAAATGTCGTGCACGGAGAGAGATGTCGCGATCTTCGCACCACCTGAGTAGCCGGTAGAGAAGCATGCAGAGGGATGGGGAGCGCGTGCCGCCCTGCTTCTGGATGTAGGACATGACCGTGGAGTTGTCGGAGAGGACGAGCAGCTCCTGGCGACCAAGAGTCGGTTCCCAAGCGAGGAGGGCTTGCCAAACCACCTGCAGCTCCAGCCAGCTGATATGTTTATCCGCGAGGTCCGGGGGCCAGCTGCCGGAAGCCGTGGTGGACGTCGGCAGCAGGTGTGCGCCCCAACCGGAGCGGCTGGCGTCGACGCAGAGGGACAACTGGGGTGCCGGGGAGGACAGGGGTACTCCGGTGGCGAGCCAGACAGGGTTGGTCCAACGGCGTTCGTGGAGGTGCGGGAGGAGCAAGGGGGGAACCAGGACAGGGGTGTCGATGTCGCCCATGGAGGGTCGCCAGTGGAGAAGCAGGTGCAGTTGAAGCAGGCGGTAGTTGAGACGGCCCAGGGGAAGGAGGTCCGCCGCCGCACTCATCAGGCCCAGGAGCTGTAACCACACTCTGGTGGGGACCGCCTCCTGCTGCAACACCAGGCGAGCCAGGTTCTGCATCCACGGTTCCGGCAGTCTCACCAGGTTGAGGTCGGTCAGGAACTCCATGCCCAGGTGAACGAAGCGGCGGGAGGTGGCGAGGTCCGACTTCCCCAAGTTGACTATGAAGCCCAGCCTGTCGAGAAGCGACAGCAATGCATTTCGGTCTGTCTCCAGGGCGACCGCTTACTGATTGCGAAGGAGCTGATCGTCGCGGTAATTGGAAGATGGGCTCGAGGCCCTCCATCTTGCCGTGGCGACGACGCTGTCCATGAGGCGGGTGAACACCCAGGGGCTGAGGATGAGGCCAAATGGGAGAGCGCGGAACTGGTAGAGTACGCCATCGAAGGCGAAGTGCAGATAGCGTCTGGAGGCCGGGTGAATGAGGATGTGAAGGTAGGCGTCCAAGAGGTCCAGGCTGACGGTGAAGTCCAGAGGTCGCACCGAGGCACGAAGGGCTCTGGCGGTCTCCATTCGAAAGGATGGCGCGGAGATGAACCGGTTCAGGGCCGAGAGGTCGATGATCGGGTGCCACTTGCCTCTGGGCTTGGGGACCAGGAAGAGACGACTGTAGAAGGCGGGGGAGTCGGGGCGCGCGACAACCTCTGTGGCATCCTTCCGCAAGAGGGTGGAGATCTCTCCACGAAGCGCAGCTTCCTTGAGTGGGTTCGAAGGGGCGGACGTCCACACCGGGGGGCGGCGGAATCTGGAAGGAGAGCAGGAGGTCCTCGGAAACAGTGGAGAGGATCCACGGGTCGTCTGGCAGAAGCGACTGCCACACACCGCGTGGTTCCGTTGTTCAGGTGCGCTGAAGCGTTATCGTTCGGGAAGCGCCGAGGGCGTCATCATCCTTGGGAGGCACAAGAGGCCGGCGCTGAGGGTGCAAGGCGGCGGGCTCCGTGGCGGCGCGAATCAGAGGAGAGCGACGGCGAGGGGTGAGCGGGAATCCTCCGAGACATGCGGGGAAATCCAGGGCCGAGGTCGAGGCGTCCAGGAACAAGGAGCCCGAAGCAGACCTGGTCGCCGGGTGGGGAGCGCACGAACGACGGGCAGAGACCGCGGAGCAGGGCGGGCGACGACGCTGAGGTCTGGGATCGTGGAGCAGCTGACAGGAGACTGTAGTCCGTGAAGGAACGCGTCGATGTGGGCTCTGAACACGCAAGCGGGTGTCCAAGATCCAAGCTGTGTCCATCCTGGAGCGTTCCAGGGGTCGCCTGTTATGGGCCGCCAGACGATGCCGAAGGTCAGGCGTCGGGACGGCGGGAGGTGTACTTCCTTTTCTTGTCGTGTGATGCTTGGGTTCCACAAAGCGGGGCGAGCTAGCTCGCTGCGGGCCAGGCTCAAGCGAGCGGGCGCGCAAGGGGGGAATACGTCCCCCAATGTCAGGGCTTGGTAGCCGTTTGTTTTCCGCAAAGCGGGGCGAGCGGACTCGCTGCAGACCAGACTCGAGTGAGTGGGTGCGCAAGAGGGGATCCCTGGTAAGCTGTCCCCCCAACAGCAGCGTGGGTGCGTCTTCCTTGGTCAGGGGCCGAGGCATGCGTGAGGCTGCGGGACGGCAGTGGACGTTCACGCCGATAGCAGCTCCAGAGCTGGGACCAGCTCCTCTACCAAGGGCACGCAGACATCAAAGGTGCGGCCGGAGGCACAACAGGAGCAGGAGAGGCACACTGCATGCATACTCTCGGCCACAGGAAATCGCCACATCGGGTGCAGGTGCAGACTGGACAACTGCAACATCAGACCAGAACAAGCACCTATATAGCGTCCCAGTAGCCCATTTTATGGCATCTTAATGAGGACGGCACGTGTCGCTGGTCGCAGCTGCTATAGACAGTGCTTATAACAAGCCAGGGCCTTCTTATAGGGACGCTTGTTATCATATGCATAGGCGAAAAGAAGGAGTACGGAGCCCCAGAAGGTGCGTGTTCGTTTATATTAATTATTGAGTTATAGCACTGCTGAATAGGGGCTGACTACACAAAGAAATTAATGGTATAATAGCGTTATGCCAGCATGAAAGTGTGCTGTGCACAGGAGTGCATTAGAAAACGTTCTCATCTTCCAGTCCAAGGTATGAGAAACTGAGTATATATCTGAACATGGATACTAGCATGTCAGGATACATGGGTGTGCATGACAGAGACATCGTCAGTGTGTCTTAAAAATGCGACGATCACACTGGGCGTCAAACAAACGTGGGTGTATGCATCAAGTCCATAAAATGTGGTGTGATCGTAAAAAATATGTGCATCTATAACGTGGGTGAGCACACCAGTGTGTCTACAAGAAAGTGGATGTGCATGCTGGTATGGGTGTGCAAGACAAATAGACACCATCATCAAGAAAACGGGTGGTCGTGGCTGCCACGCCACGTCACGAGTGCACCCGAGCACGCAAAACACCGACAGTGATGCCGCCGCCCGGCGCCAGAGGCGCCGGTCGCTGGCACACATCGAGACCTTACCTAGCCATCCTGCAGAGGCTGGGGGAAGGGAATAACCTGACACGCAGAAGCGGGAGCGCCACACCAAGGAGCCGGGGGCTGCACACGTCAAGCAAGGGCGCCGAGTCCGCGACGGAAGTCCCAGAGGACAGGAACACTGAGGAACTTGTCCGAAGGCATCCAGAGAAGAACCACAGAAGCAACAACAGTTCAAAGCACCCGAGCACCACACACCATCGGGAACGGAGGCTCCAAGTCGCAGGCACCACCGGCGCAGAACCCTACACAGCCGTAGGGAAACTGCAGAGGGCGAATGCCCATCTGCACTACACATCCTGCGCGCTAACAGAGAGCACCAGAGAAGAAGAAGAAGCACACAAGGAACAACAGTCCAATGGCGCCGGGCAAGGCTACGAGCACACAGCCGGAACCAAGTCTCTCAGGGCGCAGGGAACATGGCGCACGCCAGCTGGAAGAAGCACACAAGTGGCAAAGGTCTAAGCCTCCGAGGCCAGCAAGAATAACCAAGTCTCGTAGGTACAACCGGTGCAGAATCATACACAGCCGTAGGCTCAACACCGCAGTAGGCTAACAGACGTCTTAACTCCGTAAGCTAAAGGAATAAACTGGGGTCTCGGCGCAAGCCAGTTACCCGTATGGGGTTGGACGGGAGGCTACTCGGATGCTGGGTCACGGCACCCCCAGGTAGCCTCCCTTGGCCCAATAGGTACACATCGTAAGTTTTTGGCTAAAATTGTGTAAGCTATAGGTAATCCCATGTAGTCATGGCATCAGTAATGTTTTTGAAGAAACAAACAACATACAATTCACAGCAATTCTTACAGGCATCTTTAAGACTTGCCAACAAAATAACTAAAAATTACGAGTTTATCCGATTATTCAAAGAGTTAGTATAGACATGTTCAGCCAATTAATCCCTTTACTGCCAGTAGATGCAGTTTATGTTCCTGAAATCTTTCTTAATTCAACACCAAAGAGCCCCAGTTGTCCAAGCAACACAGATATAAAGTGGTGTCAGCAAGAGGCATAGATCCTCATGAGCCCCCACAAAAGCAGGGGCTCATGAGGATCTATGTCTCTGGCAGTTGGATAGTGTTCACATTTTCTCAGCAATAACGAAGTTAACCCAATGATGACTTATTTTATATCATCCCCTTTTTAAAAAATAGCACATAAAATTTATAGCAGACAATTTACTGCAAAAAGCCGAATATATGCAACAATTCTGGAACCAAAGCCTTAGAATGTTAGGCAGATATAGGTGGCACTGGGTTATGAAACTTGAAGATTAAGTAAATTAACTCCAGCAGAACCTGTTTTAAGTGACCACCCCTATGAGAGATCGCCTGTCAATAAAGACAATCATTCACGTGGCTGTAGCCACCAGAATAATGGTTGCCAGGGGTCAAATTTAACTTTTTTATTTGAGTGCCAACGGGGCACCCTAGAGAAAAACTTTGAGTGCCCCATTCTGATTTTGAGAGCCAAAAATTATAATCATAAAAATAGGTTAAATATAATGGAAAATACCAGAACATTTTTGAGAGCCAACCGGGCACGCTAGACGGCAGATTAGCGTGCCCGAGGTAATTTTTCGTAGCATTTGGCTCGGGGCACGCGCTAATTTCGACCCCTGGTTGCTAATGACAGGTGACACATTTTGCCCTTCAACTTCAAGATTTCTCTCAAAAGAACACTAGACCTTTTAGACAACTTTTTTCTTGGACAAATCTGGTTGCTCAAACCAGGTTTTACTGTATGATGGTTGATCCATCTACTGTTGTATAGTGTATCAGGGCTGAACATGCCAACCATTTGGCTGTCCACAGGGCTTTTTGTCAACAAAGTGCTATGGACAGCCAAAGGGTTAAAACACTGACTGCTAACGTCCTCACCCTCATGCACAGCTCTGGCAGCCACTGAAGACCAAACTCCAGACGAGCATCCTGTGCCACAGACAGCCCATGGCTGTTGGATGCTGACTTGGTGCTGATCAGGTCGTTCAGTTTTGTCTTCAACTTCTTGAACCGATCCGTCTTCTTTTCAACAGAGCTTCTGCATAGCAAAGAAAACACAAATAGAGTTGCCACATTCCTTCTGCCAATGAAGATAAGTAGCAGCTAATCTCTCTGTTTGTTTGTTTGTCTATTTTGACAAAGGGCATTTACCCGAAATATTAATAAATTGTGTTGTACCCGTCTTTTCTAAGCGTGTTTCTTTCTCCGTTGGGTACTTCTCAACACTTAACAAGATCCGATGCAACACAACCCAGGTGAGTTTTTAAAAGCTCTATGCAAAAATGCAGCACGTATCTGATGTCAAAATCAAGCCACTTTTTGATACCTTATTATCTGCCAGTGATCCTAACAATATTAATAACGTTTAAAGAACACCCTTTCATTACTTATTTCACCAAGTTTCAATGAGGTATTTCTTTATATAAAGGCTTATAATTTTTTTCATGACATGCACCGAACACACAGGGACAGTCAACTGAAAAAAATCCCACCAGCAAGAATTAAAAGTAGCTACACACAATCCTTGCACCCTGCTGGATGATCCTTGAGATGACTGGCCCAGAACCACAAGCAACAACAACAAACGTTCATGTAACTCTGTAATACAAACTCACGGGAAAGAAGATGACATGAACTTGTAGTCATCAGCTGCGGCCTGGTTCAGCACCAAGTCCAACACATTCTGCTGTGTGACTGGTCCTCCTGACAACTTCTTCTTCCCCATGGGCGGCTTGAAGGCCACGAAGGCCGTGGGCAGGTTGGGTGGCAGGACCACTTTACCTGAAGCAGGTGGGGGCGGGGGCAAGGGGAGGGGACCATGGGGAGAGTCCATGGCAGAGAGTGAGTCCAGTGAGTCATCCTCCAGTTCAATGTCATCCAGGAGAAGATCCATCATCATGGAGGTGTCTTTGTCCAGTGACGGAGGCTCCATTCCACCCTCAGCACCACCCTCCGCCAGGGAGTCTGTCACCACAGAAAACATATCATTACCTTATAATTATGACTATGCAATTTGCCCGACCTCATAAAGATTTATGCCTTGAAACAAATTTAACATTAGATTTATTCTATACTCTTCATTGGGCATCTTCATCTATCCTCTAACACTTTCAACCAGAAGCATAATACTTTTAAATTCCGGGGTAGTCTTCTAAAGGCTGTAGACCAGTTTGCAGGTAGATCGACCATGATAGTTAAAGAGTGATGTTAGAATAGCATGGTGCCAAGCTATTCCAGCACCAAATTTAACTTTCATGGTTGATCCATATCTTATCGTACAACAGGGCTAAATAGGCTGTTGGTATCAGCTTTGGCTGTTGGTAGCAGCTTTTGTCACGATGATTCCTGCAGAAATCATCATGACAAAAACCACTGCCAACAGCCAAAGGGTAAAGCAAACCGCAAACGTTCCAAACAATTCACACCTTTATCAAACCGAATCTCACATTTGTTTTATTTTTAACTCTTTGCATCCAGCTATTATTATTATTATCAGCTATTATATTATTACCATCATTTACGTACACAAACACACACTCACCCAAAAAGACACATTTAAATACAGTTTCAACATGTTTACCAATATCATCAGTGCTTAAAAAAAACCAACACAGCAATTAAATATAACTGAACCCTTTGCGTGTTTGCAACAAAAACTGCTACCAACACAAAAAGGGTTAATAGATTTCATTATGTTCACCAATATCATCATCAGTGCCATCATCTGTGATGAGAGAGGCGCCACTCTGGACTAGGTGTTCATCCGTGTCACCAGCTTCTGCGGCCAACAGGTCCTCTTCGGATGAAGTCATGGAGTTGGGGTACATCTTCTCACCTGAGGAATTAAACAAAACTGTTGAATATACTGGTCAGTCTCTGTACATGTTGCTACCTGGGAGCTATAAACTCAGACCATATTACTTATGTTTGTGTTAATGTTGTACTGGTGAAGAAAACGCACCAAGCATGCAAAAAGTCCTCAGTCCTGTGTCAGCCTTAGTTGCCACATGCACAACTGTGCACAGGCCAACTAAAGACAATGTCAGACTCAGGACCTTTTGTTTCTTCAAAACTCTTACCGATGGCATTACTGATAGGAAGACACGCTAGCTAGCTCGATTTCAGCCTAAATCCGTTGTGTGAATAAGCACAAACAGGGAGACGACTCCCGGGAGCCCGTTAATCAAACGCAATCCCAGGTGGCCTCNTCCCTTCCCATCAGGCCCTATGGGTTGCTGACCCAGTTTCATGCTTAGCTCATTTCCGGTCGGTTGCACTGTTTTCCGTTGTGATCGTTTACGCTGGTTCTCTTCACCGTTTCGGAATTCTTCGACAGACTGGTTGTTGGTGGTGTTGCTTGAAGGAATCCCTCCTTCTTTTTCTTCTGAACTCTCTCTCTCTCTTCCTGCAGAGATGTCAATGAGGTAAGGTAGTTTTGGCGCCCGAGTCATTGGCCATGGCGGCCGGTCTTCGGCCACGTGGCATTCTTCATCGCGCCTCGGCGATGGCCTCTTGCCACGCGCGATATCGCACATAATGTTTGGTGCCATTGTTTTGTCTTTCCTCCCATCTTAGTTCGGATTATTATTACTTGGGCACATCAGTACCACAGCTCAGGAAATGTAGAAATTTGTCCGGGCATTTTTCGTGCCTCAGTGCGCCTTGGCTCGCACGCCGCACGGTGCTGATGATGATAATTATGATATCCACCTGTAATGCCCACCCAACCCCCCCCCCCCCCCCCCCACACACACACACACACACTTTGGTACCGGTTTCAGGCCACTTTACAAATTTCAAATACAAGCGATCAAAAATCTCTGTAACTTCAGTAGCTGAACTGGCCATTCGTCTGTCTTGTACTGTGTTTGTCTTAAATGGCGTAAATCCGTGTCTGTTACGTGAGTGTGCATGTTGGGTTTCAGGTCGATTCGCCCAAAATTGTGAAAAAGCGCCTATATAATAACGGTATTATTATTATTATTATAATGCGCATCCACTCCATACTAGCAGCATGCTCAGGGTGCAAATAAGTAAATCGATATATAAAACATCATCCGCAACTTATGGTTGGTTCACGGTGGTTGTGTTGTCATCTTTACCAACCTTCCTAGTGTGGGCGGGGTACCACGATGGCACAGTGGTACGAACTTTCGCTCTCAGGCTCTTCTGTTCACGTGCTCTGTTGTTCTGTTGCAGTGCTCAACTGCGTTCGTGCCAGTCCTGGCGGGGATTCCAGTGGCCCATTGATAACCATGACCTATGTCTACCCTGTACGGGTTGCTCCTCTTCCTGACCTTGCCGGATTTGTGAATCTTGGAAGGAGCAACACTGGTCCCTCCTCTGGGATTTCTATCGACGGGACCGACCCTCGGCTGCCCAGGATCGCAGTATGTTGCCTCCGGCCCCGCTCTCTTTGACTTCTGCTGCTGTGCCTTCTGGACCCCCGAGACCTCGCAAGCGTGCTTTCTCAGACATTACTGGGCTGTCTACGTGACAGCTGCCCGCTACTGACCAATGTGCTTACTCCCCGACCGCTCGCCCCCCAGTTTGGGATCGTAGCTTACGGGGATGATACTACTCTCACACTAGTAAAGCATTCACAGGCCCGATGTGCCCTGTGGCCCCGTTCGAGCATTGCCCAGTGAGCTGTGCGCTCACAAGGTCCTCTCAACCCTGAGCCCCGACCATAAGGCGCCTATCCACCCTGTGGTATGGGGCTCAGATCGCAGACTGCGGAATGACCGTACACGAGCGTTGCCCAGTGAGCTGAGCGCTCCGGAGGCCCGCTTATCCTTGAGCTCCGCCCATAAGGCGCCTATCCACCCTGAGGCACGGAGCTCAGTTCGCAGACCACCACGGCACCAGCGGACAGACGGACACTCGCAGCATGGACGCTCTCCGTCACTCGTTCTTCCTGAGCGGAGGACCTTCCATCAGCTTTCAGGGAGCTCTTATCCTCACCATGGGGATCTTCACTCCGATTTTCGCCGCTCTCATTCGCCGAGAGACGCTCGCCGCTCGGACTCCCCCCTTTTGGCGCATGGGGACTCGCGGGCTGGCTGCATTCCTGCCCCGCCGCAGCGCCCTCGATCTCAAGCGAGTGCCGTTTTGGCTCCGGACCTCCGGCGTTCCTCACCCCACTTGCTGCCCTCTTCGGTCCGCCTAACTGCAGGCTCACCCTCCCCCCCCCCCTCCACCACTGGCAGCTCTTTCTGGTTGAGTGTGGGAAGAGGATGTCCTTAGTCTACATCCAGAGGTCTCCGCTTTGGCACTTCTGTCCCATCGTCCCGCGGCACCCTCTCTCTCTGCGGTCAGCAGTCCTCACTCTTCGCTTCACAGCTCCTCTCCCTCTGCTCCTCACAGACCCGCGGGATCTGAGACCATTCAGGCGCTGGACGCAGCCGCGCATGATTGCCAGCTCCCTCCCTCCAGCCTGGTGCCCTCCGTCCCCTCCAATCAAGCGAAAGACCTCTGCCTCGGTCGACGCCTCGCGGCAGGCCAAGCGCATCAAGTCCTTCCCGCAACCTCCCATGTTTTGCGACCTCGCAAAAGCATTCAACTCCCACCTGCAGCAGGGCAAGTTGGGAGAAAGGAACTTCTTCGCTGAACGCCGATGGCCAGCGGATGTCAACATCCGTTTTCAGCAGTCTTGGTATGCGGGACACTCCCAGGCTTTTCTGTGCCCCCTCCCGCCGGTGGACTCTGCAGCACTGGCACAGAGCGGCGGTAGAGGGAGCGCAGGGAGGAAATCTACACTGGGGCTTGACAAGACGGCTACTCTTGTTCGGAATACCTTAGCTTGCCTTGGCTTCTTGGAACTGGCTACGCAGACGGTGGTCCGCCGCATTGAAGATTTCTGGGCTTCTCCGGAGACTCCGGATCCCCTCCGCGATCTGCATTCTTTAGCTGTGACTGCCAATCGGGCGGTTTACCATGCCTCCACGAACACAGTAGCAGCTGCGGCCAACTGCGACTTGATGAGATGGGACGCGATACTGCGGCGGTGCACTGGACTTCCGGCCTCAGTCAAGATACAGCTCCAACAGGCCCCCCTGGGGGGAGCTCTTCTTTTTGGCCCTACTTGGCAGTCCGTTCGCGAGGCGTCGAAAGATCTGTGGCCGCCCTTGGCCTCCGCGGAGCCCTCCCGCTTTCCTACAGTCCGCAGACCCGCGGGTCGCCCCTTGCGGAATTACAGACCCTCCTCGCGTCCGGCCCCTCGGGATCTGCGCGGCGCGGAACCCCCATGCGGCCCGCGGGCGGACCCAGTGACTCACTGCCTCCTCGACCTCCCCCCCCCCCCCCCCCCCCCCCCCCCCCACGACCGTTCCGGAGTCCCCGGTCGGCGGGAGGTTGGCTCTCTTCCGAAACGAGTGGCGGTCTCTTTTTCCCCAACAACCCTTGGGTACTCGCCACCATCTCGGAGGGGCTCCAGACATCTTTCAGACTTCCGCCCCCTCTACGCCGCTCGCCTCTCTGGACCTAGTCAACTACCGATCCCAGAAAAGCAGATGCTCTGGCCGACGAGGTCGCCTCCCTGCTTCGGAAGTCCGCCACGGAGATCGTCGCTCGCCCTGACTCACCAGCCTTCTACAGCCACCTCTTCCTAGTTCCCAAGTCTGACGGCAGGTGGCGTCAAGTCACAGACTTGTCGGCTTTGAACAATTTCATCACGGCCCCTCCATTTCGAATGGAGACGGCACGGGCGGTGAGAGTGGCCATACGTCCCATTGGCTTTGCTATTTAGCCTGGATCTTGCCGACGCCTATCTGCATGTCCCAATCCATCCTGCGTCCCGCCGATACTTGCGCTTTGCCTTTCATGGGATAGTCTACCAATTTCGAGCGCTCCCTTTCGGCCTCAACCTCAGCCCTTGGGCCTTCACCAGGATCATGTATGCGGTGGTGGCCCTCTCCCGAAGGCATTCCTCCAGCCCAACGTCAAATTACTTGGACGACCTGCTCCTACGGAATCAGGTGGCGTCGACTCTGGAGACAGACCGGGACAGTTTTATGTCACTCTTGCAGTGACTGGGCTTCCTGGTCAACCAAGGGAAATCGGACCTTGCTCCCTCCCGCACCTTTGTCCATCTGGGAATGGAGTTCTTGACCGATCAGAACAGAGTACGACTGACGGAAGCACGCATATGAAGCTCTCGCTGTTAGCGCAACAGATGTGCATCGCGGACACATGCCCGACTAGGACCTGGTTGCAGCTGCTGGGACTCATCAGCTCTGCCGTGGAACTACTTCCCCTCGGCTGGTTCTATTCGCGGCTGATCCAGCTACATCTCCTGTATCACTGGCGCCCGTCTGCCGCGGAACTGCTTCCCCTCGGCCGGCTCTATTCATGGCCGATCTCCTGTACCACTGGCGCCCATCTTCGGGTCGCTCCGGTTCCTGTGGATCCCCTGGTCCGTCCACACCTCCTTCGGTGGGAGGACTCCACCTGGCTCAGGTCGGGAGTGCCCCTCACCTCCCTCCCCCCCCCCCCCCCCCCCCCTCCGCGGCTCTCACTGTGTTTGGACGCGAGCCGGTTGATATGGGGGGGCACATCTCCTGCCCGAATTCGATGAGATTGTGGGCCAGTGGCCTCCACACTTTTGGAACAAACACAGCAACTGGTCGGAACTGGAGGCAGTGCGCCTGGCATTGGAACACTGGGAGCCTTGCCTCATGCATCAGGCGGAACTGATCCTCTCGGACAACTCCACGGTGGTGTCCTACATTCAGAAGCAAGGGGGCACCCATTCTCCTTCCCTTTGCATGCTCCTGTACCAGCTGATGCTTTGGTGCAGGGATCGAGACATTGAGCTCCGAGCACGACACATCCCGGGCCGCCTAAACGTTCTCACAGACTCTCTCGTCGAGGACAGCTCCTACACACCGAGTGGACACTCAAGCCGGAGCTCTTCCGGATGATAGGCGCTCGTTGGGAGATGCCCATGGTCGACCTGTTTGCGACGCGATGTAACGCCCAGCTTCCCCTCTTTGTCTCGCCCGTGCCAGACCCTCTTGCTTGGGCATAAGACGCCCTTTCGATCCCTTAGAACAGCCTAGTAGCCTACGCGTACCCCCCAGCTGTGTTGGTACCCAGGGTTCTGCAGGGTGGATTCGAAGCTGGACGATGGATCTTCTCAGTGAAACTGTACGGGCCTGTGGAGGCGCTACAGAAGACCACAGATTTCATTTTGAGAGCCAAACTCCAAGTGTGACGGCGTTCGAGAAGAAGAAGAAGAAGAAGATCTTCTCAGTTTGGCCACGGAACCCCCGCTGCGGTTACCATCACCGCGCACGATGCTGAAACAGCCGAGGCAGAACCTGTTCCACCCGTGCCCCGAGAGGCTCCTACTACACGTTTGGAGGTTGTGCGGGCGGCCCTCGCCGCAAGAGGCTTTTCGGGTACGGCAGTGGGGGCTATCGTGGCAGCTCGCAGATCTTCCACTCTGAGGGTTTACGAGGGGAAGTGGAAGGTCTTGCAAGATTGGTGTCGGGCCAGAGACCTGTCTCCCTCGGCTCTTTTGGCACCCCAGTTAGCTGCGTTTTTTCTCTGGCTATTTACCGATCAAGGTCTGGCCCCCATTACCATCCGGGGCTATCTCTCCATGATTGCCGACACATACCGGCACTTAGGACGACCGGATCCAGGAGCGTCTAAAGATCTGGCGGACCTCGTGGCCCACTTCGATTTGCAGTGACCAGTCCAACGTTCCTGCTTCCGCAGTGGGACCTTGCTTGGGTGCTCACGTAGCTTAATTCAGGCCAGTTCGAACCTTTACACCAGGCCACTTTGGCGGATGTAACCAGGAAGACGTGCTTCCTCCTTGCTCTCGGTTCAGCTTCCAGGGTCAGCGAACTCCATGCATTGTCGGTGGCCCCATTCTGTCTACAGTAGAGAGCGAATGGGTCAGTGCAGCTCCTGACGAACCCTGCCTTCCTGGCAAAGAACAGGCTGCCGGCAGTCGGGGCACAAGTAATTACGCTCCAACCCCTTCAGGGGTCTGATAGGTCACAGGAGTCGCTCCAGCAGGACCCGGTGCGCACATTACGCATCTACCTGCGCCGAACATGCCCCCACCGACGGGGCCGGACACGCCTCTTCCTACCTCTGCGGCGAGGCAGGAACGACATTTCGGCCCAAACCATCTCTTCTTGGCTCCGATGGGTCATACGGTCTGCATATGAGGACCTCTCCCTTGAGGGGGCTAAGAGGCTTCAAATACGAGCCCATGAGGTCAGAGCGGTTTCCGCTAGCATCGCTTTGGACCGCAACTGTGCGGTACGAGACATTGTGTCGGCGGTGGGGTGGCGATCGAGTTCCACCTTCGCACACTTCTACCTGCGCGATATCTCAGGACAGCGCGAGAACCTGGCACTCCTGGCCGATGTCTCGGCGGCACAGCACTCCCTCCCAGCACCGGATGCGCCATAAGGCAACGCTTAGTTGAAATCGTCGGGAGTGCGCCCTGGACTCCTTACTAAGCTTGCTACGATCACGGGGTTTGTGGGTGGCACCCTCCTCTTTTTCGGTATTCTTCCTATCAATAATGCCATCGGTAAGGGTTTTGAAGAAACAAATTAATTTTTCTCTAAAATTTATTTTTTCTAAAAATACTTGCCGATGGCATTACTCGAAGGGCCCTCCCGCCTACCCCGCTTGCAGCCAGTTCGCTTAGCGTGAAACTGGGAGAGCAGCCCATAGGGCCTGATGGGAAGGGAGGGGAGGCCACCCGGGATTGCGTTTGATTAACGGGCTCCCCGGAGTCGCCTCCCCGTTTGTGCTTAGTCACACAATGGATTTAGGTTGAAATCGAGCTAGCTAGCAATTCTTCCTATCAGTAAGTATTTTTCGAAAAAATATATTTTAGAGAAAAATTAATTTTTTCTGCCTGATAACCACAAAGAAGCCAGCAACCTGACCATTAAATCTGATTGCGCGATATACTGGTGTGCGTATTACTGTGGGTGACCTATATGACCTGTCGGTAGCGCTTTTTGTCATGATGATTTCTGTCTGAATCATCGCGACAAAAAGTGCTACCAACAGCCAAAGGGCTAAATATGTAATGGAATGTCAGCAGAAATCTTATCACCCTGGTGGCGCTACCCTTTAGAGATCACAGTTGAGCCATCTCTACTGCAGCTAACCCTGAAGGTGGAAACACCCCCATAAACCCAGAGTCCACCTTACCGTCCAGGACATCCTGCAGCAAGCAAGTGATGGCATGAGAGGCCCAGGGCCCGCCCCAGATGGACGGCCCGCTGTTGTCATGGTGAACCGCCAACAGAATCAGTTGCTCCAACTGCTCCTGGGACATGACTTCTGTCAAAGTCAAGGCCGGCCTTGTCGCCACGCTGATCTTTGCCAGCACCTGCACACACATACAGATTACTAGGTTCACCTAAGCACTGGGTAAAGGGTTCACCTAAGCTCTGGGTACAGGGTTCACCTAAGCACAAAAAAATAATTTTTCTCTAAAATGTATTTTTTCGAAAAATACTTACCGATGACATTACTAATTGGAACCTTCGCTTAACTCATCAATTTTAGCCCAAAAACTTACTGTGTCCCTCATCCTAGGGGAGGCAATCACTGGGGTGCCATAACCCGGACACCCTGAGTGGCCTCCCGTACTAACGTATCCCGTGGCGCACTTACCCTTTCCTGCCAGTGACTGAGCCTTAGCACCACTGCGGCAAGCAGGGTAGGGAGGGACCTCTGAGTAATGTGATCAGTAAGTATTTTTCGATAAAATACATTTCAGATAAAAATTTATTTATTTTCTCAAAATCATTACCGATGACAACTAATTGGAAGAATTGTGATAGGAGGACGGTGCCGCTAGTTTGGAACCCTACCCAAAGCCCGCGAAGCGGGTGGACTATCAAGGCCTCTCCCTATGCACCCACTCCCGACAATTTTAGCTAGGCGTACCTATGGCGCCTGAGGCGCCGGGAGGGAGTGCTGCACCACCGAGATGTCTCCCACAAGGCCAAGATTGGTGCGCTGGCCGGATAGGTCTCTTAGGTAGAAGCGGGCGAAGGTAGACTCAGCCCGTCAACCCACGGCTGCCACAATGTCCCTCACTGCACAGTTTTGGTCAAAGCGATACTCGCTGCCACTGCTCGGACTTCATGAGCCCGGATGCACATCGTTTTCGCTTGTTCTGGGGCAAGCTCTTTGTACGCCGAACGGATCACCCAATGTATCCAGGAAGAGATAGTTTGTGCCGAAATGTCTCGTTTGCCCAGAGCCAAGGGCAGGAAAAGGCGTGAACGCCCTTGTCTTAGTGGCTTAGTTCTGCACAGATACACTTTAAGGGCCCTGACAGGGTCTTGTAGGCGTGAGTCCCGTGGCAGATCCGTCGCCCTGAGAGGTCAGACTGTTACGACTTGTGGGGCGGACTTAGGAACATAGTTCTTAGCCAAAAAGGCAGGGTCCGTCAGCAGCTGAACCGATCCATCGGTCCTGCGTTGGAGACGGGCAGGACATGCCGAAAAGGCATGGATTTTGCTAACCCGCGAGGCTGTGGCAAGTGCAAGGAGGAAACAGGTCTTCCTGGTAATATCTCCCAACCGTGCTAAAGGTAGAGACTTGAATCTCTTAGAGTTGATCCAAGTGAGCACCCAAGACAGGTCCCAGCAGCGTGGAACCAATGAGCGTGAGGCCGGGCATTGCAGATCAAGGTGGGACATCAGATCTGCCAAGTCTTTGCACGCTCCTGGGTCTGGCCGTCCCAGGTGTCTGTATTGTGTCTGCCACCATCGCCAGGTAACCCCGGATGGTGATGAGAGCCAAATTCTGCCTGAAGAAAAGCCACAGGAAGAACTCGGCCAACTGGGGGGGGTGGTTAGGTCCGTGGGGGAAATCGCTCCGCGGCGCACCAGGACAGGAGAGCACGCCACTTTCCTTCGTAGAAATTACGAGTTGAGACCCTTCTGGCTGCAGAGATTGCTTCCACTGCAGCACCTGAAAAGCCTCTAGCTGCGAGGGCTTGCCAAGCGTGTAGCATCAGTCGTTCCAGGCACGGGTGGAACAGGTGCTGCCTTGGCTGCTTGAGCATCGTACTCGGAGTGGGAAGTACCAGAGGAGGGTCCGTCGCTAGGGCCAAGAGATCGGTAGTCCAGCTCTTGGACCAGCTGAACGGGGCGACTAGAATCAGTATCGTATTGCTGTCCCTGAGTTTCTGAATGATCTTTGGTAACTGCACTGTTGGAGGAAACGAGTACGCCCGGAGTCCTTCCCACGGGATGGATATGCCCAGGCTAGTGGATCTGGAACGGGGGAGACGAACAGAGGAAGCTTGTTGTTCCATCTCGTGGCCAAAAGATCGATCATCGGTGTCTCCCAATGCACGCAGAGTAGCTGGAAGATATCTGGCCGAAGAGACCACTCCATGTGTAACATCTGGCCCCGACGAGAGAGAGCGTCTGCTAGAAAGTTTAGGTGTCCCGGAATGTGTCGCGTCCGAAGGGTAATACCCCGGTCCTTGCACCACAGGAAGACTTGATACACGAGTATGCAGAGGGAGGGTGCGCGCGTTCCCCCTTAGATCTGAATGTAGGCTACGACTGTCAAATTGTCGGAGAGCACCAGCACCTCGTTTTGCGCTAGTCTTCCCAAGCGATGAGAGCTAGCCACACCGCCTTCATCTCCAGCCAGTTGATGTGTCTACTTCTGTCCAACTGCCCGAGGTCGTGGCAAACTGCGGTAGCAGGTGGGCCCCCCAGCCTGAGTTGCTCGCGTCCATGCAGATAGAAAGTTGAGGAGGAGGGGAGAAGAGGGGAATCCCAGACGCCAGCCAGGTACTGTCTGCCCAACGCTGCAGATGGGAGTGTACTAACTCCATCACCGGGACCAAGGTCGCTAGATCGCCCGAGGAGGGGCGCCAGTGTAGGAGCAGGTGAAGCTGAATCGGCTGCGCCTAAAGTCTGCCTAGAGGAAGAAGATCCACTGCCGCGCTTAGCAGACCTACCAGACGAAGCCAGGCCCTGGCCGGTAGAGCTTCCACGCGTAGAGCTCCAAGTGAAGCTTCCATTACAGTCTGAATCCTTCCCAGCGGCAGTCTTACTTGATTGAGGTCAGTCAAGAATTCCATACCCTGGTGGACAAACCGGCGCGACAGTACCAAATCGGACTTGCCTCCGTTGACTAGGAATCCTACGTGACGAAGAAGGGCCAGCAGGGCATCTCTGTCGGTTTCAAAAACGCACGCCATCTGGTTCCGTAACAGCAGTCGTCCAGGTAATTGAACGTCGGACTGTAAGCTGCTTGTTGGAACCACAATCCTGGTGAAAACCCAAGGGCTGAGGTTCAGTCCAAAAGGTAGAGCCCGAAACTGGTAAACAATCCCGTGAAAGGCGAAGCGTAGGTAACGCCGCGATGCCGGATGGATGGAAATGTGCAGATACGCGTCCACTAGGTCGAGGCTCACTGCGAAGTCCTGAGGATGCACCGCCGCCCTCAGAGCTCTGGCTGTCTCCATCTTGAAGTGCGGTGCCGCAATGAATTTGTTCAGAGCCGAAAGGTCGATGATTGGCCTCCAATTCCCACCTGGTTTCAGGACGAGGAAGAGACGACTGTAGAATGCTGGGGAGTTGGAATGCAGAACCACCTCTGTGGCCTCCTTCTGTAACAGGGCCGCCACTTCGTCCTGCTGGAATGCAGAGCCACCTCTGTGGCCTCCTTCTGTAACAGGGCCGCCACTTCGCCCTGCAACGCTGTCGCCCTGTCTCGTTCTGTCGGTACTCGCGTCCAAAGGGGGGAGTGTCTCAGTGGGGGGGAGAGGGGGGACTGGAAGGAGATCCGCAGGCCCTCCGTAACTGTTGAGAGAACCCATGGGTCGTCCAAAAACAGCTGTTTATACGCTCCGCGGACCGGAGACCCAGCAGGAATCGGCGGGAGGACCGGGGACAGGTCAGCAAGCTTGGCCGCGCCCTCGCTGCCGAGAGCCTCTGGACCAGGTAGTGGAAGGTGCAGGGAAGGCACACGAACACGCCAGGAGGGAAAAGGCTCCGCCTCCGCCTCAGGAAGGTCGGGAGGAGGGGGGTCTAAAGAACCACAGGGCATGACCCACGGCTCTGCGGGCTGACTGAGAGCGTGCGGCGACCACTCTAGCTGGAGTCGGCCAAAGATCCTTTGAGGTCTCCCGTACCGTCTGCCAAGTAGGTCTGAACAGCAGACTGCCCCCCAAGGGCGCCTGCCGCAGTTGAGACTTCACCGAAGCTGGTAGAGAAGGGCACCGTCTCTGGAGCTCGCCCCGTTGCAACAGATCGCAGTTGGAAGCTGCCGCCATGGCATTGAACGAAGAATGGAAGGCCACCCTGGTCGCCGCCACCAGCACCGAGTGGATCTCTCATAGGGGAGCTGAAGCCTCAAGTTCCCAGGTGTTCTCCATCCTCCTGACCACCGACTGCGTTGCCATCTCCAGGAAACCGTGCACACCAGGGAATTCCGTACCAAGGAAGCCGCCTTCAGGGAACGCTGGGGAAGTCCTGCCTGAACAAAGGCATCCTTGTCCACCGCTGGGGGAGTACAGCCAAACGCCTGGGAGTGACCTGCATATCAATGTTGATGGAAGGTAAGGTCGATCCCCTCCTGCCATCGTCTGTCCGAGAAGAAGCCCTGATCCCCAAATCCGTCCGTGCGAAGATGTGCTGAAAACGCCTCCGCGAGGTCCCAGAAACCTGCCGGTTGGGGTAGAGATTTGATGCGCTTGGCCTGCCGAGGAGTGTCCACTATTGCCACAGCCTTCCTCTTCAATGGCGGAGACAGAGGGCAGTGTTCTGGTGGAAGAAAGGCAGCAATGAGGCGAGCCGCTTCATCCAAAGCTCGATGAGTAGAACACATCGGCGCCGCGGCAACTGAGATGTTGGAGATAGGAGAACGCCGTCCAGGTGAAGTTGGTGAGTTGTCGTCGTCAACTCCCAGCACTGACACCGAGTCCTCCGGATGAAGACCGAGAGCCTCCTCTTCATCTGCGCGCGCACCGTGAAACAGAAGCAGTAGTAGGTCCGAGCACCGACCAGAACCAAGTCCCCGCCGAACATCTGTAACCATGGTCCGCGAAACGTCGAGGGGAGCTGCTTCGGTCTCGCAGGGAAGTCGTCTCCGTCCACCGGCTGTCCCCTGAGTGGTCCCTCCGCTGTCGTCGAACCTGCGCCTCCTGAGTAGAGCAGCAGCTGCCAAACCAATCCGAGGATCTGCTGCACCTAGCTGGAAACTCTGAAGCCCGTTGCTGCAGCGAAGTCCGATGGAGCAAGATGCCTCAACTTGTCCTTCGATCCGACGATGAAGAACAAGAAGACGAAACGAATGCGGTCTCTGACACGTGTAGACTCCACACGCTGTGACCGCTCCTTCGATCGGGAAGATCGAACACTTTGAAATGGCTGTTCTTCGGGGATCCACCGTCCAATAGGTCTCTCAATAAGACGGCTCAACGTACTGACCACACTCGTCCCCTCCCGAAGGAGGCTATCATTGCCAGTGGACCGCCTGTGGTGCCACTCCTTATCTCGGGACCCCAAAGTCTTACTCTGTGGCTTATCGTGTCGGCGTCTTGATATCCGATCCCCTTCCGAGAGAGGTCCCGCAGGTGTGACCCTGTCCAGGCGCTGGTCCGGCCTACGTCGTAGGCCGCTCTCAACTCCGAGGGGGGGTCCCCTGCTTTTGCTGCCTGGGTTCTCTGATTGCCAGGAGGGCGTCCGTGAGACCCAACATAATCCCTGCGGGGGAACGACCTCTCAAAGGCCTTACTTGTAAATTATAGGTTGGCGAACCCCTGCCTGGCCTATTCCCTTTTCTGTCGGTCGAAAGGTGCAATTGAGCTCTTGGTGCTGTGCGAGATGGCGAATCCCGTCGGCTGCTATAAGGCTTAAGCTTCTGCGAAGGATGAGGCAGCTCTGCACAAGGCACCGGTGGGGGCAGCAGGACCCTCTTTTGCGCCGACAAGCACACGATGTCTGATATGGCATTTCTCTACTTTACATTCAAGGCTGCAGACGCTCCCCTGCGTGCTGGCCTTTCTCTCCTGTAAAAGGCCCATAGTTGAGACCAAAGCTCTTCCTTCCACACAGTGCATAGAGCGCACGGTCGACTGGAGGAACAGCCTGAGCAGGGAAGACAGACATCATGTACATCACTAGGCCACTGGAATTCGCCACACAGGGTGCAGGTCCTCACCTGAGCACTGTAACATAAGACAGACAAAGGCCTTGCGAGTGCTCGGAGCCTCAAGGAGGGTCTGAGTTCCCGAACGGTCGCGTACATACAAACTAGGAAAATTCGGAAAATGCCATTGCCCGGGCAAAAACGCCAGCTGAGGCAGTAACCGATGCTTTACCTGTCCATGTCCTTGAACACAGAAACCACACAACCGACACAAGCACAGAAAAATATCCTCTTTCTTTCTTTTCTTTCTTTTTCTTTTTTCCTTCCTTTCATAGGACCAAGAATCACAGCAAAAAGTAGAGTTCACACAGTCCAAGGTCAGAGCACGATGTGCACACGACTGGCCTAACTGAGCTAAGCGAAGTTAGTTAGTTATTTGGGTTTAACGCCGAGCAGGCGACTAAGGCCATCTCACGGTGGGATGGGTAAAAATCTGGTCAGCCAGACTAAAAGCAAGGTCTTAAGACAAGATGTAAATATAGATTAAAAATCTCAGGCTAAAATGTCGCACATGTCGTTAAAAGAAACGTCTACAGACTCTCAAAAAGGGCAAATAAAAAAGATTCACATAGTCTATGAATGCTCAAATCTTGTTAAAAATATTGCATGCTCGCAAGAAATTGAAGATTTTGTCCGGGGGAACATCCCGGAACAAAACCTTCAAGGAGTCTGCTGTGAAATGTTTATATCTTGTGTCAATTAGGTCAGCACAATACAGCAAAAAGTGTCGAACAGAAAACTGCTGATCACAGGCAAAACACCATGGATGCTCATCCTGTTTAAGTAAGTAAGAGTGCGTAACATGCGTGTGCCCGATGTGGAGCCGAGCAAGGACAGTCTCCTCACGGCGGCTGCCGCAGCGGAAAGGTAGACTGTCGGACAACGTAGGAAGAGCTTCATGAAGCTTGTTCCCTTCCTCTTTGTCCCACTCGGACTGCCACTCGCGGCCTATGTACGCACTAATCACAGGTTTAAAATCACTAAAAACAGTCTGTGTGTCAGGGACAGGGTCACTGCGGGCACTGTTGGCAGCAGAATCTGCGATTCTGTTGCCTTCGATGCCCACATGGCCTGGGACCCAAATAAAAATGATGTCATAATATTCCTTCATCAAGTCTGCGTAGAGCTCTCTAATCTGCACCAGCAGTGGGTGGTCTGTTCCCGCGCCCTGAAGGGCCTGCAGGGCAGAAAGAGAGTCAGACAGAATCAGGAAGTTCCGTTCCCGAGACTGATAAGCATGCTTGAGTGCCAGCAGAATTGCCTGCAGTTCTGCACTAAATACAGAGGAATGGTCAGGAAGGCGGAGCTTAAATGGGCGTCTAGGATGGCGAGAGGACACTGCAGCTGCAGCCACTCTCCCATCCTCAGACTTGGACCCATCCGTATAAAGATGACAATAGCCAGGAAAAATTGAAAGGAGTTCATTGAGGCTTTGTTGGTATATGGCTGGTGGAGTACAATCCTTCTTGTGGGCGGACAAGTCCAGCAAGATGTCAGGAACTGGTAGTAGCCAGGGTGGAGTGACGTGTTGCAGAGATTCCGAAACTTTGTCCAGGTCCACTCCGGCCGCCTGCAGATGAGGTCGGACACGGAAGGAAAGTGGACGGACAGCTCCCGGATGGGCATCATAAATCTCTGCAAACGACGGGTTAAAAACACAGAGCTAAGCGAAGTCACTGGTGGGAAAGGGTGAGTGCGCCACCGGATACGGTAGTACGGGAGGCCACTCGGGGTGTCCGGGTTATGGCACCCCAGTGATTGCCTCCCCTAGAATGAGGGACACAGTAAGTTTTGGGGCTAAAATTGATGAGTTAAGCGACGGTTCCAATTAGTAATGTCATCAGTAATGATTTTGAGAAAATAAATGTATTTTTCTCTAAAATGTGTTTTTTCGAAAAATACTTACCGATGGCATTACTATTAGGAAGGTACACTTAGCTTACCGATTTCAGCCTAAGCATCCATTGTGTACCCTACACAACCAGAGAGGAGACTCCAGCTGGCAGGGAGTTGTTACCAAGAAACCCTGAGTGGCCTCCCTTGCCTCCCTATCCGGTCACGTGTCTGACCGTATCCCACCAGTCTTTGCCTTAGCGTAACTAGCGGCAAGCGGGGCAGGAGGGAGGGCCCTTCGAGTAATGCCATCTGTAAGTATTTTTCGAAAAAATACATTTTAGAGAAAAATGCATTTGTTTTCTCAAAACTCTTACCGATGGCATTACTATTAGGAAGAATAGCGAAAAGGAGGAGGGTGCCACCCACAATGCAACCCCACAAGCGTTAAATCATCAAGGCTCCCCCATGCGCCCACTCCCGACGATTTCAGCTAGGCGTACCTATGGCGCCTGTGGTGCCGGGAGGGAGTGTTGGGCTGCTGAGATATCCCCCACTAGGGCCAGGCTGTCCCACTGGCTGGACAGGTCCCCCAGGTAGGAGCGGGCGAAGGTAGATTCAGCCCGCCAGGCCACGGCCACCACGATGTCCCACACCGCGCAGTTGCGGTCAAATGCGATACTCGCTGCCACTGCCCTGACCTTGTGCGCCCGGATGCACATCTTCTTTGCTGTCTCCGGGCGAGGACTTTGTACGCCAGGCGGATGACCCAGCGTAGCCAGGACGAGATCGTCTGCGCGGAGATGTCACGTCTGCCCGGAGCCAAGGGCAGGAATAGGAGGAAGCGCCCTTGTCGGAGTGGCTTAGACCTGCAAGTTCTCTGCACCACAGGAGGACTTCGTACAGAAGGATGCAGAGAGAGGCCCGTCCCGCCCTGGTTCTGGATGTAGCCGACGACCTTTGCATTGTCGGAGAGAACCAGGACCGCTTGGTGACGGAGATGAGACTCCCAGGTGATCAGAGCGAGTCAGACGGCCTTCAACTCCAACCAGTTAATGTGCCTGCCCACGTGGTCCTGCGGCCAGCTGCCCGAAGCTGTGGCGAACTCCGGCAGCAGGTGAGCTCCCCAGCTGGAGAGGCTCGCATCCGTGCAGATGGGCAGCTGTGGTGAGGGGGAGATGAGGGGGACCCGCGACGCTAGCCAGGACCGGTCCGTCCACCGCAGGAGGTGCAGCCGGACCAACGGCGACACAGGAACCAGTTTCGCTAGATCGCCGGCGGACGGGCGCCAGTGGAGGAGCAGATGTAACTGGATCGGCTGGGAGTACAGCCTGCCAAGGGGCAGGAGATCCGCCGCCGCGATGAAGAGGCCCAGAAGTTGGAGCCAAACCCTGGCCGGAACCACCTTCACAAGCGAGACTTGGAGCGCCAGCTCAGCTATCTTCTGAATCCTCGCCTCGGGGAGCCACACCGGTTGAGAGCGGTCAGGAACTCTATGCCGAGGTGGATAAACCTGCGAGACGGCATGAGGTCCGACTTGCCCGGGTTGACCAAGAAGCCGAACCGGTGGAGAGGGGTGAGCAGCGAGTCCCTGTCATCCTCTAGGGCAGCGGCAATCTGGTTCTGGAGGAGCAGATCGTCCAGATAGTTGGAAGTCAGGCTCGAGGACGCCTGCCTGAACCTGGCGACACCGGCGATGATCCTGGTGAAAACCCACAGGCTGAGGTTGAGACCAAACGGGAGTACCCGGAACTGGTATACCACCCCACGGAAGGCGAAGCAAAGATACCTTCGGGAGGTGTCTGCCAGGTCAAGGCTGACGGCGAAGTCCATGAGGCGGATCAACACTCACAGGGCTCTGGCGGTTTCCATCCGGAAGCGAGGTGCTGAAATGTACCCGTTTAGCGCCGAGAGGTCTATGACCGGCCGCCACTTGCTGCTGGGCTTGGGGACGACGAAGAGGCAGCTGTAGAAGGCCGGGGAATCGTGACGAGCAACCACCTCCATGGCCGCTTTCCAGAGAAGGGCGGCCACCTCGCCTTGCAGGGCTTCCGCGTGGCGCTGGTCACCCGGAAGCCAAGTCCACAGGGGGGAGCGGTGCAAAGGAGGAGGAGACCGAAACGAGATCTGGAGGCCCTCCGAGACGGTCGACAGAATCCAGGGGTTGTCCGGACACAACGTGCGCCAAGTGGCGCTGTGTAGCGCTAGCCTCCCTCCGACTGGAGACCTGGCAGCCATCGGCGGTGGCGAGGGGGGGGGCCCTACCGCACCCGGGTCTCTGGGCGCATCTGGGTCCGAAAGGGGCGGGTGCAGGGAAGGCGCGCGAAGGCCCACGGGGAGAGGGATGGTAGGAGCCACGAGGGCCTCTTGTAGGGCGAAAGAGGGGTCTGGACGTCCGCAGGGCGCGACCCACAGCCTTGCGGGCAGCCTGAAAGTGCGGTCGAGGTGGCGGGAGCTCTGTGCCAGATATCCTTGGACACCTCCTTGACCGCCTGCCAGTCCCCGAAGTGCAGAGGTCCACCGAGCGACGCCTGTCGCAGCTGCATCTTCACCAACGCGGGGAGGGAGGTGCAGTGACTAAACAGGACATCTCGCCACCACAGGTCGCAGTTGGCCGCCGCCGCCATGGCGTTGGCAGACGTGTAGAATGCTGCCCGGTTCGCCCCTACCGCAACGGGGAGGAGGCCGCGCAGGGGCTCCGAGGACAAGAGATCCCAATTGTCTTCCAAGCACCGTACCGCGGACTGTGTCGCCATCTCCAGAAACCCAGCGCAGGCTAAGGTGTTGCGGTTGAGAGTTGCCGTCTTGTCCAGGCCACGAGGCCAACAAGGTAGCAAGACCATGCGGCCCGCCTGCCTGCCCCACCGCCGCCGCATCCAGGGCCAGGAGCGGGCATGAAAAGGCTTGTGAGTGCCCCGCATACCACCTCTGGTTGAAAGAGACGTCCATCCCGGCTGGCCATCTGGAGTCCACAAAAAAAGCCCATGTCGCCAAATGTGCCTTGCAGGATGTGCACCAAGAACACCTCGGAGAGGTCTTGGGCGGCCTCATCCAGCGAGCGGACGGTCTGAGACAGCATGGTTACCAACGCCGACGGCGAAGCAGGGGACGACCGAGCGATGGGGGGACGGTGAGGAAAGGTCCTCCGCAAACAGGGCCTAAGTGGAATCATGAGGACCTTGGCAGCGTCCGCGAAGGGCAGCTGTCGAGGGGAGCGGCGCGCTGATCCCAAAGAAGGTGGTCTCGGCACCCGCGGCCACTTGCTCCGAAAACAATCGGGAGACCAGGAGGGGGACGGCTGGCCAGGGACCAAGGGGAAACCCCGCGCGTGGGGGGTGGGGGGGGGGGGGGCGTCACGTGGGCAATGCCAGTCCCAGAGAGCCACAGAGTGTGAAGACCAGCTTGTCCCCCGAGGGCTCGACGGGGAGAGAGAGGGATCCGCGCCAGAGGGATGCGACGGACAGGTACTGCGCGACGGGGAGGGGGGGGGGGGGGGGGGGGGAGGGGGGAGGGGGGAGGGAAGAGCGAGACGAACGGGACCTGTACCGGGTACCGTCCGAGCGACCAGAGTCCCGATCCCGTGGGTCAGGTCTGCCGGACGAGTCCGGCCAACACCTGTAGCGTGACTGAGGCTGCCAAGAGACCCACTCGGGCGAATCGGAGCGGTGGGGCAAAGTAACCGCCGGCCTGGCTGGGCGCCGGGAGTCCTCCGTCGCGTAGTGGGGGAGACCGGGTCCATCGTGGGTCCCACCCGGACACATCGGAGCAGGAGGGCAGCTTTCAAGAGGGTGTAGTCGGTCAAGGCCTGTACTGCGGGCCGCGCTCGGATGAATCGGAGTGGTGGGGCAGCGTACGAGAGGGCTGAGTCGTTCGGGGCCTGTACTGCAGACCGCGCTCGGACGCATCGGAGCAGGGGGGCAGAAGACAAGAGGGTGTAGCCGGTCGAGGCCTGTACTGCGGGCCGCGCTCGGACGAATCGGAGTGGGCAGCGTACGAGAGGTCTGCGTTGAACAAGGCCTGTACTGCAGGCGGCGCTCGGACGAATCTGAGCGGGGGGGGGGGGGGGGGGGGGGAGGGGGGGGGGAGGAGTGGACGAGAGGCCTGAGTCGTTGGATGCGAGGGCTGCGTCGTTCGAGGCCTGTACTACGGGCCACGCTTAGACGAAACGGAGCGAGGGCATGGTCAATCGAGGCACATCCTGTGGGCCCCGCTCGGACGTATCGGAGTGGGGGGGGGGGGGGGGCAAGGTTCTGGGGAGCTTGTCCGTTCGACGCCCGTCTTTGACAGCATGGCGGTGCGACTGAGGTCGCTGCCAGCCCCACTCGAACGTATCGGAGCAGGGGGACAAGGCTCCCATGGGCTTGTCCAGACAGGGAGTAGCCAGAGACAGAGGACGCTGCGGGCCCCGCTCGGACGCGTCGGAGCGGGGGGGGGGGGGGCACTGGTCCTGAAAGTGCTTCTGGCCGAGACGGCTCCGCCTGTAATGGCGCAGCAGCTTCCACGATGTCGGGGGCGTCATGCCGGAGGAGACCTGCGAACGATGCAGGTGGGGGGGAGGGCCTTGTATTTCCGCCCCGAAGCACAGCCCGCACACGGGAGGCAGACATCGTGGGAGACCATGGGCCACTGAAAATCCCCGCAGCGGGGGCAGGTCATCACCTGAGCACTGCAACAGAGAGCAGACATATGCGCCGGTGATATCGTGAGGCTGCCCAAATGACCACGTATCTATTTCCCCCGATTAAAAATGAATTTTTTTTCTAAAATGTATTTTTTTGAAAAATACTTACCGATGGCATTACTATATGGAATACACTCAATTGCCTGTAGATTTCAGCCCAAAGTTGTGTCCCCTACACAACTGGGGAGGAGACACCGGGGATCCAAGTATAGGCGCCCGGGTGTCCTCCCCCTACCAACCTATCCCGCCATGCGTGTGGAGAATTCACCTCAGTTTCACGCTTAGCCAAGGAGGCAAGCGGGGCAGGTGGGAGGGCCATCCGAGTAATGCCATCGGTAAGTATTTTTAAAAAAAATACATTTTAGAAAAAAAATTCATTTGTTTTTTCAAAATACATTACCGATGGCATTACTATATGGAAGAATACCAAAGAGGACGAGGGTGCCGACACCCAAACCCTAACGTATAGCCCTCCGCTAGCCCGCAAGGAGCACTCCCGACGATTTCAGCTAAGAAGTGTCTAAGGCGCTGTGGCGCGCGGAGGGAGTGCTGGGCCGCGGAGAGGCCGCCCATCAAGACCAGGGAGTCACGCTGGCCAGATAGGTCGCGGAGGTAGAAGAGGGAGCAAGTGGAACAGCACACCTGCCTACCGCCCGTCCCCAAGTCATAACCGAGCAGAAAGCGGTCGAAGCCGCTCAGGGGCTACTGCTCGTACGTCAAGCGCCCAGAACTGTAACCTTCTATCCCGAAAAGGGAGAGGTTGGGTAGGCCAACGAGTCACCCACCGAAGCCACGGCGAACTGTCTGTGTCAAGCTACTCGGCCTGCCTGACGAAGAGTAGGAAGAGGCGGGCAGGCAAGACGGTGTGGCCGATGGCAGTGCAGGAACTGCAGTGCCTGGACTAGGTCCTGACGACGCGCCCCGTGGGTCGGTCGTCCCCTGAACGGGGGTAAGGTCAGCCACTGGGGTGCCGCCGAGAGAGGCCGGCTCAAGACCTGAAGGCCGGGTCGATGAGAAGTTGTGACGAGTGAAGGCTCGGACTGCCAACCTGCGGGGCGGACCGAGAGCGCATGCGGCTCGCACCCGCGGGAGCCGTGGTGAACACCAGGATGAACATGTTTCCGGGCAAGGACGGAGAACCGTGCCAAGGCAGGGGTTCGAAGCAGTCTGTAAATAGCCACGTCCGGGTCCAGACGAGGTCCCACCGAGGTAAGAGAGAACCAGAGAGAGGACATCTGAATTCAAGGTCCCAAGGACCCAAAACTCGCCAGGGCCGGATCCTAAAGGCCCCGGCTGAGGGAAGCGAGTACGATTACGGAGCGGTAACTCTTGACGGAAAAAGGAGCTTAACCTTGGTCGTCGAAGAGCCCTAAGGGGAACTCCGCCCGTAGGGATAGTGAGATCGTGGGGCGGAACCGCCGAGAGGCGCGCCCCGACTGGTAGAATCTCCCCTAGCCGTCGCACACAACACTGGTAACAGTCCGCGGGCTGCTGCCATAGCCGTCCCGCCCCCTCCGAGAATCCAAAGCAGGGGGGCCACCAGGGAGAGAACCGTGGAGCAGGAAGAAGATACTGCCGAATCTTCGGCACCACACCGAAAGGGGGTAGGCAACAGGGAACAGACCATCCCAAGAAGAGCAGCGCGTCTGCAGCCCGGGCGAGAGGCAGAGCCCGTGGTTCTCTCAGTGCCTAGCCAGAGGCCAAAGGCCCCATAACCCAACCGGCCCAGGGTAACTAGGCTGTAACCGTACGCCTGGGAGGGCCGGTAGAGAGTGGTGTAGCCCTAACCGTGCCTAAGTCCACAGAAGAAGGCGGGTCGAGCTCGCTCAAAGTCGGGTTCGCCTGACTCCCCGAAAAGGAGAGAGGCAGCCGACAGGTATCGAAGTGTCATCCTTACGAGGGTAACTGTCTCCAGCCTGGTCAAGGAAGTCCCCACAAGCATACTGCCGTGGACTTGTTTGGAGGCGGCAGCGCAGATCCGCCCTGAAAGAAGACGGGACTCATAGTACCGAAGACAAGCTGCGCGTCGACTACAGCGTCCGGTCAGTGCGCTCCACTGAGCGCGGTCCCGGAAATCCTGACTGAAGTGCTGCGATCTAGCCCTAGGAGCGTGGTCAGAGCCGTCCTCTCGGGTCTGTACCTGCAACCGGCGAAGAAGCTCGCTCTCATAGCTAATTCTCGCCGACCCACCGTCCCAGGGCAGGAACCACTCGGGAAGGTCCTAAATGGAGCGCTGACCTGCGTAGGGCAAAGAGGGCAAGGCCCCACCTTCTTGGAAGCAGCAACGTAGGGCCCACCAGCTAATGTGCTGAAACCTGTTCCCGCGTCCAAATCGAGCCGAAGCAGTCGGCGGAACCGGGTAGAGTCCACTAGTCGTGTGGGAGCTGCCCAGTGTTTCCTGTAAGAATCCGAGTCGCCGAAGTCAGCGGAACTGGACAGTGTCCAAAGGAGGACTGTGGTAGCAGCCGGAGCAGGAGAACGGGCCCGTGACCGAGAGATAGATAAGTAGACAGTTGAAACCCACCTAATCAATAATCTATAGATTTATTTGATCCTCTCCGTATTTAGACAAACGAACTCCAGCACTTACCACCAATACCTTAATCGCCTAGCCATTTTAGTTCCACTCCAGAAATCATTCAAGCAACGATTTTTTTATCAACTGCCAACCCGCGAGTATTAAGGCAGATACCCCACCCAACCTAAATTATTAATGCTGTCATTTACTACTATCAGCTGTTTTCGGGAAATGACTACTTGCCTCATTGTGGGAATTCCCGTTAGGCATAATTTCCACAACACCCAACCCAAAAGTAAGTGACGTCAATGTTGCCAATAACAACGCCGCGTGTCAACTCGTGACCCTAGTCTCGTGATCAAGTATTGCGTCGTTGAAACGTTCGTAGGGCGTGAAGAAGTGCGGTTGTGTTCTCAGAGTGACGGACTAACTTATCCGGTGATAGCACTAAATCTTGTAAAATATCCTACGTGGTGAGCGGTAAGTGACTGTTAATTGAACGCTGACTAACGTAAGTTACAAATGACTGGTAGTTTGACGGTAATTTGTCTGTTAAACTTGTAATATTTAGAAACAAGAAGTGCGCTAGTGTTAACCAGATCGGTTTAGTTTAATTTGCCTACGCTGACTAACATTCACTCATTATAAAAATGAATTGGACTCAGGAAGAGGTGTTGATCTTACAATCACATGGTGAATACCATGAAAAAATGGCTACTTACATTCATTCCGTTTTGACCAAAGCTCCAGAATTTTGGTTAGAAAAACCGGAAAAACCAGTGGGAAATTTGGCTGATATACTAAACACTAGTTCTAAGAAACAAAAGGTTAGTAAAGAACCAAAAGAAATGAGACAGAGTTAAATGACTCTTAATACAAAGTATTTAATATTCTGTTTACTCCCCTTGCCGTTAACGCCGTCAGCGCGGACTGCAGACAGTGTCATTCAGTTGAGGACATAGACAGAACACAGAGTTAAATGACTCTTATCATAAAGTCTTCAGTCTTCTAATGACACCCTTGCCGCTAACGCCGTCAGCGCGGACTGCAGACAGTGTCATTCAGTTGAGTACAGTGAGGACAGAGACAGAACACAGAGTTAAATGACTCTTAACATAAAGTCTTCAATATTCTAATGACACCCTTGCCGTTAACGCCGTCAGCGCGGTTTTAAAATAGATTGTACGTAGCAACCACCGCTGGGCTCAGCGGCCTGTAGCTCTGTAGCAAGCAAAAACATAGACAGAACACAGAGTTAAATGACTCTTAACATAAAGTCTTCAAAATTCTAATGACACCCTTGCCGCTAACGCTGTCAGCGCGGTTTTAAAATAGATCTTACGTAGCAAACATCGCTGGCGCGCGGCGTGCAGACAGTTTCATTTGAGTACAGCGTGCAGACAAATACGTCACTAGCTGCAATGTGGAAGTTGATTTAGCGACCTGTAGCTCTGTAGCAAGCAAAAACATAGACAGAACACAGAGTTAAATGACTCTTAATACAAAGTATTTAATCTTCTAATGACACCCTTGCCGCTAACGCTGTCAGCGCGGTTTTTAATGTAAACACTGACATAGGGACTTAGTAACGTGACTAAGTACACAGTCGCCGCGTCTATATCGTGTCATACAACTGAAATGCGGTGAAGTTTTCTGCGGACTGGAGTCTACATGCTGAATAAAGATTTTGTGTCTGTCTGTCTGTCTGTGTGTGTGAGTGCTTGTGTGTGTTTGTAGGTATGTGTGAGTGTGTATGCGTGTGTTTGTCAGTGTATGAGTGTGTTTGTCTGTCAGTGTGTGAGTGCATGTATGTATGCGTGCGAGTGTTTGTGTGTGAGTGTTTGTCATTGTGTGAGTGCATGTATGTATGCGTGTGCATGCGTGTATGTATGTGTGCGAGTGTTTGTGTGTGTGTGCGTCTGTGCGTGTATTTATGCATGTGTGTATATATAGTTAGTGTTAGAGATATGATAATTTCAAGAACATTTATACCATTGACTCTACGTCAATACCCCAAAACACAGTTATTTAATAATAACCACACACACACACAAAACATTCTTATATACACTTGATACAAATTTAAGTTACCTACAGACACTTGTTAACAAATTTCCAAAGTCACCTACAACCGCTAACTAACTTTAAAGGTAACTTTGAAGTTAGTTGGTGTGACTTAAAACAAGTTCTTACAAGAACCTAATCATAAGATCTTGTAAGTTATTGAACCAAGTCAACAACTTACTCGGACAGATTTCCCAAGTTACAAGGACAACGTAAAATCTTTTTTTTTAGTCTGGTGGAGGGGCAGATGGTGTTAGGTAGGCAGGGGTGAAAGGCATGACATCTCTTTGCGAAGTGTATGACAAAAATAATGGATTACCAAAACCTATCGTTACTTGCTTGTAAGTTCTCGAACTTTTTTCATAGTTTCTTCTACGCCTATCTTTTTTCCTTGTTCTAAAAAAGATTTCTTTAGCTCTTCAACATTTACAGCCTGACTACGCATCTTATTCTGTATTTCAGACTTTTGTTGTTTATAGTTGGCCAAATCATCCTGGACTCTTTTAAATTCGTTATCGTCAAGTTCATTATTTTCCAAAGCCTTACTAATAATAAGTTTCATACTCGTCAGCTTAGCTGCTGCGAGCGTACTTAATGCTTCATGCTTCTGCAACTTCATATAAAATCTTTTGTTAATAGCTTCCATACCAAAGCATGCTAGACTTGTGACAAGACCAATACCTTCAACAGCAATTCCTATAACACTTCCCACCCCCGTTGCAAAAAGAGTTATACCTCCTACAGATAATCCGGCCGAAACCACCCCCATGGCCATTGATGTGTTGTGTACAGAATTGAAAACCGTATTGTAACGGCATTTACACCTCGAGTATTTTGCTTGTTCTTCTTCCAAATACTTCAACGCTTCTGTAATATTCATTAAACGAAATGAATCAGCCTTTAATGTTTTATCACGCTCAATAGGCTCAGGTGGTATTTGTGGATACAAGTTCACCATTTTTTATTTACAAATATTTTTTTAATCAGCAATTACATTTTGCAACTCTTCAAAATTATACAATTTGCTGGCATAATAAAATGCAACAAGATCAATGTGTTCAAGGTTTATGTAAGTTAGACGAACAAAAGTTGTTTTGTCAACCACCACCTTGACAGCTGGAATACTGCTCGAAACATTAATAACATCATTATTTTTTGTAATAGCAATAAAGACCTTTGATGATTCTGATACTGTTTCATCCCATGTAAGTTTAATTCCTTGTGCAATTTGAGCCTCTTTAGCAGTAGCAACAGATTTCATGATAATTTCAAATACTATTGTCGCTTCTCTAGCCACGACTAAGCTTGCTGGCATAAACACAACAGAAGTATCTGATCTACCCTTTCTAGTTGTAAGAAGATATCTCCGTTTCTCATAATTTTCAACTTTCAGTTTTTCTCTGCTATTGTTGTCTAGGGCAAAACTTGGAACAAGGCTTACAATAAGCGGCCCAGAATTAACAACCTTCCTAAACACTAAGGCGCCTTCATCATCAGTGTATACATAAGGACTAATAAATTCAATCTTTATGTCCCAGTCAATTGTGGGTGGTGGTGCCGGTACAGGTGAAACAACCCATTTAGTACCCACATGTATTAAGTTGTAGGGCACATTATTTACAAGATTAGGCGCAACAGGCACAGTAACATCACGTAGCTGACCAAGTTTAGGAATCTGTTTTTCACCGTCTTTTATGTCAACAATTACTTTTCTCTTGTACATGCCATAGGAATCAAGTTCAAAACCATATATTTCTCCAATTTCCCCTTCCTTCTCAAAATCCTGTACGTCTGCCAAATCTTTCAACTCTGTTACTGGACACGCAACTGGTATGATTCTCGGCTTTGGACCAAGACCACTCATTTTTATAAACAAAAATAAAATTATTTAATTTCCAAAACAACATAAAAATCATGCATTACAACTTGTTTACCATTCTGATTAGTTACAGATAAGCACAATGATTCAAAGAAACTAGAACCTAATTTTTTAAACTGAGAATTAGGAAATCTAGCAACCACATTTTCACAATATGGGGCAGTTCCAGTCGGCAAGCATCTTAACAAAGTTGAAGGCTTTCCATTGTGTACATTTTCAGTAGTGTTCAGTTCTTTCAAATGAACATTTAGCACTGTGTGTACTGACAAATGAACAGGATATCTGCCAGTTATTCTTGGTTTTTTTGGTGATAGTAGACTACCAACTGATTGTGACCAATCTTCATCTGGATGTGTTATTGTTTTAAAAAATCCAAGTAATAATAAAAGACTAATTGATAAAGAAAACTGACCACTTTTTGGAAAATCAACTGAAACAAGTAAATTAGCTGGGTTTAAAGTTGCTTTAATTTTAAATTCATTTTGAAGCCATTCAGCTAAAGTACAAAAGTCATAATATCCGGCTCGTAAAGTATCACCCTTCTCAATACCATCAAGAGTTCCACTTACAGAATAATTTTCATCATCCGTTACATTAAACCACTTTACTGTGTAGAACATTTCATGGATAGCTACAGCCTTGCTACCATCACGATTATCAATCCCATTAGTTAACCACATTGGTTTGCTTGTGTCAATATTTGTTAAGGTTATAAACATTTTTTATTATCACATAAAAAAGAACAATGGAATTTAAATCACCAACCATTATCACTACAAACGCATTTCAATTCAATGTGAATGCCAAATATAATGTTGCACCTACTTATGAACAGAAAATAATTCAGTTAAATCAACTCGACATAGCTGTAAGCGAACAAGATCTATTCCAAGTCAAAGTACCCAACCCTTTTGATCATTACCTAAACCCTCCAATAACAGACGATGCTACAGCAAGAAAGTGGTCTTCAAGTCCACTACAGATGTTTCAAAACCAACTTAACTTTGCTATACTGTGTTCTACTACAGGCTGTGGTGTTTCATTTACAGACCATTTGAATCACTCAAACAAACTGATTAGGTCTGTGTATCGTTTCCACATGTATTACCAGCTTAGAAGAATACTGTCAGAACTGCATACCCCTTTACCAACTGAATCTAGTTTTAACCAGTTTAACAATCCAATGGATTTGAAAGCATTTGAACGGATCTGTAATGAATTTAACATCAGTACCAAGTATGACTTTACACAAAAACTTGATGATCACAAAGGCATGGGTACATTGTATTACGCTTTGAGTCACAGACAATACCCTCAAGATTATTACCCTGGTTACACTTCATTCTCATCAAAATCACAAGTCTGGTTAGGATCAATAGAACAGAAACAGTCAAACGCATGGACCACATTTGTCTTAGATAAATCTGACGGGTTTACTCAAGCAGGAGTCGAACGCATCAATGAGTCTATCAGAACATATGTCTGGTGTATACTAGGAGCACAAGCTCAAACAAAGTCAAATATTTTAAATGGGAGTGGAAAGTTTGAAGCACAAAAACAGTTTCTTGCAAACATGGAAGACTCAATTAATTCAGTTGTAGATTTACCATCTAGCATACAACGCTACCAAGACGTTCTCAGATATGCTAGATCAAAAGTTGACTTTGTAGTTGGTATTGGGTTATACATGTTGCCTTCTGATCTTCAACTACAAATTGGAGTAATAACAAATTATAATAATGAAATAGTTGTTGCAGGGAGTAATCAGAAATTAGGACTTAATCAATCTGTAAACTTGAGTCCAACAACCTCTCACATACAACCAGTAACACCACCAGTAACATCAGTAACACAAATATCAACACCACCACCTGAACAGATAGTAAAACCAGTAATGTCAATAACAGCCCAAGCATCGGCACAGACACCTGAACCGGCACCAGTACAGTCAGTAACAGGCCAAGAAAACACACATGAGTCAGAGAGAACTGCATTGGTAATAGGCCTTACTGGATTAGGAATATTACTTCTTTACCTGTTTCATTAAGTATCCTATAATTAACCCTCCTACTGTTACCAAAAATATCCATACATGCTCTGCCATAAACCCTACTACCTTTGCTGTAGTACTAATAAGCCAACTGACAACACTACCTATAATACCTGGTAAAGCATCTGCTGCTTTTACAGCTAATTTTTTAAGCAAGTCTGATATGTGAGACAACTGTTTTTTTACCCACGTCTGTAAATCTTTTGGGTCTGATGGAGTTGGAGGAGCTGGAGGTGCTGGACTACTACTACCTCCCGTTACAGCCAACACAATAGTACTAATAATAAACCCCAGAGCTGTAATTAAACTGGCAATTGTGATACCCTGTTCTCTGAAAAGTGTTTTAAGTCTCTCAGCCAGAGTAGTGTCTTCATTAAGTATTTTCTGAATAGTTTCTCTAATCCTGTTGACCTGTGTTTTCAGTTTTTCTTTTCCAATACCAATTACTTCTAACCGAGCTGATCTTTCTGTATACAAATCATTTAATCTTTTTTGTATTCTTTCTTTCATTTCTATGTCATAATTCCCATTGTCTGCGGTAGCCAGTTTTTCTTTTTCACGTTCTATGTGTTTATCAAGCTCTCCCAGTTTGGCAACATTATTTACCATCTCACCTCTTGTTGTCTGCAGTGTTTTATCTAACGCTATAATCTCTCTCATTGACAAAGGTGAGTCATCTATTGTTTTCATTACTTCGTCAGTAAATGAGGTTTCTTGTATCACTGTGTTTGCTATTTCTGGTAGGCTTGTTACTGGTGCCATTTCAATCTGTTGCTCTGTTGGCAACTTTGTTTGCGCATCATGAAGAGCACTAACAACTAGAGGTGGTAACTTTTTATCACCAACACCAAGTTGGCGCAAGGCACTAACACCACCTTCACCTTTGATTGTACCTAAAGCTCTAAACCTACTAGGGTCTTTTTTGTTAGTCAATAGTATTTTACCTTTGTCAACAGTTTTTAAATATAAATGTCCTTTTTCATATTCAAACTGATTAGGATCTATTTGATATGGACGCTCACCAACACTATCATAAAACGAGTTAACTTTACTTTGTAAAAGTTCGTGATACATACTAGAACTAGTTACCATTCCAGTCATATCTGTTGCACCAGTATCATAGTCATTCATGTCATCCATTTTAAAATCTTCATGATTAAATCCTCCTGCTGCCATTGTTTTATTAATTTATTATTTTTTATTGTGCCTAATAAAAATGACACAGTCTTACGGATCAAAGTTAGACCCACACAGAAAACTACGTGAGCCTCTGGGTGTTAAGGCCATTCGACAATCAATCGTCATCACGAACAATCCAAGTACCATAGACCAGAACCAAACACTTACAGTCAAGTTTCCAAACCTAGGACCCAGTGACGTTATTGTTCCTGGCACTGCACGCCTTGCTTTTAATATTGAACTATCATCAGACGCAGACGTGAACAGAACACTAGTTAACAATCTTGGTAGAGCAATTGTTAGAACTATTAAAGTAAAACTTGAAGGACAGGAAGTGTTTAGTCTTGATGACTCAGATGTGTTCTACTGTTACAAAGACCTTTGGCTAACAAGAGAAGAACGAGAAGACCGTATTTACCAAGGCATACAGCCAGATAATGTTGGTAAACTTCGAATCGACGCCGGAGATAAAGTAACTAATACAGCCATGGATGTTATAATGGCCGAAACATATGGATCCAGATTCTACATTCCACTTGAGTTTGAAATCCTAACAGCTCATTTGCCTTATTATCAAGGGGCACTGAATGACCGTCTGAGCTTTGAACTAACTTTCAATGACTACTCCAAAGTTATAAAATCATCTGCCACAGATGCAACATACAAGATCTCTAACATTTCCTTGGAATACGAAATTGTCACACATACTGAACTAGCCAGACTCATTCAAAATCAGTACCAGTCAAGACTTCCAATTTATTATGACAGGGTGATTAGACACAGTTTAATACCCAAAGACAAAAGCGACCCAATGTGGAACTTAAACTTAAACACACCAGCCAGGTCACTGAAAGGTATTCTTATGTTGTTTGTTGAACCGGTGAGTCCATACAAAAGAGATTCAGAAAAATTCTACAATCCTAAGATTACACATTTGTCCTGCACAATCGAAGGCCGTCCTAATCAAGTGTACGCGTCTGGAATGCTGCCTTATCAACACTACGATGAGATCACAAAGTATTTTGCGGGTGGAAGGATTAGAGATAAACCAGCAAACATTGCGTGCAAAGATCTACATCTGTATGACGTTAGGATTGGTCAATACCTGACAAACAAGTATGCACTGTGGTTAGACCTGCGTAGTACAGATGATGACTATCTTCATGGGTCAGGACGAACTGTTGAGAATGGTAGTGATGGAATAACAATTCAGATACAAAAGAAGGTTGAAACTGCTGCAGCCATAAACATATATTTGTATCTAATTTATGACGCACAACTCAATATTGCAGAAAGCAGACTGAGTGGACACATATATTAAAATTATATTGTGTATTAAAATGAACCTAATGACCCTTGACCCACACTGTGGCTTATTTTGTGGTGCGACAGGGTGTGGTAAAACTGAATTTGTACTTGACTTATTACAAACAAGATACATACACCATTTTGAAAACATTGTAATATTTTGTCCAACAATAAAACACAACAAAGCTTATCACAACCGTTTTTTTATTTGGACTGACAACAACATATACTTAGTTGACCCTGAGAAAAAACTGAATGACTACCTACAATATTTTTACAAGCAATTTGAAGGACAGCCAACGTTGTTTATTGTTGATGACTGTTCTGCAGAGAAAGACATTGTCAAGAAGAGAAACATATTAGCAGAACTTGCCTTCAGTGGCAGACATGCAAACATAAGTGTATGGATTCTCACTCAGAAATATAATGCTGTACTGAAAGATTTTCGAGAACAGTTAAAGTTTATATGTTTGTTTTACTGTAAGGATCGTGACAGCTTTGAAGACTGTCTCAGAGAAAACGATGTCATCCCAAATAAGCATGAACGGGATGATGTAAAAAATAAACTGAAATCAACTAAGCATCTAAAGCTCATTTTAAAGACAGATCAGCCCACAGGGTATGGGTTAGTAAATTAATTTATCTTTTTGGTTTGTCTATAAAAAATGATGGACGGACAAGAGGATCAAAATTGGCCTATTGGTAAATTCATGGATATTACATCGAGTTTCAGGGATTTTATGCTTATTAGTGACTTAAAAACACAAGTTAGACGCCCTTTTTCAGAACTCCCATCACCGATGAAGATGTACATGACATATAGTTTTTATCTTGGATATTCTAATACTTTTCCACTTTATAATAATAGGACAGCAAATTTTTTAGTTTATGATGCTAAATCTGACTGGTTTAAGATTATGTGTTTAAACATATACTATCAAATAAAAAAAGAAAATAAAAATGTTAAATTTATTACTGTCAGTAAAACGATATTACACATGCAAAAGCTTGAACATGATACAACAGAAGACATATCAATGAAGTGGCTTATTAGTTGGTGATTAATTTTGTCTATTATATAGATTTTAGTCAATAAAGTGCCATTTTCATTATATAATTTTCTATTTATTTTTTTGTCGGACAAATAAAAAAGATGGACAACCATCAAAGATTAAGAAACGTGTTTCACACAATTGACTTACCTATATCTAATTATTTTAATGTATATGAATCGATACAAAGATCTTTTGCCGTAATACAAGAAAATCTTCTTTCTGGTAGTATAAAGATTCAGATTGTTGCGAAAATAGAATTTAGAAGGGAATCTGGACCAGTTATTATTTCATATATTTCAACGAGACAACACACAGTTAATTCGAGAAGAGAATTAGAAAGAGTGTTTAGAGAAAGATTGTTGCCTGACTTCCTTGAAGCAATTGATAGGGCAAAAATAAGTGGATCTGGTTGGCATGAAGGTTATGTACTTGAACTTCAACTAAAGCAGTCAAGATATCATCCTATTTTAGGCAAATCATGGATACCACTACCAACAGAGGTTGCAAACAAAAAGGCTGTCGTCAATATTCAAAACAATGATAATTTATGTTTTATGTGGTGTGTGCTTGCCAAACTGCATTTTATAAAAACAAAACCTGATCGTGTATCTAACTATACCAAATTTGTAAATGAACTAAACTTCAGTGGCATTGAGTTCCCTGTTAAGGTGGAGGACATAGACTTGTTTGAAAACCTAAATCCTGGTATATCTGTAAACGTGTATATATGGGATAATGACTCTGAGAACAAGTTACAACCAATTAGAGTGTCACCAATTGCCCCAACCTACGGACAGTCAGAAGATAAGCATGTTGACATGTTACTAATAAGCTCTGGTGATAACTTTCACTACACAATTATCAGAAGTATGTAAAGACTAATTCATCATACAACAAAACATGATGGTAAACAGGAATTTTGTAAAAAATGTTTACAAAGGTTTTCTTCTATTGCAGTAGCAAATAAACATGTTTTAAATTGTAGGTCTGTTGATGACGTACAAACAGTACTTAAGTATCCAGAGCCTGGTACTAAAGTACATTTTTGTAACTATAAAAATCAGCAAAAGCTACCGTTTGTAGTGTATGCTGATTTTGAATCACTGGTTGTTCCGTATGATGGCCCTGTTCCAGATTCATTACCAAAGACAATAAAGTTGAGTGATCAAGTAGTGTGTTCTTTCGGGTATATTTTTGTTATGTCAGACGGTCAGCATTCAGAACCTGTTATTTACAGGGGGAAAAATGCATCAGCTATGTTTTTGTCAGAAATGAGACAACTGTATAACAAGGTATTTGATTATTTGAAAAATTGTCAAAAGACTTTGGTTATGTTGGATTTGTGAACAACCTTTAGGGGGTGATAAAGTTCGTGACCATGATCACATAACTGGGCGTTACAGAGGAGCTGCACATAATAATTGTAACTTGTTATTAAAAATAGATCCTAAGACATACAAGTTACCAATCTTTTTTCACAATCTGAAGGGATATGATTCACACATTATCATGCAGGCTGTAGACGAGTCGTACAAAAAAATTAGTTGTATTGCCCAGACAACTGAGAAATACTTGACTTTTAGGTTAGATAAATTAGCATTTTATGACTCCATGCAACATTTGTCTTTAGGTCTTGCTAGTCTGGCAGAAGGACTGACTGAGTATCCAATAACGAGTAAATATTTTGAACCAGACTTGATTAAGAAAGGTGTGTATCCGTATGAGTACATCAGTGAGTGGGTTGTGTTTGAGGAAACAAGACTGCCACCAAAAGAGAAATTTTATTCTACACTAACTGGAAAAGGCATTTCTGACTCTGAATACCAACACGCACTTAATGCATGGGAAAAACTAGGGTGCAAAACTATTGGTGACTACCATGACCAATACTTAAAGGCTGATGTTTGCTTGCTAGCAGACGTATTTGAAAGTTACCGTGAAAAGGGTCTATTACACTACAAGCTTGACCCTGCTTGTTACATAACTAGTCCTGGTATGACATGGGATGCATTTTTGAAATCCAGTAAGATATTTATAGACCTGTTGTCTGATCGTACGATGGGTGAAATGGTGGAACGTGGATTGAGGGGAGGAATTAGTCTAGCAGCAAACAATTATGCAAAGGCAAATAATAAATATCTTGACGACTTTGACCCCTCAATGTCAAGGTCATTTATTACGTACTTAGATGCTAATAATTTGTATGGATTTGCAATGTGTGAAATGTTGCCATTAAAAAACTTTTGTTTGTATGATTTGTCACAGTATGGTATAAAAAAATTAACAAAATATATTATGGATCGAGGTCAAAATGATGAAAAGGGTTGGATCTTTGAAGTCGACCTTGAGTATCCACACCACCTACACGATTACCATAATGATTATCCATTAGCAGTTGAGAAAATAAGTATGACGGGGGAAAAAGAAGACACCAAACTTGTACCAAATTTGAACGACAAATTCAATTACGTTTGTCACTATCGCTTGTTACAGTTTTACATCAGACATGGGTTAGTACTAAAGAAAGTTCACAGAGGTATTCAATTTGATCAGAGTGCTTTTATGAAAGATTACATAATGAAAAAACACAACCCTTCATGCGAGAGACGGCAACACTGCATTTGACAAAGACTTCTTTAAGCTTATGAACAATGCCTGTTTTGGTAAGACAATGGAAAATCCTCATCACAGAAAAGATGTGAGACTGGTTACAACTGAATCAGGTGCAATTAAACTTACAGGCAAGCCACAGTACACAGGGTACAAAGAATTTCATTCATCATTGTATGCAGTGTCACTCAAAAAAAGATTGTTAAACTGGACAAGCCAGTATTTATAGGTATGGCTATTCTTGAGTTGTCAAAATTATTAATGCTTGAATTTTATTATGATTACTTTAAACCAAAGTATCCTGAGTGTCGATTGTTATACACTGACACTGACTCTATGATCATAGATGTGTGTACTGAAGACTTTTATGAAGACATGAAAACCGAGTTACACATGTATGACACGTCTGATTATCCTAAAGATCACCCATTGTTTAGCACACAAAACAAGAAAGTGCCTGGTAAGTTTAAAGATGAACTGAATGGTGTGCCAATAGTTGAGTACGTTGGACTGAGATCCAAAATGTATTCTATACTGCATCAGAAAGGTAGTCAGTCGAAAGCCAAAGGTATCAAGAAAACAGCAATAAAAAATAAAGACATTCGACATGAACATTACAAGCAAGTGTTAGATGGTGCATTAATGCCTGATTATCCAAACAAGACACTAAGATCAAACAAACATAATATTGAAATGATTCAAACATATAAAAAGTCTCTAGCAGTTGGGGATACAAAAAGAGTGTTTCACACTAAGGAAAAAGCTTATGCACCAGGTCATTACAGGCTCAAGTTATCTGAAAAAATAGCTGATGAACTGTTTGATAAACTAATTGATGAATTGAAATTGTTAAAAATGAGTAACAGTGTCTGTGGGAATAATCTGTAATTCTTCTCTAACAAATGCCCTCTGGGGTGCAGGCTCATACAGATAATATATTGTTGCATTAGCTGAAAGAACTATTTTTTTTTATATTATGAACAGATGTAGACCAAATTGGATCAGTTGCCCTACGTCTAACGTCATTCTCAGCTTCACCTGGTTGATACAAATATCTTACCTGTTTTGTAAACAAGCTAGTGTCTGGAGGTGTTGTTGTTGTTTTTATTTCTGACGGTATTGTTTTCAATTTAATAGCATCAACAGGTTTAGGGTGACCCTCATTATTCATTGCTTTTATCACAGACGGTAATCTTTTAACCCACTCAGTGTTACGGGTGTCATGCATGAGTTCCTTAGAATACTGATAGCTGAAAAGTCTCTCTGATAATTGTTTGTTAAAGTTTTCTACAATTGCCTGTGATCTATGCAAGCCCGGTATGCCTCGCCGCACTAGCACTCCATGCTTTGCAAATAACTGATTAACAGCGCCTTTAAATTCACTCCCATCATCAACCTGCACAAGCCTAGGGTATTTTAAAGGACCTCGACTATATATTTTTGATAATGCAGTGGCCACTGTTACAGCTTTTTTGTCAGTTATGGGTTCTGCATCCTTATACCTTGAAGCTATGTCAACAACAGTTAATGCATACTTGTATCGTTTCTTTCTTATTGTGTCATGCGGAAGAAACAGGAGGTCCATTTGGTGTGTGTCATTAGGTGATGTGTTTTCAAAATGAGGCCTTGTTATTTTTCTTGGAGCAGGGAGATATATTTGCCAAATTGCCTGTTTTTTAAGCCACTGTTTTATTTGGTTAACATCTCCACCCACAGCAGCATGTAATTTTTTTATTGCAGTATTCCCTTTCCAGTAGCCAATTGGGGAGTAATATATTTTTGATAGTTTAGCGTCTGCCATTTTTTCTAGCAATATAAACTCCTGTAAAATATACTAATGTCATTCCTACTAAAACAAATATTATTTCTCCATTTCTTTGTTCTAGGCTTGGTTGGTAGTAGTCACTAAGTTTTGGTTGTGGAATAGATATGTCTTCACCAGTAACAAGATAGTATTCTTTGATAGCGTCATCAACATTTGAAAATGTATGCTGTGCATGACCCTCAAGTTTTAGTTTTTCATTAATAAAATCAAGTTTCTCAATTCTTTGCTTTTCATAATCTTGTTGAGCTTGAGCTAGTTTTTCAGATGCCTCATTGTGTCGCTTCATTTCTTCTGCTGATTCTTCTTTACTAACTTTTGAAAAGAAATAGTTTGATCCACTAAAAGCTAATGCGTTAATAACTGCACCGCCAATCATAACAGCTATAGTTGCCATATTTTTATTTACATAGAAATATTTTCTGGAATAATTCCTTGCTTGACTAGAAAATCTTTTGTTGCAATCGATGCTGTTATAACAACTACTAGCTTAGCACTGTCTTCAAAGTCTAATTTACTAAGGTCTGCTGATTTCATTTTAAGTAGACTTTTTCCCAGCATAGAATAAGCTACTGCTAGTCCACTTATTACAGCAGAGTGATAGACAAGGTTCATTAAGTTCTTTGTGTCGCTCATTTTCTTATGCTACAAAAATTAAAATAATAATAAATTTATTACTGCATGTAAAATGGGTCCAAAGGTTTTGAAACTGCTGGTAATGTGGAGACTTCTTCTTTTGTTTTTGGAGTGTTTGATTTTTTGGACACTGTTCGAGTGTTTGGTTTGTATTTTTTATATAATTGGTAACCTACGTAACCAAATCCGACAACAAATCCAGCAACTATATATTTTGTTGTTTCAGGTTTAGTTGTTTTTTTATCACTTTGTGGGGTATGTGTTGGTTCTAATGGTAGTGTCACTGATGATGTTACGTCAGTCTTTTCTGTTAATGCTTGAAGCTGTAATTTCTTTTGTCTGTTATATTCAGCTAATCTTTTTCCTGCATCGACCCTGCCTGGACTTTTAGTCTTCGTTACAGTTTGAACCTGTGTCAAGACATGGTTCTGTTGTGGAGTCGTCTCTTCCATTTTCTTCTTCTTTAAAATTTATTTTTGAGAAATCAATATGACTACTAGTAACAAGTAGGGTTACAGCAGGTGCAAGGTAATTTCCAAACTTGTAAAACATAAGGCATGCTAATTTACCAATCGAACTTGAAACAATAGGATTACTTTCTAGATCATGTGAAAGGCTGTCACTATCAACAGGTAGGAAGTGACTTACAGCTTTTGTGTATAGGCATACAAGAGATCGACTCAAATCACGAGTCATTAGTGAAGCAATGTGATTTTCATATTTAGAATGTAGTTTAATTAGCTCATCAGAGGTTAAAGATTCAATATCCTCTGTCATGTATTGTCTTCCTAGATAAGTCTTTGACTTGCCTGAGACAACTACAGAGATAAGTTGTTGTTTTTTCGAGTCTAAGTCTTTGTTCTCAACAGCATTGATATCACTTAAAAGTAGTAATTCGTCTTGATTCATTTTAAAACGTAATATAATAATTTTGTTTAAAGAAGTCAATTGCAGCATTAATAATTTAGGTTAGGTGGGGGATCTGGCTTAATAATCGCAGGTTGGTAGCTGATAAAAAAACGTAGCTTGAATGATTTCTGGAGTGGAACTAAAATGGCTAGGCGATTAAGGTATTGGTGGTAATTGGTCGAGTGGGTTTGTCTAAATACGGAGAGGATCAAATAAATCTATAGATTGGGGGAGGGGTGTCCATCACCTGTCCACTTATCTATCTCTGACCGAAGTCGCGGCGTTGACTGTTCTGTCGCCTGCAAGAACCACTAACCATAAGCGCAACTGTAGATTAACCTGTGTCGCCAAGTCGCAGGAAGCCAGCCAGCGCGCAAGCCGGGTCTGAGTTTCGCTGCCGGAGTAAGAACGGACGCGCGACCGAAGTCACAGCGCCGACTGTGCCAACGCCTGGTAGATCCCCAAACCGGGACTGGAGGGATTACCAGCGTGTTAGACTTGTACTTGAAAGGAGAGTCTGTAACTGAAGCTTGGCTCTAAAAGCAGCAGCCGGAAGGGTGCACTAGACGGGTCTGTTAGCTGCCGGTGCAGGAGGACGGGCTCGCGGCCTAAGCTGCGGCGTAGACTGTAGTCTCACCAGGTGAAAAACCACTAGTCGGGTCTGAGGGTCTACCAGAGTCGGACCTAGATCCAAGCTGGACTTGTCAGCTGCAACATAGCGAACCAAGGGACCAAGCGCAAGCGCCCCCGCAGGTACACCAGAAAGTGGAACCGCACGAGACGAACACGGCGTATGCTGACCCAAAACGCCATACCCCATCCCAGGAGCGCCGGACAGAAGCCGAGGCCGAGATAACCTTGCCAGAATGCAAGGAAAAGGCAAGAAGGAACGTAACCAAGTGTCGCCAGGCGCTGTCCCACCAAGATGGCGACGAAACCGATACCCGTCCGGCCAAGGGCTACGAACGGCACAGGAAGCAGAGACGCCCGTCACCACTGGTCGGTGAAGATGGAACAGCACCGCGAGGCAAAGGTAACAACCAGGGCCTACACAAGTCCACTACTAGCCCAGGCGAGGCTAGAGGGCACAAGCCGACGAAGGCATGTCGTAACAGGGCGAAGAACGCACCGGTGAAGTCCCGGAAGCCGGCTGGCTGAGGGAGGGACTAGCGACGCTAGGCCCGCCTCTGCGCGTAGATCCCCGCGGAAGCCTGTCTCTCCATAAAGAAGGAGGACCGAAGAAGCGGGGGGGGGGGGGGGGGGGGGGGGGGGGGGGGGAACTATGCCAAAACCCAAGCGAGAAGGCGGCGAGCTGCGCGAAGGGCCGACGTCGTCCGAAGAGGAGACCAACGTGACCGCTAACAGCCGGGGAAAAGAACCAGTCGTCGAGTCTCGAAAAAAGACTTGGTTATTTGGGTTTAACGCCGAGCAGGCGACTAAGGCCATCTCATGGCGGGATGGGTAAAAATCTGGTCAGCCAGACTAAAAGCAAGGTCTTAAGACAAGATGTAAATATAGATTAAAAATCTCAGGCTAAAATGTCGCACATGTCTGGAAAAGAAACGTCTACAGACTCTCAAAAAGGGCAAATAAAAAAATTCACATAGTCTATGAATGCTCAGATCTTGTTAAAAATATTGCATTCTCTCAAAAAATTGAAGATTTTGTCCGGGGGAACATCCCGGAACAAAACCTTCAAGGAGTCTGCTGTGAAGTGTTTATATCTGGTGTCAATTAGGTCAGCACAATACAGCAAAAAGTGTCGAACAGAAAACTGCTCATCACAGGCAAAACACCATGGACGCTCATCCTGTTTAAGTAAGTAAGAGTGCGTAACATATGTGTGCCCGATGTGGAGCCGAGCAAGGACAGTCTCCTCACGGCGGCTGCCGCAGCGGAAAGGTAGACTGTCAGACAACTTAGGAAGAGCTTCATGAAGCTTGTTCCCTTCCTCTTTGTCCCACTCGGACTGCCACTCGCGGGCTATGTACGCACTAATAACAGGTTTAAAATCACTATAGACAGTCTGTGTGTCAGGGACAGGGTCACTGCGGGCACTGTTGGCAGCAGAATCTGCGATTCTGTTGCCTTCGATGCCCACATGGCCTGGAACCCAAATAAAAATGATGTCATAATATTCCTTCATCAAGTCCGCGTAGAGCTCTCTAATCTGCACCAGCAGTGGATGGTCTGTTCCCGCGCCCTGAAGGGTTAGTTATTTAGTTAGTTATTTGGGTTTAACGCCGAGCAGGCGACTAAGGCCATCTCACGGCGGGATGGGTAAAAATCTGGTCAGCCAGACTAAAAGCAAGGTCTTAAGACAAGATGTAAATATAGATTAAAAATCTCAGGCTAAAATGTCGCACATGTCTGGAAAAGAAACGTCTACAGACTCTCAAAAAGGGCAAATAAAAAATTCACATAGTCAATGAATGCTCAGATCTTGTTAAAAATATTGCATTCTCTCAAAAAATTGAAGATTTTGTCCGGAGGAACATCCCGGAACAAAACCTTCAAGGAGTCTGCTGTGAAGTGTTTATATCTGGTGTCAATGAGGTCAGCACAATACAGCAAAAAGTGTCGAACAGAAAACTGCTCATCACAGGCAAAACACCATGGACGCTCATCCTGTTTAAGTAAGTAAGAGTGCGTAACATACGTGTGCCCGATGTGAAGCCGAGCAAGGACAGTCTCCTCACGGCGGCTGCCGCAGCGGAAAGGTAGACTGTCAGACAACTTAGGAAGAGCTTCATGAAGCTTGTTCCCTTCCTCTTTGTCCCACTCGGACTGCCACTCGCGGGCTATGTACGCACTAATAACAGGTTTAAAATCACTATAGACAGTCTGTGTGTCAGGGACAGGGTCACTGCGGGCACTGTTGGCAGCAGAATCTGCGATTCTGTTGCCTTCGATGCCCACATGGCCCGGGACCCAAATAAAAATGATGTCATAATATTCCTTCATCAAGTCCGCGTAGAGCTCTCTAATCTGCACCAGCAGTGGATGGTCTGTTCCCGCGCCCTGAAGGGCCTGCAGGGCAGAAAGAGAGTCAGACAGAATCAGGAAGTTCCTTTCCCGAGACTGATAGGCATGCTTGAGTGCTAGCAGAATTGCCTGCAGTTCTGCACTAAATACAGAGGAATGGTCAGGGAGACGGAGCTTAAATGGGCGTCTAGGATGGCGAGAGGACACTGCAGCCGCAGCCACTCTTCCATCCTCAGATTTGGACCCATCCGTATAAAGACGACAATAGCCAGGAAAAATTGAAAGGAGTTCATTGAGGCTCTGTTGGTATATGGCTGGTGGAGTACAATCCTTCTTGTGGGCAGTCAAGTCCAGCAAGATGTCAGGAACTGGTAGTAGCCAGGGTGGAGTGACGTGTTGCAGAGATTCCGAAACTTTGTCCAGGTCCACTCCGGCCGCCTGCAGATGAGGTCGGACACGGAAGGAAAGTGGACGGACAGCTCCCGGATGGGCATCGTAAATCTCTGCAAACGACGGGTTAAAAACACAATCATAGGCAGGATTTTCTGGATGGGCCTTCAGCTTCAGAACGTAGCTGAGCATGAGGCGGATGCGGCGGAGCCTGAGAGAAGGCTCCCCTGCCTCTGCATACAGACTAGGAACTGGAGATGTCCTGAAGGCTCCCAGACATATGCGCAGACCTTGATGGTGAATTGTGTTCAGACGCTGCAGAACAGACTTGGAAGCCGAGCCATATACCACAGAGCCGTAATCCAGTTTGGACCGAACAAGGGCCCGGTATAGTCGAAGTAAGACGATGCGGTCTGCACCCCAGTCAGTACGACCAACGACACGAAGAATGTCGAGGGCCTTCCGACAAGAAGTTCGAAGGTAGTTAACATGGTTGCAGAAGGTCAATCTTTTGTCAAAGATGACCCCCAAAAACTTAGCCTCTTCAGCCACCTTAATTGGCACTCCAGCAATGCTCAGGCTAGGTTCTGGAAAAAATTTCGTCTGGTTAGTAAAATGCACACAGACTGTCTTGGAGGGCGAGAATCTGAATCCATTGAGAGACACCCACCCCTGGATGCGATCAACGCACAGCTGCAAGCGCCTCTCAAGGGACGCAAGTCCTCGACCTCGTGCACACAAAGCAAAGTCGTCCACAAACAAAGAGCATTCAGAATCATCCTTGACGGCCTTTACAATGTTATTTATTTTAATGCTAAATAAAACAGGAGATAGAATACTGCCCTGCGGGACACCCATCTCCTGTTCAAAGGAGTCGGAGAGGGTGGAGCCCACACGGACATGGAACGACCTGTTGGACAAAAAATTGTGAATAAAAACGGGCAGATGCCCTTTAAAACCCATGTCCGACAAATCAGACATTATACCATGCTTCCAGGTAGTGTCATATGCCTTTTCAAGATCAAAGAAAATTGCATAGACATGCTGCTTGTTGACAAAAGCATCTCGGATAAAAGACTCAAAGCGGACTAGATGGTCAGTTGTACTACGGAAGCGCCGGAAACCGCACTGGAGGTCTGTGATGAGACCCTGTGACTCAAGATGCCACACCAGTCGGGCGTTGACCAAGCGTTCCATAGTTTTACATAAACATGATGTCAAAGCTATTGGCCGGTAGTTGCCCGGGTCGGAAGGATCCTTACCCGGCTTGGGAATTGGCACAACCACAGCCTGGCGCCAAGATGGCGGAAAATGACCGGTTATCCAGATATGGTTAAAGGCCTTGAGAAGTACAAGGAGTGAATCCTCAGGCAGATGTGTTATGAGCTGATAATGGATGGTATCTAATCCAGCAGCAGAGTCAGTACATTTCTGCATGGCTTGCTGCAATTCTGAAAACGTAAAAGGGGCATTATAGTCTTCCAAGTTATCCGATATAAAATCACAAGCACAAGATTCTCGCTTCTCCTTCTCTCTCTGGAAGAAAGGTGAATAATGCTCTGTTGAAGAATTATGGGCAATGGTGGAGGCAAGTAAATTGGCCACAGCCTTTTTATCTGTGACCAAACTGGCACCATCTCTAAGATGGCCGACAGAAGCCGAGCCACCCCTGCCCCTAATTCTTCGAACAGCCTTCCAGACTTTTTGGGACGGAGTCCTAGAAGATAAAGATGAGACGAAGCGTCTCCAGGAAGCACGGCGTTCACGTTTAAAAATATAACGGGCTTTCGCCCACTGTCTTTTAAAGGTTAAAATATTTGCTTGCGACGGATTACGAAATGCACGTCACTGAGCAGATTTGCGCATTGTTTGGGCCTTGCGGCACTCTTCATTGAACCATGGTACTCTCGGCTTCCGAGGGAGTGATGTGGAAGTTCTAGGGATGGTTTCACCTGCAACCTCCAACAAAATAGAAGTAAAACAAGAAACAGGTTCTTCAGCTGACATGACCACCTCCTCTGTAAGACGAGACTGACAGAGAGAGGCAAACAGAGACCAGTTAGCTTTCTTGAGATTCCAGCGCCCCACCGGCGAATCCTCCTCACAGCTGACCGATGACAGGACTACTGGGAAGTGGTCACTACCACACAGGTCGTCGTGAACCTTCCAGTCAAAGTCCAGCATGAGAGAAGGATCACACACAGTGAGGTCTAGAACAGAACTAGATCCGGAACCTGAGTTAGAGTATGTAGGTGAGCCATCGTTAAAGACACATAGGTTAAGTTGAGAAAAAACATCTTCTAACATCTGACCTCTGCCATCATAGTGGTCACTACCCCAAAGGTGAGCATGACCGTTAAAATCCCCCATGAGAATAAAGGGAGGGGGCAGTTGATCTACTAAGTGAAAAATATCATTGCTACAGACCCGCAGTGATGGTGGCAGGTAAATACTGCATATGGTTATGGTCTTTTTTAAGGTAACCCGAGCAGCGACAGCCTGAAGACAGGTGTCGATGCTAACGGGGCTACATAAAATTTGGCTACTAATGAGAAGAGCCGCTCCACCCGAGCGCCTCTCCGAATCAGAGCCTTTATGTATAACATTAAAACCATGAAAAGACACAGGGTCAGAAGTCTTCAGGTAAGTCTCCTGAAGAGATATGACTGAGGGGTTATAGAACTTGACTAAAAGACGTAATTCCTCAAAGTTAGCTCGAAAACCACGACAATTCCACTGAAGCAAAGAGTCCATGATTAAGTCTTATCTCGGGGTAAGGAGTATTTCCCCCCTTTTTCCTTTACCTTGGAAGGAGTTGAAGAAACAGAGGGGGGCCGGCTCCCGGGCCTCCTCTGGTTCTTCGGAGAGGAAGGGGGTGGAGCTGCCGCAGCATCAGCAACAACAACTTCCACTCCCTCCATCCGCTCCTCCAGTGCAGCATATTTGTTTTGAAGGGGGACATCTGTGTTCCCCTTCTGGGCCCGTGCGCACAGCGGTCCCATAGATTTCTTAGACTTCTGGTCCTGGGCAGCGTTCCTGCCGCTAGAGTTAGCGGCCTTAGAAGGCTGACCAGAGCCAGAAGCCTTTGGAGTTGACTGACTAACAGGTTTGGGTGGGGGCTGAGGCTTAGGGGCAACAGAAGGCGGCACAACCGGACCGGCAGTGTCCGCCTTCTGCGTTCCCTGGCTCCTTGTCACCACCGGAGGAGGGTTACTCTCCAGGGGCGAGATGAGCCGAGGCTCCGCCCCCAACCAAGAAGTTGGGGTCTGACATGAAAAGTCTTTGGTGGGGCGCTTGCCTGCCACCGCTGCACTAAAAGTATACACTGAGGTGTTAGAGGTTGGGGCAGCCGCAGCTGCACCAGGGCCTTCAACCAGTTTTTTGGCATCCAGAAAGGACAGCCCCTTCTCCACACGCACCTGCTGAATCTTGCACTCGGATATCCAACGAGGGCATTTCTTATCCGAAGCCATATGCGCCCCCTGGCAATTCACACACAGGGGGGTGGCTGTGCAGGACTCAGCAGAGTGTCCGGGCCTAGTGCAACGGGCGCATGAAGTCTCTGCCTGACGGCATGTCTTCTGCCCATGGCCATACTTTTGGCACTTAAAGCACCGGAGGGGAAGAGGGACGTACTTTTTCACTCTCAGGGAGTAGTAACCTCCCCAGATGGTAGTAGGAGGGGTGGGGGTGCCAAACGTCAGGATGATGGTAGGGAGACGGATCTCCCCACCACCTCGCTTGGAAGCGAAGCGCCTGACGCAAGTCACCCCCTGAGACTTAAGGTTCCTTACAAGTTCATCTTCTGACAGTTCTGCCAAAGCTTGATCTTTGATTACGCCTCTTGACGAATTCATAGTTTTGTGGGGTGTGACTTCCACAGGAGTGTCTCCGATGGAAGAGAGCCCCAGTAGCCCGCTGGAGTGTGCCCGAGTATGGCACTCCACCAGCAAGTCACCAGACCTGAGGCGCTGGGCGTCAGGCCTGCCAACACGGCTCCTGAGGGTCTCCCCCACCAGAAAAGGATGCAGCTTGGTAACTGGTTTCTCCTTCACCTTGCTATGGACAATGAGGAAGCGAGGCCATACGGCCGACGCCTGAGGCGTCGCTTCCTCACAGTCTGAATCACTGTCATGTGCAATGTCGGTGTCTATGCGCCGTTTCTGTGCTAGTTTTGGTTTTTTGGTTTTATCCATATTATATTAGTAGAGATATTCATCCCCCGGGGGTCCCCGCCCGCCACCGAGCCCAACAAGGGAAAGTGCAACTGTCGGTGGGTCTCCAGCCGACGCACAATGGAGACTGCCCGAAAGATATACTCAAGGGGGTAAGCCCGATTGAACCGTTTGAGCCACCGCCTTCTATCACACCGTTGAATGCAGGGGAATACTGGCGTAAAGCACCTAATCAGCAGCAGAAGCTATAGCATGGTGCTCCGTATAGCAACCCGCATGTCAACAGTGGGATAGGGCTCAACGTGACAAGAGCCGATTGACTAGGCCGGTACGACTAGCCTCCCGTTTAGGTAGAAGTCAAGGCCGAAGGAGTGTTGGCACCAGTGAGCCGCAGCCCAAAGGGAACCTCAGCCACCAGGATCCTCTTCTCCCCCGACACGGGTCTCCAAGCACGGCAAACACTTGGGATCCAAAGGACCAAAAAGTCACGAGTATTTTAAGGACCAATCCAACATGGTACGACCTAGGTTAGCACAGCTCCTTAAAAACCGGACCAGTGAAAAGGCTGAACAACATATCTGCTGACATCAAGTCCTAATCCTGGACAAAGATGGCACCCGTCCGCTAGCCCACTCAGTCAGGGACTGAGCGGACTACCCACCTACGCCACGTGGAGGCCGGTGCCGGGTAGGCTCGAAAAAAGACGACGACAGCCGAATCCGTAGGAAGACGGCTGAGAATATCCGGTTCTAAGAAGCGAGGCAGTCCATCGCTCGAGGCGCAAGGAGGGGCAAGCGGCTCCCAGAGCGCCGAAACGCCGCGCGAGCGGAAGACGCAACCCGCCTGCGGAGCCCGCAGGCGGTTCATCATACGGCGGAGGGACCGCGAAAGACGGACGGACAGCAGAAAACTGAGATCCGAACGCGGGTGCCGAAGACCGCTACCCTAGCGAAACCGGTCTAGGGACAAGAGTCTGGGTCCCGCCGGGCCCGTTTTGGGGGGGGGGGGGGGGGGGACCCACCGTAGTCGCCCAAGACCGTTCAGCAAGGCAAGGCGGGGAGGGAACAGTCCCAGTCACGCCAAGACCGCTCAGCGAAGCGAAGCGGTGAGGGGACAGACTAAAGTCACGCCAAGACCGCTCAGTGCCTAGACCGCTCAGCGAAAGGCGAAGCGGGGAGGGTACAGTCTAAAGTCACGCCGAACCCGCTCAGCGAAGGCGAAGTGGGGAGGGGACAGTCAAAGTCCCGCCGAGCCCGCTCAGCAAAAGCGAAGCGGGGAGGGGACAGTCAAAATCACTCCAAGCCCGCTCAGCGAAAGTGAAGCGGGGAGGAGACAGTCTATAATCATGCCAAGCCTGCTCAGCAAAAGCGAAGCAGGGAGGGGACAGTCTTAAAGTCACACCAAGTCCGCTCAGCAAAAAGCGAAGCGGGGAGGGGACAATCTATAATCACTCCAAGCCTGCTCAGCAAAAGCGAAGCAGGGAGGGGACAGTCTATAATCACGCCAAGCCTGCTCAGCAAAAGCGAAGCAGGACAGTCTTAAAGTGACGCCAAGCCCGCTCAGCGAAGAGCGAAGCGGGGAGGGGACAGTCTGTAGTCACGCCAAGCCCGCTCAGCAAAAAGCGAAGCGGGGAGGGGACAGTCTATAATGACGCCAAGCCTGCTCAGCCAAAGCGACGCAGGGAGGGGACAGTCTTAACGTCACGCCAAGCCCGCTCAGCGAATAGCGAAGCGGGGAGGGGACATTCTGTAGTCACGCCAAGCCCGCTCAGCAAAAGCGAAGCGGGGAGGCGACAGTCTATAATCACGCCAAGCCTGCTCAGCAAAAGCGAAGCAGGGAGGGGACAGTCAAGACCAGGATAGGCAAGGCCAGGGCAGCATTTCTCCAGCTAAAGAACGTCTGGACTTCAAGAGATCTGTCAGTCGACACCAAGATCCGACTGTTCAACACCAATGTGAAACCAGTACTCCTCTATGGAGCAGAGACCTGGAGGACCACAGTGTCGACCACCAAGAAAATACAGGAATGTGGTTGCCACATTCCTTCTGCATCTGAAGATAAGTAGCAAATAATGTCTCTGTTTGTCTATTTTGACAAAGGGTATTTACCCGAAATATTAATAAATTGTGTTGTACCGTTTTTTCTAAGCGTGTTTCTTTCTCCGTTGGGTACTTCTTTGCAAGAAAATACAGACGTTCATCAACAACAGTCTGAGAAGGCTCCTCGGGATACGCTGGCCGGACAAAATCAGCAATGAGGAATTGTGGCAGCGGACAAAGCAGAAGCCTGCAGAAGTGGAGCTTCAACAACGCCGCTGGAGATGGATAGGTCACACACTACGCAAGCCAGCAACCAACACCACAAAGCAAGCCCTAAGATGGAACCCACAGGGAAAAAGGAAGAGAGGTCGGCCACGAAACACCTGGCGACGTGACCTGGAGACAGATGCCAAGAAGATGGGCCACACCTGGGGACAGCTGGAGAGACTCGCCCAGGACAGAGACGGCTGGAGGGACCTTGTCGGCGGCCTATGCCCCAGGGGGGGTGATGGGCGTAAGCGTAAGCGAGGGGACAGTCTAAAAAGTCACGCCAAGCCCGCTCAGCGAAGAGCGAAGCGGGGAGGGGACAGTCAGTAGTCACGCCAAGCCCGCTCAGCAAAAGGCGAAGCGGGGAGGGGACAGTCTAAAAACACGCCAAGCCTGCTCAGCAAAAGCGAAGCAGGGAGGGGACAGTCTAAGAGTCACTCCAAGCCCACTCCGCGAAGAGCAAAGCGGGGAGGGGACAGAAGGGGCGAACGAAACCGCACCTGTGAATAAAAGTCTAAGTCACACCGGGCCCGCCTGGAAACTTCGGGGCGGGGGGGGGGGGGGGGGGGGGGGGGGGGGGGGTCAGAAGGTGTCACGCCAAGCCCGCTCAGGAAAAGCGAAGCGGGGAGGGGACAAAAGGTGCGCACGAATCCGCACACCTGTGAGTAAAAGTCTGAGTCACACCGGGCCCGCCTGGAAAGTTCGGGGCGGGGGGGTGGACAGAAAGGTGTCACGCCAAGCCCGCTCAGGAAAAGCGAAGCGGGGAGGGGACAAATGGTGCGCACGAATCCGCACCTGAGTAATATATAAGTCCACCCATGTGGGAAGCACGACCCTGATACTCGCCTGCCCTGCTCAGAAGACTCGGAGAAGGGAGGGAGTTTCTGCGCGGCTAAGGTAAAAGAAGGGGACTTACCTGCGGGCTGGCAGGCCCGGAAGCTGTAGAGAAACGAGGCCCGAGAAGCCGACGTAGCAACGCCCTCCTGCGGAGCAGTCCGGGGAGAACGTTGAGACCAGGAAGAAGGACATGTCTGGAGGATCCCCACCTGAGACCGCCGGTCCTCACTCCCGTCAGCACACACGTCACACATCCTGTCGGAAGAGCAGTAGAGCACGGCCGGCAGGCGACGAGGGCGAACGAGGGCCCCAGAAATCCTCGCAAAGGGGGGCAAACTTCAACAGAAGCCGCCATAGCGTTCGTTGTACACTGTTCACAGGAAGGAACACACTCAAGCGCCGAACTCACACCGCGAGGCAAAAGCCACGTGAGAAAGTCACAAGCTGAAACCCCAAGGCTGCAGCCAAGGACGAAGTTCACTGAAAGTCAAACCGGTCGGAACCGGTCGGCGCCAAGTCCACACACAGTAAAACGTCGAAGTGTAGAACACACTAACGAAGTACACTGAGTCCAAGGAGAAGTCAAAAACAAGGCAAAAAGCCAAGTAGTAGAAACCACAGAAGAAACGGTCAAAAAACCGTAGCAAGGCAAAAGCCCGACCGTCCCCGGTCGAGCTAAGAGTGAAACTGAGGTGAGTTCTCCACACGCATGGCGGGATAGGTTGGTAGGGGAGGACACCCGGGTGCCTATACTTGGATCCCCGGTGTCTCCTCCCCAGTTGTGTAGGAGACACAACTTTGGGCTGAAATCTACAGGCAATTGAGTGTATTCCATATAGTAATGCCATCGGTAATGTATTTTGAAAAAACAAATGTCGACGTCTACGGGGTTAGAACCTGGGTTACCTGCACCGCAGAAGTAATGTACCGCTGCGTACCGACTACAGAAAATGATTGACATTGATATGGTTTGTTGTTCAGCCACAGACGTTCAGTGCATGTGGTGACATCGACTGTAAGCAGATGTACCTTGGCCCAGACCGTATCCTCCTGGCTGCGATGGGTCATCCAATCCGCATACTCCAATATCTCTCCAGAGGGGGTGAAGAGATTGCGGATACAGGCACACGAAGTCAGAGTGGTCACCACCAGCGTCGCGTTCGACCGCAACTGCACAGTCAGAGACATCATAGCGGCTGTCGGGTCGCGAGCGCAGTCCACCTTCACCCGCTTCTATCTCCGAGACCTCTCCGCCCAACGAGAGAACCTGGCACTTGTCGGAGACATCTCGGCAGCGCAACACTCCCTCCGGGCGCCTCATGCGTAACCCTTAGCTGAAATCGTCGGGAAGTTGCCCCTCGAAGCTAAGCTTATTGCAGTAGCGGGGTTTTGGGCGGCACCCTCCTCCTCTTCGCTATTCTTCCACATAGTAATGCCATCGGTATGGATTGTGAAGACACAAATGTATTTTTCTTTAAAAGATATTTTTTCAAAAAATACTTACCAATGGCATTACTCATAGGGCCCTCCCACCTGCCCCGCTTGCCGCCACTATGCTAAGAGTATGACTGACGGGAACACACTGCTCACGTACCCGGATGGAGGGAGGGGAGATTACCCAGGGAAGGGAGACTACCCAGGTACTTGGTTACAACTCCCTAGCGTTGCAGCCCTTGTTGTGAGGGTACACACAAAGGGCTCTTAAGCTGAAATCGTAAGCTAAAGGGTATATTCCATATAGTAATGCCATCGGTATGGATTTTGAAGAAACAAACCATAATCCAAAGCCCACCAACACACAGTAATCCCACCATACACAGCCGGAGCTTAACCACGAGGCTGAAACCAACCTGTCACGGTGAGCTAAGCACAAAGACTGGTGGGATACGATCAGGCATGTGACCGGATAGGGAGGCAAGGGCGGCCACTCAGGGTTTCTTGGTAACGACTCCCTGGAGTCTCCTCCCTGGTTGTGTAGGGTACACAATGGATGCTTAGGCTGAAATCGGTAAGCTAAGTGTACCCTCCTAATAGTAATGCCATCGGTAAGAGTTTTGAGAAAACAAAGCTGTCTTCAGCTGGAGACAGAGCGCTGTGTGACATGCAAAGGGGGAATCAATACATAAAAAAAAAACTTTTAGATTAACTGCGTAAATAAAGAGATCCTCCGCTGTTGTTTTCAGACAGCAGAAATGTAATTCATAAAAATAAAATAAATAAATTCAATAGGAAAAGGATAGGGTAATGGGCGCAAATGAAAAGCTTGCATGACTGCAGGATAGATACAATAGTGTACATACAACCTTAATTAACCCTCTGTATGTCTGTTCGCTCTGCTGGTCCCATAGCGTCCGTCACGTCAATTGCTGCGCACACTAGGGTTGTTTAGTGTACTGGCCAGCCAAGACAATTCAGTCTGTTAGGGTTAGAGACTGTACCCATAATTCAATTCACCAGTTTCCATTGCACATGCTCCCTTCTTTGAGCTAGTGTGTTTGGAGGTGAATTTCAAAGCTATCAAAGCAAATTTAAGGCGTTTTTTGGCTTGCACAAGTCAAAGCAAGCATCATGGCAGACAGTGACACTGATGAAGTGCCTGCAGCATACATGAATTTTCAATTCGATGAATATGAGGTTAGTTCTGGCGATGAATTGGGTGCTATTGTCGGGGGAGAAGCTGCTTTGGTTGCTGCCGATATTCCACAATCAGACATGCAAGGGGTTTCCCAGACACAGATGGTTGGAGTCAGGATGACATGCTCTCATGCCTTTCAACAAAATCGATGGAGGGCCACCCAACAAGGATCCAGGTGGTACAGAGGCTTTACAAGAAAAAAACTACACGATGCCCGAGAGACTTCTGGACTTCACAGAAGTGAAGAGAATTCTATTTTGAACAACTTCCATCTATACTGTTTGCATGTAAGACTTCAAACTGAAGAGCTGTGAGCCATCATCTGAGGTCAGTGCCATGTTCTTGTTTTCTGCAAAAATTCTTTGGACATACAGGGCCAGAAAGAGTGCTTTATAATGAACATACAAAGGGTTAACATCTTATCATTTGACCAACAGCCACTGAAGCCACTCTTGGTCAGCAATAGGCAAAGATTATGCAAAAGACAGATTCACACAAGCCCCTGCAACAGCAGGGGCTTATGTAAATCTGTCTTTTGCAGATGTCTGAATATACTGAATTGTCAAAAAGTAGCATGCCTAGCCATTTCAGCTCCGCTAAGATGAGCGTACAGCATTGTATAGACAATGTCCTGTCCTGGATTACTAGCAACAAACTTAAGCTTAACACTGACAAACCGAGGTCATGCATGCTGGCTCTCAGTCCCACCTTTGTCTGATCGACATCGAGTTTGCAAACATTGGTGGCTGCAGCGTTCGCTTCCAGAACTGTGTTAAATATCTGGGTGTGAAGATTGATTCGACACTCTCCATGCATGATCATAATAGTAGCGTCTGCCGAGCTGGTCTCCTTGAGCTGAGAAAGAATTTCTTCCCTCAGACCGTATCTCACAGAAAGTGCGGCGTCAAGACTTGTAAATGCATTCATTACATCCAGGCTTGATTACTGCAATTCTGTACGGGCAGGTTTACCGGCAGACAAGATTTCACGCTTGCAGATGATTAAAAACAATGCAACGCGTCTCATCTTGAAGAAACAAAAGAGACCACGTTACGCCTCTACTGAAGCAGCTGCACTGGCTGCCCGTAAAATTCCGCTGCCAGTACAAAATTGCAATTTTCGCCTATCAGTATTTTGACGGATCTCTCCCGGCGTACCTTTCTGCCAAGCTGTCTGTTTATCAGCCATCACGCACCCTCCATTCCTCCAGTGAAAAACTTTTTAAAATCCCGAAGCTTAACATGAAAACTGTCGGGGCGGTCCGTGGCGCAGTGGTTAAGGCGCCTGCCACCAATGCTAAAGGTGCGAGGTTCGATTCCGGGTTCTGGCGTCGGATTTTTCTCCTCTAGTAAGTGTCACCGTTAATTCAGGCGGACCGTCGGGGGTTCTTTCTCCGGGTACTCCGGCTCTTCCTCCCCCTCCACTTTGGTATCAGTTTCAGCCAACTTAATCAAATTTCAAATACAAAACGATTTCCAAATACCGTCACTTCAGTAGCTCGCTTGAGCTTGCCCTTAGCACCACGTGAATGTTCTGTGTTTACGTACAGTGTGTGAGTGAATGCGTGTGATTCACGTGAGCGTGCTTGTTGGGTTCAGTTCGCGGCTACATTCTGCGCATTGAGTTATATTATAAATATGAGAAATGCGCCATATAAATGCTATGCATTATTATTATTATCATTCTTTCACCTTTTTAGCCCCAAGTGTGTGGAACTCGCTGCCAACTGAAATGCGGAATCTGCCCACATTGTCACAGTTCAAAGCTCACTTAAAGACTTTTCTATTTCTGTCAGGCATTTAACATTTAGCTCACCTCTAGCTAAGTGTTGACTGCCTTTCATTCTGATCCTAGAAGGAAGTGGATGCAATTATGGTGTTGGCAAGGGAAGGGGTGGTTTAAAGTAGTGTATAATTGTGCATGTGTCTGAGAGAGAGGGTGTGCTGTTGTGCACGCACAGCGAGTCCAGTGTTTTCCTGGAGAACAGCACTATACAAGAACTGTTTATTATTATTATTATTTATGTCTGGTGCTATATGAGGGACAGGGTATTAACCCTTATCATTCGGAATACACCAGTGTGTGAAATAAATTTGACTATAATAGTTCAAGGGTGGTGCCAGAATAGCTTGGCCCCTCTAGGCGCCAAGCTATTCTGGCACCACCCTTGAACTAAAGCCATTGGTTTATATCCTTATCTGTAAGTACTATAATGTAGCTTGCATATGGCAGTGTACAAATTTGAAGCTTTTAGCCTCAGTATGATATGGGTTAATATAACAAATAGTTAAACAGCAAGTTTACAAAGACAATCAGTCCTACCTTGCAAGCGACCAAAAACAGGTCGACATGGCAGGAGAAGTCCATGCTAAGCAGCAACGCCATTAGTCCCTGCAACACCAGCAGACACCGCTCCCGCGGCAGCACCAGGATGGGTTCCACAGGTTCATCATCACCATCCTTGCCCCCTCCCCCGTCGTCCTTGGGGGCCTTGCGCAGGTATTCCAGATCGTGACGACGCATAGAGATCAGGTCCTTGAAGTGCTGGAAGTACAGACAGACAGACAAATCCTATTCATGACCATTAGTTAACTGCCATGAAAAGTCCAGCATTCACAGGCACACACACACACACTCATACTCAACACTGGATTATGAATGTTAATATTAAGACGTTTGATTAGTATTGCAAACCCAAGTAGACATTTGTATGTTTTACCTGAAATAATACCCTCAATTTGAGAAACAGCTGGAGTCCCTGTCGGTCAGCAAGAGGCACAGATGCTCATGAGCCCCTGCATCTGCAGGGGCTCATGAGAATCTTTGCCTCCTGCATATGAAAGGGTAAGTGCTTTTGTACCCTGTGGTGGAACAGCACCAGCTCTTTCTTCACAAGTGCTTCTGCACTTTGAACAATTTTGGTCAACAAGTGGCTCAGATTCTCATGAGTCCCTGCATCTGTGCTTCACGGACATGGAAAGGTCTAGTTCACTGCACCTTACTGAGGACCTTCACCAGCTCTTTCTTCAAAAGGGTTTCTTGCGCTCTGACCAATTTTGGCATAGATTCTCATGATTCCCTGCACCTGCAGGAGCTCCTGAGAATGTGTCTTGTGCAGATGGAAAGGTCTAGCATGCTGTACCTTGTGTCGGAACTGAGCCAGCTCTTTCTTCAGTAGGGCCTCTTGTTCTTTGATTAGCGTCTTGCTGTCCTTGCCCCCTGCTGCCTCTTTGAACATTACCTGACCCACCTGCAACATGGTCACAGGTTCAAGCTTACCAACAACATAATTCTGAAGTTTTAAATATTACGGTGGTTCACAACAATTTATGCCTCAGTGACTTTAGATTCAGCTTTTTATCTCTGCTGGCAAAATGGCATTTCACTTTTAACCCTTTGGCTGTTAGTAGCGGTTTTGACGAGGTGACTCCTGCAGGAATCCCCCCGACAAAAAACACTGCCAACAGCCAACCGGTTAATCCTTTCACTGCCTGCTAAAGTAGTATGTCTCTAAAACCATCACCAATTCACTGCCTCATAATTCAGTCAGCCAAGGGGCTCACAGATATGAGGCTAGCAAGGGGCATGGATCCTCATGAGTCCCTACAGTAACAGGGGCTCATGTGGATCTGTACCTCTTGCAAATGGAAAATGATGGATGTTTTTTCATCCAGCAGTAAAGGGGTTAAATCTATGAATGTGACTGGTGATGGTAAATCAGTGAAGGGGTTAAATCTATGAATGTGACTGGTGATGGTAACTTTACTGAGTGTTAGGTTAAACTTTGGCTAGCACCCCCTATCCCACCACCCAAAAGGAATACATTTTATAAGCCACAGGACCTCACAAAAATTGTTGGATCACCCCGATTTCTGTTAATTTCTCTTTTGAGGTGAAGAGGGGCTCAGTCATCTCACTGTAAGTCCCTAGGTCAAATTTTATACAAATATGAAAGTTCTCCTCTGCAGACTACATTACCGCTCTGGACATCGATCTACCATCATAATGATCTGACTCGATATATCATGCTTTAATATATCACGATCCCAGATATATATCTTTGGGGGGGTTCCTGCCATGATAAAGATCTGGCTCGATATATAGTGCTTTAATGTTTCGCGATCCTGGATATATTGTTGGGGGTAATCCTGATAAAAAATAAAAAACCGACCACAGACGCCAGTGAACCATGATATCTTTTTCACCAGACCAAACCCCCCACCCCACCCCATCCCTATGGCACACGCATCCCTTTACCGTCCTTTACTAAAGAATAGCTCAGAAGCTATAAGGTCAATCCAAATCTTGTTATGGCGCATCATGACTGGACAAATTCACTGGTACCTGAGTGTTGAGTTTGTCCTTGGCTTTCTCCAGCATGGATTTGGCAGCCTCGATGTTGTGCAATTTCTGCTTGTGGTGCAGAATGCGTTTCTGCATGGAGCGACTGTACAGCTTGCGTGACTTGCTCTTCCCTCCGCCCACTCCGCTGCCCGACCATGAACCCTGGATGAAGCTCCAGCGGCCACTGTTTCCTATAGAAGAAAACCAAGACGCATTAGATAGTAGATTACATGTATTTATTTATGTTCATCCAGTCAAATTCAAATTGCCCCTAAGTTTCTTGACTTTTACAAAAATGTAAGAAGGTTAGTTAGTTAGTTATTTGGGTTTAACGCCGAGCAGGCAACTAAGGCCATCTCATGGCGGAACGGGTAAAAATCTGGTCAGCCAGACTAAAAGAAAGGTCTTAAGACATGATGTAAATATACCTTAAAAATATGTCAGCCTAAAATGTCACACAGGTCTTTAAAGAAAACGTCGAGTTAGTTAGTTATTTGGGTTTAACGCCGAGCAGGCAACTAAGGCCATCTCACGGCGGGAAGGGTAAAAATCTGGTCAGCCAGACTAAAAGAAAGGTCTTAAGACATGATGTAAATATACCTTAAAAATATGTCAGGCTAAAATGTCGCACAGGTCTTTAAAGAAAACGTCGAAAGACTCTCAAAAAGGTCAAAATAATAGAAACATCATAATCTATAAACGCTCAAATCTTATTAAAAATATGGCACTCTCTCAGAAAACTGAAGATCGTGTCCGGGGGCACATCCCGGAACAAAACCTTCAAGGAGTCTGCCGTGAAATGTTTATACCTTGTGTCGATTAGATCAGCATAAGACAACAAAAAGTGTTGAACAGAGTACTGCTCGTCGCAGGCATAACACCATGGACGCTCCTCCTGTTTAAGTAAATAAGAGTGCGTAACATACGTGTGGCCAATGTGGAGCCGAGCCAGGACAGTTTCCTCATGGCGGCTGCCGCAGCGATAAGGTAGACCATCGGACAACTTAGGAAGGGCTTCATGCAGCTTGTTAGCTTCCTCTTTGTCCCACTCGGACTGCCACTCACGGGCTATGTACGCACTAGCCACATGTCTAAAATCACTATAAACAGTCTGTGTGTCAGGGACAGGGTCATTGCGGGCATCGTTGGCAGCAGAATCTGCGATCCTGTTGCCTTCGATGCCCACATGCCCTGGGACCCAAATAAAAATGATATCATAATATTCCTTCAAGTCCGCATGGAGCTCTCTGATCTGCACCAGCAGTGGGTGGTCATTTCCCGTGCCCTGAAGGGCCTGCAGGGCAGAAAGAGAGTCAGACAGAATCAGGAAGTTCTTTTCTCTAGATCGATAAGCATGCTTGAGTGCCAGCAGAACCGCCTGCAGTTCTGCAATAAATACAGATGAGTGGTCTGGGAGGCGGTGCTTAAATGGGCGTCTAGGATGGCGAGAGGATACTGCGGCCGCAGCCACTCTCCCATCCTCAAACTTTGACCCATCCGTGTAGATACGACAAAAGCCAGGAAAAATTGAAAGCAGTTCATTGAGGCTCTGTTGGTATATGGCTGGTGGAGTAGAGTCTTTCTTGTGGGCAGTCAAGTCCAGCAAGATGTCAGGAACTGGTAAGAGCCAGGGTGGAGTGATGTGTTGCAAGGATTCCGAAACTCTGTCCAGGTCCAATCCGGCCGCCTGCAGATGAGGTCGGACACGGAAAGAAAGTGGACGGACAGCTCCCGGATGGGTATCATAAATCTCTGCAAACGATCGTTTAAAAACACAATCATAGGCAGGATTGTCTGGATGGGCCTTCAGTTTCAGAACATAGCTGAGCATGAGGCAGATGCGGCGGAGCTTGAGAGAAGGCTCCCCTGCCTCAGCATACAGACTAGGAACTGGAGACTGGAACTGAAGGCCCCAAGACATATCCGCAGACCCTGATGGTGAATTGTGTTCAGACGCTGCAGCACAGACTTGGAAGCTGAGCCGAGAGCCACAGAGCCGTAATCCAGTTTGGACCAAACAAGGGCCCGGTACAGTCAAAGCAAGACAGTACGGTCCGCACCCCAGTCAGTATGACCAATGACACGAAGAACGTCGAGAGCCTTCTGACAAGAGGTTCTGAGGTAATTAATATGGTTGCGGAAGGTCAGTCTTTTGTCAAAGATGACCCAAAGAAAAGTTGCCTCCCCGGCCAGCTTAATTGGCACTCCAGCAATGCTCAGGCTAGGTTCTGGAAAAAAATTTCGTCTGGTTAGTAAAATACACAGACTGTCTTGGAGGCCTTGCGCTGGGACCATATGGCGTTGAGGCGCGTCCCCTGGGTGGTGGATAGGGGGTCCCTCGTGAGAGGGGTGCACCGAATGAAATAAGGTGCCGTGAACCAACATGGTCTAAGGGAAGGTGACCCCGACAGAAAACCCCTGGTCCTCCTAGTAAGGGGGTTGGGCGTGGGGGTAGCTTCCCCACTCTGCAAAAAAAAGGAAATAGCTACAAAAACGCCGACGGGTGTCTGCTGTCTCCGTTCCTCTTCCTACTGGCCATAGACTGGGTCATGAAGATGACCACAGAGCACAGACGAAGTGGAATACAGTGGACACTGTGGACACAGCTTGACGACCTCGATTTTGCAGACGACTTGGCATTACTGTCCCACACTCATCAACAAATGCAGGACAAGACCACGAGGCTTGCTGACATCTCGTCCCAAGTGGGCCTCACCATTCACAAACAGAAAACAAAGACAATGAGGCTGAACGCAACCAGGGAAGAACCAGTCTTGCTTGCTGGCACCCCGTTGGAGGAGGTGGAGTCCTTCACCTATCTCGGGAGCATCATAGACAAAAAAGGCGGCACTGATGCAGATGTCAGAGCACGAATCGGTAAAGCCAGAGCAGCCTTTCTCCAGTTGAAAAAAGTGTGGAGTTCCAGAGAGCTGTCACAACACACCAAAGTCCGGATTTTCAACTCCAATGTAAAAACAGTTCTCCTATATGGAGAAGAGACTTGGAGATTGACAAAAACCACAGTCAACAGAGTACAGACCTTCATGAACAGTTGCCTTAGAAGAATTTTGAAAATCCACTGGCCAGAGAAGATCAGCAACATCAGACTCTGGGAGAGAACAGAGCAGATAACAGCAGAGAATGAAATTGGGCGAAGAAGATGGGGATGGATCGGTCACAGTCTGAGAAAGCCAGCTTCCAGTATCACTAGGCAGGCATTGTCATGGAACCCCCAGGGAAAGAGGAAAAGAGGTAGGCCGAGAAACTCCTGGCGTCGAGACCTCCAAGCAGACATCAAGAGACTGGGAACCACCTGGAGTAGAATCGAAGGAGAAGCACAGGACAGGAGTTGCTGGAGGTCCCTCGTCGACGGCCTATACCCGGGTAGGGGTGACAGGCGTAAGTAAGTCAGTCTTGGAGGGCGAGAACTTGAATCCATTGAGAGACACCCACCGCTGGATGCGATCAATGCACAGCTGCAAGCCCTCTCAAGGGACGCAAGTCCTCGACCACGTGCACACAAAGCAAAGTCGTCAACAAACAAAGAGCATTCAGAATCATCCTTGACAGCCTTTACAATGTTATTAATTTTAATACTAAATAAAACAGGAGATAGAATGCTGCCCTGCGGGACACCCATCTCCTGTTCAAAGGAGTCGGAGAGGGTGGAGCCCACACGGACATGGAACGACCGGTTAGTCAAAAAATTGTGAATAAAAACGGGCAGATGCCCTTTAAAACCCATGTCCAACAACTGAACAAGTCAGACATTATGCCATACTTCCAGGTAGTGTCATATGCCTTCTCAAGATCGAAGAAAATTGTATAGACATGCTGCTTGTTGACAAAAGCATCTCGAATAAATGATTCAAAGCGGACTAAATGGTCAGTTGTACTACGGAAGCGCCGGAAACCGCACTGGAGGTCTGTGAGGAGACCCTGTGACTCAAGATGCCACACCAGGCGGGTGTTGACCAGGCGCTCCATAGTTTTACATAAACATGATGTCAAAGCGATAGGCTGGTAGTTGCCCGGGTTGGAAGGATCCTTACCTGGCTTGGGGATCGGTACAACCACAGCCTGGTGCCAAGACGGCGGAAAATGGCCAGTTCTCCAGATATGGTTAAAGGCCTTGAGAAGTACAAGGAGTGACCTCTCAGGCAGATGCGTTAGGAATTGATAGTGGATGGTATCTAGGCCAGCAGCAGAGTCATTACATTTCTGCAAGGCTTGCTGCAATTTTGATAATGTAAAAGGGGCATTATAGTCTTCTGAGTGATCGGACTTAAAATGAATTTTTTTTCTAAAATGTATTTTTTGGAAAAATACTTACCGATGGCATTACTATCTGGAATACACTCAATTGCCTATAGATTTCAGCCAAAAAGTTGTGTAACCCACACAACTGGAGAGGAGACACCGGGGATCCACGCACCGGGGCCCCGGGTGGCCTCCCCTTACTACCCTATCCCGGCATTTGTAGGGCGACCCCGTCAGTTTCACACATAGCGAAAAGAGGCAAGCGGGGCAGGTGGGAGGGCAGTCTGAGTAATGCCATCGGTAAGTATTTTTCAAAAAAATACATTTTAGAAAAAAAATTCATTTGTTTTTTCAAAATACATTACTGATGGCATTACTATCTGGAAGAATGTCGAACAGGCGGAGGGTGCCGTTCCTATAACCGCAAACCCAACCACCCATTGGCCCAGAGAGAGAGAGAGAGAGAGAGAGAGAGAGAGAGAGAGAGAGCACTCCCGAAGATTTCAGCTATGACGTACCTAAGATGCCAGGGGCGCGCGGAGGGAGTGCTGGGCCGCGGAAATGTCGCCCACCCGTGCCAGGGAGTCACGTTGGCTGGATAGGTCTCTGAGATAAAAGCGGGCGAATGTGGAGTCAGCTCGCCAGCCAACCGCCATAACAATATCTTTGACCGAGCAGTTGCGGTCCAGGGCAAGACTGGTGGCCACTGCTCTTACTTCATGCGCCGGATGTGAAGAAGCCTATCGCCATCCGGGGAGAGGTCCTGGTAGGCCGGCTTAATCACCCACCGCAGCCAGGACGACACTGTCTGGGCCGAAATATCTGGCCTGCCTGCGGACAGTGGGAGGAAGAGGCGAGAGCGCCCCCGGCGTCGCGGCTTAGAGCCAGCAGAAAACATGCCTTCCTGGTCAAATCTGAGAAACTAGCCAAAAGCAGAGGTTCAAAGCGGTCCGTGTTCAGCCACGTTAGTACCCAGGCGAGATCCCACCGAGGCACTAGGGACCGAGAAACTGGTCGTCGGAGCTCAAAATGTGCCAGCAAGTCCGTCAGATCCTTGCAAGCGCCTGGGTCTGGCCGGCCCAGGTGGCGGTAAGTGTCCGCGATCATGGAGCGATAACCTTTGATGGTAACGGGTGCTAAGCCTTGTTCGTCAAAAAGCCACAGGAAGAACTCCGCCAGCTCCGGGGTGGCTAGATGTGTGGGAGGGAGACTTCTGGAGGCGCACCAGGCCTGAAGGACCCTCGACTTGCTCTCATATACCCGCCGCGTAGACCGTCTGCGGGCTGTTGCAATAGCCGCCACCGCCGCATCCGAGAAACCTCTAGCGGCGAGGGCTTGCCGGACAACCTCCAGGCGTGAAGGAGGAGGCGCTCTGGGCACGGATGGAAAAGCTGCTGGCGGGGCTGCTTGAGCATCATAGGAGGTGTAGGAAGCTCCAGCAGCGGGTCCGTCGCTAGCTCGAGTAGGTCCGTGGTCCAGCTCTTGGTCCAGTTGAAGGGGGCCACCAGAAGAAGGACTGCGGAGCAACCCAGAAGCTTCCGCAGAACCTTCAGAACGAGGACTGACGGGGGCTAGGCGTAAGCGATCAGACCGTCCCAGGGGATGGAAAGCGCGTCTACCGCCCAGGTGAGCGGGTCCGGGACTGGTGAGACGTAGACCGGGAGCTGTTTGTTCCACCTGGTGGCAAACAAGTCCACTAAAGGAGTTTCCCACCGGGAGCAGATCAGGCGAAAGATGTCCGGGCGTAGGGACCACTCCGTGTGGAGCAGCTGTCCGCGGGGTGGCCGGGAATGTGGCGAGCCCGTAGAGTAATGCCCCGGTCCCTGCACCATAGGAGGAGATGGTAAAGGAGAATGCACAGGGAGGGCGAGTGAGTGCCCCCCTGGTTCTGTATGTAAGCCACCACCGTCGAGTTGTCTGAGAGAACGAGAACGTCCTGGTTGGTCAAGGTCTCCTGCCAGAAACTGAGGGCCAGCCAAACTGCCTTCAGCTCCAGCCAGTTGATGGTGTTTGTCCTCCAAACCCTGCGGCCAAAGGCCCGAGGCCGAGACAAAGTCCGGTAACAGATGCGCGCCCCAGCCAGCCTGACTCGCGTCGGTGCAGAGAGATCACCAGGGCGGAGGTGAGTGAAGAGGCACGCCCGTAGCCAGCCAATCGATGTCCGCCCACCTCTGGAGGTGTGGACGAGCCAGAGGGGTAACTGGTACAAGATCCGCAAGGGAACCCGACGAAGGACGCCAGTGTAGTAGGAGATGTAGCTGCAACGGGCGGGCATAAAGCCTGCCCAAGGGAAGCAAGTCCGCAGCCGCACTGAGTAGGCCCAGAAGTTGAAGCCAGACCCTGGCTGAGGAGGACCCTACCTCCATCGAAAGAGCTAGATCGACGATCTTCTGCCGCCGGGCCAGAGGCAGGCGGACTAGATTGAGATCAGTCAGGAATTCCATCCCCAGATGTAGAAAACGCTGAGAAGGGGTAAGATCCGATTTGCCCAGATTGAGAAGAAACCCAAGACGACGCAGGAGGGAAAAGCAAGGTGTCTCTGTCCTCTTGGAGCGCCGAGGCTATCAGATTTCGCAGTAGTAGGTCGTCCAAGTAATTGGAGGCCGGGCTCAGGGATCGTTGGCGGAAGTAGGCCATCACCGCATCGAGGATCCTCGTAAAAACCCACGGACTGATGTTGAGGCCGAAGGGAAGGGCGCAGAACTGGTAAACGACTCCCCCAAAGGCAAACCGCAGGTACCTGCGAGACGACGGATGAATCGGGACGTGAAGATAGGCGTCGGACAGATCGAGGCTGATCGCGAAGTCCATAGGTCGGACGGCCGCTCGGAGGATCCTGGCTGTCTCCATCCGGAACCGAGGGGCCGAAATGAACTTGTTTAGCGCCGACAAGTCGATGACTGGGCGCCACTTGCCTCCTGGTTTGGGAACGAGAAAGAGGCGGCTGTAAAATGCTGGTGAGTCCTGACGCGATACCACCTCCGTCGCTGCTTTGTCGAGGAGAGCCGAAACTTCTCTGCGCAGAGCGTCCGCCTGAAAGGTGTCGAGTGGAGACTGGGTCCACAAGGGGGACCTGCGAAGAGGTGGAGGGGACCGGAAAGAAAGCTGGAGGCCTGTAGAAACCGTGGAAACGATCTAGGGGTCGTCTCGTAAAGAGACAGCCGCCCGCCGACTGGAGACCCGGGAACTGCTGACGGGGGCGAGAGAGGGGGCAAGTCAGCGGGCCCGGCCGCGCCCGGACCTACGGGCGCCATGGGACCAAGAGGGGCGGGAGGCGGGGAGGGGCCTGAGGAGGGCGAGCCTACCTCTGGTCGAACCGACTGGAAGCAAGGAGGGTCTAGAAGACCGCCGGGCACGACCCCCGGCCGGGCGGGGGCCGCGAAAGCAAGTCGCTGCAGGAGTGGAGACAGGTCTGGGCTAAAGGTCCTTGGACGAGTCCTTAACTGACTGCCACGTGTCCCCGAAAAGCTGAGATCCACCTAGGGGGGCCTGTCGAAGCTGGTTCTTCACTGACTTCGGGAGATCCGCGCAGAGATGCAGAAGGGTATCCCGTTGCCAAAGATCACAATTAGCGGCCGCCGCCATGGCGTTGGTGGAGGAGTGGTAGGTGGCCCGGTTGGCCGCTATCAGGATGGATTGCACATCGCGGAGAGGGGACGGCACCTCCAGATCCCAAGTTCCCTCCAGGCACTGCAAAGCCGCCTGGGTAGCCAACTCCAGGAACCCTGAGCACGCCAGCGAATTTCGCACTAAGGAAGCGATCCTGTCGAGCAGACGAGGCCAAGCTTTCAAGACACTTCTGCGGCCGCCCGCCTGGACTAGGGCTGCCGTATCCACCACTGGGAGAGGGACGACGAAGGCTTGAGAATGTCCCGCGTACCAGGCCTTGTGGAAGCTCAAGTTAATCCCTGCAGGCCACGGTGAATCGGAGAAGAATCCTGCGTCGCCGAAGTTGTCTTGTCGTAACTGGTCAGAGAACGCATCTGTGAGGTCCCGGAAGCCGGCCGGTTGAGGCAGGGACTTGCGGTGCTTGACGTGCCTTTGTGCGTCGACCATAGCGGAAGCCTGTCTCTTCCTCAGGGGTGAAGGAGGACAGAAGTCGGGTGGGAGAAACTTCGCAATAAGCCGGGAGGCCTCATCCAAGGCGCTGATAGTCTGCGATCCGAGCGAAGGGCCGACGACGTCCAAGGAGGAGGAGGCCGACGAGAACGCTGACAGGCGGGAAGGGGATCCCACCGCCGGATCCCGCAGGAAGATGGCCGAAGCCGAATCCGTAGGATGAAGGCTGAGGACATCCGGTTCCGAAGAACTAGACCGTCCCTCTCGTGAAAGCTCAAGGGGGGACCGGCTCCGAGAGAGCCACACCGCTGCGCGAGAGATAGACGGGGCCGCCCGCGACGCCCGCCGGGCAGAGCGTCGCAGGGACAGAGGGACCGCGAAGGAAAGACAGTCAGCAGTGAAGCTAGATACCGCACGCTGGTGACGGAGACCACTCTCCGAACGAAACCGATCAAGCGACGTAGCGGTCTGGTCACACCGGGCCCGCCTGGTCGGAACGGGGCGGGGGGGGGACCGTAACGAGTCACGCCTAGCCCGCTCAGGAAAAGCGGAGTGGGGAGGGGACAAAAAACGTGTATGCGGCCCCCGCTCCAAGGTCTCGGAGCGAGGGGGACGCGCTGTGATGTCACACCGTGCCCGCCTGGTCGGAACAGGGCGGGGGGGGGGGGGGGGGGGGGGGGGGGACATTCTAGAGTCACGCCATGCCCGCTCAGGAAAAGCGAAGTGGGGAGGGGACAATTCAAGAACACGCGGCCTCAGCTCAGGCGCCTCTGAGCGAGGGGGACGTGTGTCAGAGTCACACCGTGCCCGCCTGGTCGGAACGGGGCGGGTGGGAGAGATATAAGGATGGAGAATACAACAGATTTTTTTGACGACGTCAATTTTTCAATGTTTTTGATCACAAATCGCTCATCTAATCACACACCCCGTTTTTTTAGGTTTCTGCTTATTTTTTTCAGTAAAATAAAGGTTTCCAAAATCAATGACATTCATGACTAAAGCAAAATTAACACCTGAGTTAATTAATCTATTGGTTATGTAAGTGTGTTCATTTTGCAATGCGTAGTTTATTCGGATTACTAAGCCAATTACGAGTATTTCCGATAGAGGATCGGAGGCGCCGTCACACACGCGCGCACTTATGCCAGTAAAAAATTAGTGGTAAACACACTAACTAAATCTATTTTCTCAATCAAATAAGAGCAATCAAATCTGCCTACTAAATAGCCTTTGTTTATACACCTGCTTTGTCAATTTCACGCACACACAAGCAAAAACAGCACAGACAACACAGGGAGGTAACTTTTGGTTATAAGCAAAAACGACATACATAGTTACTTCCCTTAGACGACGCGTAGCAACGGTCACGTGTTATTTTCTAAACACCAAGCCGGTCGCGTTCTTTCGTTAAGCGGCATTGTAAAAGACGGACGTGTTTTGAGGACTGACTTGATTTTCAGAGGTGATATTCAGTGATCGATAAATCTTGAGAATATATACGACGGTAAGATCGATAGTTTGTCTGTTTAATTTGTCAAATTTAGAAACAAGACAGGCCTCGCGGTTAGTCTGGATTGCGCTAAGTTTAATCTGCTATGGAGAGTGGCTAATCTAGGGTGCCGAAATCCATAAAATAGAAAATATGAAAAGAAACTGTGTGTTTTAGCCAGGTTGCTACGAGGGTACCCCACTGTCTTTCCGAAAGGTGTTTAGTTTGCGGGAGCAAATTGAACAAATGCTGAAAATACAAGAAATAGCCGATTTTTGGAAAACACCTAACGCTGATCCATAACATTGTTTGCTTGTTTGTTTTGTTTGTTTGTTTGTACAAAGGTTCTAATGCGTCTTAACAACCCTGTTTGAATCACATCTGAGACATTTTATCACTTTCGTTTTGTTAACTGACTAAGCCCGTGTGATCATCGCCGAGCAGGCCGCACTAACAAGGAAAATGAAAACGTGTAACTATAAGTCCGTGAAAATGATATATCACCGAGCAGGCCGCAAACAAGGAAAATGAAACGTGTAACTGTAACTGTAAGTCTGAGTAAAAAAATCACTGAGCAGATCACAGATAAGACAAATGTGTAACTGTAAGTCTGAGTAAAAAATTACTGATCAGATCACAAACAAGACAAATGTAAATGTGTGATCTATCACCAAGCTGATAACAAGACTAAGTCTTAAAGTGAGAAATCACAGAACATACTACAAAAAGGCAGTAAGTCTTTAAGTGTGAAAACACAGAACATACCACAAAAAGGCTGTAAGTCTGAGAGTGAGAAAATCATCGGACAGGTTACACGTAAAAGTGGCTTTAAGACTGAGAGTGAGAAAATCATCGGTCAGGTCATAAAATGGACGGAGTGAGATTTTGCCTGATGTGTGACAAACATCATAATGACCAAGTCGCACGAGAAGCAAATGTTTATATGTTTGTTTGTATTGTCTCATCATAAATGTTATGGACCAAGTGTGAGGTGTTTCACCGCGCTCATGCAAGTAGCTTGCTTTTTGCAAGTGAATTGAAAACGGATTTTACATAGGTTTTAGTAACAGGACTGACGGTGGGGTATACCTGTAGCACACTGACAAAGAAAGATGATTTTGGCTTTGTATCTGAATAATTGATTTACAAAACAGCGCCCTGGTCAGCCCACTTGTAGCACGCTGTCAAAAAAAAAAGGTGTTTATTGGCTTTGTATCTTAATAATTGATTTATTAATCACTCAGCGCCCTGGTCAAGCCTTCAAAATCATGGTAGTTGTGCGGATTTAGTTTGTCTAAGCCATAGCTGTGCCGCGCTGCGAAAATAGACATAACAATCTCGCTTTGCATTAGCGACAGGATGTATTGAAGGCGTTAACAGAATATTGAGCTTTCTCAATCAGAGTCATTTGCTATCATTCTGTGCCGTGGACAACTAAGAAATGATAGGTGAAACACAGAGTTAAATGATTCTGTTTAGGGCCTTAGCATGTTTGTGAACTATTTTATGCGATCTTGGTATCCAACGTAAACATACGACGTATGTCCTTAGCAAATCGTCCGACGGTGTCGGACGATTCGTTAAGGTAAACAACAGAGACTGTTTGTAGCAACCACGCTGACTGAGCACCAAGGTGTAATCTTAACCGCTGGCGGTAAACAGCGCGGCGCAGGCAGTGTCAGTACAGCGGAAAGACCAATACGTCACTAGCTGCAATGCGGAAGTTGCCAGTCTACTCATATTTTATATTTAGCGCAGTTTCGATTTGAGTACACAATCTGTGTATTGCGTGTCATACAACAGCATGGCTAAGCCTGACGGTGTTTTGCGGACGAGTCTACAATATTCATGCAGAATAAAGATTTTGTGTTTGTTTGTCTGTTTGTCTATGCGTGTGAGTGTATGCGTGTGCGTGAGCGAGTTTATAGGTATGTGCGAGTGCGTGTATGTACTTGTGTATGTGTGTGTGTGCCTGTATGCGTGTGCGTTTGTGTGAGTGCATGTGTGTATGTATGCGTGTGAGTGTTTGTGTATGCGTGTGTGTTTGTGTGCATGTATGTATGTATGCGTGTGAGTGTTTGTGTGCGCGTGTGTGTGCGTGAGTGCGAGTGTTTGTGTGTGTGTGTGTGTGAGTGCATGTGTGTGTGTGTGTGCGTGTGAGTGTTTGTGTGTTATGTGTGTGTGCCTGTGTGAGTGCATGTGTGCGTGCATGTGTGAGTGCATGTGTGTGCGTGTGAGTGTTTGTGTGTATGTGTGTGTGCGTCCGTGTTTGTGTGCGTGCGTGTATATATGTGTGTTAGAGATATAAAATATAAGATTCCAAAAACATTTTTTTTTTCATTGCCTCTGTGCCAATACCCCCCCCCCCCCCAAAAAAAAAAAAAAAAAACAGTTATTTAAATAATAACCACACACACACACAAAAAAAAAACATTGCTATATGCACTTGATAACAAATTATTTAAGTTACCTGCAGATACTTGTTAACAAATTTTCCAAAGTCACTTATAACTGACAGATAACTTTACAGGTAACCTTTTAAGAACCTATAATTAGTTATTAAGTGACTTAAGTCAAGAACTTATAAGAACTTAAACTAACAAAATGTAAGTTCTTGACTTAAGTCACAACTTACTCGGACAGATTTGTCAAGATACAAGGACAATGAAAAAACTTTTTTTAGTAATAGTCAGGTGGTGCTGGTGGTGCTGATGGGGTTAAATAGTTAGGTGGCATGTCATTTTTCTGTGAAGTGTATGTCATTAATAAACGATTACCAAATCTGATTTTTATTTGTTTAAAAGATTGTGTAGTTTTTCTGTGGTTTCCTGTACCCCTATCCTTTTTCCCTCTGCTAAAAAACTAGCCTTTAGTTCTTCAACATTCACGGGAGACTGACTACGCATTTTATTCTGTATTTCAGACTTCTGTTTCTTGTAATTATTTAAATCATCCTGGACTCGCTTAAATTCTTCGTCATCAATAAAATTATCATTCAATGCCTTACTGATAATAAGTTTCATACTGCTCAGCTTTGCACCAGCAAGCGTACTCAATGCTTCATGTTTCTGTAATTTCGTGTGAAACCTCTTGTTCAAGGCTTCCAAACCAAAGCAAGCCAGGCATGTAGCAACGCTAACAGCCTCAACTGCTATTCCAGCCAAACTCCCAATTCCTGTGGCGAACAGAACAATACCCCCTACAGAACATGAAGCTGAAACTGCACCAATAGCCATAGAAGTGTTTTGAACAGAATTAAATACTGACTTATACCTCCTTTTGCACCGTGAGTACTTAGCCTCCTCACTCTCCAAATATTTCAAAGCTTCTGTAATATTATTTAATCTGAATGCATCTGCCTGTAATGTTTTATCTGAAGCAATTGGCATATGTGGATCAGGCGCAAGTGTTGTTTTAGTCGTCACATTTGTTTCAGTCGGATCAAGCGTTGGTAGTTGCGGATAGAAGTTTACCATTTTTTTTATTGACAAATATTTTTTTTAATTTAATCAGCAATTACATTTTGCAACTCTTCAAAAGTATACAATTTGCTGGCATAATAAAATGCAACAAGATCAATGTGTTCAAGGTTTATGTAAGTTAGACGAACAAAAGTTGTTTTGTCGACCACCACCTTGACAGCTGGAACACTGCTCGAAACATTAATAACATCAACATTTTTTGTAATAGCAATAAAGACCTTTGTTGATTCTGTTACTGTTTCATCCCATGTAAGTTTAATTCCCTGCGCAATTTGAGCCTCTTTAGCAGTAGCAACAGATTTCATGATAATTTCAAATACTATTGTCGCTTCTCTAGCCATGACTAAGCTTGCTGGCATAAACACAACAGAAGTATCTGATCTACCCTTTCTAGCTGTAAGAAGATACCGCCGTCTCTCATAATTTTCAACTTTCAGTTTTTCTCTGCTATTGTTGTCTGGGGCAAAACTTGGAACAAGGCTTACAATAAGCGGCCCCGAGTTAACAACCTTCCTAAACACTAAGGCGCCTTCATCATCAGTGTATACATAAGGACTAATAAATTCCAACTTTATGTCCCAGTCAATTGTGGGTGGTGGAACAGGTACAGGTGAAACCACCCACTTATTTCCCACATGTATTAAGTTGTAGGGCGATTTATTTACAGGTGGAGTAGGTACAGTAACATCACGTAGCTGACCAAGTTTAGGAATCTGTTTTTCACCGTCTTTCATGTCAACAATTACTTTCCTCTTGTACATGCCATTTGAATCAAGTTCAAAACCATATATTTCTCCAACATCCCCCTCCTTCTCAAAATCCTGTACATCTGCCAAATCTTTCAATTCTGTTACTGGACATGCAACTGGTATGATTCTCGACTTTGGACCACCACTCATTTTTTATAAACAAAAATAAAATTATTTAATTTCCAACACAACACTAAAATCATGCATAAGAACTGGTTTGTCATCCTGATTAGTTACAGATATACTCAGTGACTCAAAGAAACTAGAACCTAATTTCTTAAACTGCAAATTAGGAAATCTAACAACTACACTTTCACAATACGGAGCAGTTCCAGTAGGTAAGCATCTCAACAAAGTTGAAGGCTTTCCATTGTGAACATTCTCAGATGTGTTTAGTTCTTTCAAATAAACATTTAGCACTGTGTGTACTGACAAATTGACAGGACGTTTTCCAGTTATTTTAAGTCTTTTTGTCTTCATTGTTATAATACCAGTCATAGCTTCACCTAAATCATCTGATCTATACCAATCTTCGTCAATATAAAATCCAAGTAAATATGCAAATCTATCTGAGATCCTTAACCAATTTTGTGTGGGAAATTCTAATGTAACAAGTAGGTTAGCTGGATTTAAAGTTGCTTTAATTTTAAATTTACTTTGAAACCATTCAGCTATAGTACAAAAGTCATAATACCCGGGTGGTAAAGCTTCAGTCTTACCATCAAAAATTACTTTATTATATATATCATCTTCTACATTAAACCATTTTACTGTGTAGAACAATTCATGGATAGCTGCAGCCTTGCTACCATCCCGATTATCAATCCCATTAGTTAACCACACTGGTTTGCTTGTGTCAAGATTTGTTAAGGTAATAAACATTTTTATTATCTCATATAAAAAAGGATGGAATTTAAATCACCAACCATCACCACTACAAACGCATTTCAATTCAATGTGAATGCCAAATATAATGTTGCACCTACTTATGAACAGAAAATAATTCAACTAAATCAGCTTGACATAGCTGTGTCTGACGCAAGCGTACAAGATCTATTCCAAGTCAAAGTACCAAATCCGTTTGACCATTACATAAACCCTCCAATAACAGATGACTCTACTGCAAGAAAGTGGTCTTCAAGCCCACTACAGATGTTTCAAAACCAACTCAACTTTGCAATACTATGTTCTACTACAGGCTGTGGTGTTTCATTTACAGACCACTTGAATCACTCAAACAAACTGATTAGATCTGTGTATCATTTTCATGTTTATTACCAGCTTAGACGTATACTGTCAGAACTTCATACACCACTGCCCACTGAATCCAGTTTCAACAGGTTTAATAACCCTATGGATATGAAAGCATTTGAACGCATCTGTAATGAGTTTAATATCAGTACAAAGTATGACTTCACACAAAAACTTGATGATCACCATGGCATGGGTACATTGTATTACGCTTTGAGTCACAGACAATACCCTCAAGATTACTACCCTGGGTACACTTCATTCTCATCAAAATCTGAAGTCTGGTTAGGATCAATAGAGCAGAAGCAGACTAATGCGTGGACCACATTTATTTTAGACAAAAGTGACGGGTTTACTCAAGCAGGAGTTGAGCGCGTAAATGAGTCTATCAGAACATATGTCTGGTGTATACTAGGTGCACAATCACTAACAAAATCAAACATTTTGAATGGAAGTGGAAAGTTTGAAGCACAAAAACAGTTTCTTGCAAATCTTGAAGATTCAATTAATTCAACAGTCGATCTCCCATCAAGCATACAACGTTACCAAGACGTACTCAGATATGCCAGATCAAAAGTTGACTTTGTAGTTGGCATCGGGTTATACATGTTACCATCTGACCTTCAACTCCAAATGGGAACAATAACAAATTATAATAATGAAATCATTGTTGCAGGTGTTGGTCAAAAACTAGGTTTCAATCAATCTGTAAACTTAGGGGCCACAACCACACATGTTCAGCCCTTAAAATCATTACAGACGGTAACACCCCCGGCCCCGGCCCCAACACCGGCACTCATACAACCAGTACAGTCAACACCAACCCCTGACACACATGAGTCAGAGAGAACTGCATTGGTAATAGGTCTAACAGGATTAGGGGTTTTACTTCTTTATCTGTTTCATTAAATAACCCACCATCAACCCTCCTACTGTAACCAAAAAGACCCACACATGCTCTGCCATAAACCCTACTGCCTTTGCTGCTGTAGTAATCAGCCAACTGACAACAGTGCCAATTATGCCAGGCAAAGCATCCACTGCTTTCAGAGCCAATTTCTTAAGCAGGTCTGATATGTGAGACAACTGTTTCTTTACCCATGACTGTAAATCTTTTGGGTCTGTTGGTGGCGGGGGACCCGGGGTTGGTGGGCCCGGGGTTGGTGGTCCACCACCACCACTGCCAGAGACAGCCAACACAGCAGTACTGATAATAAATCCAAGAGCTGTAATTAAACTAGCAATTGTGATACCCTGCTCTCGGAAAAGTGTTTTTAGTCTCTCAGCCAGAGTAGTGTCTTCGTGAAGTATTTTCTGAATAGTTTCTCTAATTCTGTTAACTTGGGTTTTCAGTTTTCCTCTTGCAATACTAATCACTTCTAACCGTCCTGATCTTTCTATCTGCAAATCATTTAATCTGTGTTGTATTCTTTCTTTCATTTCTGTGTCAAGATTTCCATTGTCTGCTGTAGCCAGTTTCTCTTTTTCACGTTCTATGTGTTTATCAAGCTCTCCCAGTTTGGCAAGATTATTAACCATCTCACCTCTTATCGTCTGCAGTGATTTATCCAATCCCATAATCTCCCTCATTGACAAAGGTGGATCATCTATTGTTTTCAAAGCGTCATTTATTTGCCCTTCAGTAAATGAGGTTTCTTGTATCACAGTGTTTGCTATTTCTGGTAGGCTTGTTACAGGTGCCATTTCAATTTGTTGCCCTGTTGGCAACTTTGTTTGCGTGTCGTGAAGAACACTAGCCAGTCTTGGCGTGACAGGAGACCCACCAATACCCAGTTGACGCAAGGCACCAACACCACCTTCATTTTTTATTGTACTTAAAGCCCTAAACCTACTAGGGTCTTTTTTGTTAGTCAATAGTACTTTTCCTTTGTCAACAGTGTTTAAATATAAATGACCCTTGCCATCAAGTTCAAACTGATTAGGGTCTACGTTGTCTGGGCGGCCACCAACATGATCATAAAATGAGTTCACTTTGGTTTCTAAAAGTTCATGACGTAAACTGTAAATATTTCTTGTACCAGTCATATCTGCCATATCTGCCATATCTGTTGTATTACCAAAATCATACGTGTCATCCATTTTAAAATCTTCATGATTAAATCCTCCTGCGGCCATTGTTTTATTAATTTATTATTTTTTATTGTGCATAATAAAAATGACACAATCTTACGGATCAAAGTTAGACCCATACAGAAAACTACGTGAGCCCCTGGGTGTTAAGGGCATAAGACAATCAATCGTCATCACGAACAATCCAAGTACAATAGACCAGAATCAAACACTTACAGTCAAGTTTCCAAACCTAGGTCCCAGTGACGTTATTGTTCCTGGCACTGCACGCCTTGCTTTTAATATTGAACTATCATCAGACGCAGATGTAAACAGAACTCTAGTTGACAATCTTGGCAGAGCAATTGTTAGAACTATTAAAGTAAAACTTGAAGGACAGGAAGTGTTTAGTCTTGACGACTCAGATGTGTTCTACTGTTACAAAGATCTTTGGCTCACAAGAGAAGAACGAGAAGACCGTATTTACCAAGGTATACAGTCTGATAATGTTGGTAAACTTCGAATCAATGCTGGAGATAAATCAACGTCAGCAGCCAATGACGTTATTATAGCAGAAACATATGGAACCAGATTTTACATTCCACTTGAGTTTGAAATCCTAACAGCACATTTGCCTTATTATCAAGGGGCACTGAATGACCGTCTGAGCTTTGAACTAACTTTCAATGACTACTCCAAAGTTATAAAATCATCTGCCACAGATGCAACATATAAGATCTCTAACATTTCCTTGGAATATGAAATTGTTACACACACTGAACTAGCCAGACTCATACAAAATCAGTACCAGTCAAGACTTCCAATTTATTATGACCGTGTGATTAGGCATAGTTTAATACCCAAAGACAAAAGCGACCCAATGTGGAACATAAACTTGAACACACCAGCCAGGTCACTGAAAGGTATTCTTATGTTGTTTGTTGAACCGGTGAGTCCATACAAAAGGGATTCAGAAAAATTCTACAATCCTAAGATTACACATTTGTCCTGCACAATTGAAGGCCGCCCTAATCAAGTGTACGCTTCAGGAATGTTACCTTATCAACACTATGACGAAACCACAAAGTATTTTGCAGGAGGAAGGATTAGAGATAAACCTGCAAACATTGCGTGCAAAGATCTACATCTGTATGATGTTAGGATCGGACAATACCTGACAAACAAGTATGCACTGTGGCTAGACCTGCGTAGTACAGATGACGATTATCTTCATGGGTCAGGACGAACTGTCGAGAATGGTAGTGATGGAATAACAATTCAGATACAAAAGAAGGTTGAAACTGCTGCAGCCATTAACATATATTTGTACCTGATATATGACGCACAACTCAATATTGCAGAAAGCAGACTGAGTGGACACATATATTAAAATTATATTGTGTATTAAAATGAACCTGAGCTTAATGACACTCGACCCACACTGTGGATTATTTTGTGGCGCCACAGGGTGTGGGAAAACTGAATTTGTACTTAACCTCTTACAAACAAGATACATACACCACTTTGAAAACATTGTAATATTTTGTCCTACAATAAAACACAACAAAGCTTATCACAACCGTTTATTCATTTGGACTGACAGCAACATATACTTAGTCGACCCTGAAAAGAAACTGAATGACTACCTACAATATTTTTACAAGCATTTTGAAGGACAGTCAACATTGTTTATTGTTGATGACTGTTCTGCAGAGAAAGACATTGTCAAGAAGAGAAACACATTAGCAGAACTTGCCTTCAGTGGCAGACACGCAAATGTCAGTGTATGGATTCTCACTCAGAAATATAATGCTGTACTGAAAGATTTTCGAGAACAGTTAAAGTTTATCTGTTTGTTTTACTGTAAGGATCGTGACAGCTTTGAAGACTGTCTCAGAGAAAACGATGTCATCCCAAATAAGCATGAACGTGATGATGTAAAAAATAAACTGAAATCAACTAAGCATCTAAAGCTCATTTTAAAGACAGATCAGCCCACAGGGTATGGGTTAGTAAATTGATGTAAATTAATTTATTCTTTTGTTTGTCCAATAAAAATGACAGACGGACAAATCATACAGGTGCTTGATCTCACACACCTTTTCAAAGATGTTATGCACTTTACTGACTTAATAACACCCAAACAGACTTACATAAGCCTTTCAGCACCATCAGAAATATATGTTACATATAGTGTGACTTTGGATTATGTCGATGAGCATCCAAATGTGGAGCACATGACAGTTGATTTAAAGACACCTACTTTTAAAGTTGATGATACCAACTATGGCTGGTTAGGGGAAGTTTGTTATAGCATATTTAAACAACTACGCAAACTAAATGTTTATATTGACAGTGTTACAGTTAATAAAGTGGTATTACACAAGGTGAGCCAGCGGTAATATTTTTTCATTTATTATTTTGTCGGTCAAATAAAAATGACGGACAATGCTCAAAGCCCTGGCCCATCAAACCCTGGCTCATCTGGTTTAAGAAACGTGTTTCACACAACAAACTTACCTATATCCAATACTAATAATGTTTATGAATCAATAGAAAACTCTTTTTCTGTCATACAACAAAATCTTCTTACAGGCAGTGTGAAGATTCAGATTGTTGCGAAAATCGAATTTACTAGAGTAGACGGTGAGGTGATTGTATCGTATATATCAACAAGACAACACACAGTTAACACAAGAAGAGAATTAGAAAACGTGTTTAGAGACAGACTATTACCAGACTTTCTACAGGCAATTGACAGTGCAAAAATGAAGGGGTCTGGCTGGCACGAAGGACATGTACATGAACTGCAATTAAAGCAGTCTAGGTATCATCCTATATTAGGTAAAGCATGGATACCACTGCCAACAGAGGTTGCAAACAAAAAGGCTGTTGTTAATATACAGAACAATGACAACTATTGTTTCATGTGGTGTGTGCTTGCTAAACTACACTTTATAAAATCAAAACCTGAACGTGCATCTAACTACACCAAATTTGTAAATGAACTCAACTTTAGTGGCATTGAGTTCCCTGTCAAAATAGAGGACATAGATTTGTTTGAAAAACTAAATCCTGGTATATCCGTGAATGTGTTTGTGTGGGATAATGAATCTGTTGACAAGTTACAACCAATTAGAGTATCACCAATTGCCCCAACATATGGGCAGTCAGAAGATAGACATGTTGATATGTTATTAATAAGCTCTGGTGATAACTTCCACTACACAATTATCAGGAGTATGTCACGACTAATTCATAATCATGTATCAAAACATAATGGTAAACAGGAAGTGTGTAAGAGATGTTTACAAAGATTCTCCTCCATAAACGTAGCGCACAAACATGTTTTACACTGCAGATCAGCTGATGACATACAAACTGTACTTAAGTATCCAGATCCTGGCAGCAAGGTTTATTTTAAGAACTATGGGAATCAGCAAAAGTTGCCATTTGTAGTGTATGCAGATTTTGAATCATTGGTTGTTCCGTATGACGGTCCTGTTCCAGAGTCATTACCAAAGACTATAAAACTGAGTGACCAAGTGGTGTGTTCTTTTGGATACATTCTTGTTAGGTCAGACGGACAGCATTCAGGGCCTGTTATCTACAGGGGAGAAAATGCAGCATGTTTGTTTTTAACAGAAATGAGACATCTGTATAGTCAGGTAGTACAGTATCTCACAAACATGTCAGATGCCTTTGGTGATGACAGAAGAAGACAAACTGAAATTTGATACAGCTGAGACGTGTTGGATTTGTGAACAACCTTTAGGGGGTGATAAAGTTCGTGACCACGATCACATAACTGGGCATTACAGAGGTGCTGCACATGGTGATTGTAACTTGAAATTAAAAATAGATCCTAAGACATACAAGTTACCAATCTTTTTTCACAATCTCAAAGGATATGATTCACACATCATCATGCAGGCTGTGGATGAGTCGTACAAAAACATAAGTTGTATTGCCCAGACAACTGAGAAATACTTAACTTTTAGGTTAGATAAATTAGCATTTTATGACTCCATGCAACATTTGTCTTTAGGATTGGCTAGTCTGGCAGAAGGACTGACTGAGTATCCAATAACGAGTAAATATTTTGAGCCAGACTTGATTAAGAAAGGTGTGTATCCGTATGAGTACATTGATCACTGGGTTGTGTTTGAAGAAACAAGACTGCCACCAAAAGAGAAATTTTATTCTACACTAACTGGAAAAGGTATTTCTGACTCTGAATATCAGCATGCTCTTGATGCGTGGGGGAAGTTGGGGTGTCAGAGAATTGGTGACTATCACGACCAGTATTTGAAAGCTGACGTTTGCTTGCTAGCAGATGTATTTGAAAGTTACCGTGAGAAGGGTTTGTTACACTACAGACTTGACCCTGCTTGTTACATCACTAGTCCTGGCATGACATGGGATGCATTTTTGAAATCCAGTAAGATATTTATAGACCTGTTGTCTGATCGTACGATGGGTGAAATGGTGGAACGTGGATTGAGGGGAGGGATTAGTATTGCAGCGAACAATTACGCCAGAGCCAACAACAAATATTTGGACAGTCCGGACCTTGACCCCTCAAACCCTGGGTCAAGGTCATTCATTACGTACCTTGACGCTAACAATTTGTATGGGTTCGCGATGTGTGAATTATTGCCCTTGAAAAACTTTTGTCTGTATGATTTGTCACAGTATGACATAACAGACATAACAAACAATATTATGAATCATGACCGAAACGACGCGAAGGGTTGGATCTTTGAAGTAGACCTGGAGTACCCACACCATCTACACGATTACCATAATGATTATCCGTTGGCTGTTGAGAAAATGAGTATGACGGGGAAAAAAGAAGACACTAAACTTGTACCGAATCTAAATGACAAATTCAATTACGTTTGTCACTACCGCTTGTTGCAGTTTTACATCAGACACGGGTTAGTACTAAAGAAAGTTCACAGAGGAATTCAATTTGATCAGAGTGCTTTCATGAAAGATTACATAATGAAGAACACAACCCTTCGTGCCAGAGACGGCAACACTGCATTTGACAAAGACTTCTTTAAGCTTATGAACAATGCCTGTTTTGGCAAGACAATGGAAAATCCTCATCACAGAAAAGATGTGAGACTGGTCACAACTGAATCGGGTGCAATTAAACTTACAGGTAAGCCTCAGTACACAGGGTACAAAGAGTTTCATTCATCATTGTATGCAGTGTCACTCAAAAAAAAGATTGTTAAACTGGACAAGCCAGTATTTATTGGTATGGCAATTCTGGAATTGTCAAAACTGGTGATGCTTGAATTTTATTATGATTACTTCAAATTAAAGTATCCTGACTGTCGATTGTTATACACTGACACTGACTCTATGATCATTGATGTGTGTACTGAAGACTTTTATGAAGACATGAAAACAGAACTACACATGTATGACACGTCTGACTACCCTAAAGATCATCCACTGTTTAGCACACAAAACAAGAAAGTGCCTGGTAAGTTTAAGGATGAACTAAATGGTGTGCCAATAGTTGAGTATGTTGGACTGAGATCAAAAATGTATTCTATACTGCACCAGAAAGGTAGTCAGTCAAAAGCCAAAGGAATTAAAAAAACAGCAATAAAAAATAAAGACATTCGTCATGAACATTACAAGCAAGTGTTAGATGGCGCATTGATGCCTGACTATCCAAACAAGTCACTGAGATCAAACAAACATAATCTTGAAATAATTCAAACACATAAGAAATCACTTGCAGTTGGGGACACGAAACGTGTTTTTCACAGTAAGGAAAAAGCTTATGCACCAGGTCATTACAGGCTCAAGTTATCTGAAGATATTTGTGATGAACTGGTTGATGAATTAATTGACGACTTAGTTACTGAAATGAGTAACGGTGTCTGGGGGAATAATCTGTAATTCTTCTCTGACAAATGCCCTCTGGGGTGCAGGGTCGTACAGGTAATATATTGTTGCGTCTGGACCGGGAATTATTTTTTTTATATTGTGTACAGACGTTGACCAGATGGGGTCTGTTGCCCTGCGTCTGTCGTCGTTCTCAGCCTCCCCTGGCTGATATAAATATCTCACCTGTTTAGTAAATAAACTTGTGTCTGGTGCCGGGGTTGGTCCTGTTTTTGGCTCTGTAATTGTTTTCAATTTAATAGCATCAGCAGGTTTTGGGTGTCCTTCATTGTTCATTGCTTTTATCACATGTGGTAACCTTTGTACCCATTCAGTGTTACGTGTGTCATGCATGAGTTCCTTAGAATACTGGTAACTGAAAAGTCTTTCTGATAACTGTTTGTTAAAGTTTTCAACAATTGCCTGCGATCTGTGCACACCTGGAATGCCTCGTCTGACCAGTAACACCATGCTTAGCAAATAACTGATTAACTGCACCTTTGAATTCTGATCCATCATCAACCTGCACTAGTCTGGGGTATCTTAAAGGGCCTCTTTTATAGATACTAGATAAAGCAGTAGCAACTGTACTGGCTGTTTTGTCAGATATGGGTTCAGCGTCTTTGTATCTTGAAGCAATGTCTACGACAGTTAATGCGTACTTGTATCGTTTCTTTCTTATTGTGTCATGGGGTAAGAACAGGAGGTCCATTTGGTGTGTGTCATTGGGGGTAGTGTTCTCAAAATGAGGTCTCGTTATTTTTCTTGGAGCAGGTAAATATATCTGCCAAATTGCCTGTCTCTGTAACCATTGCTTGACCTGATTGAGTGTTATATCTCCGCCCACAGCGGCATGTAATTTCTGAATAGCGGTTGCTCCTTTCCAATAGCCTGATGGTGAGTAATATATTTTTGATAGTTTATTTTCGGCTGCCATTTTTTCTAGCAATAAAAACTCCAGTAAAATAAACAAATGTCATTCCCACTAGAACAAAGATTATCTCCCCATTTCTTTGTTGTGTGCTTGGTTTGTAATAGTCACTTAGTTTCGGTTTAGGGATAGACATGTCTTCACCTGTGACAAGAAAATATTCCCTGATTGCTTCGTCTGTATTTGAAAACGTATGTTGTGCGTGGCCTTCAAGCCTGAGTTTTTCATTGATGAAATCAAGTTTCTCAATTCTATTCTTTTCATATTCCTGCTGGGCTTGAGCAAGTTTTTCTGTTGCCTCATTGTGACGTTTCATTTCTTCTGCTGATTCTTCTCTACCCATTTTTGAAAAGAGATAGTTTGAGCCACTGAAAGCCAATGCGTTAACCATCGCTCCCCCAATCATAATAGCTATCGTCGCCATATTTATTTTATTTACATAGAAACATTTTCGGGAATAATTCCTTGCTTAACAAGAAAATCTTTTGTCGCAATAGACGCTGTGACAACTACAATTAGCTTAGCACTGTCTTCGAAATCAAGTCTACTCAAGTCTGCTGATTTCATTTTGAGTAGACTTTTCCCCAGCATAGAATAAGCTACTGCTAATCCACTGATTACTGCAGAGTGATACACAAGGTTCATTAAATTTTTTGAGTCATTCATTTTCTAAGGCAAGAAAAATTAAAATAATATTTTTATTTACTGCATATAAAATGGGTCAACGGCTTTGGGTGTTACTGGTAATGTGGCGACTTCTGGTTTTGTTTTTGGAGTGTCTGATTTTTTGGTCACTGTACGAGTCTGTGGTTTGTATTTTTTGTATAATTGATAACCTACGTAACCAAATCCGACAACAAATCCGGCAATTATATATTTTGTTGATTGAGGGTCAGACTTAGTTGTTTGTCTCTCACTTTGATGAGGGTGTGATGGTCCTGGCTGTCCTGACGGTAGTGTCACCAATGATGTTATTGACTGTGGGTCAGTTACATGTACCTTTTGCAGTAGTTCTAACTTTCTTTGTTTGTTCAATGCAGCTACTCTCTTTCCAGCCTCAACCCTCCCTGGACTTTTAGCCTTAGTCACAGTTTGAACCTGTGTCAAAACAGGGTCGGGGTTCTGTTGTGTAGTCATCTTGTTCTCGTCCATTTTCTTCTGCAGTAAAATTTATTTTTGAGAAATCAATATGGCTCCCCGGTAACAAGCAATGTTACGACAGGTGCAAGGTAATTTCCAAACTTGTAAAACATGACACATGCTAATTTGCCAATTGAACTTGAAACAATAGGATTGCTTTCAAGGTCGTGTGAAAGACTGTCACTATCCACAGGTAGAAAGTGACTCACTGCTTTTGTGTATAGGCATACAAGAGATCGACTCAAATCACGAGTCATTAGTGAGGCAATGTGGTTTTCATATTTTGAATGAAGTTTTAATAGTTCGTCAGCGGCGAGAGATTCAATATCCTCTGTCATGTATTGTTTTCCGAGATAAGCCTTTGACTTGCCTGAGACAATCACAGACAAAAGACGCTGTTTCTTAGAGTCTAAATCTTTGTTTTCTACAGCGTTGATATCATTTAGAAGAAGTAATTCGTCTTGATTCATTTTATAATAAAAAATATTAATTTTAAATGACATTGATTTTGGAAACCTTTATTTTACTGAAAAAAAAAAGCAGAAACCTAAAAAAACGGGGTGTGTGATTAGATGAGCGATTTGTGATCAAAAACATTGAAAAATTGACGTCGTCAAAAAAATCTGTTGTATTCTCCATCCTTATATCTCTGTGGGGGGGGGGGGGGGGGGAACTGCCTATGATCTTGCCAAGCCCGCTCAGGCGAAGCGAAGCGGGGAGGGGAGGGGACAATTTCTGAGCACGCGACCCCCGCTCACACGCCTCGGAGCGTGGGGGACGAGTGTCAACTTCACCCCTGGCCCGCCCAGACGAGACCGGGCGGGGGAGGGACGAAAGCGAAGCTGGCCCAGCCCGCTCGGAATTAACCGAAGGAGGGGGCAGCACTGCTAAGGGCCTCAAGTCACGCTCCGACGCCTCCGAACGACGGAGCGGAGCGGTGCCCGAGGAGCCGACGTAGCAACGACAACCTGTGGAGGATTCCAGGGAGACTGAAGCGGCCGGGAGGGCCGGTCGCGCCTGTAGAAGTCCCACATCTGCGACCACCGGTCTTCCATCCACTCGTCACACACGTCACAAATCCTGTCCGATGAACAGCCCGAGCACGGCAAGCAGGCGTCGTGGGCGTCGGAGGGCCACTGAAAGTCCCCGCAAATACGGCAAGACTTCAACACAGGAGTAGCCATAGCGTCACTGAAAAACCCGTACAAAGGCTAAAAGTCAAGTCGCACTCCTACCAAGTTCACAAAGTCACGTGCGGAAGCCAACCACAAGGTCACTGGCGAAGCTCACTGAAAGTCAAAGCCGGTCCGAAACGGACGGAGCTCAGTTCAAACACAGTAGTCTCTCACAAACTACGAGTAGGAGAGAAGTCAACGAAGTAGAGAGTCCAAGTCTATGAAAAACCCTCAAAACGGCCAAAAAAACTATCAAACTCTGGTAGAAAGAAGTTTCCGAACGGAGTAAGGCAAAAACTCAACCGTCCACGGTCGAGCTATGAGTGAAACTGACGGGGTCGCCCTACGAATGCCGGGATAGGGTAGTAAGGGGAGGCCACCCGGGGCCCCGGTGCATGGATCCCCGGTGTCTCCTCCCCAGTTGTGTGGGTTACACAACTTTTTGGCTGAAATCTATAGGCAATTGAGTGTATTCCAGATAGTAATGCCATCGGTAATGTATTTTGAAAAAACAAATCACAAATACGAAACTCTCGCTTCTCGTTCTCTCTCTGGAAGAAGGGTGAATAATGCTCTGTTGAAGAACTATGGACAATGGTGGAGGCAAGCAAATTGGCCACAGCTTTTTTATGTAACCAAGCTGGCACCATCTCTAAGATGGCCGACAGAAGCCGAGCCACCCCTGCCCCTAATTCTTCGAACAGCCTTCCAGACTTTCTGGGACGGAGTCCGAGAAGTTAAAGATGAGACGAAGCATCTCCAGGAAGCACGGCGTTCACATTTAAAAATGTAACGGGCTTTCGCCCCCTGTCTTTCAAAGGTTAAAATATTCACTTGTGACGGATTACGGAAAGCATGTCACTGAGCAGATTCGCACGCTTTTTGGGCCTTGTGGCACTCTTCATTGAACCATGGTACTCTCGGCTTCCGAGGGACTGATGCGGAAGTTTTAGGGATGGTTTCACCCACTATGTCCAACAAAATAGTAGTAAAAGAAGAAATAGGTTCTTCAGCTGACATGACCACCTCTTTTGTAATACGAGACTGACAGAGGGAGGCGAACAGAGGCCAGTTAGCTTTCTTGAGATTCCAGCGCCCCACCGGTGGATCCTCCCCACAGCTGACCGACGACAGGACTACTGGGAAGTGGTCACTACCACACAGGTCGTCGTGAACCTTCCAGTCAAAGTCCACCATGAGAGAAGGATCACACACAGTGAGGTCTAGAACAGAACTAGATCCGGAACCTGGGATAGAGTAGGTAGGTGAGCCATAGTTAAAAACACGTAGGTTAAGTTGAGAAAAAACATCTTCTAACATCTGACCTCTGCCATCACAGTGGTCACTACCCCACAGGTGAGCATGACCGTTAAAATCTCCCATGAAAATAAGTTAAAAATATCATTACTACAGACCCGCAGGGATAGTGGCAGGTAAATACTGCATGTAGTTATGGTCTTTTTTAAGGTAACCCGAGCTGCGACAGCCTGAAGACAAGTGTCAACACTAACGGGGCTACATAAAAACTGGTTGCTTATGAGAAGAGCCACTCCACCCGAACGTCTCTCCGAATCAGAGCCTTTATGGATAGCATTAAAACCATTAAAGGAGACAGGGTCAGAAGTCTTCAGGTAAGTCTCCTAGAAGGCGTAATTCTTCAAAGTTGGTGTGAAAACCACGACAATTCCACTGAAGCAGAGAGTGCATGATTAGGTTTTATGTGGAGGAGAAGAGTTCTTCCCCCCCCCCCCCTTTTCCTGTGCTTTGGAAGGAGTCGAATAAACAGAGGGGGGTCGACTCCCAGGCCTCCTCTGGTTCCTCAGAGATGAGGGGGGAGGAGCTGCCACAGCACCAGCTACGACAACTTCCACTCCCTCCTTCTGCTCCTCCAATACAGCATATTTACAAAAATGTAAGAAGGGTCCAGTGAAAAAAAAAGTATGTGATTTTGACACCTATGGTGTCCAGCCATAGGTGTTTCTTCTTTGCTTTGGAGGTAAGGTCCAAAATCACAGAAAAATGAACAAATGATCAGCTGTCAAGAAAGCTTTTAACCCTTTGACTGAATGTGGTGGATTTTGTCGCAATGATTCCTGCAGGAACCTTCACAACAAAAAATGAATTTTTCTCTAAAACATATTTTTTCGAAAAATACTACAGACGGCATTACTACTAGGAATGCTTTGATTAGCTTAACAATTTTAGCCCAGAAAAACTCATTATGTACCTGACGACAGGGGAGGCAACCACAAGGGGTTTCATTACCAGGATCCCCCGAGTGGCCTCCCCTGCCTCCCTATCCGGTGGCGCGCTCACCGTTTCCTGCCAGTCTCCAAGTCTTAGTTTGACTGCGGCAAGCGGGGAAGGACCTCTGAGTATTGTCGTCGGTAAGTATTTTTCGAAAAAATACATCTTGGAGAAAAATTCATTTATTTTCTCGAAATCATTACCGAAGGCATTACTACTAGGAAAAATGGCGAATAGGAGGAGGGTTCCGCAATCTGGTACACCTGTCCCCTGCCCGAGCGCTCTGCTCATGAATTATCGAGGCCCGTCCCTATGCGCCACTCCCAACATCCCTGGTACAGCAGAACCTGACTTTAGTGACCCCCGTTATGAGATATCGCCTGTCATTAAGGACCATCATTGACGTGAGAGCTCTTGAATGCCGAACGAAAGACCCAGCGAAGCTAGGGACCGTTTGCGCCGAGGTGTCTCATCTGCCCGGAGCCAAGGGCAGGAATAGGCGTGTGCCTTTGTCTTAGTGGCGTAGTCCCGCGCCTGCCACTTTAAGGCGCCCTGACCGCGTCATGTAGGCGGAACTCACAGGACTGGTCCGTATCCCTGAATGGACAGACGGTTGAACTTGCGGTGCGGACACTGGAAGGCGGTTCTTAGCCCAAGTCAAGCCGGTGGAGTGCTGCACCTAGTCATCGGCCCTGATCTGGAGACCGGAAGGACGCCCCGAGAAGGCATAATCTTGCTAACTGTGAAGCCGAAGCGAGGGCGAACAGTCAGCAGGTCTTCCTGTTAGATCTCCAAGCATTGCCAGCAGAAGCCGGCCATCTTGCCGATGACAGTGCGCCATCCGATCCGAGAGGTCTGTGCCGGAGTCCGGCTGTGCTAGGTGTCAATAAGTGTCTGCCACCTGGTAATTTTGAATGATGCTGAGGGGTCTGATTCTGCTTGGGAACCCGTAGACAAACTCGGCCAAGAGGGGGTAGTCCTGTCTGTGGGGAGAGTTGCTCCGCTGCACATCAGGCCTGTAGTACTCTCCACTCTCCCTCATATTCCGTACTATCAGAGACTCCCTGAGTCGCTGCAATCGCATCCACTGCCGCACCCGAGACCTCTTGGTGCGAGTGCTGCCTGTCCCATCTACCAGCATGCAGCGCCAGCCGCTCTGTCTCTATACAAAAAGTTGCTGCCAGGGTTGCGATCGTCTCAGACGCAAAGCTGAGGCATGGGGGTCCGCAGCGTGTCTCCGACGCACTGTGATCCGGCCGAAAACGGCCATCAAGGTCCTAATCACCAAGCCGCCCCTGAACTTGTGGAGTCCCTTGGTACCCGCCCTGAGGCAGGGATCACACTGCCGCATCTTAACCCATATCAACCTGAGGCTAACAGCTTCAATTTGTACCCTGCCATCCGCAGGTTATACTTTTACTTACGCCTGTCACCCCTATCCGGGTATAGGCCGTCGACGAGAGACCTCCAGCAACTCCTGTCCTGTGCTTCTCCTTCGATTCTACTCCAGGTGGTTCCCAGTCTCTTGATGTCTGCTTGGAGGTCTCGACGCCAGGAGTTTCTCGGCCTACCTCTTTTCCTCTTTCCCTGGGGGTTCCATGACAATGCCTGCCTAGTGATACTGGAAGCTGGCTTTCTCAGACTGTGACCGATCCATCCCCATCTTCTTCGCCCAATTTCATTCTCTGCTGTTATCTGCTCTGTTCTCTCCCAGAGTCTGACGTTGCTGATCTTCTCTGGCCAGTGGATTTTCAAAATTCTTCTAAGGCAACTGTTCATGAAGGTCTGTACTCTGTTGACTGTGGTTTTTGTCAATCTCCAAGTCTCTGCTCCATATAGGAGAACTGCTTTTACATTGGAGTTGAAAATCCGGACTTTGGTGTGTTGTGACAGCTCTCTGGAACTCCACACTTTTTTCAACTGGAGAAAGGCTGCTCTGGCTTTACCGATTCGTGCTCTGACATCTGCATCAGTGCCGCCTTTTTTGTCTATGATGCTCCCGAGATAGGTGAAGGACTCCACCTCCTCCAACGGGGTGCCAGCAAGCAAGACTGGTTCTTCCCTGGTTGCGTTCAGCCTCATTGTCTTTGTTTTCTGTTTGTGAATGGTGAGGCCCACTTGGGACGAGATGTCAGCAAGCCTCGTGGTCTTGTCCTGCATTTGTTGATGAGTGTGGGACAGTAATGCCAAGTCGTCTGCAAAATCGAGGTCGTCAAGCTGTGTCCACAGTGTCCACTGTATTCCACTTCGTCTGTGCTCTGTGGTCATCTTCATGACCCAGTCTATGGCCAGTAGGAAGAGGAACGGAGACAGCAGACACCCCTGCCTGACACCAGTTCTGACCTGGAGCTCCCTGGTGAACTGCCCTTCGTGGATCACGCGACATGTCATGCCATCGTAGCTGCTCTTGATCAGGCAGACGAGCTTTGTGGGTACACCGTAGTGTCGTAGGAGTTTCCACAGAGTCTCTCGGTCCACACTGTCAAATGCTTTCTCATAATCCACAAAGTTGACGTACAGCGGGGAGCTCCACTCCAGAGACTGTTCCACGATGATGCGGAGAGTGGCGATCTGGTCTGTACATGATCGGTTCTTCCTGAATCCTGCTTGCTGGTCTCTCAGCTGGGGGTCAACGGAGCTCTTCATTCTCTCTAGGATGATCCTGTTGAAGACCTTTCCTGGTACTGACAGCAAGGTGATTCCTCTGTAGTTGGAACACTTGCTGAGGTCGCCTTTCTTGGGAAGCTTGATTAGGTACCCCTCCTTCCAGTCAGCCGGCATCACCTCCTCTTCCCAGATCTTTCCAAACAGTGGGTACAGCATCTCAACTGTTGTCTCTAGGTCTGCTTTCAGAGACTCCGCTGGGATGCCATCTGGGCCTGCTGCTTTGCCATTCTTCAAAAATGCCACTGCTCTTCTGATCTCTTCCCGGCTGGGTCTGTCACAGCTGATGGGTAGGTCGGTCTCTGCCGGCTGGATGTCTGGGGGGTCGGGTGGGCTAGGTCTGTTCAGTAACTCTTCAAAATACTCGGCCCATCTGTCGAGTTGGTCTGCTCTGTCTGCAATAGGCTTGCCTTCTTTGTCTTTTACTGGTCTTTCTGTATGGCCATACTTGCCTGACAATCTTCTGGTAATGTCGTAGAGCTGTTTCATGTTGCCGCTGCCTGCTGCCTTTTCTGCCTCTGCTGCCAGGCTGTCTGTGTAGGCCCTCTTGTCTGCCCTGATACTCCTCTTCACCTCGCGGTTGGCTTCCCAGTATTCCCCCTGTGCCCTTACTTTGGCTGCTCTCGTGCGACTGTTGTTGACAACTGCTTTCTTCTGCTTCCTCACTTCTATCTTCTTCAAGGTCTGTGCCGACAGCCAGTCCTTGTGATGGTGTTTCCTGAACCCTACAGTGTCTTTGCAGGTTGAGTTCAGCGCCTCTCTAACTGCCTTCCACTGCTGCTCTGTGGTGACCGCCGCCTCTTCATTTACTAGCTCCTGTAGCGCTTGAAACCGGTTGGACAGCACCAGTTTGAACTCTTCTCTAACTCCAGTTTCTCTCAGGAGGCCTACATTATAGTGCTGTCTTCTTGTTGTCTCTGTGCGGCTTTTCTTTAGCTTGAGCTTCATTCTTAAGGTAAGCAGATGGTGGTCTGAGGCGACATCTGCTCCCCTCCTCACTCGAACATCCTGAAGGGATCTTCTAAATTTCTTGCAAATGCAGATACGGTCTATTTGGTTCTCTGTTGTATGGTCAGGTGAGACCCAAGTTGCTTTGTGTATTCTTCTGTGTGGGAAGATGCTGCCTCCAATGACAAGTCGGTTTAGAGCACAAAAGTCTACAAACCTCTCCCCGTTCTCACTCATCTCCGAGCCTAGTCCCTGTCTCCCCATCACCTCTTCGTATCCGGTGTTGTCCTCCCCTATTTTGGCATTAAAATCGCCCATGACGATGGTGATGTCTCGCTCCGCACATTTGTCCAAGGCACTCTGGAGTCGGTCGTAGAACTCTTGTTTCTCTTCCTCGTCACTGTCATTTGTGGGCGCATAACACTGGATGACGTTCAGCTTGAGCTTTTTCTTGGTTCTAAAGGCTGCTGTCATAATTCTTGGCCCAAGAGGTTCCCAGCCCATCAGCGCTCTCTGTGCCACTGGTGACAGCATGAATGCCACACCTTCTGTATGGGAGGCATTCTCCTCTTCATGACCTGAATACAGAATCATCTCCCCACTTAACAGCCTTTTCTGGCCAGACTGCGTCCATCTGGCTTCACCGATACCTAGCAGGGAAAGGTTGTACTTTTGCATTTCCGCTGCTATCTGGGCGGCCTTGCCGCTCTGGTACATGGTCTTGACGTTCCATGTGCCCATGGTTGTGTCCCTGGATAGAGAGAGGCGGCTCGGTCCTGTGGCTTCCGAAGACTTCCGGCTTTCACCACAGGACGTCATAAGTCTTCTGGTAGAAGAACCTTCCTCCTCCAGGAAAGGAATTACTGTTAGTCTTTTCGTCGGCGTTTTTGTAGCTATTTCCTTTTTTGCAGGGTGGGGAAGCTACCCCCACGCCCAACCCCCTTACTAGGAGGACCAGGGGTTTTCTGTCGGGGTCACCTTCCCTTAGACCATGTTGGTTCACGGCACCTTATTTCATTCGGTGCACCCCTCTCACGAGGGACCCCCTATCCACCACCCAGGGGACGCGCCTCAACGCCATATGGTCCCAGCGCGAGGATCCGCAGGTTATACTATAGGAAAAATAAGAATACAGCCCAAAGGCTTTACTTGAAGGCTAGGCCGGATTAGCTTGAAGCCTAATGGCGCCAAGCCACTCTGGCGCTACCCGTTAACTATTATTATTCGAACGTACGTCACCCACTTCAAGATAAGGGTTAAGATGATGTCAACCATACCTGTTGTTCCCAGGCGGTCATCCAACCAAGGATTAACTGCCCCCAAATGGCTTAACTTCGGTGAACAGAGAAACCAGGGTGTTCAACATGCAATGGTGGTTGGCTACGCAAGGAGTCCGTTACTCGAAGGAGCCCATCCACAGCCCAGGCTTGTGGATCCGGTCTGGAGGCGACAGAGGAAGCAGCTTCCTGTTCCACTAAAGGAGGACCGGCCTATCATCGGAGTCTCCTCACACGCGTAGAGTAGTTGGAAGGCAGCCGGGTGTAGTAACACTCTTTGCGCTGCCGCTGACCCTGCCACAAGGGGAATCTGCGTGTACGTTGCGCTGACCTCTGACGCGCCGTGTCCGACGAGTGCTGTCCCGATCTCTGCACCACCAGCAGACGTGCTACACGAAGAAAACCCCGACCGTCGAGTAGCCGTAGCACACCCGTACCTTCCATAGTGCAAGCCAATGTTCCCATCTGATGCGAGCCATCCACACCGCCTTCCACTCCAGCCAGCGGATGTATCTGCCTGCGTGTTCCCCCGTCGCTATCCGGCTGGTATCGGTCAGGCACTCCCTGCCTAGGCGGCAACTCTGCGTGCTGGCCCCCCGATGGACTTGCCTCCAATGCCCAGGAATCCGCGTCAGCGGCGTTGTGTCAGATAGGAGTCCGGTTCCTCCCACGCTTCGCCATCTGGTTCAAGAGGGCCGACCATCCAAGTAGTTGCAAGCGCAGGGCCGAAGGTATTAGTAAGCGCCAATAGCCGATACTGGACGTCACCTAGCCTACAAGTGTCACAATTTATTTTAATCATTATGCAGTATTTTCTTTTGGATAGAAGTTTCGTTCTACGTTTTGTGTTGAGACGATGGCATGTTCTTTTTTGATGACGTCAAGAACATGTGACGTAGGATGTTTGTTTGAACGGACGGTATGCGTCATTGTGGATTTCGAGACACATCAAGTCATAAGAGATTTTGCTCTTAGCCAGAATTTAGTTTTGTGAGAAGTGAAGGTGATGAGGAGATGCCTCGTAGTTATCTATTGTAGAATAGATGGTAGGAGAGCAGAATGCTCAATATAGCAGTGTGTAAAAAAGTATGTAGTTGAAGAACTACGGTGTAACGGGACTGACTAACCAGTGACTTTGCCAACGGCCATGATGGGCAGCAGACAGGTGCAAAATAAGTCGACAGAGTAAACCTTTCACGCATCTTTGGGTAGGTATTTGTTTGTTAAATAGTAAGTGTGTTGGTTGATTGGCTCTAGATCGAAAACTGTACGACATTCGGGCGCGCATCGGTGAGTTTGAGGTATCGTCTGGCGATCGAGCGCGGGGATGAAGTCGGTTGATCGGGAAGCGTTTCGTTGAGCCTGTTTGATTTTGAAACGATTCGAGTTGAAATTGAGGGGTTATGTGTTGTGCGGAAATATGTCGTATTCGTGTGTGTGCATGGCATTTTGAATTGATTGTTATTATGATATTTTATTCGATGTCAGAAACGATCAGGAATCGTCAACAACGTCCGGAAGCCGTCGTCATCGCTACAAAGTGTTGTCATTGGGACGGAAGTAACGATCAAAGCAATGGCGGATTTCTAAAGGGGAGATACAATTTTATATGTTGAATAGATGCTCTCCAGCTGGGACGTTGGATGTATGTCAACCTGGTGTATGAGAGAGTTGATCCAGGTGGGGGCAGGAGAACTTAATCGAACCACCGTGAGAGACAGTCTGCTTATTCTACCAGTGGAAAGATTCAACGAGCAGCGACGATATATTCATCTTCCATTCACGGTTGGAGTAATTTAGACTGTTTAATATTTGAGGATCTAAACATCAACTTAAATAGTGTACAGTTGTCAGCAGACAATGAGAAGAAACATCGCAGTGGAACAATTTGGATGAGATGTGATTAGTGCTCTGGACATTGTGCGAATGTTTAAGTGTGTGCATGTATTACAGGTGCATGTATGAATTGACCGAGTAGTGCATAGGTTTGTATACGTCTTTGTCTATTGTTTGTCGTGCGAATGAGAAAATCAAATCATTCAAATAGAACAACAACAAAAATCCAACAATTCCGTGTGATATATAACCTTCCTCCCTGGTGCGACACCGCGTCTGGGATCCGTAAGGGCCTATCGTAGCCCGTCGGGCATCAGGACATCAGCCCACCTCCGTGGTCTCCTTCTGGGCAGGGCTCTTGCATCACCAAGTTACGCTGTAGCCAAAGCTCCCATCTCTCCGCCGCTGACTGAAGCGAGCGGGAACAATCCTGCCGAGGTGGCAAGGGATCCTGCGCTGCCGCCTTACCGTCTGCCCGGTTCTGGATGTAGGCCACCACTGTCGAGTTGTCGGAGAGTACGAGTATCCTGACCCGTGAGACGCTGCTCCCACTCAGAGCGCGAGTCACACTGCTATCACTCCAGCCTGTTGAAGTGTTTGACGGCTTGATCCCTCATCCACATACGAGAATATCCTGACCCGTGAGACGCTGCTCCCACTCAGAGAGAGCGCGAGCCACACTTGCTTTCATCTCCAACCTGTTGATGTGTTTGACGGCTTGATCCCTTGTCCAACTGCGAGGATATCCTGACCCGTGAGATGCTGCTTCCACTCAAAAAGAGCGCGAGCCACACTGCTTTCATCTCCAGCCTGTTGATGTGTTTGTCCGCTTGATCCCTCGTCCACATACAAGGATTCCTGACCCGCGAGACGATGCTCCCACTCGGATAGAGTGCGGGCCACACTGTGTTGATGCGTTTGTGCTTGCTCCCTTGTCCAACCGGCCGAGGTCGTGTGCCAAAAGGGAGGGAGATTCCGTCCTGCCGCTGCCATCTCCGTGGTCCCGGCGCCGGTGTCGAGGCTGTCGTTTCCCCGAGAAAGATCGGCCCTTGAAGATCTGGTCGGAAGATCGGCCGCTCCTGGAGGGCGCCTCTGATGCTCGGTGTCACGAAGAGATCCGCCGCTGCACCGTACCCGAGCTTGTCCGCTGGTCGGAGAGGCGGAGAGGGAAATGAAGACGTTCCCTGGCGTTAGGCATCTGTAGTGCCCTGTCCCCAGCTGATGTGGTCGCCCTAACGAACATGTAGACTTCGTCCCCGCGTGATGCAGGGCCATGGCCACTGTGAGTCTCTCTCTACCTCCTAGGGCGGAGTGTGGGTGGGTGGATGGCAGGGTGGCGTTACAGGAGGCCACACTCGACGGGGAACCACCTCTCGGCGGCTGCTGACCGAGTTAGTTCCTCCTAATAGTGCTTCGAACATTGAGGATCTGCCCTGCGAGTTTGTTCTCGTCTGTGACTCCACTCTTCGACTCAGGACCCTGAAGCCTGTGTCCCTCTCCATGCTCCTAAGGCATGGGGGAGGTATCCTGGGGGTTCAATTGCAACGGGGCAGCACCTCCCATTGGCTGGCTCTAATGACCAAATGTCCGTCCTCCCTAGGGACAGCTTTGGTCTCCATAACATTTCCCTGTCCAAACACGATGGGGAAGCACGTCCCGTCAGTTGGTTCGCCTTACTGCGAGGGGCCTGAGCTCCATCTGCCGACGCGTACCCAGGGGACAAATCCCTTCGAGGGCGGTTTTGCATATCCGGGCATCAACGAGGCGGGGTGGAGCTCTTGCGTGTGTTCTGTGTCTCACATGACTGAAATCTCGCCCTCCGTTTACTGTGAGATGCCCGAGCTCCATATGCCGACCCATACCTAGGGGACGAATCCCGTCGTGAGCGTCCTTGAATATCTGGGGGCCTCTATGAGGCGGGGTGGAGCTCTTGTGTGCGTTCTATGGCTATCTTTCCTGTCCCTCCCTGAGAAGTGCATCCTAGACGCAGAGGTGCCTACCCCTCTTAGACCATTTTGTGTAATGGGCTGATTAAAAATGTGTATATTGTGTAATCATTTCAGCGCAACACGCAACGAAAAAAATACACCACAGCAAACAAATTAAAAATAAAGACATTTATCCACACTATTTACCATTTTATTCACACAATATCAGGTATCGCTGTAGCAAGTTTGGGTTTGAAGTTGTGAATAGTATTTGCGAAAAAAAACTTTTTGGGGGGTAATATTATGGTCATTTTGGACATATTTCTTGAGCTCTTGTGACCCTTGACTTTTCCGAGGGATCAACGAAATTAGTGTGCATATAAAGGTCTTTCCATCAGGTATCTTCAGTTGTACCAAGTTTGGGTTTGAAGTTATGAATAGTATTTGAGAAAAAAGAAATTATGTCCGAAAATAGCTATTTTTTATATATATTTCCTGATCCTCTGTGACCTTGACCTTTGTCAGAAACTGTCACTAAAATTGGCATGTTTAGAAAGGTCTTGCCACAAAGCATCCTTGGGCCAAGCTTGAGGACTGTAGCTTCAATAGTCTCCGAGAAAACTGATGCCAACGTTAAAGTTTACCACACACGACGGCGGACGGACGACCACTGGCTCAGAACATACTCACTTTTGCTTCGCACGTGAGCCAAAAATGTCTTTCATGCATGACAGGTCGCTGTTACTTAACATGCATCAGTAACATGGTCACCAGATGTCACTGTTTACACCTGCCACTGTACGGTATATCCACAGTCTAGACAACATGTAATAAGCGGCATTGAACGATGTTGTGTCTCATACACGATCGGATGGAAGTACCCGTAAAGACAATGCACGTATTACACGTGTGACCAATGTGTGTCGGTGTCCACTGAGTCACCTACAGGTGCGGCACCAAGGTGTAGCATCTGAGGAACAGAATATCAATTGGAACCTCCAAATTCAGCTTTAGAATCAAGCTGTATGTCATTGCCGTTGTCAGTGCCTCAATCATCGATCACTCCAGCTGACACTGCCAACACGTGGTTATGCTGCCACGCAGTAGGTGGGCACACGTGTCCCAATACATCAAAGCTATCTGCTTTTGAAACCATGTCTCCAAACACAAAATTTTATCACGCCGAATATCTACACATTCACTCGCCATTTTGACCGTAATACGCATGCTAGCGCCGCAAAGCTGGCCGCATACCACGTACAAAAGTACGCACGCACTGTCGGGACCCTGTAGTATAAACATGTGTCAGTGTGAAGGGCGAGGTCACCACACGCGCGGCGAGGATTGCGTATCACCGAGTGCACGATATGAAACACCTGACACCGCTATCTAGCGGTTTTCCGGCCGGCTGCACAGTATACGAGACCGCCAACCAGTACAGCGGTTTGCCGGGCCTAAAGGGTTAATGAAAAAGTGCTTTATGTCAGCTTTGGGATGCACTACTTACTGCCTTGGCCTTGTGCCCAGTGGACTCCAAATGTCTTTGAATATCATACTTTTGTACGCACCACTGTGAGCAACAACAACGGTCCTTTCTGCACACGTTGCATGCATTTGTAGCAGAGGAGCCCCCTGCTATCGCTAGTTACTATCCGTGAGTCAGAGTTCAGTGTTTCAGTGCACGCTTGGCGCGCTGTGTGTGAGTATGTTTACTGCCTTGACTAGTCAGTGTGTAGCGGACTACACGCGCAAAGCTCAGTGACATAGTCTCTGGTTCCAGAGGCTGGGAGCCTATATAAAACGGCCGATCTTCAGTCCACAATTAGCACCCCCCCCCCCCCTCACCTCCCCCGCCAGTAAAATTGCGTATTTTGGAGGAACTGGTCATATTCGCGTAATTTGAGCCGAAAATGCATAAAATTACGAGCTAGCTAGGTAGGCACCTCTGTAGACGCGGCCCAGTGACGGCGCTGGTCCGGCCTAAGGCTGGTCCGGCCTAAGGCTGGTGGGCACTTGCCTCTCAGAGGGTGGTGGGTCCCCCGCTTGGGCTCTCTCTCTCTCTGTCTCTCACCTGGGGGGTGATAATCTGGCCCAACATCTTTACTGTGGGGGGACCGAGCTCCATATGCCGACACATGCCTAGGAGCGAACCCCATCACTGTCCCGGGCCTCTATGAGGTGGAGTGGAGCTCTCAGTGCCAGGTCCGAATGGGGGGCAAGCCCCGATCGCTGCTGCTAGGCTCATTCATCCGCTCAGGGTGGGGCAGCGCTGCCCGAGGCACCGACAAGTATGACTCTGCCTTTCCCTTCATGGTCATCGATGCTGCTTTGTTCATCAGCTGTGTGCAAGGCGCCTGTTTATCCCTCTGGGAAAACGCCCACAGCTGCGACCATCTCTCTTCCTCCCACGTCACGCACTGTCGCCTGTCTGATCGGAGGAGCAGCCCGAGCATGGTAGGCAGACATCATGGCCATCACTAGGCCACTGGAAGGCACCACACGTGGTGTAGGTCCGTACCTAAGCACTGTAACAAAGGACAGAAGAAGACCGGCGAGAAGCGGGGAGCCTCCGAAGAGGGACCGCGCTCCCGGTCGGCTTGCATACATTACCACCCGGTCGTAACCGGCTAGAAGCAGTAACCGCTGTTTTACCTTGTCATGGCTCAAACCAGTAATCCCACAGAAAACCCAACACCAGATAATCCACAGAACATGTAGGCAATCCAAGCACAAAACACAATGCACCACACGTCCACGAATGTCCGTAACACAAATAATCCAAAGAATCCAGAGTACACAATGGTAATCCCACCATCCACAGCCAGAGCACACGGTCTGTCCCGGTGAGCTAAGCGAAGAGACTGGCGGGAAACAGTGAGCGCGCTACCGGATAGGGAGGCAGGGAAGGCCACTCGGGGGATCCTGGTAATGACACCCCTTGTGGTTGCCTCCCCTGTCAGGTACACAACGAGGTTTTTGGGGCTAAAATTGTTAAGCTAAGCGAAGCATTCCTAGTAGTAATGCCGTCGGTAATGATTTTGAGGAAATAAACAAAATGATGGTCAAAGAATTAGTACATGTCAATGACAATCATCTAACTTACCTACTGAAAAGTAAAGAAATTCCCAATGATTAAAAAATAAAAACCACTCTTAACCCATATCATACTGAGGCTGAAAGTTTCAAATTTGTACACTGCCATATGCAAACTACATTATAGTACTTACAGATAAGGATATAGACCAATAGCTTCAGTTCAAGGGTAGTGCCAGAATAGCTTGGCGCCTAGAGGTGCTATTCTGGCACTACCCTTCAACTATTTTAGTCAAACTTATTTCACACACTGGTGTATTCCGAATGATAAGGGTTAAAAGGACATGTACAATACAATTGTGTTGTACTTGTCCTTTCTAAGCCTGTTTCTTGTTTTACGTTAATTTCTTTGCATTTTATGCACCTGGCAGTCACCTAATTGGTCTGACCTGAAAAGTAATCTTTAGTTATGTGCTTCTGTAAGTGCCAGATGCCATGTTCGGAGTTATTACAAGAATTTGTCAAGTGCATGTCATTTTAACCCTTTGGCTGTCAGTAGTGGTTTTTACTGCATTAATTCCTGCAGGAATCAACAAGACAAATACCGCTACCAACAGCCAAAGGGTTAACATGTTCTGCTCTTCTTTTTCACTTTTTTTTCCCCTAATTTTTTTTCTTCCTTGTTTTGGGGGTATGAATGGGTGGAACAGGGAGGGAATGGAGGGGGCCAAGTTTGTTTTGAAGAGACATGAGAGGAACAACTGGGGAGCAAACAAAGAAATGTTTCTTAAAAATCTAATGAAGAATTAACAGTGAGAACATACACCACTCATGGGCATGTAAAGAACTCACCTTCCTTGTCACGCTTGCAGCCCTTGTCCATGTCATCGGACCCACTAGCACCCAGCGCGCTCTCAAAGTTGCGACACAGAAAGAGAAGGATCCAGCTGACCAGGCCCAGGTCAAGACAGCCAGCAGCATCCATCGGGGAATTGTGGGCAGTCACCAGCGGCTGTAGAACACCAGTGAGCATGGCCAGCAGACTGTCCAGGATCCGTACGCAGCTTGGTCCAGTCAGGGCCTTCTGGCTCAGTGCGCTCAGCAGCACAAACACCCTGTGAATACATCCAGTGGCATAAGTACAAACTTCCCCACTAGATTACTCAATGCAGCGAAAGATTCACTCATTCAGTCCTGACACGACACCAGATAAGGATCGACCATGATAGTTCAAGGGTGGTGACTGAATAGCTTGGCGCCTCAAATCGCCAAACAGCTCCATCTTTGAACTTATCATGGTCTAGGTGCAAAGCTACAGTGGCTCCAACCCTGAACTATGATATTTGATCTATCTTCTTAACTGTGACGTTGTCTCCAAAGGACAACACTCAAATTTAACCCTTTGCATGTCAGTAGCAGTTTTAGTCATAATAATTCCTAAAGGAATCATCGCGACTAAAACCACTACTGACACACAAAGGGTTAAGAATTTGGCTTCATGGCTCAATGAGTCAAGTGCGAACAAGCTACCACAATAAGGCAAAAAATGTACCCCCCCCCCCCCCCTCCCCGCCCAACCCCTTAACAAGCAGCCAGTTAACTCTGTCACTGTCTGTAGTGCTTTTTGTCTAGGATTGATTGATTGTACATTGCTTAACGTCCCGACAGCAACAAGGCTTTCTCAGGACGTGCCTGCACTGCTTGTGAAAAAATAAAAAAGAAACAGAACATTGAATGTATGTCACCAGCCGGTCAAATATGTTAAATAAACCTAACACATGGGGCCTAAATAAAGCTAAGACCATTTAGCAACACACATCCAATATCAAGAGCTACAGGCAGTGCAGACAGTAGGGAGAGTTTTAAAAAGGCAAATACAGGTGAATGGACAAAGGGTAGACAGAAACACATGCCCCAGAATAGAGAGAAAAACCCACCCTGTGGGGCTGACCAGGGTGACCCTGGGAACTAAAAAATACCTAACCCCACCCAAGTCCCCCAGGGCAGACCCGGGTGGGGTTTTTTGTCTAGGAATCACCTTGACAGAAAGTGCTATGGGCTGCCAAAGGGCTTACAGCACTGCCGATGGCATGTACATGAGGCTCCAAACAGACACGCAACAACAACAAAAATATAAATCTGTCCACATCTAAGATCACTGTGAGCCTCGCACAGCTCAAATGTCTATTTTTGCATCTAACCGTATATCTGTTACTTACTTACGCCTGTCACCCCTACCCGGGTATAGGCCGTCGACGAGAGACCTCCAGCAACTCCTGTCCTGTGCTTCTCCTTCGATTCTACTCCAGGTGGTTCCAAGTCTCTTGATGTCTGCTTGGAGGTCTCGACGCCAGGAGTTTCTCGGCCTACCTCTTTTCCTCTTTCCCTGGGGGTTCCATGACAATGCCTGCCTAGTGATACTGGAAGCTGGCTTTCTCAGACTGTGACCGATCCATCCCCATCTTCTTCGCCCAATTTCATTCTCTGCTGTTATCTGCTCTGTTCTCTCCCAGAGTCTGATGTTGCTGATCTTCTCTGGCCAGTGGATTTTCAAAATTCTTCTAAGGCAACTGTTCTTGAAGGTCTGTACTCTGTTGACTGTGGTTTTTGTCAATCTCCATGTCTCTGCTCCATATAGGAGAACTGCTTTTACATTGGAGTTGAAAATCCGGACTTTGGTGTGTTGTGACAGCTCTCTGGAACTCCATACTTTTTTCAACTGGAGAAAGGCTGCTCTGGCTTTACCGATTCGTGCTCTGACATCTGCATCAGTGCCGCCTTTTTTGTCTATGATGCTCCCGAGATAGGTGAAGGACTCCACCTCCTCCAACGGGGTGCCAGCAAGCAAGACTGGTTCTTCCCTGGTTGCGTTCAGCCTCATTGTCTTTGTTTTCTGTTTGTGAATGGTGAGGCCCACTTGGGACGAGATGTCAGCAAGCCTCGTGGTCTTGTCCTGCATTTGTTGATGAGTGTGGGACAGTAATGCCAAGTCGTCTGCAAAATCGAGGTCGTCAAGCTGTGTCCACAGTGTCCACTGTATTCCACTTCGTCTGTGCTCTGTGGTCATCTTCATGACCCAGTCTATGGCCAGTAGGAAGAGGAACGGAGACAGCAGACACCCCTGCCTGACACCAGTTCTGACCTGGAGCTCTCTGGTGAACTGCCCTTCGTGGATCACGCGACATGTCATGCCATCATAGCTGCTCTTGATCAGGCGGACGAGCTTTGTGGGTACACCGTAGTGTCGTAGGAGTTTCCACAGAGTCTCTCGGTCCACGCTGTCAAATGCTTTCTCATAATCCACAAAGTTGACGTACAGCGGGGAGCTCCACTCCAGAGACTGTTCCACGGTGATGCGGAGAGTGGCGATCTGGTCTGTACATGATCGGTTCTTCCTGAATCCTGCTTGCTGGTCTCTCAGCTGGGGGTCAACGGAGCTCTTCATTCTCTCTAGGATGATCCTGTTGAAGACCTTTCCTGATTGATTGATTGTACATTGCTTAACGTCCCGACAGCAACAAGGCTTTCTCAGGACGTGCCTGCACTGCTTGTGAAAAAAAAATAAATAAACAGAACATTGAATGTATGTCGCCAGCCAGTCAAATACATTAAATAAACCTAACACATGGGGCCTAAATAAAGCTAAGACCATTTAGCAACACACATCCAATATCAAGAGCTACAGGCAGTGCAGACAGTAGGGAGAGTTTTAAAAAGGCAAATACAGGTGAATGGACAAAGGGTAGACAGAAACACATGCCCCAGAATAGAGAGAAAAACCCACCCTGTGGGGCTGACCAGGGTGACCCTGGGAACTAAAAAATACCTAACCCCACCCAAGTCCCCCAGGGCAGACCCGGGTGGGGGAAAGACCTTTCCTGGTACTGACAGCAAGGTGATTCCTCTGTAGTTGGAACACTTGCTGAGGTCGCCTTTCTTGGGAAGCTTGATTAGGTACCCCTCCTTCCAGTCAGCTGGCATCACCTCCTCTTCCCAGATCTTTCCAAACAGTGGGTACAGCATCTCAACTGTTGTCTCTAGGTCTGATTTCAGAGACTCCGCTGGGATGCCATCTGGCCCTGCTGCTTTGCCATTCTTCAAAAATGCCACTGCTTTTCTGATCTCTTCCCGGCTGGGTCTGTCACAGCTGATGGGTAGGTCGGTCTCTGTCGGCTGGATGTCGGGGGGGTCGGGTGGGCTAGGTCTGTTCAGTAACTCTTCAAAATACTCAGCACATCTGTCGAGTTGGTCTGCTCTGTCTGCAATAGGCTTGCCTTCTTTGTCTTTTACTGGTCTTTCTGTATGGCCATACTTACCCGACAATCTTCTGGTAATGTCGTAGAGCTGTTTCATGTTGCCGCTGCCTGCTGCCTTTTCTGCCTCTGCTGCCAGGCTGTCTGTGTAGGCCCTCTTGTCTGCCCTGATACTCCTCTTCACCTCGCGGTTGGCTTCCGAGTATTCCCCCTGTGCCCTTACTTTGGCTGCTCTCGTGCGACTGTTGTTGACCGCTGCTTTCTTCTGCTTCCTCGCTTCTATCTTCTTCAAGGTCTGTGCCGACAGCCAGTCCTTGTGGTGGTGTTTCCTGAACCCTACAGTGTCTTTGCAGGTTGAGTTCAGCGCCTCTCTAACTGCCTTCCACTGCTGCTCTGTGGTGACCGCCTCCTCTTCATTTACTAGCTCCTGTAGCGCTTGAAACCGGTTGGACAGCACCAGTTTGAACTCTAACCGTATATCTGTACTGCGATTATTTTAGTAGAACTTATAAACTCTTAAACAAACAATAGTCAATCAATCTCCTGTGATTGCTGATGGAAGTGAAGATGTTTTGGCTGTAACTGTGGGTTGTGCACTTTATGAGTTGTCCTGCAGAAATTGCCCTGACAAAAAGCACTATGGACAGCCAAAGGGTCAAACCTTTTCCTGCCACGCATAAGAAACACCGTTTTTTTAACGATCGCAGATTCACTGGAGAGATTCACCACGTCACTTATGCGTGCCGGAGGCATATAAATATAAATGAGACCAGCAAAAGACATAGATCCACATGAGCCCCCACATGTGGGGGCTCATGAGGATCTATGCCTCTTGCATTTGGGTTTTGTCTGCAGTGCTCCGGCAGTGAAGGGGACTAAACATGCAAAGTAATTCTGTGACCAACCTGTCTTGTGGGAAGACCACAGAGTACTCCGAGTGGAAGAACTCACGCAGAACATTGCCAAGGAACACTCCCCACCATGACTGACTGCCGCACACTCGTGACAGCAGCAAACCTGCATGGACCTGCGTCAGACAAATATCCTTATCATCTATTGCAGTTTACGAGAATCAGTTCATGTATGCTTAACTGTCGAGTAAAACAAAAAAGGCAGCATCAAAATTAGTTGGAATCATAGGAATTCTGTAAAAGTGTAAGAAATCTTGACCTATCAGAGGATTTGGCATCTTTAACTCTTAACTCATTCAGCCCGACACACATATTTCCCAAATTTGGGAGGCGTCATCTAACGACTATGCAACTGTTGCAGGAGATGGATCGACCATGATAATTCAAGGGTAGTGCCGGATTAGTTTGGCGCCGACAGGCGCCAAGCTAATCTGGCACTACCCTTGAATTATCATGGTCAACCCATCTCCTCCTGTAGTGTGTCAGGGCTGAATGGGTTAAACTTAAAATTAACAACTTCCATTCTATTGAATGGAAGTCATTTAGTTCTGGGAGTTCAAGTGTTAAATGTAAGCCGTTATCACTATTATTACCATTAGTAATTATTATTTACAATAATACGATCAGTTTGTAATTTTCTAAACCCCCTTTGCACAAGTGGGTTAGAGCCCACAAGAAATACTTCAGCCCATGTCACATAATCAAGTCAACTTACCTGTGTGCGACGAGAGCCCAGAAGACAAAGGTGTCTGAAGAGGGCTTCAGCAGTGGGTGGGGAAAAGGAGAGGTAGAGGGGGTGGGGAGGCTGCGGGACAGCTGGGGAGGGGACTGTGAGGGTGAGAAGCGTATCGAGCAACCCTTCCACAATCACACGCAGCTTATCCGTTGGGGCCTGCTGCAGGCGGTGACTGAAGGGAATGTTATCCAGACTACCACTTTTCATGCCTGAAAACGACAGCCACATCAACATGGGTGACAAGTCCAAGAATTTGACAAAATTGAAAATATAGCCATGTTTCACAAGATGCTAATATTTGAGTGGTGCAGACAGCAAAACCCTGCTCAAATTCTGCTGGAAGCTTCAACCCTTTGGCTGTTGGTAACACTTTTGTTGCGATGACTCCTGCATGAGTCATGTGACAAAAAAGCATTACCAACAGCCAAAGGATTACAAAGAAACTGAAGCCACTGGTAGAAAAATTTAACCCTCCATTCCCTTCCCTCTACAAGAGGCATAAATTCTCACAAGCCCCTAGAAAACTAACGCCAAACTGTAGACAAGCATTTGTGCACACTAACCTATAGCCCTCTGCAGGCGTGTGATGGCTCTCTGTGCCAGGTTGAGCTGCATCTGCAACTGCAGACACTCGTTATACGACTGTACAATGGACGCATCCTCATCTGCACGCCTCTGGCCTCGTTTCAGGTAGTATTTGACATGCGAAGTCACAAACTGAGCATCCCCGACCGCAGACAGAAGACTGGAGAGGCGGGTGCATGCCAGGCTGTCATAACAAAATGCAAGTTCATAGTTACTGAAATTGAATGCAAATCAGTTTGCTAAGGCCAGCTCATGGCCGCTCATAATCATGCCCCTGTAGAAGCAGTCACAGCAACATCTGTATACTGCTTCACTTTTTTTTTATTTGTTGTCTACCATATTGAAAATATGGTAGACTTTGAGATGGGGCTGGTCGGAGCCACTTCAGTAGCATGCAAATAACATAACAGGCTGGCAGGCCTGAGAAAATGGCAAAGAAGTAACAAGATAAAAATGACATCACGTCTAGCTACTCTGAACGTACTTTTGACACGAAGCGCTGTGTGTGTGTGTGTGTGTGTGTGTGTGTGTGTGTGTGTGTGTGTGTGTGTGTGTGTGTGTGTGCGTTTATTTGTAAACATGAAAATCTTCCTTAGTTTGCATATGTGCAAGCTTGAAAATAGAGGAATGCTTCATTCAGGGGGTGTCTAGGAGAGCCTCTGAACACACTGAAATTGGATGTCTCATTGGAGAGTTAAGGTAGCAAAGTCACCCAGACTATGCATGAAAAATCATTTTTGGGGATACATGAATTTTGATATATAATTTTATTTAGAAATCATTCTAATTTCAATTGATAATAATATTTTTGCTTTGACCTCAGTAGTTTTTGAGTTATTAGCATCCAAAGAGGGTAAGGGTCACTGTCAAAATGTTCAAAATGGCAGCCAAAATACTATAATTGGCTCCACTCCGATCATTTGCATTTTCTATAAATAATGAGCCACTCCCCCTATACTACGGTACAATTAGCTACTCCCTGGTCTGTTTGAGAAAATATGGCGGCCAGTTTGAAGCCTGTATGAATATTTCATTCAACTTTTACCAGTTTTGTGTATGTACTGTTGTGTTTTGGTGCGAACATGCCTAGTGATCGTAAGTATGGGCCTTCAAAGCCCAAGAAACGTAAATTTTGTGGTAATCAACACGCCAAAAGATCGGAAACAGGTGAAAATAGTGATGAGCAAAGTGGGCCTCGTGTGGATTCTGTTTCGCTTCTGCCGGTGGTCGCTGGGACCAGTTCAAACAATCAAAATAGTCAAGTTGACACGCCCACAGTTCAGTTATATGAGGTAGAAAGAAAGGGTCTGGCCAGTTCATTTGTTTTTCACTGCAGCAATCAACACTGTGACAACCAGCCTACTTTCTCTTCTTCCCTACAGACACCAGTAGGTAATTCTGTAGTAAATTTAGTAAACAGAAGAGCAGCATTTGCCTTGCGGTGCATTGGGGGGGGGGGGGGGGGACAGATCAGAATTAGAAACATTCTGTGGTGTCATGGACTTGCCCAAACCATCTAGAGACAGTAGCTACAAAGCAATAAAGAAAACAATACACAAAGCAAGCACTTCTGTACAGAAAATCAGCATGCAAACAGCAGCAACAGCTGAATATGACAAGGCTGAGGTAATAGAGGGTGACAACACTCGCGACATTCATGTGTCAACTGACAGCACTTGGATGACTGTAGGTCATTCATCAAAAGTGGGTGTAGTAACTACCATTGGGATGAAAACTGGTAAAGTTTTGGATACTGAGAGCAAGAGCAAACTGTACAAGTCATGTGATTATTGGAAGAAACAACACCCACAGTCTGACAGGTATGGGAATTGGAATGCTGAGCATGAAAGGGACTGCACACTGACACATGAAGGGTCAAGTGGCTCCATGGAGGCGGCAGGTGCATGTGGCATTTTTAATAGATCAGTGACACAATACAGGCTTAGATACACAGGGTTTGTGGGGGATGGGGACACAAATACTTACAAGAAAGTTTGTGAACAAAACCTGTATGATGACATAAAGATTGACAAACTAGAATGTTTAGGACATGTACAGAAGAGAGTCGGTACGCGTCTCAGAAACTTTAAAAAGACTAACAAGGGAGAGATATAAGGATGGAGAATACAACAGATTTTTTGACGACGGCAATTTTTCATTGTTTTTGATCACAAATCGCTCATCTAATGACACACCCCGTTTTTTTAGGTTTCTCCTTATTTTTTTCAGTAAAATAAAGGTTTCCAAAATCAATGACATTCATGACTAAAGCAAAATTAACCTCCGAGCTAATTAATCCATCGGTTATGCAAGTGTGTTCATTTTGCAACGCGTATTTTATTGATTACTTAGCCAATTACGGGTATTTCAGATAGACGATCGGGGGCGCTGTCACATACGCGCTCACTTACAGGGAGCTAACAACACACACTTATACACACACAGCAGTAATTACTTCCCTTAGTACTAAACGCGCGACACGGTTTGTTCACGCCCCGCCACTGACTGTGCGCGCGCACTGCCTGTCACCTAGGGCAGCGCTGTGTCGTTTGCCAAACATTAACCGGTCTTTTCTACCTTGTGTGTTGAGCGAGGCAGACGTGTTTCAAAACGTGGCAGAATTCTTAACCGGTGATAGCACTAAATCTTGTAAAAATAAACTACTTTAATATCGGTAAGTGTCGCCGTTTCTGACATTTTCTAGTGTAGATTTGCCCGAGTCAACGCTGACTAGCGTACGTTACAAAAATACATAGTGACTGTATACAGGACACTGACGAATAGTTTGTCGGTAGTTTGCGTGTTAAATTTGTGATATATAGAAACAAGAAAAGTCCTTGCGATAGCCAGCAGTGCGCCTAGACTGAAAGAAAAACTTCAGTACTGACAAATCGTAGCTAGCCGAGTGAGTACGACCGACTTTAGCGGTATTGCGTTCTACTTTAAACACAACTGTGAGTAAAAAGACCGATGTTTTACAGTTTCTTGGTGGTACCTACAAAAAGGCATGGCGGACTCTATTCAATATGACAGCCTCCGGTTATTTTTGCCAGTTGTTTAATTTATGTAGCCGGTTAGACCTTTTAAAAACAACTGCGTAGAAACCCGGTCCTGACAAGCCTTCAATTTTGTAGACAGAGTCACTTGGTGTCAGCGTGTTATTACGAAGTTAGCGCAGCATAATGTGATTTGTTTACACCACCATTGAGCTATCTTAAAGTAGTGGCCAACTACACGCTATTACAGGTGACTAGGCTGTGTCACGGAAAATAGGCATATTGATTTCGCTTCACCGTTACGTGAAGGCTGTAAAAAGCTGGTAATCATTAGCGTTAGACCGCGCGGCGTTAACAGAATATTGAGCTTTCTCAAACAGAGTCATTTAGTCACTTCTATGACGTGGACAACTAAGAAAAGATAGGTGAAACACAGAGTTAAATGTTTCTGTTTAGGGCCTTAGCATGTCTGTGAACTAATTCATGCGATCATGGTATCCAACGTAAACAAATGACGTATGTCCTTAGCGAATCGTCCCCCACTGGGGGACCGGTATCCAACGTAAACACATGACGTAGTACGCTAGAAACGAGTCAGACTGGTATCCAACGTAAACAAATTACGTAGTACGATAGAAACGAGTCCGACGGTGTCGGACCGGTTTCTAACGTTCTACGTCATACGGTCTTAGTAACGTGACGATGAGCGCAGTTTCGATTTGAGTGAACAATCTGTGTATCGCGTGTCATACAACGGTGTGGCGAAGCCTGACGGTGTTTTGCGGACGAGTCTACAATATTCATGCAGAATAAAGATTTTGTGTTTGTTTGTCTGTCTGTCTATGCGTGTGAGTGTGTGCGTATGTATGTGTGAGTGCGTGTATGTGTGAGTGCATGCGTGTATGAGTGTGTGTGTAAGTGCATGCGTGTATGAGTATGTGTGTATGCGTATGTATGTATGTATGCGTGCGTGTGTTCGTCTGTATGTATGTGTGCGTGTGTTCGTCTGTGTGAATGCGTGTGTATGTATGTATGTTTGCGTGCGTGTGTGTGTGTGTGTGCATGAGTGCATGTGTTCGTCTGTGTGAATGCATGTGTGTGTGTGAGTGCGTGTGAGTGTTTGTGTGTATGTGTGTGTGCCTGTGTGAGTGCATGTGTGCGTGTACGTGTGTGTGTGTGTTTGCGTGCGTGTATGCATGTGTGTGTGCGTCCGTGTTTGCGTGCGTGCGTGTATATATGTGTGTTAGAGATATAAAATATAAGATTCCAAGAACATTTTTTTTCATTGCCTCTGTGCCAATACCCCCCCCCCCCCAAAACAGTTATTTAAATAATAACCACACACACACACACACAAAAAAAAAAACATTGCTATATGCACTTGATAACAAATTATTTAAGTTACCTGCATATACTTGTTAACAAATTTTCCAAAGTCACTTATAACTGACAGATAACTTTACAGGTAACCTTTTAAGAATCTATAATTAGTTATTAAGTGACTTAGTCAAGAACTTATAAGAACTTAAACTAACAAAATGTAAGTTCTTGACTCAAGTCACAACTTAAGTCACAACTTACTCGGACAGATTTGTCAAGATACAAGGACAATGAAAAAACTTTTTTTAGTAATAGTCAGGTGGTGCTGGTGGTGCTGATGGGGTTAAATAGTTAGGTGGCATGTCATTTTTCTGTGAAGTGTATGTCATTAATAAACGATTACCAAATCTGATTTTTATTTGCTTAAAAGATTGTGTAGTTTTTCTGTGGTTTCCTGAACACCGATCTGTTTTCCCATCTCTAAAAAACTGGCTTTAAGTTCTTCAACATTTACGGGAGATTGACTACGCATCTTATTCTGTATTTCAGATTTTTGTTTCTTGTAATTATTTAAAACATCCTGGACTCTCTTAAATTCCTCGTCATCAATACAATTATCGTTTAATGCCTTACTGATAATAAGTTTCATACTGCTCAGCTTTGCACCAGCCAGCGTACTCAATGCTTCATGTTTCTGTAATTTTGTGTGAAACCTCTTGTTCAAGGCCTCCAAACCAAAACAAGCCAGGCATGTAGCAACGCTAACAGCCTCAACTGCTATTCCAGCCAAACTCCCAATTCCTGTGGCGAACAGAACGATACCCCCTACAGAACATGAAGCTGAAACTGCACCAATAGCCATAGAAGTGTTTTGAACAGAATTAAATACTGACTTATACCTCCTTTTGCACCGTGAGTACTTAGCCTCCTCACTCTCCAAATATTTCAAAGCTTCTGTAATATTATTTAATCTGAATGCATCTGCCTGTAATGTTTTATCTGAAGCAATTGGCATATGTGGATCAGGTGCAAGTGTTGTTTTAGTCATCACATTTGTTTCAGTCGGATCAAGCGTTGGTAGTTGCGGATAGAAGTTTACCATTTTTTTTATTGACAAATATTTTTTTTTATTTAATCAGCAATTACATTTTGCAACTCTTCAAAAGTATACAATTTGCTGGCATAATAAAATGCAACAAGATCAATGTGTTCAAGGTTTATGTAAGTTAGACGAACAAAAGTTGTTTTGTCGACCACCACCTTGACAGCTGGAACACTGCTCGAAACATTAATAACATCATTATTTTTTGTAATAGCAATAAAAACCTTTGTTGATTCTGATACTGTTTCATCCCATGTAAGTTTAATTCCTTGTGCAATTTGAGCCTCTTTAGCAGTAGTTACTGATTTCATGATAATTTCAAATACTATTGTCGCTTCTCTAGCCATGACTAAGCTTGCTGGCATAAACACAACAGAAGTATCTGATCTACCCTTTCTAGCTGTAAGAAGATACCGCCGTCTCTCATAATTTTCAACTTTCAGTTTTTCTCTGCTATTGTTGTCTGGGGCAAAACTTGGAACAAGGCTTACAATAAGCGGCCCAGAATTAACAACCTTCCTAAACACTAAGGCGCCTTCATCATCAGTGTATACATAAGGACTAATAAATTCCAACTTTATGTCCCAGTCAATTGTGGGTGATGGAACAGGTACAGGTGAAACCACCCACTTATTTCCCACATGTATTAAGTTGTAGGGCGAATTATTTACAGGTGGAGTAGGTACAGTAACATCACGTAGCTGACCAAGTTTAGGAATCTGTTTTTCTCCGTCTTTCATGTCGACAATTACTTTCCTCTTGTACATGCCATTTGAATCAAGTTCAAAACCATATATTTCTCCAACATCCCCCTCCTTCTCAAAATCCTGGACGTCTGCCAAATCTTTCAATTCTGTTACCGGACACGCAACTGGTATGATTCTCAACTTTGGACCACCACTCATTTTTATAAACAAAAATAAAATTATTTAATTTCCAACACAACACTAAAATCATGCATAAGAACTGGTTTGTCATCCTGATTAGTTACAGATATACTCAGTGACTCAAAGAAACTAGAACCTAATTTCTTAAACTGCAAATTAGGAAATCTAACAACTACACTTTCACAATAGGGAGCAGTTCCAGTTGGTAAGCATCTCAACAAAGTTGAAGGCTTTCCATTGTGAACATTCTCAGATGTGTTTAGTTCTTTCAAATAAACATTTAGCACTGTGTGTACTGACAAATTGACAGGACGTTTTCCAGTTATTTTTAGTTTTTTGATCTTCATTGTTATAATACCAAACTTAAATTCATCTAAATTATCTGATCTAAACCAATCTTCGTCAATATAAAATCCAAGTAAATATGCAAATTTATCTGAGATCCTTAACCAATTTTGTGTCAAAAATTCTAATGTAACAAGTAGGTTAGCTGGATTTAAAGTTGCTTTAATTTTAAAATTACTTTGAAACCATTCAGCTATAGTACAAAAGTCATAATACCCGGGTGGTAAAGCTTCAGTCTTACCATCAAAAATTACTTTATTATATATATTATCTTCAATATTAAACCATTTTACTGTGTAGAACAATTCATGGATAGCTGCAGCCTTGCTACCATCACGATTATCAATCCCATTAGTTAACCACACTGGTTTGCTTGTGTCAAGATTTGTTAAGGTAATAAACATTTTTATTATCTCATATAAAAAAAGATGGAATTTAAATCACCAGCCATTACCACTACAAACGCATTTCAATTTAATATGGATGCTAAATATAATGTTGCACCAACTTATGAACAGAAAATAATTCAACTAAATCAGTTTGACATAGCTGTGTCTGACGCAAGCGTACAAGATCTATTTCAAGTCAAAGTACCGAATCCGTTTGACCATTACCTAAACCCTCCAATAACAGATGACTCTACTGCAAGAAAGTGGTCTTCAAGCCCACTACAGATGTTTCAAAACCAACTCAATTTTGCTATTCTGTGTTCTACTACAGGCTGTGGTGTTTCATTTACAGACCACTTGAATCACTCAAACAAACTGATTAGGTCTGTGTATCGTTTCCACGTGTATTACCAGCTTAGACGTATACTGTCAGAACTTCATACACCACTGCCCACTGAATCCAGTTTCAACAGGTTTAATAACCCTATGGATATGAAAGCATTTGAACGCATCTGTAATGAATTTAACATTAACCCTGGTACTAAGTATGACTTCACACAAAAACTTGATGATCACCATGGCATGGGTACATTGTATTACGCTTTGAGTCACAGACAATACCCTCAAGATTATTACCCTGGTTACACTTCATTCTCATCAAAATCTGAAGTCTGGTTAGGATCAATAGAGCAGAAACAGTCTAACGCCTGGACCACATTTATTTTAGATAAATCTGACGGGTTTACTCAAGCAGGAGTCGAGCGCGTCAATGAGTCTATCAGAACATATGTCTGGTGTATACTAGGTGCACAATCACTAACAAAATCAAACATTTTGAATGGAAGTGGAAAATTTGAAGCACAAAAACAGTTTCTTGCAAATCTTGAAGATTCAATTAATTCATCAGTTGATCTCCCATCTAGCATACAGCGCTACCAAGACGTTCTCAGATATGCCAGATCGAAAGTTGACTTTGTAGTTGGCACTGGGTTATACATGTTGCCATCAGACCTTCAACTCCAAATGGGTACAATAACAAATTATAATAATGAAATAGTTGTTGCAGGTGTTGGTCAAAAACTCGGTCTCAATCAATCTGTAAACTTAGGAGCAACAACCACACACGTACAGCCCTTAAAATCATTACAGACGGTAACACCCCCGGCCCTGGCCCCAACACCGGCACTCATACAACCAGTACAGTCAACCCCTGACACTCATGAGTCAGAAAGAACTGCATTGGTAATAGGTCTAACAGGGTTAGGAGTTTTACTTCTTTATCTGTTTCATTAAATAACCCACCATCAACCCTCCTACTGTAACCAAAAAGACCCACACATGCTCTGCCATAAACCCTACTGCCTTTGCTGCTGTAGTAATCAGCCAACTGACAACAGTGCCAATTATGCCAGGCAAAGCATCCACTGCTTTCACAGCCAATTTTTTAAGCAAGTCTGATATGTGAGACAACTGTTTCTTTACCCATGACTGTAAATCTTTTGGGTCTGTTGGAGTCGGGGGGCCCGGGGTTGGTGGTGCCGGTGCCGAGGGTGCACCACCACCACTGCCGGAGACAGCCAACACAGCAGTACTGATAATAAATCCAAGAGCTGTAATTAAACTAGCAATTGTGATACCCTGTTCTCTGAAAAGTGTTTTAAGTCTCTCAGCCAGAGTAGTGTCTTCGTGAAGTATTTTCTGAATAGTTTCTCTAATTCTGTTGACCTGTGATTTCAGTTTTTGTCTCCCAATACTAATTGTTTCTAACCGTCCTGATCTTTCTATCTGCAAATCATTTAATCTGTGTTGTATTCTTTCTTTCATTTCTGTGTCAAGATTTCCATTGTCTGCTGTAGCCAGTTTCTCTTTTTCACGTTCTATGTGTTTATCAAGCTCACCCAGTTTGGCAACATTATTTACCATCTCACCTCTTATTGTCTGCAATGATTTATCCAAACCCATAATCTCTCTCATTGACAAAGGTGGATCATCTATTGTTTTCATAGCATCATTTATTTGCCCTTTAGTAAATGAGGTTTCTTGTATCACTGTGTTTGCTATTTCTGGTAGGTTTGTTACTGGTGCCATTTCAATCTCTTGCCCTGTTGGCAACTTTGTTTGCGTGTCGTGAAGCACACTAGCCAGTCTTGGCGTGACAGGAGACCCACCAATACCAAGTTGACGCAAGGCACCAACACCACCTTCATTTTTTATTGTACTTAAAGCCCTAAACCTACTAGGGTCTTTTTTGTTAGTCAATAGTACTTTTCCTTTGTCAACAGTGTTTAAATATAAATGACCCTTGCCATCAAGTTCAAACTGATTAGGGTCTACGTTGTCTGGGCGGCCACCAACATGATCATAAAATGAGTTCACTTTGGTTTCTAAAAGTTCATGACGTAAACTGTAAATATTTCTTGTACCAGTCATATCTGCCATATCTGCCATATCTGTTGTATTACCAAAATCATACGTGTCATCCATTTTAAAATCTTCATGATTAAATCCTCCTGCGGCCATTGTTTTATTAATTTATTATTTTTTATTGTGCATAATAAAAATGACACAGTCTTACGGATCAAAGTTAGACCCATACAGAAAACTACGTGAGCCCCTGGGTGTTAAGGGCATAAGACAATCAATCGTCATCACGAACAATCCAAGTACCATAGACCAGAACCAAACACTTACAGTCAAGTTTCCAAACCTAGGTCCCAGTGACGTTATTGTTCCTGGCACTGCACGCCTAGCATTTAATATTGAACTATCATCAGACGCAGACGTAAACAGAACACTGGTTGACAATCTTGGCAGAGCAATTGTTAGGACTATTAAAGTAAAACTTGAAGGACAGGAAGTGTTTAGTCTTGATGACTCAGATGTGTTCTACTGTTACAAGGATCTTTGGCTCACAAGAGAAGAACGAGAGGATCGTATTTACCAAGGTATACAGTCTGATAACGTTGGTAAACTTCGAATCAATGCCGGAGACAAAACAACTACTGGGGTACCAAAGGAAGTTATTATAGCTGAAACATATGGAACCAGATTTTACATTCCACTTGAGTTTGAAATCCTCACAGCTCATTTGCCGTATTACCAAGGGGCACTGAATGACCGTCTGAGCTTTGAACTAACTTTCAATGACTACTCCAAAGTTATTAAATCATCTGCCACAGATGCAACATACAAGATCTCTAACATTTCCTTGGAATACGAAATTGTCACACATATTGAACTAGCCAGACTCATTCAAAATCAGTATCAGTCAAGACTTCCAATTTATTATGACAGGGTGATTAGACATAGTTTAATACCCAAAGACAAGAGCGACCCAATGTGGAACATAAACTTGAACACACCAGCTAGGTCACTGAAAGGTATTCTTATGTTGTTTGTTGAACCAGCAGATCCATATAAACGGGATTCAGAAAAATTCTACAATCCTAAGATTACACATTTGTCCTGCACAATCGAAGGCCGCCCTAATCAAGTGTACGCTTCAGGAATGTTACCTTATCAACACTATGACGAAACCACAAAGTATTTTGCGGGTGGAAGGATTAGAGATAAACCTGCAAACATTGCGTGCAAAGATCTACATCTGTATGATGTTAGGATTGGTCAATACCTTACAAACAAGTATGCACTGTGGCTAGATCTTCGTAGTACAGATGACGACTATCTTCATGGGTCAGGACGAACTGTCGAGAATGGTAGTGATGGGATTACAATTCAGATACAAAAGAAGGTTGAAACTGCTGCAGCCATTAACATATATTTGTACCTGATATATGACGCACAACTCAATATTGCAGAAAGCAGACTGAGTGGACACATATATTAAAATTATATTGTGTATTAAAATGAACCTGAGCTTAATGACCCTTGACCCACACTGTGGATTGTTTTGTGGTGCCACAGGGTGTGGTAAAACTGAATTTGTACTTAACCTCTTGCAAACAAGATACATACACCATTTTGAAAACATTGTAATATTTTGTCCTACAATCAAACACAACAAAGCTTATCACAACCGTTTATTTATTTGGACTGACAACAACATATATTTAGTTGACCCTGAGAAGAAACTGAATGACTACCTACAGTTTTTTTACAAGCAATTTGAAGGACAGTCAACTTTGTTTATTGTTGATGACTGCTCCGCAGAGAAAGACATTGTCAAGAAGAGAAACACTCTGGCAGAACTTGCTTTCAGTGGCAGACATGCTAATGTCAGTGTATGGATTCTCACTCAGAAATATAATGCTGTACTGAAAGATTTTCGTGAACAGTTAAAGTTTATCTGTTTGTTTTACTGTAAGGATCGTGACAGCTTTGAAGACTGTCTCAGAGAGAATGATGTCATCCCAAATAAGCATGAACGAGATGATGTAAAAAATAAACTGAAATCAACTAAGCATCTAAAGCTCATTTTAAAGACAGATCAGCCCACAGGGTATGGGTTAGTAAATTGATGTAAATTAATTTATTCTTTTGTTTGTCCAATAAAAATGACAGACGGACAAATCATACAGGTGCTTGATCTTACACACCTTTTCAAAGATGTTATGCACTTTACTGACTTAATATCACCCAAACAGACTTACATAAGCCTTTCAGCACCATCAGAAATATATGTTACATATAGTGTGACTTTGGATTATGTCGATGAGCATCCAAATGTGGAGCACATGACAGTTGATTTAAAGACACCTACTTTTAAAGTTGATGATACCAACTATGGCTGGTTAGGGGAAGTTTGTTATAGCATATTTAAACAACTACGCAAACTAAATGTTTATATTGACAGTGTTACAGTTAATAAAGTGGTATTACACAAGGTGAGCCAGCGGTAATATTTTTTCATTTATTATTTTGACGGTCAAATAAAAATGACGGACAATGCTCAAAGCCCTGGCCCATCAAACCCTGGCTCATCTGGTTTAAGAAACGTGTTTCACACAACAAACTTACCTATATCCAATACTAATAATGTTTATGAATCAATAGAAAACTCTTTTTCTGTCATACAAGATAATCTTCTTACAGGCAGTGTGAAGATTCAGATTGTTGCGAAAATCGAATTTACTAGAGTAGACGGTGAGGTGATTGTATCGTATATATCAACAAGACAACACACAGTTAACACAAGAAGAGAACCGGAGGTAGAAAACGTGTTTAGAGACAGACTATTACCAGACTTTCTACAGGCAATTGACAGTGCAAAAATGAAGGGGTCTGGCTGGCACGAAGGACATGTACATGAACTGCAATTAAAGCAGTCTAGGTATCATCCTATATTAGGTAAAGCATGGATACCACTGCCAACAGAGGTTGCAAACAAAAAGGCTGTTGTTAATATACAGAACAATGACAACTATTGTTTCATGTGGTGTGTGCTTGCTAAACTACACTTTGTAAAATCAAAGCCTGAACGTGCATCTAACTACACCAAATTTGTAAACGAACTCGTTTTTAGTGGCATTGAGTTCCCTGTCAAAATAGAGGACATAGATTTGTTTGAAAAACTAAATCCTGGTATATCCGTGAATGTGTTTGTGTGGGATAATGAATCTGAGAACAAGTTACAACCAATAAGAGTATCTCCAATTGCCCCAACATATGGGCAGTCAGAAGATAAACATGTTGACATGTTATTAATAAGCTCTGGTGATAACTTCCACTACACAATTATCAGGAGTATGTCACGACTAATTCATAATCATGTATCAAAACATAATGGTAAACAGGAAGTGTGTAAGAGATGTTTACAAAGATTCTCCTCCATAAACGTAGCGCACAAACATGTTTTACACTGCAGATCAGCTGATGACATACAAACTGTACTTAAGTATCCAGATCCTGGCAGCAAGGTTTATTTTAAGAACTATGGGAATCAGCAAAAGTTGCCATTTGTAGTGTATGCAGATTTTGAATCATTGGTTGTACCATATGAGGGTCCTGTTCCAGAGTCATTACCAAAGACTATAAAACTGAGTGACCAAGTGGTGTGTTCTTTTGGATACATTCTTGTTAGGTCAGACGGACAGCATTCAGAGCCTGTTATCTACAGGGGAGAAAATGCAGCATGTTTGTTTTTAACAGAAATGAGACATCTGTATAGTCAGGTAGTACAGTATCTCACAACATGTCAGATGCCTTTGGTGATGACAGAAGAAGACAAACTGAAATTTGATACAGCTGAGACGTGTTGGATTTGTGAACAACCTTTAGGGGGTGATAAAGTTTGTGACCACGATCACATAACTGGGCATTACAGAGGTGCTGCACATGGTGATTGTAACTTGAAATTAAAAATAGATCCTAAGACATACAAGTTACCAATCTTTTTTCACAATCTCAAAGGATATGATTCACACATCATCATGCAGGCTGTGGATGAGTCGTACAAAAACATAAGTTGTATTGCCCAGACAACTGAGAAATACTTAACTTTTAGGTTAGATAAATTAGCATTTTATGACTCCATGCAACATTTGTCTTTAGGATTGGCTAGTCTGGCAGAAGGACTGACTGAGTATCCAATAACGAGTAAATATTTTGAGCCAGACTTGATTAAGAAAGGTGTGTATCCGTATGAGTACATTGATCACTGGGTTGTGTTTGAAGAAACAAGACTGCCACCAAAAGAGAAATTTTATTCTACACTAACTGGAAAAGGTATTTCTGACTCTGAATATCAGCATGCTCTTGATGCGTGGGGGAAGTTGGGGTGTCAGACAATTGGTGACTATCACGACCAGTATTTGAAAGCTGACGTTTGCTTGCTAGCAGATGTATTTGAAAGTTACCGTGAGAAGGGTTTGTTACACTACAGACTTGACCCTGCTTGTTACATCACTAGTCCTGGCATGACATGGGATGCATTTTTGAAATCCAGTAAGATATTTATAGACCTGTTGTCTGATCGTACGATGGGTGAAATGGTGGAACGTGGATTGAGGGGAGGGATTAGTATTGCATCGAACAATTACGCCAGAGCCAACAACAAATATTTGGACAGTCCGGACCTTGACCCCTCAAACCCTGGGTCAAGGTCATTCATTACGTACCTTGACGCTAACAATTTGTATGGGTTCGCGATGTGTGAATTATTGCCCTTGAAAAACTTTTGTCTGTATGATTTGTCACAGTATGATATAACAGACATAACAAACAATATTATGAATCATGACCGAAACGACGCGAAGGGTTGGATCTTTGAAGTAGACCTGGAGTACCCACACCATCTACACGATTACCATAATGATTATCCGTTGGCTGTTGAGAAAATGAGTATGACGGGGAAAAAAGAAGACACTAAACTTGTACCGAATCTAAATGACAAATTCAATTACGTTTGTCACTACCGCTTGTTGCAGTTTTACATCAGACACGGGTTAGTACTAAAGAAAGTTCACAGAGGAATTCAATTTGATCAGAGTGCTTTCATGAAAGATTACATAATGAAGAACACAACCCTTCGTGCCAGAGACGGCAACACTGCATTTGACAAAGACTTCTTTAAGCTTATGAACAATGCCTGTTTTGGCAAGACAATGGAAAATCCTCATCACAGAAAAGATGTGAGACTGGTCACAACTGAATCGGGTGCAATTAAACTTACAGGTAAGCCTCAGTACACAGGGTACAAAGAGTTTCATTCATCATTGTATGCAGTGTCACTCAAAAAAAAGATTGTTAAACTGGACAAGCCAGTATTTATTGGTATGGCAATTCTGGAATTGTCAAAACTGGTGATGCTTGAATTTTATTATGATTACTTCAAATTAAAGTATCCTGACTGTCGATTGTTATACACTGACACTGACTCTATGATCATTGATGTGTGTACTGAAGACTTTTATGAAGACATGAAAACAGAACTACACATGTATGACACGTCTGACTACCCTAAAGATCATCCACTGTTTAGCACACAAAACAAGAAAGTGCCTGGTAAGTTTAAGGATGAACTAAATGGTGTGCCAATAGTTGAGTATGTTGGACTGAGATCAAAAATGTATTCTATACTGCACCAGAAAGGTAGTCAGTCAAAAGCCAAAGGAATTAAAAAAACAGCAATAAAAAATAAAGACATTCGTCATGAACATTACAAGCAAGTGTTAGATGGCGCATTGATGCCTGACTATCCAAACAAGTCACTGAGATCAAACAAACATAATCTTGAAATAATTCAAACACATAAGAAATCACTTGCAGTTGGGGACACGAAACGTGTTTTTCACAGTAAGGAAAAAGCTTATGCACCAGGTCATTACAGGCTCAAGTTATCTGAAGATATTTGTGATGAACTGGTTGATGAATTAATTGACGACTTAGTTACTGAAATGAGTAACGGTGTCTGGGGGAATAATCTGTAATTCTTCTCTGACAAATGCCCTCTGGGGTGCAGGGTCGTACAGGTAATATATTGTTGCGTCTGGACCGGGAATTATTTTTTTTATATTGTGTACAGACGTTGACCAGATGGGGTCTGTTGCCCTGCGTCTGTCGTCGTTCTCAGCCTCCCCTGGCTGATATAAATATCTCACCTGTTTAGTAAATAAACTTGTGTCTGGTGCCGGGGTTGGTCCTGTTTTTGGCTCTGTAATTGTTTTCAATTTAATAGCATCAGCAGGTTTTGGGTGTCCTTCATTGTTCATTGCTTTTATCACATGTGGTAACCTTTGTACCCATTCAGTGTTACGTGTGTCATGCATGAGTTCCTTAGAATACTGGTAACTGAAAAGTCTTTCTGATAACTGTTTGTTAAAGTTTTCAACAATTGCCTGCGATCTGTGCACACCTGGAATGCCTCGTCTGACCAGTACGCCATGCTTAGCAAATAACTGATTAACAGCACCTTTGAATTCTGATCCATCATCAACTTGCACTAGTCTGGGGTATCTTAAAGGGCCTCGACTATATATCTTTGATAATGCTGTAGCAACTGTACTAGCTGTTTTGTCAGATATGGGTTCAGCGTCTTTATACCTTGAAGCAATGTCTACAACAGTTAATGCATACTTGTATCGTTTCTTTCTTATTGTGTCATGTGTTAAAAACAGGAGGTCCATTTGATGTGTGTCATTTGGGGTAGTGTTCTCAAAATGAGGTCTCGTTATTTTTCTTGGAGCAGGTAAATATATCTGCCAAATTGCCTGTCTCTGTAACCATTGCTTGACCTGATTGAGTGTTATATCTCCGCCCACAGCGGCATGTAATTTTTCAATAGCGGTTGCTCCTTTCCAATAGCCTGATGGTGAGTAATATATTTTTGATAGTTTATTTTCGGCTGCCATTTTTTCTAGCAATAAAAACTCCAGTAAAATAAACAAATGTCATTCCCACTAGAACAAAGATTATCTCCCCATTTCTTTGTTGTGTGCTTGGTTTGTAATAGTCACTTAGTTTCGGTTTAGGGATAGACATGTCTTCACCTGTGACAAGAAAATATTCCCTGATTGCTTCGTCTGTATTTGAAAACGTATGTTGTGCGTGGCCTTCAAGCCTGAGTTTTTCATTGATGAAATCAAGTTTCTCAATTCTATTCTTTTCATATTCCTGCTGGGCTTGAGCAAGTTTTTCTGTTGCCTCATTGTGACGTTTCATTTCTTCTGCTGATTCTTCTCTACCCATTTTTGAAAAGAGATAGTTTGAGCCACTGAAAGCCAATGCGTTAACCATCGCTCCCCCAATCATAATAGCTATCGTCGCCATATTTATTTTATTTACATAGAAACATTTTCTGGAATAATTCCCTGCTTGACAAGAAAATCTTTTGTTGCAATCGACGCTGTTACAACTACAATTAGCTTAGCACTGTCTTCAAAGTCTAATCTACTCAAGTCTGCTGATTTCATTTTGAGTAGACTTTTCCCCAGCATAGAATAAGCTACTGCTAATCCACTGATTACTGCAGAGTGATACACAAGGTTCATTAAATTTTTTGAGTCATTCATTTTCTAAGGCAAGAAAAATTAAAATAATATTTTTATTTACTGCATATAAAATGGGTCAACGGCTTTGGGTGTTACTGGTAATGTGGCGACTTCTGGTTTTGTTTTTGGAGTGTCTGATTTTTTGGTCACTGTACGAGTCTGTGGTTTGTATTTTTTGTATAATTGGTAACCTACGTAACCAAATCCGACAACAAATCCGGCAACTATATATTTTGTTGTTTCAGGGTCAGACTTAGTTGTTTGTCTCTCACTTTGATGAGGGTGTGATGGTCCTGACGGTAGTGACACCAATGGTGATATTGACTGTGGGTCAGTTACATGTACCTTTTGCAGTAGTTCTAACTTTCTTTGTTTGTTCAATGCAGCTACTCTCTTTCCAGCCTCAACCCTCCCTGGACTTTTAGCCTTAGTCACAGTTTGAACCTGTGTCAAAACAGGGTCGGGGTTCTGTTGTGTAGTCATCTTGTTCTCGTCCATTTTCTTCTGCAGTAAAATTTATTTTTGAGAAATCAATATGGCTCCCGGTAACAAGCAATGTTACGACAGGTGCAAGGTAATTTCCAAACTTGTAAAACATGACACATGCTAATTTGCCAATTGAACTTGAAACAATAGGATTGCTTTCAAGGTCGTGTGAAAGACTGTCACTATCCACAGGTAGAAAGTGACTCACTGCTTTTGTGTATAGGCATACAAGAGATCGACTCAAATCACGAGTCATTAGTGAGGCAATGTGGTTTTCATATTTTGAATGAAGTTTTAATAGTTCGTCAGCGGTGAGAGATTCAATATCCTCTGTCATGTATTGTTTTCCGAGATAAGCCTTTGACTTGCCTGAGACAATCACAGACAAAAGACGCTGTTTCTTAGAGTCTAAATCTTTGTTTTCTACAGCGTTGATATCATTTAGAAGAAGTAATTCGTCTTGATTCATTTTATAATAAAAAATATTAATTTTAAATGTCATTGATTTTGGAAACCTTTATTTTACTGAAAAAAATAAGGAGAAACCTAAAAAAACGGGGTGTGTCATTAGATGAGCGATTTGTGATCAAAAACAATGAAAAATTGCCGTCGTCAAAAAATCTGTTGTATTCTCCATCCTTATATCTCTCAAGGGAGCTTTGTCTGATGGAAAGGGTATAGGTGGAAAAGGAAGACTGACAGATGCATCAATTGACAAGCTGCAGTCTTATTATGGGAATGCTATACGTGCAAACACAAATAACATTGTAGAGATGCGTAGAGCAGCTTGGGCTGTGTTCTTCCACAAGGGGTCATCAGATGATAACCATATTCACAACTTCTGTGATGTGAGTTGGTGTCCCTTTCTAAAATCTGAGAGGGAAAACAAGCCCTACACTCACAGCTCAAATCATTATCTTCCCCCTGCAGTCATGGAGGCAATCAAACCTATATGGAAAGATCTGTGCAAGACAGAACTCCTAAGTAAATGCCTCAAAGGCTACACCCAAAACCAAAATGAGTCACTGAATAGCCTAATATGGAGATTGTGCCCCAAGAAAAAAAATCATGGTCTGAGAACAGTAGAAACAGCTGTGGCAGTGGCAGTCTGTTTGTTCAATGATGGGTACTCTGCCTTGATGGCTATCCTGCAAACCATGGACATTACTCCGGGACAGTTCTGTCGTGCATATTGTGAGGAAGCAGATGTATTCCGCGTCAAAAATGCACAACGGCAGGCTAAACTAGCTTCAAAGGAGCTCCGTCAGGCCAGAAGACGCAGAAGACTGGGTATAGATGAAGACCAAGCAGTCAGAGAAGGTCATCCATACCAGGCTGGGGGTTATTGACTGTACAAAGGTAGGAAAACACCAGATTTTTGCATGCCGAAAGTTTGCTGAATACGCTATATATGCACACTTTATTCCAGATAATTTCCACATTTGTGGATGGATTTTCTTCAAATTTTGCACAAATGCTGCTGGGGTGCTGCTGCTTTGGCATGAAGCAGGATTATTGGACTAAACTGATTCTGAACAAATTTATGTGGGAGTGTGTGCTGTATTTTTACGAAAATTTTAACGTAAATTTGCAAATGCCATAACTGACAAACTATTGACACAAGAATAAACATTGAGGTTCATACTATAGTCCTACATACATATATTCTGCTGTAAAAGAGTTGTGGCTCAATCTCTTTTTGTTGTGCACTGGTGAGTTTGACACTGCCAGGCATTTTTCGCTATATGATAAAAGCATATTTTCAAATATTTAATTTTTTGGGCATCTAAATCAATGAGCAGGTTTAAATAATTGTTATCACACTAAAGTACCACATTTCTGCTATCACTCTGCCAAATTTCATAGCTTTACGGGGATTAGACAGCCGACACTGTTTTGAATGATTTTGGTACCCAACTCTGGGTGACCATTTACAGAAAGTCGGTTGTGCCACATTAGAATTTTTATTATATGCACTTAAAATTTTGGACATAGAGAGTTTAGAGAAAGACATTGAATGAGTTTGTTAGCTAACTTTTTTTACAATAAAAATTCATTGCAAAAAAGAATGACAAAAGTAAGAATCCTCAACTTACGGAGAAGAATCAGACAGTGACATAAAAGCACCAAACGCGTCGGTGTTATAAAATGTTCCTAATTGACACATAGCATCCATATGTTAGTGTTTTACATGTGTATGAGCCAACGCAATTTTCTCCCTCTCAGATTTGATTTAGGAAGCCAGTCTCACTATGTTTGTTATGATGTTTGCGAACGTATTGTGGAAAAGGTGGAAAATGCATGCAAGCTCATATAGAAGAAGCTTTGTGATCATGCGTCATACCATCTTGTTCTTCAGAATGGCTTTGGCTACGCCAGCCCACAGAACATATAACTGGTAGGAAGCGCTGTGTGTTTGTCAGTGTTTGTGTGTGTCATTGTGCGGATTGGGGGGAAGGGTGAGTTCAGATGGAGAGAGATGAATCAGGATGAAGTTTAACAAGAAAGGCAAAGCCCTTATGGCTCACACTTGTATGACCGATGCACATGTGTGACCTAGGTGACAGTAAATAAAGGGCTGGCTTCTGCACCAGCAAAATCTAGTTTTCTCAAAATATAAGCATTTTTCACACATCTGTCAAACCTCCATGACCCTTGACCATTGCGATGAGTCAACAAAATCAGTATGCATAGAAATGTCTTGCCATCAGCAAACTTCACGCGAAATTTGATGGAAAGATTTGCAAAAACTCTGATAAAAACTACAATTTAAACCACAAAAAAGGCATTTTTCACACCTCTTGTGAGCCTTGGGGTGTAGGGGGCTCTGGATAGAGGTAGCACCTTTGCTGTTCGGCAGCTGCGTCCTACATAGGACGGACGGGCATCACTGGTCCTCATCCATCTCCTTAATCTCTCACGTGCTGGCTCCAAGCGCCACACCCTGGCAAACCACATCAGCTGGTGGGCTAAACCACGCGAGGGGGTGGTGTTCACATTGCACCACTAGGCGGATGAGCTGTTTCTGACAGCCAACAGCTAGAGGACGGAGGAGATCAGGTTGGATCCAACGGCCAAATGTGGGGGAGTAAACCCTTCAAATCAGGAGTGGAGCCCCGAAGGCAGACAGCTGCCTGTATTCACGCACTGTTCTGGCAGCTCCTGCAGCCAAACTGGTGCCAAACGTACTGCTTTGCATTCCTTTGGATACATCAGCGAGGCCGAGAGGGGGATCTTGATGACTGGGCACCCCAGGATCTCCATACACTTCGCCCAGGCTTGCGCCCTGGAGAGGTCACTCCAGTGACTGACCCAGCAAGCGCATATACTCCATTGTCTTCCGAGACAGGATGCCAAACATGTGAGCCTTGACATTTCTGAGGGGTCATCCAATTTAAGTATGCATAGACAGGTCTTACCATCAGATACCTCTGTATCAAGTTTGGGTTTGAAGATGAAAATGGTATTTGAGAGAAAAAAAAATTGAGATCAAAATATGGCTGTTTTAAACCTATTTTTGGGTCATCCCATCACCCTTGAACTTTGTGATGGGTCTACTAAATTAGTATGCAAATGAAAGTTTTATCATCAGCTACCTTTGCGCAAATTTGATTGAAAACTTTACAAAAATGTTGATAAAAACTACAATTCTATCAAAAATTGGCATTTTACACACTTTTGCCGACTTCTTGTGACCCTTGACCGTACCGAGGGCTCATCCAAATTAGTATGCATAGATAGGTCATACCATCAGGTATCTTTGTACCAAGTTTGGGTTTGAAGCTGTGAATAGTATTTGAGAAAAAACATTTTTGTCAAAATATGGCTATTTTTCGCCTATTTCCTTATCTCTTGTGACCCTTGACTGGCAGCAGAGGCAGAAAAGGCAGCAGGCAGCGGCAACATGAAACAGCTCTATGACATTACCAGAAGATTGTCGGGTAAGTATGGCCATACAGAAAGACCAGTAAAAGACAAAGAAGGCAAGCCTATTGCAGACAGAGCAGACCAACTCGACAGATGGGCCGAGTATTTTGAAGAGTTACTGAACAGACCTAGCCCACCCGACCCCCCCGACATCCAGCCGGCAGAGACCGACCTACCCATCAGCTGTGACAGACCCAGCCGGGAAGAGATCAGAAAAGTAGTGGCATTTTTGAAGAATGGCAAAGCAGCAGGGCCAGATGGCATCCCAGTGGAGTCTCTGAAAGCAGACCTAGAGACAACAGTGGAGATGCTGTACCCACTGTTTGGAAAGATCTGGGAAGAGGAGGTGATGCCAGCTGACTGGAAGGAGGGGTACCTAATCAAGCTTCCCAAGAAAGGCGACCTCAGCAAGTGTTCCAACTACAGAGGAATCACCTTGCTGTCAGTACCAGGAAAGGTCTTCAACAGGATCATCCTAGAGAGAATGAAGAGCTCCGTTGACCCCCAGCTGAGAGACCAGCAAGCAGGATTCAGGAAGAACCGATCATGTACAGACCAGATCGCCACTCTCCGCATCATCGTGGAACAGTCTCTGGAGTGGAGCTCCCCGCTGTACGTCAACTTTGTGGATTATGAGAAAGCATTTGACAGCGTGGACCGAGAGACTCTGTGGAAACTCCTACGACACTACGGTGTACCCACAAAGCTCGTCCGCCTGATCAAGAGCAGCTATGATGGCATGACATGTCGCGTGATCCACGAAGGGCAGTTCACCAGAGAGCTCCAGGTCAGAACTGGTGTCAGGCAGGGGTGTCTGCTGTCTCCGTTCCTCTTCCTACTGGCCATAGACTGGGTCATGAAGATGACCACAGAGCACAGACGAAGTGGAATACAGTGGACACAGCTTGACGACCTCGATTTTGCAGACGACTTGGCATTACTGTCCCACACTCATCAACAAATGCAGGACAAGACCACGAGGCTTGCTGACATCTCGTCCCAAGTGGGCCTCACCATTCACAAACAGAAAACAAAGACAATGAGGCTGAACGCAACCAGGGAAGAACCAGTCTTGCTTGCTGGCACCCCGTTGGAGGAGGTGGAGTCCTTCACCTATCTCGGGAGCATCATAGACAAAAAAGGCGGCACTGATGCAGATGTCAGAGCACGAATCGGTAAAGCCAGAGCAGCCTTTCTCCAGTTGAAAAAAGTGTGGAGTTCCTGAGAGCTGTCACAACACACCAAAGTCCGGATTTTCAACTCCAATGTAAAAGCAGTTCTCCTATATGGAGCAGAGACATGGAGATTGACAAAAACCACAGTCAACAGAGTACAGACCTTCATGAACAGTTGCCTTAGAAGAATTTTGAAAATCCACTGGCCAGAGAAGATCAGCAACGTCAGACTCTGGGAGAGAACAGAGCAGATAACAGCAGAGAATGAAATTGGGCGAAGAAGATGGGGATGGATCGGTCACAGTCTGAGAAAGCCAGCTTCCAGTATCACTAGGCAGGCACTGTCATGGAACCCCCAGGGAAAGAGGAAAAGAGGTAGGCCGAGAAACTCCTGGCGTCGAGACCTCCAAGCAGACATCAAGAGACTGGGAACCACCTGGAGTAGAATCGAAGGAGAAGCACAGGACAGGAGTTGCTGGAGGTCTCTCGTCGACGGCCTATACCCGGGTAGGGGTGGACAGGCGTAAGTAAGTAAGTTGTGACCCTTGACCTTTCCGAATTAGTAAATTAGGTATCTTTGTACTAAGTTTGGGTTTGAAGTTGTGAATAGTATTTGAAGATAGGGCTAGTTTTGACCATTTCCTCATCACTGTGACCTTGACCTTTGAGAGAGGTCACACAAATTGGTATGTTTAGAAAGGTCTTGCCACAAAGTATCCGTGGACCAAGTTTAAAGACTGTGGCTTAAATAGTCTCTGAGTAATGCCAATGTTAAAGTTTACCATGGACGACAGCGGATGGACGACCACTGGCTCAGAACATAGACTCACTTTTGCTCCGCACGTGAGCCAAAACCAGGAACAACTCTGAATGTTTCTAAAAGAAAACGTATGTGAGCTCAAACAATACGGTAGACTTTGGGATGAAATCCTCATCTTTTTCATCTGCAAAGACTATGTGCCAGTTGTGAGAGATGCACTAGCCATGACAGTTTAAAGGCAGCACCAGATTAGCTTGGCACCTGAAAACTAATCTGGGACTGACCTTTAACCATCATGGTCAATCCAACTGCCTTTCACTGCCAATAGACACAGATTGTTTGTGAAATCTTTATGAATCCAACAACACAGAAGCCAAAGCCACATTATGAACACAAATGCAAAGTGATGTCAGCAACAGGCTCATGAGGACCTATGTCTCTTGCAGTTGGACCGTGCATACTTTTTTCTCAGCTGGGAAGGGATTAATCCCAGTGTGGCTGCTGCCGCTAGTACTCCTCTCATAGTATCTGTGGTTGCACGCACAAAGGGGTTATCCATTGAACACCACGGCCGCACTTCCCAAATTTTGGAGGTGTCAACTAACAACTATGTATCAGTTGCAGGAGATGGATGAACCGTGATAATTCAAGGGTAGCGTCAGATCAAGCTGATCTGCCGCTACCCTTGAATTAGCACTGTTGATCCATCTCCTGCTGTGGTGCGTCGGGGGCCAAAGGGGTTAAGTATTCACACTATCAGCTGGATGTTGTACCTGTATCGGCATTGAAGGTCCTCCTGCAGAGACAGGAACACCCCGAGGTGCTGCAGAAGTGACGACTGGCTCGCCGCCTCCAGTTGTTTCACCGGTGACGCACCCACCGAGGTCGCAGTCTGGGGTGGAGAGGCGATGGGAGAGGAGGCTGGATTGGTCATGCCAAAAGAGGAGAAGCTGTTAAGGTCTGCGTATTCTCGCCACTCCCACGGGAGGATGTAGCTGTGACCATAGAATGCACCCAGCGGAATGCGAGAGCGTGTGGTGCCCGCACCATACCGCCCCACTGTTGTTATCTGATTAGAAAGATTGGATTGTACATTGCTTAACGTCCCGACAGCAACAAGGCTTTCTCAGGACGTGCCTGCACTGCTTGTGAAAAAAAAAAAAAAACTAAACAGAACATTGAATGTATGTCGCCAGCCGGTCAAATACATTAAATAAACCTAACACATGGGCCTAAATAAAGCTAAGACCATTTAGAAACACACATCCAATATCAAGAGCTACAGGCAGTGCAGACAGTAGGGAGAGTTTTAAAAAGGCAAATACAGGTGAATGGACAAAGGGTAGACAGAAACACATGCCCCAGAATAGAGAGATAAACCCACCCTGTGGGGCTGACCAGGGTGACCCTGGGAACTAAAAAATACCTAACCCCACCCAAGTCCCCCAGGGCAGACCCGGGTGGGGCTGATTAGAAAGAAGAGCAGAAAATTGGAGCTGGATGTAGATGGAGTAGTCAATATACTTCTCATTAGAATGTAAAGTGTAGGCATGTAAAATGTGAAAAAGCAAATTTGATGCTGCTACCTTTATTATACAGTACCTTTTCGTAGGGATAAGATCCAAAGGGAAAAACAAAACGTCTGTGGAATATCAAACCCCCAAAAGTTCCATCTCAAGTCTAGTTTAAAGCTGCGATAAACAAACAGCACAAGGTTTCTCAGATACCACCTTTGAACTATCATGGTCAGGCAGTCTGTCCCAATTAGTGATAAATGAGTTAACCAATTCAGTCCTGGTGATACAAGAAATGGACCGATCATGACAGTTCAAGGGTGGTGCCAGAATAGTTTAGTGCCTCCAGGCGCCAAGCTATTGTGGCAACACCCTTAATCTATCAAATATCATGATAAATCTTCTCCTAAACTGGCAGAAGACAACTCCCAACTTTGCAAATTATGCTTACTCACCTTGAGGTATCTACAGATGGGGGCTGGCATGATGTTGTTCATGACCAAGGTTCGAGACCCGATGTCGGCTGCAACAACCAGCCGCTGGCCATCAATTTCTTCCCCCTGGACCCAGACATCAATGGAAAGTGATGCCAGGTCTCCGCAAGCCGGGATCACCACATCAGACAGTACAATCGCCTTCCCGAAGTCCAGAGTGACAAAGCGTCTTGCACCTAAACACAAATTTTTTAATTTAATTTTACTTATTTTACATATATTTAAAAAAAAATACTTTTTGAAAACTGTGTTTTTGTAATTTTTGTACAATTAGATTTTTGTTAAGTGCCTAGACTCTAGGCAGGGCTGTATACCTCATCCTGAACAAATCGGGAACAAGATAGAGCTCTAACTTCTGAGGGTAGGCGCTATGCAAGTACACATTATTATTATCATTTTTAATAGCTCAGCTGCAAAATCTACCGTAACGATCAAAATAAAAAATTAGGACCTAAAAGGTGACTGCTAAGCATGTAAAATGCACAGAAATCCCAAGAAGGAAATAAACACCCTTAGAAATGACAAGTACAACATAGTTTTATTGCCCTTGTTCTTTATAAGCATGTTTCTCTCTTCGTTGTGAAAGTGTGTTGTACTTGTCCTTTATAAACGAGTTTCTTTCTGGAAAATTTCTGATCAAATTAAAGTTTCCTTGTAATCTTCCAATATAAAAATCAAGTGCAGCATGACACTTATATGATATGATTAACCCATTCAGCCCTGACGCACTACAGCAGGAGATTGGTCGACCATGATAATTCAAGGGTACTGCCAGATTAGCTTGGCGGCGAGCTAATCTGGCACTACCCTTGAATTATCATGGTCAACCAATCTCCTGCAACGTGTGCATAGTCGTTAGACGCCTCCTCCAAAATTTGGGAAATACGGCCGTCGGGCTGAATGAGTTAATGAAATGAATGGAACAAAGTAGCAGTAAACTAACTCTCTTGTGCATGCAGCCACTGCTACACATTACAGTACCAGCAGCAGCTAAAATTAGACAACGGGAACACAGAGCTAAACTGACCTAAGTGTTGTTGTCAAGGCACAGCTAGTTTAGAGTAAAACCAGACACTGAAGATTCATACATATATCGTGTGTGTGTGTGTGTGAGCTTTTGATATGTGTCACTCTAGTTTTTGTAACATTTATTGTAGCTTTTACTTCTTGTACCTTTTGTTCTGTGATATTTTATCTTGTAAAGCGCTTAAAGCATCATTAATTTGGAGGTTAAGCGCAATATAAATGTACATTATTATTATTATCAAATCTTTGAAAAATGAATTTTTTCTCTAAAATGTTTTTTTTTTAAATACTTAACGATGGCATTACTATGTGGAACACACTCTATAACAATAATAAGCGCATTAAATAGGCGCTTTATCCCAATTGAAAATCGGCTCAAAGCGCCGCCGCGAACTGAACCCAACAAGCACGCTCACGTGAATCACGCGCATTCACTCACACACTGAACGTAAACACAGAACTTTCACGTGGTGCTAAGGGTAAGCTCAAGCGAGCTACTGTAGTTTTTGGAAATTCAAAATCGTTTGTATTTGAAATTTGATTAAGTGGACTGAAACTGATACTGATATAGCCTATTGATTTCAGCCTAAGCAAAGTTGTGTCCCCTGCACAACTGGGGAGGAGACACCAGGGATCCATATTACCTATGAGCCCTGGGTGGCCTCCCCTTACCACCCTATCCGGTCACGTTGGGCGAAAGCCCACCAGTTTCACACTTAGCCAAAAGCGGCAAGCGGGGCAGGAGGGAGGGCTCTGAGTAATGCCATCGGTAAGTTGTTTTTTTTTTAAATACATTTTAGAGAAAAAATTCATTTGTTTTCTCAAAATACATTACCGATGGCATTACTATATGGAAGAATAGCGAAGGTGAGGTGGGTGCCGCCCCATAACCCCCCCCCCCCCCCCCCTGCAAATAACGCCCCCCCCCCCCCACAGGCCCCCAACAAAGCACTCCTGACGATTTCAGCTAAGAAGTACCTATGGCGCCTGAGGCGCGCAGAGGGAGTGCTGGGCCGCGGAGATGTCGCCCACCAGGGCCAGGGAGTCACGCTGGCCGGATAGGTCGCGGAGGTAGAAGCGGGCGAAGGTGGAGTCGAAACGCCAGCCTACTGCTGCCACAATGTCCTTAATGGAGCAGTTGTGGTCAAAGGCCATGCTGGTGGCCACTGCTCGTACTTCATGCGCCCGGATATGCAGCCGTCTATCCCCATCTGGGGAGAGGTCTTGGTAGGCTGACCGAATCACCCCCCGCAGCCAGGACGAAACCGTCTGGGCTGAGATTTCCTGGTAGGAAAAGGCGGGAGCGCCTCTGGCGGATGGGCTTTGAGCGATGCAGATAAATCTTCAGCGCCCGGACCGGGTCCTGTTGTCGCGACCCGCAGGATTGATCCGTCCCTCTGAGCAGATGTACGGTCAGCATCTGGGGCGCAGATGAGGGAGGCTGGTTCTTGAGCAGCTGAGCCGAGCCATCGGTTTGAAACTGCAAACAAGCGAGGCGTACCGAGAGCGCATGTAGCTCGCTCATGCGGGACGCCGTGGCGAAGGCTAAAGGAAACACGTTTTCGGGTCAAGTCGGCGAACCACGCCAAGTGCAGGGGTTCAAGCGGTCCGAGTTTAGCCACGTCAGTACCCAGGCGAGATCCCACCAAGGGATGAGCGAACGGGAGACTGGACGACGGAGCTCAAAATGAGCCAACAGGTCCAAAAGATCTTTGCAAGCGCCCGGATCTGGGCAGCCCAGGTGGCGGTAAGTGTCCGCAATCATGGCACGTTAACCCTTGATGGTAATTGGCGCTAAACCCTGATCGTCGAAGGGCCACAGGAAGAATTCCACCAGTTGGGGGGTAGTCAGATCCGTGGGGGGGAGCCGCTGGGCGGCGCACCAGGACTGGAAGAACCTCCACTTGCCTTCGTAGACCTTCCTGGTAAACAGTCTGCCGCAATCGCCACCACTGCCGCACCCGAGAAACCTCTATCGGTGAGGGCTTGCCGGACAACTTCCAGGCGTGTAGGTGGAAGCGTTCCGGGCACGGGTGGAAGAGCGCCTGTCGGGGCTGCTTGAGCATCGAGGGAGGGGTGGGGAGCTCCAGGGCGGGTCCGTCGCTAGAGTGAGGAGGTCCATGGTCCAGCTCTTGGTCCAACTGAAGGGGGCCACCAGCAGGAGAACCGCGGAGCATCCCTGAAGTTTCCGCAGGATCTTCGGCACCAGTATGGACGGGGAGTAGGCGTAAGCAATCAACCCGTCCCAAGGAATGGAGGGCGCGTCCACCACCCAGGCGAGTGGGTCCGGAATGGGTGAGACAAAAAGCAGCAGCTGGTTGTTCCACCTGGTGGCAAAAAGGTCGACTAGCGGCGTCTTCCATCACGAGCAGATCAGGGAAAGATGTCTGGGCGCAGGGTCCACTCTGTGTGAAGAAGCTGGCCACGCCGGGACAGGGCGTCTGCGAGTACGTTCAGATGGCCCGGGATGTGGTGGGCCCGAAGAGCAATGCCCCGGTCCCTGCACCAGAGCAGGAGCTGGTAAAGGAGGATGCAAAGCGAAGGCAAGCGAGTGCCCCCTTGGTTCTGTATGTAGGCCACCACTGTCGTGTTGTCCGAGAGTACGAGGACCTCCTGGTGGGTCAGCGTCTCTTGCCAGGTGTTGAGGGCCAACCACACCGCCTTCAATTCCAGCCAGTTGATGTGTTTTTCCGCGAGTTCCCAGGGCCAAAGGCCTGAAGCTGAGACGAAGTCCGGTAACAGGTGTGCGCCCCACCCCGACTGGTTCGCGTTGGTGCAGATGGACCACAGGGGCAGTGCAGGGGCACGCCCATCATCAGCCAGAAAAGATCCGCCCACCTCTGGAGGTGGGGATGGACCAACGGAAGAACGGGAACCGGATCCGTCAGAGCGCCAGAGGAGGGGCGCCAGTGTAGGAGAAGGTGGAGCTGTAGTGGTCGGGCATAGAGCCTGCCGAGGGGTAACAAATTCGCTGCCGCACTGAGCAGTCCCAGGAGCTGAAGCCAGACCCTGGCCGGGAAGGAGACCCCTAATTCCATCTGACGAGCGAGCTCAGCAATCTTCTGCCGCCGTGCCACCGGAAGGCGGACCAGGTTGAGGTCGGTCAGGAATTCTATTCCCAAGTGTATGAACCTGCGCGAAGGGGTGAGATCCGACTTGCCCGGATTGACTATAAACCTGAGCCGGCGAAGGAGAGAGAGAAGCTCGTCTCTGTCCTCTTCCAGTGCCGTGGTGATCTGGTTGCGCAGCAGCAGGTCGTCCAGATAATTGGAGGCCGAGCTCACAGATCGCTGTTGGAAGCTAGCCCTCACTGCGTCAAGGAGCATGAAAACCCAGGGACTGATGTTGAGGCCAAAGGGGAGGGCTCGGAACTGGTACACGACGCCGTGAAAGGCAAAGTGTCGATAATGGCGGGAGGACAGCTGCGCGAAGAACCCTGGCCGTCTCCATCCGAAAGTGAGGCGCAGAAATGTACTTGTTTAGCGCTGACAGGTCGATGACCGGGCACCACTTGCCACCTGGCTTGGGGACGACGAAGAGACAGCTGTAAAATGCCGGAGAGTCGTGGCGGGAGACTACCTCTGTCACCGCCTTGCTGAGCAAGGCACTCACCTCTCCGCGAAGAGCGTCTGCCTTGACCAGGTCGTCCGGGAGACTGGGTCCACAGGGGTAACCCGCGCAGCGGCGGACGGGACTGGAATGATAACTGCAGGCCTGTGGAAACGATCGAGAGGATCCATGGGTCGTCCGGGAACAGCGAGCGCCAGGCGTCTGTGTGGAGGGCCCGCCGCCCGCCGACTGGGGACCCGAGAACTGTGGCGGGGGCAGAGGGGAGGGCAAGTCAGCGGGCCCGACCGCGCCTCGATTTGTGGGCGCCACGGGACCAGGAGAGGCGGGCGGCGGGAAAGGACTGCTGTGGACCCAGAGGGGGGCAAGCTCTAACATGGGAGCCGCCGGCTGGACGAGTGAAGGGTATGGAAGATCGCAGGGCGCGACCCACGGCCGTGCGGGGGGCGCGAAATTGGGACGAGGAGGGGGCGGCGGTTGGTCGGGGCCACAGATCCTTGGACGCCTCTTTGACAGACAGCCAAGTGTCCCCAAAAAGCTGCGAACCTCCAAGAGGGGCTTGACGAAGCTGAAACTTCACAGCTTTGGGAAGATCCCAGCAGAGGTGTAGGAGGGTGTCCCGACACCAGAGGTCACAGTTGGCGGCCGCCGCCATGGAGTTAGCGGACGAGTGGTAGGCGGCCCGGTTAGCAGCCACAAGAATGGAATGGAAGTCACGGAGCTGGGACAAAGCCGCCAGGTCCCAAGTGTCCTCCAAACCGAGCAGCACCGCTTGCGTTGCCAGCTCCAAGAAACCGGAACAGGCCAGGGAATTCCGGACTAGTGTCGCAATCTTGTCCAGAGGGCGAGACCAAGCGGTCTGGATTGTCCTGCGCCCCCCCCCCCCCACCCCCCCGCCTGAGTGACGGCTGCCGAATCCAGGGTGGGAAGAGGCACGGAGAAGGCTTGGGAGTGTCCTGCGTATCAACCCAGACGAAAGCTCATGTTGATACCGGCGGGCCACCGGGAGTCCATGAAGAAGCCGTTGTCGCCGAAGCTGTCCTGGCGAAGCTGCGTAGAAAAAGCTTCTGCGAGATCCAGGCAGCCGGCTGGCTGAGGGAGAGACTTGCGACACTTGGAAGGTCTCTGTGCATCCACCATGGCAGAAACTTGCCTCTTCACGGGGGGTGACGGCGGGCAGCAGTCAGGTGGGAGGAAGGCAGAGATAAGGTGGGCCGCCTCTTCGAGGGAACGGACGGTCTGAGAGCCCAGCGTAAGCCCATCAGCTGGGGAAGAGGTGGAAACCGAAGAAGCCGCCGAACCGGGGGGAGGAGGTGGGGGGGACCGGAGGGAGAGTCCTGAAGGAAAATAGCCGAAGCGGAGTCCCCTGGATGCAAGCTGACGGAGTCGGGGTCAAGGTCCATACATTGCCTGTCGCGCGGTGCCCAAAAGAGGGGCGACCGACTCCGCGAGCGCGGGCCAACTGAAGGCAACGGGCTGTGACATGAGCAAGGGACAGGCGGAGCCACATGCGAAGCCTGCAAAGGGCGTCGCGGGGAACGAGGGACCGAGGTAGAACGACGGCCGGAGGCAAAGAAGGGCTCTGGAAGCCCCCTACTCGCCGCAGGGTGGGAGCAAGGGGGGCTAACTGGGTCGTCTACAACAATCAGATTGATTAATTGATTATTGGTGTTTAACGCTGAGCAGGCAACTAAGGCCATCTCACGGCGAGATGGGAAAAAAATCTGGTCAGCCAGACTAAAAGCAAGGTCTTAAGACAAGATATAAATATACCTTAAAAATATGGCAGGCTAAAATGTCACACGAGTCTTTAAAAGAAATGTCTACAGACTCTCAAAAAGGAAAAAATAGTGAAAGTCAGATAGTCTATGAATGCTCAGATCTTGTTAAAAATATTGAATTCTCTCAAGAAATTGAAGATTTTGTCCGGGGGAACATCCCAGAACAAAACCTTCAAGGAGTCTGCTGTGAAGTGTTTATATCTGGTGTCAATGAGATCGGCACAATACAGCAAAAAGTGTCGAACAGAAAACTGCTAACACAATCATAGGCAGGATTGTCTGGATGGTTGGTTAGTTAGTTATTTGGGTTTTGGTCAGCCAGACTAAAAGCAAGGTCTTAAGACAAGATGTAAATATAGCTTAAAAATGTCAGGCTAAAATGTCACACAGGTCTTTAAACGAAACGTATACAGACTCTCAAAAAGGGCAAATAAAAAATATTCACATAGTCTATGAATGCTCAGATCTTGTTAAAAATATTGCATTCTCTCAAGAAATTGAAGATTTTGTCCAGGGGAACATACCATAACAAAACCTTCAAGGAGTCTGCTGTGAAGTGTTTATATCTCGTGTCAATTAGATCAGCACAATACAGCAAAAAGTGNTGTCGAACAGAAAACTTCTCATCACAGGCAAAACACCATGGACGCTCATCGTGTTTAACTAAGTAAGAGTGCGTAACATACGTGTGCCCGATGTGGAGCCGAGCAAGGACAGTCTCCTCACGGCGGCTGCCGCAGCGAAAAGGTAGACTGTCGGACTCCGTAGGAAGAGCTTCATGAAGCTTGTTCCCTTCCTCTTTGTCCCACTCGGACTGCCACTCGCAGGCTATGTACGCACTAATCACAGGTTTAAAATCACTATAAACAGTCTGTGTGTCAGGGACAGGGTCACTACAGGCACTGTTGGCAGCAGAATCTGCAATTCTGTTGCCTTCGATGCCCACATGGCCCGGGACCCAAATAAAAATGATGTCATAATATTCCTTCATCAAGTCTGCATAGAGCTCTCTAATCTGCACCAGCAGTGGATGGTCTGTTTCCACGCCCTGAAGGGCCTGCAGGGCAGAAAGAGAGTCAGACAGAATCAGGAAGTTCCTTTCCCGAGACTGATAGGCATGCTTGAGTGCCAGCAGAATTGCCTGCAGTTCTGCACTAAATACAGAGGAATGGTCAGGGAGACGGAGCTTAAATGGGCGTCTGTCATGACACGCCTGACGGAGTCAAGGCGCCGTGGACAATGTAAGTGCTAACACTCGAGAAACCCACCCACTCTAAATAAATCACACAACGCCAGTGATAAACAACAAACAAATCTTTTATTACCTACTCTTACTCTAACCCCCACCCCAACCCTCTAACGCCCCACACCCTCACACATACCCACACATGCACTCATATAACGTATTAACACATAAAAAAGATTAACAGATAACAATGACTAACAGGTGAAAATGACTAACAGGTGAAAATGACTAACAGGCGAAAATGACTAACAGGCGAAAATGGCCAATGGCTATACTATACAAGGCGGGTACTTTGTCCCTGTACAGTGTCCTCTGTCCCGCACTAGACAGGGTGGCTCGTAACGTAAGAGTACTACCCCTACACCGCAGAGCACCGTAGCCGCGCTTGCCCACGCACGCCTGTGACCGACGCGCAGAACGTAGAATCAGCCTGCTGTAGCCCAACGTCAAAGTACTTGTCCAACAGGACTGGCTAGCGAAGGCATTCCGACTCCTGATGATGCGTCACCGTTGGTCATGGAAGATGAAGAGATCGAAGAACGACGAAATATTCGAAGTGCACTGGAAAAGGGCGCATTGTCAGTCACAGTGCCAACACAGTTAATTCTGGCTTAACACGCATCTACTCACAAACCACGTGAGTTGTGTCTCGTCTCACCCTAATACCCGCCTTGGCCATATTAAATATACAATCGTGGATAAAAAAGATTCCTATGTACATTCCACATTTACCAGGCCTGCACTATTCCATTACACCAACATTAAGCTAGCACAACCACTTTTGTATAATAACATTGCCACTGCTAAAACCAACATTATCAAAATATCCACATGTACATACAAAGATATCAAATAATCACCAGCAACCACCCCATGTGACAATCTTATTACATTACATTTAGGACTTAATACAAATATATTTGAAAGGATACCCACTTTAATTCATTTTGACAACATGGCCCTTTAAATATACTCACTCGGCGACAGCCGAACATAAACAACTAAATCCGCCACCCACCACACTACAACCCAACCTAAAAAACATGGTTAAAGACTCGATTAAAACATCACTAAAAAACTAGACGAACATAACCTATGTACACATTCACACACCCGAGAGCACAGCAGCTAACTGAGAAAAATGGCACGAACAATTACCTGTCACTGGTGAGTCCTCCGGCAGGACGAGACAAACAAGACGAACACGAACCGGAGGGGTCTTCTGTTGAGCAGCAGCCGTGGTCACTAGTCTCTCGGACACCCACACCAGGAACACTGGCCGTGGTCTTGCAGGGAGGGTAACACAACCCTCACACAGCTTGTCAAGGGCTCCAAACGAGGCCACACCCTGACCCAGACTTTCACTGCGCTAGCTAACTCCGCTGACTGACTGTACTATCCCTCTGCTACCTCGCAGTTTAACTTTACTCTGAACACTCCTCGGTTAACGCTACCTGGCGAAAGCGTGCAACCGCTGTACTCGCTCACCGTTAAGCTTGCTGCACGGGCTTTACGCTTACGCTCACACTACATGTATTAACTTCCCTAACCTAAGGCTATTTACAGAAGTCGGCGACCTACATTTATTAAACAAAAAAAAACGACTTGGCGAAAAAATAAAACAACATGTCACATCCGTTACGTGACAGGCGAGATGGAGCCGCAGCCACTCTACCATCCTCAGACTTGGACCCATCCGTAAAAAGACGACAATAGCCAGGAAAAATTGAAAGGAGTTCATTGAGGCTCTGTTGGTATATGGCTGGTAGAGTACAATCCTTCTTGTGGGTGGTCAAGTCCAGCAAGATGTCAGGAACAGGTAGTAGCCAGGGCGGAGTGACGTGTTGCAGAGATTCCGAAACTCTGTCCAGGTCCACCCCGGCCGCCTGCAGATGAGGTCGGACACGGAAGGAAAGTGGACGGACAGCTCCCGGATGGGCATCGTAAATCTCTGCAAACGACGGGTTAAAAACACAATCATAGGCAGGATTTTCTGGATGGGCCTTCAGCTTCAGAACGTAGCTGAGCATGAGGCGGATGCGGCGGAGCCTGAGAGAAGGCTCCCCTGCCTCGGCATACAGACTAGGAACTGGAGATGTCCTGAAGACTCCCAGACACATGCGCAGACCTTGATGGTGAATTGTGTTCAGACGCTGTAGAACACACTTGGAAGCCGAGCCATATACCACAGAGCCGTAATCCAGTTTGGACCGAACAAGGGCCCAGTACAGTCGAAGTAAGACAATGCGGTCTGCACCCCAGTCAGTACGACCAACGACACGAAGAATGTCGAGGGCCTTCTGACAAGAGGTTCTAAGGTAGTTAACATGGTTGTAGAAGGTCAATCTTTTGTCAAAGATAACCCCCCAAAACTTTGCCTCTTCGGCCACCTTAATTGGCACTCCAGCAATGCTCAGGCTAGGTTCTGGAAAAAATTCCGTCTGGTTAGTAAAATGCACACAGACTGTCTTGGAGGGCGGGAACCTGAATCCATTGAGAGACACCCACCCCTGGATGCGATCAACACACAGCTGCAAGCGCCTCTCAAGGGACGCAAGTCCTCGACCTCGTGCACACAAAGCAAAGTCGTCCACAAACAAAGAGCATTCAGAATCATCCTTGACGGCCTTTACAATGTTATTTATTTTAATGCTAAATAAAACAGGAGATAGAATACTGCCCTGCGGGACACCCATCTCCTGTTCAAAGGAGTCGGAGAGGGTGGAGCCCACACGGACATGGAACGACCTGTTGGACAAAAAATTGTGAATAAAAACGGGCAGGTGCCCTTTAAAACCCATGTCCGACAAATCAGACATTATATACCATGCTTCCAGGTAGTGTCATATGCCTTTTCAAGATCAAAGAAAATTGCATAGACATGCTGCTTGTTGACAAAAGCATCTCGGATAAAAGACTCAAAGCGGACTAGATGGTCAGTTGTACTACGGAAGCGCGGGAAACCGCACTGGAGGTCTGTGATGAGACCCTGTGACTCAAGATGCCACACCAGTCCGGCGTTGACCAAGCGTTCCATAGTTTTACATAAACATGATGTCAAAGCTATTGGCCGGTAGTTGCCCGGGTCGGAAGGATCCTTACCCGGCTTGGGAATTGGCACAACTACAGCCTGACGCCAAGATGGCGGGAAAAAACGGTTATCCAGATATGGTTAAAGGCCTTGAGAAGTACAAGGAGTGAATCCTCAGGCAGATGTGTTAGGAGCTGATAGTGGATGGTATCTAATCCAGCAGCAGAGTCAGTACATTTTTGCACGGCTTGCTGCAATTCTGAAAACGTAAAAGGGGCATTATAGTCTTACGAGTTATCCGATATAAAATCACAAGTACAAGACTCTAGCTTCTTCTTCTCTCTCTGGAAGAAAGGTGAATAATGCTCTGTTGAAGAATTATGGGCAATGGTGGAGGTAAGCAAATTGGCCACAGCCTTTTTATCCGTGACCAAATTGGCACCATCTCTAAGATGGCCAACAGAAGCCGAGCCACCCCTGCCCCTAATTCTTCGAACAGCCTTCCAGACTTTTTGGGAGTCCTAAAAGACAAAGATGAGACAAAGCGTCTCCAGGAAGCACGACGTTCACGTTTAAAAATGTAACAGGCTTTCGCCCTCAGTCTTCTAACTGTTAAAATATTCGCTTGCGACGGATTACGAAAAGCACGTCGCTGAGCAGATTTGCGCATTTTTGTGACCTTGCGGCATTCTTCATTGAACCATGGTACTCTCGGCATCCGAGGGAGTGATGTGGAAGTTCTAGGGATGGTTTTACATGCCACGTCCAACAAAATAGAAGTAAAACAAGAAACAGGTTCTTCAGCTGACATGACCACCTCCTCTGCAGACTGACAGAGGGAGGCTTTCTTATGATTCCAGCACCCCGCTCGCGAATCCTCCTCACAGCTGACCGATGACAGGACTACTGGGAAGTGGTCACTACCACACAGGTCGTCGTGAACCTTCCAGTCAAAGTCCAGCATGAGAGAAGGATCACACACAGTGAGGTCTAGAACAGAACTAGATCCTGAACCTGGGTTAGAGTACGTAGGTGAGCCATTGTTAAAGACACAAAGGTTAAGGTGAGAAAAAACATCTTCTAACATCTGACCTCTGCCATCATAGTGGTCACTGCCCCAAAGGTGAGCATGACCGTTAAAATCCCCCATGAGAATAAAGGGAGGGGGCAGTTGATCTACTAAGTTAAAAATATCATTACTACAGACCCGCAGGGTTGGTGGCAGATAAACACTGCATATCGTTATGGTCTTCTTCAAGGTGACCCGAGCTGCGACAGCCTAAAGACAGGTGTCAATGCTAACGGGGCTACATAAAATTTGGCTACTAATGAAAAGAGCCACGCCACCCGAGCGCCTATCCGAATCAGAGCCTTTATGTATAACGTTAAAACCATTAAAGGACACAGGGTCAGAAGTCTTCAGGTAAGTCTCCTGAAGAGAGATTATTACTGAGGGGTTATAGAACTTGACTAAAAGACGTAATTCCTCTCAAAGTTAGCTTGAAAACCACGACAATTCCACTGAAGCAGAGAGTACATAATTATGTCTTATCTGGGGGTGAAGAGTTTTTCCACCCTTTTTCCTTTGCCTTTGAGTTGAAGAAACAGAGGGGGGTCGGCTCCCAGGCCTCCTCTGGTTCTTCGCAGATGAAGGGGGTGGAGCGGCCGCAGCATCAGCAACGACAACTTCCACTCCCTCCATCTGCTCCTCCAATGCAGCATATTTGTTTTGAAGTATACACAGAAGTGTTAGAGGTTCGGGCAGCCCCAGTTGCACAAGGGCCTTCAACCATTTTTTTTGCATCCAGAAAGGACAGCCCCTTCTCCACACGCACCTGCTGAATTTTGCACTCGGATATCCAACGAGGGCATTTCTTATCCGAAGCCATATGCGCCCCCTGGCAATTCACACACAGGGGGGGGTGGCTGTGCAGGACTCAGCAGAGTGTCCGGGCTTAGTGCAACGGGCGCATGAAGCCTCTGCCAGGCAGCATGTCTTCTGCCCATGGCCATACTTTTGGTACTTGAAGCACCGGAGGGGGAGAGGGACGTACTTCTTCACTTTCAAGTAGTAACCTCCCCAGATGGTAGTAGGAGGGGTGGGGGTGCCAAACGTCAGGATGACGGTAGGGAGACGGATCTCCCCACCACCTCTCTTGGAAGCAAAGCGCCTGACGCAAGTCAACCCTGAGACTTAAAGTTCCGTACAAGTTCATCTTCTGACAGTTCTGCCATAGCTTGATCTTTGATTACGCCTCTTGACGAATTCATAGTTTTGTGGGGTGTGACCTCCACTGGAGTGTCTCCGATGGAAGAGAGCCCCAGTAGCCCGCTGGAGTGTGCCCGGGTACGGCACTCTACCAGCAAGTCACCAGACCTGAGGCGCTGGGCATCAGGCCTGCCAACTTGGCTCCTGAGGGTCTCCCCCACCAGAAAAGGATGTAGCTTGGAAACAGGTTTCTCCTTCACCTTGCTATGGACAATGAGGAAGCGAAACCATACGGCCGACGCCTCAGGAGTCGCTTCCTCACAGTCCGAGTCACTGTCATGTTCAATGGCGGTGGCTATGTGCCGCTTCTGTGCAAGTTTTTTTTTTTTTTTTCTTCCATATTATAATAGTAGAGTAAGAGATATTCATCCCCCAGGGGTCCCCACCTGCCACCGAGCCCAACAAGGGAAAGTGCAAGTGTCGGCGGGTCTCCAGCCGACACACAATGGAGACTGCCCGAAAGATATACTCAAGGGGGTAAGCCTGATTGAACCATCTGAGCCACCACCTTCTATCACACTGTTGAATGCAGGGGAATACTGGAGTAAAGCACCTAATCAGCAGCTGAGGCTATAGCATGGTGCTCCGTATATCAACCCGCATGTCAACAGTAGGATAGGGCTCAACGTGACAAGAGCCGATTGACTAGGCCGGTACGACTAGCCTCCCGTTTAGGTAGAAGTCAAGGCCAAAGTGGAGTGTTGGCACCAGTGAGCCGCAACCCAAAGGAAACCTCAGCCACCAGGATCCTCTTCTCCCCTGACACGGGTCTCCAAGCATGGCAAACACTTGGGATCCAAAGGACCAAAAGCTCACGAGTATTTTTAAGGACCAATCCAACATGGTAGGACCTGGGTTAGTACAGCTCCTCAAAAACCGGACCAGTGAAAAAGACTGAACAATATATCTGCTGACATCAAGTCCTAATCCTGGACAAAGATGACACCCCTCTGCTAGCCCACTCAGTCAGTGACTGAGGAGACTACCCACCCACGCCACATAGAGGCCGGTGCCTAGTGGGCCAGAGGAATCGGAGCGGGGGAGGGGGGGGGACGTACGCTCGGCTCGCCAGGCCCGTTCGGACAATTCTGAGCGGGGGAGGGGGGGGAGGGGGGGGGGAGCCATTCCACGGCGCTCGGGCCACGCTTTGAAGAAACAGAGCATGGAGGGTGCGTCTCTAAAGCTCGCCTGCCCTGCTCGGAAGACTCCGAGTGGGGAGGGAGCTTCTGCACAGTTAGCGTATAAGAAACCTGTGGGCCGGATGGCCCGAACGACAGAGCAAAGGGGGACCCCACGAGCCGACGGAGCGATGACATCCGGAGGAGAAGTCAGGGAAGCCTGCTGGGGCCGGGAAGGACGGTCACATCGGTAAAAATCCCAAAGCTGGGACCAAGCGGCACACACCTCACAGGTTCGGTTGGAAGCGCAGCCCGAGCACGGGAGGCAGGCGTCGTGAGTGTCAGAGGGCCACTGGAAGTCCCTGCAACGATGGCAGATCCTCAAAAGCGAAGTTGCCATACCGTCCACCGTACACAGTCCGCAGGAAAGAGTTCACTGAAGGGCCGTAGAACTCGCACACGATAACGAAGAAGAGTTCAGTAAAAGTCACAAGCCGATTACACGAGGCTGAAGCCAACGTATGAGTTCACAGTATAATCCAAGCACAAGTCTGACAAAACCAGTCGGAACAAGCCTACATGAAAGAGTCTACTGAAGGGCCATAGAACTCACAAACGATAATGAAGAAGAGTTCAGAACTAGCCACAAGCTGACTACACGAGGCCGAAGCCAAAGTAAAGTTCACAGTATAATCCAAGCACAAGTGAGATGAAACCGCAAACAAGAGTAAGGCCAAAAACAAGACCACACACGGTCGAGCTAAGAGTGAAACTGGCGGGATTTTGCCCAACATGTGACCGGATAGGGTGGTAAGGGGAGGCCACCTGGGGCTCCTAGGTATCGATCCCCGGTGTCCCCTCCCCAGTTGTGCAGGAGACACAACTTTGCTTAGGCTGAAATCAATAGGCTATAGTGTGTTCCATATAGTAATGCCATCGGTAATGTATTTTGAGAAAACAAATAAAATTACCCACAAAGGACATTTTGTGAGGGTAGTGGAGAGGGTACTTGTAAATCTGTGCAAAATAGTAACCCATTCAACCCAAAGGCCACATTCTTGCATGCCAAATTTTTAGTAGGATTGTGAACCTAGAACGAGCTACGTAACCAATTGCAGATTGGACTAGCTGACCATGATATAATTCAAGGGTAAGTGGCCGAGATATACGCTTGGGCACTATCCCTTGAATTATCATGGTCGATTCATCTCCTGCTGTAGTGGCTTAATGGGTTGAACTGGTTTTTTTGTTGGTCCTGCGGTGCAAAGCATGTGACTGACAGCAAACTGACCTGAATGCATCCGCTCAATCACCAGCACTTGATCCGGCGGCGGCTGCAGCAATGTGTGCGTCTGGGGAAATGGAACAGCTTTCTGTGCTGCAGCTGCCTGCTGTGACTGCTGCTGCTGTATCAACCCTATCGTCTGCTGGTACTGCGACAACGGTGCTGATTTCGTAGCTTGGGTCACTTCATCCAGTTTCAGGCTCATCTCTTTGAAGGAGTTTTTCAGGTGTTCTGCAGCATTGAACGTCAGCACTTTCTCCCCTAGAGAGTCGATGTGGAAGGTGGATGTACCCAGGGATTGGGATGTGGACGTGCCCTGGGATGTGGATGTCCCCTGAGACTGGTAGTGGGGGAGCGGGGGAGGGAGCGGTGGTGGGGGGGGTGGTGCTGCTGACTGGGACCCTTGAGTCTGAAACAAATATCAATGTTTTCTGAAAGGTGGTCAATTCAAAATTGTATGACACAAACACATTTCTTTAACCCCCTTGTATATATGCATCCACCAGTACTGTAAACAGCAATGGTCGCTACATGCATAAGGCGGTTAATTCATTCAAGGCACCCCACATCAACAACCGCAAAATACAGCGTTGCCACTGTCAACGTTATGCGACACTTTCACAACTTGAGGTTGGGCACCCTGAATGAGTTAATGTCCTCAATGTTGGGTACTTCTTTACATTTTACACACTTGCAGTCACCTTTTTGGTTTGGATCGTGTTCCACAGTTAGCATGGTACATGTAAAAGGGATTGAAACAACAAAAGAAACATCAAACAGTCAATAAACGTATTTAGCTATGGAAAAAAATAAATTTTTCTCTAAAATGTATTTTTTCGAAAAATACTTACCGATGACATTACTAATAGGAATGCTTCGCTTAGCTTATCAATTTTATCCCAAAAAACTCCTGGTGTACCTCACAACAGGGGAGGCAACCTAGGGGTATCATTACCAGGATACCCCGAGTAGCCTCCCATGCCTCTATCCGGTGGCGCACTCACCCTTTCCCGCCAGTCTCTGAGCCTTAGCTCTACTGCAGCAAGCGGGGTAGGAGGGAGGGACCTCTGAGTAATATCATCGGTAAGTATTTTTCGAAAAAATACATTTTAGAGAAAAATTTATTTATTTTCTCAAAATCATTACCGGTGACATTACTAATAGGAAGAATGGCGAATAGGAGGGTGCCGCAAGCTTGGCCCACCTTCCTGTGCCCGAGCGCCTGCGCGCAAGATTGAGGCCCCTCTCTACACGCCCACTCCCGACAATTTTAGCTAGGCGATACCCATGGCACCTGGAGGGAGTGTTGCGGCGCCGAGATATCCCCACCCCCCCCCCCCCCCCCCACCACCAAGGGCCCGGTTGGTGCGCTGGCCGGATAGGTCTCGCAGGTAGAAGCGGGCGGAGGTAGACTCAGCCCACCAACCCATTGCTGCCCCAATGTCCCTCATTGCACAGTTTCGATCAGGCGATGTTCGCCGCCACAGCTCGGGCTTCGTGAGCCCGGATGCGCATCATTCTGGCCTGCTCTGAAGAGCCCTGTATGCCGACCAGAAGACCCAGCGTAGCCAGGAGGAGGAAGGCGTGATCTCCCTTGTGACGACTCACGTATCGGCATATGCCTGGCCGGTAAAGGCGGGTCGGAGCTCTCGTTGCTAGACAGTAAGGTAAGTCTCATCGGCTGCTTATAGGCTCTGTCGTCCGCCAGGACGGAGCAGCGCTGTTCGTGGCACCGGAGGGGGCCAGGAGGAGATCGTTTGCACCAATGTCTCATCTGCCCTTGTCTTAGTGACGACTCCCGTATCGGCATATCCCTGGCCGGTAAAGGAGGGTCGGTGCTCTCGGTGCTAGATGGGATGGCAAGTCCCGTCGGCTGCTATTGGCTCTGTCATCCACCAGGACGGAGCAAGTCTGTTCGTGGCACCGGTGGGGGCCAGGAGAAAATCATTTGCGCCAAAAAGTCTCCTCTGCCCAGAGCCATGGGCAGAAAAGGTGTGATCGCCCTTGTTTTAGTGGCTTAGTTCTGCGCAGGTACACTTAAGCGCTCTGACGGGGTCCTGTAAGCCGGACTCCCGTGGCTGGTCCGTTACCCCGAGAGGACGGATGGTCAAGACTTGAGGCGCTGACGCCGGGAGGCGGTTCTTGCCAGTAACGTAGGGTCTGTGAGCAGCTGCCCGAACCATCAGCCCTGAGTAGGAGGCAGGAGGGTCGCACCGAAAAACGTGAATCTCGCATCGCGAGAGGCTGTGGCACACGCAAGCAGGAAGCAGGTCTTCCTGGTAGGTCTCCCCGGCGCGCTAGTGGTAAGGGCTCGAACCTCTCTGAGTTGAGCCAGGTGAGCCCCCAGGACAGGTCCCAGCAAGTAATCAACGAGCGTGAGGCCAGCCACTGCAGATCGCATGCGCCATCAGATCTGCCAGGTTTTTTCTTCACGCTCCTGGATCCGGCCATCCCAGGTGTCGGTAGGTGTCAGCCACCCCCGCCAAAAACCTCGGATGGTGATGGGGGCTAGGTTTTGCCTGAAGAAGCCACAGGAAGAAGTCAGCCAACTGGGTACGTCAGGTCCGTGAAGGTAAGTCGCTCAGCAGCGCATCCCGACTGAAGTACTCGCCACTATCCTTAGTGGACGTTATGGGTGGAGACTTTCCGGGCCGTCGAAATCACTTCCACCACTGCCCCCAAGAAGGGCCTGCCTGACAACTCGAAGCGTGAACAGCAGTCGCTCTGGGCACAGATGGAACAGCTGTTGCCTGGGCTGCTTGAGCATCATACTCAACGTGGGGAGCGCCAGCAGAGGGTCTGTCGCTAGACCCAAGAGATCTGTGGTCCAGCTCTTGATCCCGCTGAATGAGGCCACAAGGATCAGTATTGTATTGCTGCCCCTGCGTTTCTGACGGACCTTAGGGGACCTGCGGGAGGAACGCGCATGCCACGAGTCCATAGCACGGAATGGAGAGCGCGTCTACGGCCCAGGCCTGTGGATCCAGAAACAGGGAGCCGAAAGGTAGCAGCTTGTTGTTTCACCTCATGGTGAAGAGGTCGATCATCGGCGTCTTCTAATGCGTGCAGAGTAACCGGAAGATAAGTGGCATAGCGCCCACTCTGTGTGCAGCATCTGGACCCGTTGTGAGGGAGACTGCGCGAGTAAATTGAGATGGCCTGGGATGTGTCACGCCCGCAGGGTGAAACTCCGATCCCTGCACCACAGGAGGACTTGGTACACGAGGATGCAAAGGGAGGGTTCCCCTGGTTCTGAAAGTAGGCCACAACCGTAGAGTTGTTGGAAGGCACCAGTCCATCTCTTTGCGCGAGTTGTTCCTCCCATACTATGAGAGTCAGGCCGCCCGCCTTCATCTCCAGCCAGATGATCCGTCTGCCTGTGTGCTCTCTCATCCTGCTGCCCGAGGCTGCCTGCACTATCTTCTGTATCCGCTCTACAGGGAGTTGTACCCGGAAGTTGTTGGTCAGGAACTCCATGCCTAGGCGAACAACCGGCGAGACAGTACCAGTTCGGACTTGCCTCCGTTCACCAGGAATCCACGGCGGGGGAGCAGAGTCAGCCAGGCATCTCTGTCATCCTACAATACCTTCGCCATCTGGTTCCGTAAGAGCAGGTTGTCCAGGTAGTTGGACGTCAGACTTGTCGGAACCTTGCGACCCGTCTGTCTATAATCCTGATGAAGACCCTAGGACTGAGGTTAGTCCAAGGCAGGGCCTGAACTGGTAACTATCCCGGAAGGAGAAGCTCAGTTAATGCCGCGACGCTGGAGGAAGGGCACATGAAGGTCTGCGTCCGCTAGGTTGAGCCTCACGGCAATCCTGGTGCCGCATGGAACCCCCAGGGAAAGAGGAAAAGAGGTAGGCCAAGAAACTCCTGGCGTCGAGACCTCCAAGCAGACATCAAGAGACTGGGAACCACCTGGAGTAGAATCGAAGGAGAAGCACAGGACAGGAGTTGCTGGAGGTCTCTCGTCGACGGCCTATACCCGGGTAGGGGTGACAGGCGTAAGTAAGTGGTCCTCTTCATGACCAAGTCTATGGCCAGTAGGAAGAGAAACGGAGACAGCAAACACCCCTGCCTGACGCCGGTTCTGACCTGGAGCTCCCTGGTGAACTGCCCTTGGTGGATCACGCAACATGTCATGCCGTCGTAGCTGCTCTTGATCAGGCAGATGAGTTTTGTGGGTAAAAAATAGTGTCGTAGGAGTTTCCACAAAGTCTCTCAGTCCACGCTGTCAAATGCTTTTTTGTATTGTAATCCACAAAGTTGACGTACAGCGGGGAGCTCCACTCCAGAGACTGCTCCACGATGATGCGGAGAGTGGCAATCTGGTCTGTACATGATCGGTTTTTCCGGAATCCTGCTTGCTGGTCTCTCAGCTGGGGGTCAACGGAGCTCTTCATTCTCTCCAGGATGATCCTGTTGAAGACCTTTCCTGGTACTGACAGCAATGTGATTCCTCTGTAGCTGGAACACTTGCTGAGGTCGCCTTTCTTGGGAAACTTGATTAGGTACCCATCCTTCCAGTCAGCCGGCATCACCTCCTCTTCCCAGATCTTTCCAAACAGTGGGTACAGCATCTCTACTGTTGTTTCTATGTCTGCTTTCAGAGCCTCCGCTGGGATGCCATCCGGCCCTGCTGCTTTGCCGTTCTTCAAAAATGCCACTGCTCTTCTGATCTCTTCCCGGCTGGGTCTGTCACAGCTGATGGGTAGGCCAGTCTCTGCTGGCTGGATGTCTGGGGGGGGTCGGGTGGGGTGGGTCTGTTCAGTAACTCTTCAAAATACTTGGCCCATCTGTCGAGTTGGTCTGCTCTGTCTGCAATAGGCTTGCCTTCTTTGTCTTTTACTGGTCTTTCTGTATGGCCATACTTGCCACACAATCTTCTGGTAATGTCGTAGAGCTGTTTCATGTTGCCGCTGCCTTTTCTGCCTCTGCTGCTAGGCCATCTGTGTAGGCTCTCTTGTCTGCCCTGATACTCCTCTTCAACTCGCGGTTGGCTTCCGAGTATTCCTCATGTGCCCTTGCTTTGGTTGCTCTCGTGCAACTGTTGTTGACAACTGCTTTCTTCTGCTTCCTCACTTCTATCTTCTTCAAGGTCTGTGCCGACAGCCAGTCCTTATGATGATGTTTCTTGAACCCTACAGTGTCTTTGCAGGTTGAGTTCAGTGCCTCTCTAACTGCCTTCCACTGCTGCTCTTTGGTGACCGCCTCCTCTACATCTACTAGCTCCTGTAACGCTTGAAATCGGTTGGACAGCACCAGTTTGAACTCTTCTCTCACTCCAGTCTCTCTCAGGAGGCCTACACTATAGTGCTGTCTTCTTGTTGTCCCTGTGCTGCTTTTCTTTAACTTGAGCTTTATTCTTAAGATAAGCAGATGTTCTGAGGCGACATCTGCTCCCCTCCTCACTCAAACATCTTGAAGGGATCTTCTAAATTTCTTGCTAATGCAGATATGGTCTATTTGGTTCTCTGTAGTATGGTCAGGTGAGACCCACGTTGCTTTGTGTATTCTTCTGTGTGGGAAGATGCTGCCTCCAATGACAAGTCTGTTTAGAGCACAAAAGTCTACGAACCTCTCCCCGTTCTCACTCATCTCCCCTAGTCCCTGTCTCCCCATCACCTCTTCGTATCCGGTGTTGTCCTCCCCTATTTTGGCATTAAAATCGCCCATGATGATGGTGATGTCTCGCTCCGCACATTTATCCACAGCACTCTAGAGTCGGTCGTAGAACTCTTGTTTCTCTTCCTCATTACTGTCATTAGTGGGCGCATAACACTGGATGACGTTCAGCTTGATCTTTTTCCTGGTTCTAAAGGCTGCTGTGATAATTCTTGGCCCAAGAGGTTCCCAGCCCATCAGCGCTCACTGTGCCACTGGTGACAGCATGAATGCTACACCTTCTGTATGGGGGGCATTCTCCTCTTCATGACCTGAATACAGAATCATCTCCCCACTTAACAGCCTTTTCTGGCCGGACTGCGTTCATCTGGCTTCACTGATACCTAGCAGGGAAAGGTTGTACTTTTGCATTTCCGCTGCTATCTGGCGGACTTCCCGCTCTGGTACATGGTCTTGACATTCCATGTGCCCATGATTGTGTCCCTGGATAGAGAGAGGCGGCTGGGTCCTGTGGCTTCCGAAGACTTCTGGCTTTCACCACATGTCATAAATCTTCTGGTAGAAGAGCCTTCCTCCTCCAGGAAAGGAATTGCTGTTGGTCTATTTGTCGGTGTTTCTGTAGCTATTTCCTTATTTGCAGGGTGGGGAAGCTACCCCCACGCCCAACCCCCTTACTAGGAGGACCAGGAGTTTTCTGTTGGGGTCTCCTTCCCTAAGACCATGTTGGTTCACGGAACCTTATTTCATTCGGTGCACCCCTCTCACGAGGGGCTCCCTATCCACCACCCAGGGGACGCGCCTCAACGCCATATGGTCCCAGCGCGAGGGCGTGAAGTTAGCAGCCGGTCAGTAAGTATTATGAAAGGTCGTGTACTGTCTGGGATACTTTTGTGTGACGTCATTACACACTGGGATTTGGGGCTGAAATTAGCAGTCAAATTTTTGTAGACTGTCGTAGTTTATTCTAGAAAGTTCTTTTTTTATTAATATTTATGAGTTTCGGTTATGTGTTCCATTCTGATTGGTTGCGTTGTGTGAATTCGTTCGATTATTCTGGAAAGTTGTTCTACTATAAAAATTTGTGCTGGGAAGCACGTTCGTACATTGTCATACATTGTCAGTTGTAGGGACACACAGTTTATCGGAGGTACGTGGCCCGTACAGGGTGTACATTGTGAGAGACGCAGCGTAACGGTGGTGTACGTTGTATGAGGAACACATTGTGTCACCAGTGTTGACATTTTGCAGAAGAGACATTGTGTCAGTGTTGGTGCATTTGGGAATGCATTGTGTGGAGATCGCATCGCTGAAATAAAATATTGTTGGAACTCTTACTCCAGTGTAGTCTACATCCTTAAGCCACGTGTGACGGATTGCAGCTGAGTGAAGAACCTTACGTGCGTGCGTCTGGTGTGATATCATACTACGACTACGACTCAACACGTAACAGTGGGGAGCCCCTGCCTGCAACAACGCACCCTTGTCCACCGCCGAGAGGGCACAGGAAAACGCCTGGGAGCGACCTGCATACCATTGCTGTCGAAACCAACCTCCATCTCCTCTGGTCATCGGGTGCCCGAGAAGAACCCCTGGTCCCCAAAGCCGTCATGTCGTAGGCACGCCGAAGGTCCCCTGTTAAGTACCGGAAGTCTGCCTGTTGAAGGAGTGACTTGGCGCGCAAGAGCTGCAGCGGTGTTGCCCATCGCCGTGGCCTCCCTCTTCACTACGTCCAAGGCGCGGCGAGCATGCGATGCCGGAGCTGCATCTACCGAGGTGGTGTAGAGTGAAGAACGTCCGCCAGGTGCTGTCGGTCGTTTGTCGCCCACGCCCACCGCTGACACTGAGTCCTCCGGATGTAGACCAAAAGCCTCCACGTCGACCGCCGCATGCTGCGTTGTGGCTGCCGCTGCCAGTCTGTGTGCCAAGCGAAGAGGCGTCCCTGCGGAGTATTTGTACCCTTGGTCTGTCGCGGGCCACCGGCGTGTGCTGTGTCGGTGTCGCAGGGATGCGGCTGTCATCCGCGTGGTCCCGGCGCTGACGTCGAGGCTGCGTCTCCGGAGTAGAGCGGTCCCTGACGGTCCAGCCGGAAGAACGACTGTTCCTACCAGCTGCCTCCGAGGTCTGGTGTCGAGACGAGGTCCATCGCCGTAACACGCCTAAACTAGTTCACTGGCGAGGAGGAGTGGGAAGTGGAGACGTTCCTTGTGTGTGGTATCTGTAGCGCCCTGTCCCCACGCACTGTGATCGCTCATCTGATCCCGGGTACCGAGGACGCTGGGTATCCCTCACTGCGTTTGTAAGGTGGGAGGGTAAAGCTTCGGGGGTCCACCCTCGATGAAGAAACACATCTTGTTGACTATTAGTACTGATTGAACTTGTTCCATCTCTATAGAGGCTGTCAGTCTCAGTGCATCGCCAGAGGCTCCACTCTCTGTCTGGGACCCCAAAGTCTGATTCTGTGGCTTATCATGTCGGCGGCTTAATATCCGGTCATGCTCTGAGAGGTGCACAGATCGTGCGGCCCTGTCCAGGCGCTGGTCCGGCCTACGGCAAAAGGGCACTGTCATCTCAGAGGAGTGGTCCCCCGCGTCTGCTGCCTGGGTTCTCTGATTCCTGGTGGCATGTATGAGACCCAACAATTTCCTTGGGGAAGGACCGAGCTCTCGTTGCCTGTTTATCGTTGGGTGGCGCATCACATAAAGACATTTCCCTGGCCTGGTAAGGGCGGGTCAGAGCTCTCGGTGCAAGATGAGATGGCAAGTCTCGTCGGCTGCTTTAGGCTCAATCGTCTGTTTAGTACGTAGCAGCTCAATTCGTGGCACTGGTGGGGGCAGCAGGACCCTTCTTTGCGCCGACAAGCACACGATGTCTGAAATGGCTTTCCTCTGCGTTACTTCCAAGGCTGCGGTCACTGCAAGCTTACGTGCCGGTCTCTCTCTCCCGTATAACGCCCACAGCTGCGACCATCGTTCTTCTTTCCACGTCGCGCATTGGATGCATGGTCAACTGGAGGAGCAGCCCCAGCAGGGTAGGCAGACATCGTGTGCACGCTAGCCACTGGAATTCACCATACAGTGGAGTCCGCTTAACACGAATTTCTGGGGACACGGAAAATCACTTCGTATTAACCGTATTTCGTGTTAACCAATATGGCCTCAAAATTGATCACAGCCCTCAAGGAGAAAGTGTGTAAGACGTGTGCGTGAATGAGTACCAGGTTAAAAGTGCACATTATCGTACTTTCTATGCATACCTTCAGCTCGCTAGGAAAACACAAGGAAACGTGTACAGCTCGAGTATTTAATGTAAATCCATCAGGTAAAATCCATACTAAGTTACAATCCTCAGGTAAAAGCAACACAGGCTGAAGTACAATCCCGCATCGGTAAAAGGGTTGTGTTGGTACACGAATGATACAACATGAATACAGTACAGAAATGCTAGCCAATGAGAAGACAGATTACAACAGCCGAAGGCTATTCAGCCAATCACAGACTAGAGTTCGCTCTGATCTGTCATGTGTACTTCCACAGCGTGAGAGCAACACGTGAATTGGTTTTCTGTGAATGGAATCTGTGTTCATGTTAAACAGGTGAATAATAGTGAAATTGCCCTGGTTGGGAACCGAAACCAGCTTCGTGTAAAGCGAAATTTCGTGTTAAGCATTTCGTGTTATCAGTGAAATTTTAATACAGAATAAGAAGGCCGTCGGCCGGGAATGCAAAAACGGTTCGTGTTAACCGGAATTTCGTGTAAAGCGAGTTCGTGTTAACTGGACTCCACTGTACTTGGTGCAGGTCCTCACATGAGCCCTGTAACATAAGACAGACAAAGGCCGGTGCTTGCGCACGCAGTCTCCTTGTGAGGGTCCGAGCTTCCGGTCGGTCGCATACATAGCCTCCGGTCAATGCCGCCGCCCGCTGTAAACGCCGGCTGAGGCAGTAACTGAAGCTTTACCTTGTCATGCCCTGAGTACCAGTAATCCACAAGGCCCAACCACCAAGTAAATCCTCCGAAATGCCTTAAACCACACAGGTAGTAACACAAGTCCAAGGAACAGTCACATAATCCACTTAAGTCGAGTTCACAAAGGTAATCCCACCAACACAGCCAGAGCACGTGAGGTGCACACGACCGGTTAGGTGAGCTAAGCAAAGAGACTGGCGGGAAAGGGTGAGAACGCCACCGGATAGAGGCATGGGAGGCTACTCGTGGTATCCTGGTAATGATACCCCTAGGTTGCCTCCCCTGTTGTGAGGTACACAAGTTTTTGGGGCTAAAATTGATAAGCTAAGTGAAGCATTCCTATTAGTAATGTCATCGGTAATGATTGTGAGAAAATAAACATAAATGTTGTTTTTGGACAAAAGCACACTGAAGATAAACAAGAACATTGAAGATAGACAAGAACAATAAAGACACAAGAAAACTACCATAATCAGCACTTATACCTTGCTCATGTGATCGCTGATTAGCTGGTGTATCTGCTTGTAGCCAGGGTGCAGCTGCTTGGCGTACATCTGGGCCAGCTTCTTCAGGGAGTCAGCCATGGCCAGCCCAGACGTCCCCCCTCCACCCATCACCGCACCTGCACCCCCTCCCCCAACAACCACCCCAACCCCACCAGGCTGCAGGAGTGAGGGGGGAGGGTCGTCGAAGTTGATGGTACCCATACTGAGAGGCATGGCTGTGGCTGTGAGGGTGGGGCCCACGCCCGACGAAGGCATGGTGGAGGCTGCGTCCATGCGTTCCACGCGAGTTCCATCCGACGTGGCATGGCAGGTGAAGGTCAGGGGTTCCACCTCGAGCAGTCCTAGCACATGGTTGCGAAGGAACTCAATCTGCAAGAAGATTCAGAAAACCTTACTGTTTTTATTCTTAAGTCACACAACCAATCCCTTTAATGAAATTTTAATGAAATTGCCAAAGTTGGCACTTGCACTCTAAAGACATTTTTACAGTTCAGGAGACTGACAGTTTAGAAGACAGATCAACCATGATTGTTCAAGGGTGGTGAAGGAATAGCTTTGCACCTCTATTCCTGCATCACCCTTGAATGATCATACTTACTTACTAAAGCCTATCACCCCTCCCAGGGTATAATCGACAAGAGATCTCCAGCGACTCCTGTCCTGTGCTTCTCCTTCGATTTTACTCCAGGCGGTTCAAAGTCTCTTGATGTCTGATTGGAGGTCTCAAGGCCAGGTGTTTTTTTAGCCTGCCTCTTTTCCTCTTTCCCTGGGGGCTCCATGACAATGCCTGCCTAGTGATACTGGAAACTGGCTTTCTCAGATCTTGACCAATCCATCCCCATCTTCTTCGCCCAATTTCATTCTCTGCTGTTATCTGCTCTGTTCTCTCCCAGAGTCTGATGTTGCTGATCTTCTCTGGCAAGTGGATTTTCAAGATTCTTCTAAGACAAGTGTTTATGAAGGTCTGTACTCTGTTGGCTGTGGTTTTTGTCAATCTCCCAAGTCTCTGCTCCAGATAGGAAAACTGCTTTTACGTTTTGAGTTGAAGATCCGGACTTTGGTGTGTTGTGACAGCTCTCTGGAACTCCACACTTTCTTCAACTGGAGAAAGGCTGTTCTTGCTTTACCGATTCATGCTCTGACATCTGCATCAGTGCCACCCTTTTTGTTGATGATGCTCCCGAGATAGGCGAAGGACTCTACCTCCTCTAACGGGGTGCCAGCAAGCAAGACTGGTTCTTCCCTGGTTGCGTTCATCCTCATTGTCTTCGTTTTCTGCTTGTGGATGGTGAGGCCCACTTGGGACGAGATGTCAGCAAGCCTCGTGGTCTTGTCCTGCATTTGTTGATGAGTGTGGGACAGTAAAGCCAAGTCATCTGCAAAATCGAGGTCGTCAAGCTGTGTCCACAGTGTCCACTGTATTCTGCTTCTTCTCTGCTCAGTGGTCCTCTTCATGACCCAGTCTATGGCCAGTAGGAAGAGAAACGGAGACAGCAAACACCCCTGCTTGACGCCGGTTCTGACCTGGAGCTCCCTGGTGAACTGCCCTTGGTGGATCACGCGACATGTCATGCCATCGTAGCTGCTCTTGATCAGGCAGACGAGCCTTGTGGGTACACGGTAGTGTCGTAGGAGTTTCCACAAAACTCTCGGTCCATGCTGTCAAATGCTTTCTTGTAATCCACAAAGTTGACGTACAGCGGGGAGCTCCACTCCAGAGACTGTTCCACGATGAAGCGGAGAGTGGCGATCTGGTCTTTACATGATCGGTTTTTCCTGAATCCTGCTTGCTGGTCTCTCAGCTGGGGGTCGACGGAGCTCTTCATTCTCTCCAGGATGATCCTGTTGAAGACCTTTCCTGGTACGGACAGCAAGGTGATTCCTCTGTAGTTGAAACACTTACTGAGGTCGCCTTTCTTGGGAAGCTTGATTAGGTACCCATCCTTCCAGTCAGCTGGCATCACCTCTTCCTCCCAGATCTTTCCAAACAGTGGGTACAGCAGCTCTACTATTGTCTCTAGGTCTGCTTTCAGAGCCTCCGCTGGGATGCCATCTGGCCTTGCTGTTTTGCCGTTTTTCAAAAATTCATTTTTCTCTAAAAGGTATTTTTTCGAGAAATACTTACCGATGACATGACTGAATGGAAGTGTCTACTACTTACTCATTCTAGCCTAAAAGCCAGTTGTGTTAAAACACAACCCGGGAGGCACTCGGGGAACCCCGAGGGGACCAAGAGTTGTCTCCCTATACCCACCACCCGGAAGCCGGGTACCCATAATCCTTCAGTCAGGATACTTAGCGCACCAGCGGCAAGCGGGGCAGGTGGGAGGGTCGTTTGAGTCATGTCATCAGTAAGTATTTCTTGAAAAAATACCTTTTAGAGAAAAATGAATTTGTTTCTTCAAAAACATTACCGATGACATGACTGAATGGAAGATTTGCGAATAGGAGGTGGGTGCCGCGTTCCAGCACACCTTAGGGCCCAAGGGCCGTCCTCCCTAGCGCAGACGACCCTATGTAGGTGAATACCTACGGCGCTGAGGCGCCAGGAGGGAGTTGTGCCCCCTGCAAAAAGCCCCCACGAGAGCGAGGAGACTCGCTGGCCTGGCAGAACTCTGCGATAGAAGCATGCGAAGTCATCCTGCCCGCCAGCCTCCAGTAGCCACAAAGTGTAAGACAGTACAGTTCCTGACGAAAGTGAAGTTCGTGGCCCTGAAAGTGCCTTGATAACGGAACTGTAGCCTCTAACCTCCCAGAGGGAGGGGTCCTGTAATTCGGAATGTATGACCGAGCGTAGCCAGGAAGCTCGCCTGGCCTGTAGCGTCAGTGCTGCCGGAACCGGCAAGGAGGCGAGCGCATCCGTAACAGACGGCTATGTCGTAGGCACACGTGAGGCTTGTACAGGGTTTCGCTACCTGGTCTCCTGGAGGGATAGCGACCCGTCAGCGGGCGCAAGGTGAACCTGTGGGCCAAGGAGCGGAGGTCCAGGCAAGGCCTGGTCCGAGAGGAGCTGTACGGAATCGCTCCCTCGAACTGTAAGCAGACAGGGTGAGGCGTAGCTCCTGAAGCTCGTTAACCAGTCCACCATGGCAACATCCCTCAGGTGCCGTAAGGCTGCAAGGGCAAAACGCAGCATGCGATGACTCCTCAAGAGGGGAGTCGACAGTAGGCTCCGGACGAGCGCGTGTAAGTCTCTATGAACCGGGCTCTGAGGAGAGGCGGGTTATCTGCCGGCAAGGGGACCCCCAGCAGGATCCCGGCGGCTTACTTGGAGACGAGTGGAGACCGAGATTGTACGTGGGATGTCGCCAAGCGCGACTCTCTGAACTGGGCTCTGTGAGGCGAGTTCTCTGCTTCTCAAAAGCTGTGTCCGGGCTCGCTCCGTCCGGGTAGCGGCCTCATCGGTCAAAACCCCACCCTGTGCCCTAGTCCACTGAAATCGTTGTGGAGACCCTCCACAGGATCATCCTGGTCTCATGCGCCGATCCTCCGAAGGTGTCCTGGTGCATTCCGTGTGTAGCCACTGGTCCCACCGGGGAAGACTGGCCCAGACCTACCGTCGGTCCAGGTAGCGTCAAACACGGAGGGAGTTGAAGTTCTTTCCCCAAGCACCGGGGTAGGGGGTACGCACTGGTCAGAGGATCGCCAGCTGCCCTGATCCTGGAAGTACACCTCCGCTGTCGCGTTGCCGGAGAGGAGAAGCTCCTGTGGCCTATCCTTCCTCCCACAAGAAGAAGAAGAAGGCCTAGTAGTCCGCGTCGGATCCAAGCTAAGCACGCTCTTGTCCGCGAAGTCCGAAGGTCGGAGGGTTGGACCTCGAGAAGAATCACGGAAGTAGGAAGCGTAGCTTGAGCAGCCGGGCTTAGAGACGACTAAGGTGAGTAGATCCGACTCCGTGTAGTGGCTATGTCCTCCACCACGAGCACAGCCAAGATGTACCACCTGTCCGAAGTCCGGCACCCCCCCGGGTGCCCAACAAGAGTTGTCGAGGTGGTTAGACGTCAGGGAGAAGGGGCTGCGCCTTGGTTCCCCAGTGTCCATGATGGATGAGAACCCCCGGTGACTCAGGTGGCGATGCCGGGTAAACTTCCGCAGCAGGGCGGCGGCGATGAGCTTGGATGTCCCGACCAGCGCCAGCCGAGTGTCCATCCGCGCAGAAGAACAGGTCTGACGGAAGCCGCAGCACTGGAAGCCGAAGAAGAGGGAGAGGAGAACGGCTGAGACATCCGAGCAACCAGTCCGAGGGGTCGTCAGCCGTCAAACTCAGGGTGTCGAGTCCCGCTGTCTGGAAACCGGCGACCGAGGAGGGCGACAAGGGCTCCGAGGGAGGGAATCCCGCTGACGGCGAACCGCAGAGGTCGAAGACTCCCTCCGAAGGGGAGAGCGAAAGACGGAACGACGTGGCGAGGGTCTCCTGAGAGCCGAAGGCGCGTCCCGACGAGAAGAACGGCTGCGACGAGGAGGAACGGAACGGTGAGGACGAGGGAAGGGGAAGTGGCCGGTCGATGGGAAGAGGAACGGGACGAATGGGAGTCCGAACGAGATGGGGAACGCGAAGAAGGCGAAACCCGTCTGAGTCGAAGGGAGTCCTGATCCGTCGAACGATGAGTGGAGAAGGTCCTCCTACGATCTTGCGAAGCAGAGCGATAACGGTGAGTAGAATCCCGGCGTCTACGATCTTCGCCAACAGGAGGCTCCGGACGAGTGCGTGTAAGTCTCTGTGAACCAGGCTCTTGGGAGAGGCGGGTTACTTGCCGGCAAGGGGACCCCTGCGGCCAGAGACGAGTGGGGAACGAACCAGGCTCTTGTGAGAGGCGGGTTTCTGTGCACTAATCCGTTGAATACTCAGTGGCGTCTTATGTGTCGGATCAAGTTGGTCTCGCGCGTCCGGTGCCTAGGGCACAGCGGAAGGCGTCTCGGTAATCTTCAAGCACCCGAGAGGGTAGGAGGCTCCCTCCTATAAGTTCCAGAGATTAGACCATCGCAGCTCCGGCCAGGTAGCACAGACGTCTCAAGTGTGGTCGGAAGCACACCCAGCGCACAGGAGACAGACTGTATGGTTATCCGACGGCCACTAGAAGCCTCCGCATTGTGTGCAGGTCACCAGTAGGCCAATGCAACACACAAAACATGAAGGCACTCGGCGAGTGTCTACAGGATCTCTGGAGGGACATGAAGAACGGCAACTCCTAAGCACGCCAGCAGAGGAGAGTGAGCGGAGTGTAGACCTGGAGCGGCGTAAGGGTCACTCCAATGAGGCGATCCGTAGAGGAAGAGCATCCAACGGTGCCGATAGTGGTCCCTACTCTGGCGCCGCGCAGAGCGAGCGGGACGAGTACCCTCGAGAGGTGGTCTGGAATTGTGTCGATAGTAGTCTCCGCTTTCTTGGAGACGAGCATCCTTACTAGAGTCTCTGGACGTGCACGTGAATGTCTCTGAGCCGGGCTCCGAGGGAGGCAGGCTTTCTTGCCAGTAAGGGGGACCCCCAGCGGGATCCCGCGGGCTTTCTTGGAGACAAGTGGGACCGATAGTGGACATGGCTTCTTGGAAGGCTTAGTCCGGGCGCGCTCCCTACTGGAAGCGGCCTCGTCGATCCAGGCCCACTCCGTGCACTAGTCCACTGAATCCGGTGTGGGGGCTTCCCACTGGGACGTCCTGGTCTCAAGCGACCGGTGCCAAGGTTACGTTGGATGGCGTATCCACATCCTGCGCATAGGAGACCCAACCTAGTGGTTGTCCGACGGCCACCGGAACATCTGCCTTGCGTGAAGGACATCAGCATGCCCCTCTTCATCGGGGCGGAACGGGTTCCTTCAAGCACAAACAGCATAGGGGGCTCCCGCCTGTAGACGCTCCAATGCTGCCATCAGCGCTGCTGAGGCCAGGTGACACAATCATCCCAATGTGGTAAGAGGCACCTCCCGTGTCGGAAGACAGGCCTAGTCCCAAATGGGCGCTGCCTGGACATGAAGCACACACCTACCAGTAGCAACCGGGCTGGTGCTTACAGCCGAGAAGCTGCTTGTCCTCTCAAGGCGGTAGTGTACTGAAACGTCCTAAGATGTCGGACGTGTGCGTAATTGTCTTTCCGAGCGGGCCTTGCCAGAGGCTGTTCACGTGCGCTCCCCCTGGCAGCGGCCTCCACGATCCACGCTCGTGCACTAGTCGTGACATCCGGTGTGGCTTCTCTCCCAGGTCAGTCCGTTGTCGTGCGGAAAGCCCGCAGTGTCCGGAAGGTGCCTAAACCGGTGCCGATCGCTTGCAACGCAAGCATGGTCGGCAGGGTATCCGGTGCAGTGGCGAAAGACCCCTGGGGACTGAACTAGCCACTGCCATCTGTGTGAATGGGCGGGTAGCACATCCCTGCAACAGATAACACACCCGAAGGCCTGCGGGCGAGTCCTGTGGGACTAAGCCACGAAAGGTAGCCTTCGTAACGACAAAACACACAAGCACCAAAGCGAGGTAACAGACTGTCAAGCCTGCACGCCAGCAGTGCAGTAAGAAGGTCGACTCACTGCCATCAAGCACTAAGGTGAGCAACCAACATATGTAGCAAAAGTCTAGCCGTGCAGTAAGCAAGTAGGCCCACTGCCGCCAAGCGCTAAGGCGAGGGAACAACATATGTACACAAAAGTCAAATATGGCATGACAGATGCGAGGTACCAAACTGCACGCCTGCAATCTAGCAGTGCAGTAAGGAGGTAGGCTCACCGCCGCCAAGCGCTAAGGTGAGGGGACAACATACGTACACAAAAATCGAATACGTCATGACGGAAGCGAGGTACCAAACTGCACGCCTGCAATCTAGCAGTGCAGTAACGAGGTAGATTCACCGCTGTCAAGCGCTAAGGTGAGCAACAACATATGTACCAACCCCTGTCATAAAAGGCGTCAGGCCCCAAACATTATTACTAAGGGTGACCGTGTGTGGAAAAAACAACACCGGCTGCATGCTGTACAACTCAATACGCAATGACAAACCAAGACAAGAAAAACATCTGGGGCAGTAAATCACCACTTTATGTGGACATGTCACGAGGGGCCCGCCCAGCCAAGGAGCGTAAACCCCCAAGCTGCCCGCCGGAATGTATATCCACTCTCTAAGGTACGTGAGCACTTGTCCACAGCATATGCCTGCGTATGCGAGTGTGCGCTTAAATTCATCACCCGTATCTATACAACCATCCCGCAAGCGAAAACAGAAAAGGGGCCAGAACAGGCGCTGGTACCGAACAAACTACGCGATGACAAGGCGTGACCCAAGCTGTGCCACTCAGCTAATCAGGCCATGGAGTAAAAGAATTCTCCACACCCAAGGTACAAATGCGTAGGAAACTTCGCTACGATTCACCGAAGGTGAGTGGGCGCGCAATTACAGTGAGAAGAAGACGAAAAACTTCGTACCTGCACAAACCAGTGCCCAGCACAGGAACCGGCCGAGGGTCAACCCCGCTACCTTACCTCTCCGCCGAAGGGGAACGGGGGAAGACGTCCAAAACCCGCCTGGCATGACCGGCGAAGCTCGCCGGACAGCTCACCAGAGGTCGAAGCGTAGGCGCTAAGCAGTGGGGACGAGAAAGCCACGCAGCAGCACAGGCAGGGCCGACGAAACGATCCTATCTCCTGTAACTCTTCTTCCTCCCTCTCTTCATTCCAACAGCAAGTCCGAAACCAGAGAACCGGTCGAAAAACCAAAGTCCGTAGGCTAGAGCCGAGCGCAAGACGACCGAATCGTGCGCCTAAGTAGACTTGACTGGAGGATTATGGGTACCCGGCTTCCGGGTGGTGGGTATAGGGAGACAACTCTTGGTCCCCTCGGGGTTCCCCGAGTGCCTCCCGGGTTGTGTTTTAACACAACTGGCTCTTAGGCTAGAATGAGTAAGTAGTAGACACTTCCATTCAGTCATGTCATCGGTAATGTTTTTGAAGAAACAAATGCCACTGCCCTTCTGATCTCTTCTCAGCTGGGTCTGTCATAGCTCATGGGTAGGTACATACATGGTCTTGACATTCCATGTGCCCATGATTGTGTCCCTGGATAGAGAGAGGCGGCTCGGTCTTGTGGCTTCCGAAGACTTCCGGCTTTCACCACATGACGTCATAAATCTTCTGGTAGAAGAGCCTTCCTCCTCCAGGAAAGGAATTGCTGTTGGTCTATTTGTCTATAGCTATTTCCTTATTTGCAGGGTGGGGAAGCTACCCCCACACCCAACCCCCTTACTAAGAGGACCAGGGGTTTTCTGTCAGGGTCTCCTTCCCTAAGACCATGTTGGTTCACAGCACCTTATTTCATTTGTGCACCCTTCTCACGAGGGACCCCCTGTCCACCACCCAGGGGACGAGCCTCAACGCCGTATGGTCCCAGCGCGAGGTTGAACTATCATGGTTGATCCATAAACCGTTGTACTGTGTCAAAGGGTGAATGGATTAACCCTTTGGCTGTTAATAGTGGTTTATAATTATGATACTATCGATAGCCAAAGGGTTAAGGGATTTTCCCTCTGCATATGTCATTATTGTGTATGATCATACCCTATGAACAGGAAACTTGTACACTTTTTTAAAATCCAAAACGCAAAATAGAACAAAACCGCAATTCTGTCTGCACTCCAGAGTCCCCAATGTAATACTGTCCACCTGCAAGACACAGAATCGAAGCTGGTGCAGGAATAGGAATAACTGTCGGCATTATTCATGGACAAGCTTACCTGGGTGCAAGCTGTTTTCTCCAGCGGCGTGTTGAGCATCTCAAACAGGTCCGGCTCTTCCTTGCTCTGCTGACTGGAGCCAGTGCTAGCCACAGCGCTAGGCCCCACCGTGGGGATAGCAGAAGAAGTGGAAGGGCCCCCAAACGTGCTCGTGGACTTGGCCGTAGCAGAGGCATAGGAGGAGGGAGGGATGGGCGGCTGGCGAAGGTTCTGAGGCAGCTCCATGTCAAACATGTCCACGTCAAAAGGGTTGCCATACAGGCCGTATCTGTCACAACAGAAAAACAGGACGAAAAAATAACCCTGTCATTTCACACACTGAACCCTTAACTCAAATCTCAGACCACAGTGAGATGGCCTTAGTCGCCTGCTCTGCATTAAACACGAATAACTAACAAATAACTAATCAAATCTCAGATTTGAGAGCTGTCCTCTGAAAACTATGGCACAGTTTCAGGCACAGATCGACCATGATAGTTCAAGGGTGTTGCCAGAATGGCTTGGTGCCAACAGGCAACACCCTTGAACTATTACGGTTGATCCATGCCTCCTTACAGCATGTCTCAGCTGAATGAATCTGCTTAATAAAACAGTTAACCATTAGGCTGTCAGTAGCTGTTTTTGTTGCTATGATTCCTGCATCATCATGAAAACAAGCATTACCAACAGCGCAAGGGTTACAGTTACTGCAGGAAAAAGATTGGACTAGCTTTGTCCCTTGACAAACCAAGCTGATCTAGCACCATCAATGAACTATTACTAACCACCCATTTCTTTCACAAATGGAATAAAGAAATGGGACAACAAAAAGCAAACCTTGAAAAGCCACCAAATTTCACATCAACCAACAATGAAGCCTAGTATTATAAACAAAAAGAAACTAAAAACATGCTTCAGCAAAATAAGGACAACAGTTTTGACTAGAGTCGTTCGTCCTTGCTAGGAGTGCTTCTTACTTAGTTTCCAATTACTTCCTTGTTCTTTTTCTAAACACAAGTCCTTCTTTCATCATTCTTTCATTGCATTTTACATGCTTGACTCTATTTTGACAGTGAAGCCACCCACCTTGTCTTCAGGAGAGCATGAAGAGGAGAGAAGTTACGGTGGTACTGTGCCGCCACTGCGTTAAGCAAGTCCGTGGCACTGCGAGCTACTAGAGAGGCATCCATGCACTTGACACGATTCAGAATGGTGAAAAACCACTTCATGGCTCCCGCAGAGGAGCAAGCCACCAGCAAGGGAAGGGACTCCACCAACGCCTGCAGGAGCTGGAAACTGAACACTGGGGCCAGGTCTTGGTCCTCCGACAGTCGAGCATACCTGGGGGAAATACAAGTACTGTCTGTTATAGACGTCTGGCACACCTGGGGAAACACCGCTGAAGTACAGTCTGTTTAGGAGATAGTTGAGAATACCTGGGGGAAACACTGCTACAGCACAGTCTGTTCAGGAGACTGAACACTATGGTCTTATAGCTAGCATTATATTTATAATAACTGGTATGATTATCAATCATTACTATTATCATCAGTATTATTTTCATTATTATTATGTATAAACACCCAATCACCAGTAGCGTCTATTGTACTGACGTCTGAATGCACAAGGACATGGAGCCACCATGACCGTTCAAGGATGGTGGCAGAATAGCTTGGCGCATAGGCACCAAGCTATTCTGCCACCACCCTTGAACTATCGTGGTTGGTGTGTCTCCTAAGCTGTTATTTACATGTTATGTAGTAGTCAGAAGACGATACTGGAATTTAGATGTTAGGACTGAATGTATTAAGCATTATGTCTGCCCTGGTTGGCGTACCTGTGGGAAATCTCTCCAACGTATTTTTGGTTCAGTTTATTGTTACTGTTAACTCTTTTACTGCTGGTAGACACAGGTTGTGTTTCTTTAATCTGATTCAACGCCAAAGAGCTAAAGCCATCCAAGGAACATGGATTCAAAGTGGTTTCAACAAGAATCATAGATCCACATAAACCCTGCAAATGTGGGGCCTCAAGAGGATCTATGTATTTGCAGCTGGATCATGTTCACTTTTTCTCAGCAGTGAAGGGTTAAGTAGACTAAGTTTCTCCTGAAAGCCCACATTTTCCAACATAGCGTTTCGTTGCTGCCGTTCTCGGGGCACCACGGTCCGTTTGAATTTCTATATTCTAGGAAATGAATAAAAACAAGAAACTTACTCAATACATAGTGCTAAAAGGCGAGAGCACTTGTGTGCAGTGGTGCGTGAAGCATCAATGAAGCATGCTTTGATGAGGTCCTGCAGGTGTGACTGTATGGTCACCACCATACAATGAACTCCACTCCTGCACGTACAAAATAGTGTGTTTATTTTCAAGTTCATACTAGCACACTTAATAATGGCTTTCATGTTCACATCTAATAATGTCTTTCACAACACACTGGGAGGCATCTCTGAAGAGTATGTAGAAGCTGTGAAAGCTGGATCGAGAATGATAGTTCAAGGGTAGTGCCAGACTGGCATGGTGCCTCAGAAGAAGCCAAGCTAATCTGGCTTTTACCATCTCTAGCTGTGGTGTATTACATATTTGTGTGTTAAGGTCCAAAACTGCCAAATAACATGTGCTTGTGGTGGGGCAGTGGTGGAAAGCTGGAGGGGGAGCAGGAGGAGCGGCTAGGAGAGTGTGTGTGCGCATGTGTGGGGGTGGGAGTGGGTAAAGATCAGGTAGAATTGTCAATGAAACCCTGTATATCTGAGGAAACTGAAAAAGTCTGACTTGAATACACTGTTTCACTGCTGACAGTATCTGAGATATAAGAAGTAATGTATTTCTGCATTCTACTGACAAGTAAACTAATTTCTTTCTTCACTAAGAAAACCATAGTGATCAAATTGTTTATTTCAAGTACAAATGTACTCTCCCACCTCTTATATGGATCGTTCATCTGCACAGCAGCAATCCAGAGGAGCACATCGAGTGCCAAGTTCTGGAAGTGCTCAACATTCATGCCCTGAAGATCTGAAGGTGGTGAAATAACCACGCACAAAAGTTTCTCCTGAAAGCCCACGTTTTCCAACATAGCGTTTCGTTGCTGCCGTTCTCGGGGCACCACGGTCCGTTTGAATTTCCTGACAGTCACAGAAATCTCTGCCAGCCAATCACAGCCTTTAATGTCTGTCAGCTTTTGTTTGGGTGCCGATGCTGCCAGCCTCTCCACAGCAGAAGCCCCGGACACAGCACTGGAAACATTCTCAAACAGGCACTTGATCGTCTTGTGCTCTGTTTGTAATTTCTTTCTTGCCTCTTGAACCTGTAATGTCAAAAGAATATAACACCAGTAAACTGCACTTTAAAAAGGTTGGATATAACAAAATTGGCATATACATATAGCAAGATTTTTTTTAATAGGTCCTGACTAAAATCTTTGTATGTAAATAACTATGCTTATAGATATACCAAACACTGTATAACAATAAACATATCAGGGTCCCTGACCTCTTCTTATAACCAAAGTTTACTGAATTAGTGCAAAAGATCAAAGAACTAGCAATAGGGAAAAAGTGCAACTTCAAGGATGGTGACAGAATAGCTACTCTGGCACCACCCTTGAATATATGAAGATCAGATGAAATTAAGCTACAGCAGACTATTTCTAGGTCAAAATGATTAATACAGTGAAATTAGAACAGCCGTAACACAATGTGTCACATGCAGTAGAATTCAGTGTATTATATAGATAAAATAGCATGCTATCCCTTCAAGCCTTTCCTCGAGTGACGAATGTCAACCCCCTCCACCTTAACCCTTATCATTCGGAATACACCAGTGTGTGAAATAAGTTTGACTAAAATAGTTCAAGGGTAGTGCCAGAATAGCTTAGTGCCTCTAGGCACCAAGCTATTCTGGCACCACCCTTGAACTAAAGCCATTGGTCTATATCCTTATATGTAAGTACTATAATGTAGCTTGCATATGGCAGTGTGCAAATTTGAAGCTTTTAGCCTCAGTATGATATGGGTTAATCCCCTTGTGCTTGCAGCCACCAGTACCATAACAGAACCAGAGGCTGCATAAACAAGGGGGTTAACTGGTTAACCCCTTCACTGTCAACATCTAGTAAAGATGTCTCTGAATGAAACCATCCCAGATTCACTGCAGGATAACTCCACCTGCTGGAGACACACTGATAAGAATAAGAATTTGTGCAGCAAGAGGTATAGATAATCATGAGCCACCTGGGGGCTCATGAAAGAATCTATGCCTCCTGCAGCTGGATCAAGTTCATTGTAGTCAAGGGGAATCATTTTCTCACATTTATTTCTTTGACTTACCTTTTCTGACCGCTCCTCACATGAAGAAATGGATGCGTTTTTCTGTGACCCATCAGCTGCATCCTCCGCCTTGTTCTTGAAGCCCTTGATGTGGAGCAGCAGGGAGCGAGGTTTGGAGTTGAGCAGCTTGGGACTGGACAGAGACGCCAGGCCTCCACCTCGCGACAAGTCCAGGCAGCTGCCCAGCTTCATGGGGCCACACAGAATTTCTGCATTGTTCTTCTCCAAGAACGCTGGATCCTGAGAATACATCGATATCAGATTAGAGGTACTAAAGTGGAACAAAATACCACACCAGTGTTTATCAAACTGAACAGACCCAGCCCACCCGCCCCCCCCCCAGACATCCAGCCAGCAGAGACCGACCTACCCATCAGCTGTGACAGACCCAGCCGGGAAGAACAGCAGTGGCATTTTTGAAGAACGGCAAAGCAGCAGGGCCAGATGGCATCCCAGCGGAGTCTCTGAAAGCAGACCTAGAGACAACAGTGGAGATGCTGTACCCACTGTTTGGAAAGATCTGGGAAGAGGAGGTGATGCCAGCTGACTGGAAGGAGGGGTACCTAATCAAGCTTCCCAAGAAAGGTGACCTCAGCAAGTGTTCCAACTATACAGGAATCACCTTGCTGTCAGTACCAGGAAAGGTCTTCAACAGGATCATCCTGGAGAGAATGAAGAGCTCCGTTGACCCCCAGCTGAGAGACCAGCAAGCAGGATTCAAAAAAACCGATCATGTACAGACCAGATCGCCACTCTCCGCATCATCGTGGAACAGTCTCTGGAGTGGAGCTCCCCGCTGTACGTCAACTTTGTGAATTACGAGAAAGCATTTGACAGCGTGGACCGAGAGACGCTGTGGAAACTCCTACGACACTACGGTGTACCCACAAAGCTCGTCCGCCTGATCAAGAGCAGCTACGATGGCATGACATGTCGCGTGATCCATGAAGGGCAGTTCACCAGGGAGCTCCAGGTCAGAACCGGTGTCAGGCAGGGGTGTCTGCTGTCTCCGTTCCTCTTCCTACTGGCCATAGACTGGGTCATGAAGAGGACCACAGAGCAGAGAAGAAGCAGAATACAGTGGACACTGTGGACACAGCTTGACGACCTCGATTTTGCAGATGACTTGGCATTACTGTCCCACACGCATCAACAAATGCAGGACAAGACCACGAGGCTTGCTGACATCTCGTCCCAAGTGGGCCTCACCATCCACAAACAGAAAACAAAGACTATGAGGCTGAACGCAACCAGGGAAGAACCAGTCTTGCTTGCTGGCACCCCGTTGGAGGAGGTGGAGTCCTTCACCTATCTCGGGAGCATCATAGACAAAAAAGGCGGCACTGATGCAGATGTCAGAGCACGAATCGGTAAAGCCAGAGCAGCCTTTCTCCAGTTGAAAAAAGTGTGGAGTTCCAGAGAGCTGTCACAAAACACCAAAGTCCGGATTTTCAACTACAACGTAAAAGCAGTTCTCCTATATGGAGCAGAGACTTGGAGATTGACAAAACCCACTGTCAACAGAGTACAGATCTTCATAAACAGTTGCCTTAAAAGAATTTTGAAAATCCACTGGCCAGAGAAGATGAGCAACATCAGACTCTGGGAGAGAACAGAGCAGATAACAGCAGAGAATGAAATTGGGCGAAGAAGATGGGGATGGATTGGTCACAGTCTGAGAAAGCCAGCTTCCAGTATCACTAGGCAGGCATTCACAAACCAGATAGGTGAGGCTAGCGCTGGCAGAATTGTATGCAAACCAAGGGGAATCACAGCGCTGGACAGACAACAGTTAGATCCCCTGCCCCCGCCTATCAGGCACCCAATCGCCAGCCCACAGAGAAATCATCATCATCATCAGTCCCTTGCCCGAACTGGGCGTTGGGGGGGACTGAAAGGCAGCAGCAACAGACAGTGCTCTCCACTGAGTTCTATTTTGGGCGGTGGCAAGCAAGTCTGGCATCTCGAGTTCGGTCCATTCTTTTATGTTTGCGACCCAACTCTTTCTCTGACGACCTCGCCGACGACTTCCTTCGAGAGTGCCTTGGAGGATAGTCTTGGACAAGGTGTTGTGTCGGGTCACGTGGCCAAACCAAGCAAGCTTGCGCCGTTTCACGGTTGCCAGAAGGGGTTCATGTGGGCCCACCAGGGAAGTGACGATGCTCCGTACATATTCGTTGGTCTTGTGCTCGCGGTACGAGATGCGGAGCAACTTCCTCAGGCACTTGTTCTCAAAGGCCTGGATTTTCTTTTCTGAGTCTGCAAGCAGTGTCCAAGTCTCACAGCCGTAGAGTAGAATAGACACTACGAGGGACTTGTAAAGCCTGTACTTGATGGTGAAGCTGATGGAGTTACTTCGCCATATCCTGTCCAGCCTGGCCATTGCGGATGTTGCTGTACCTATCCTGATACGGATCTCTGCTATGCACCTACCGTCTTTGGACAGGGTGGCTCCCAAGTACTTGAAGCTATTGACCTCTTCTAGCTTCTGGCCGTTCATGTGAATGTTGCTGCTGCTGTCGCTTGTGGTGTTGATCATCACTTTGCTTTTATCCGTACTGATCTCCATGCCATAAGACCCTGCGCTACTTGAAAGTTTGTCTGTCAGGTTTTGGAGCTCACTATTGCTGCCTGCCATGAGGCAGAGAAATACGCAGGTATAGAATAAGACGATCATTTCCATCCTCAAACGAATGGATCAGGTCTCTTATATAACCCATGTCTTTCTCCGGAACTTAGGAAGTGGGCAGGAGAAACATACATACACAAACATGAAGGTGCGCTACTATATGTGGTCGGGTAAATACCCTGATTTCCCACAGTAGATGCACAGAACATTACACAACAATGTAACGATACAAATTTGCCTCGAGTTATAGATACTCACAAACCAGATAGGTGAGGCTAGCGCTGGCAGAATTGTATGCAAACCAAGGGGAATCACAGCGCTGGACAGACAACAGTTAGATCCCCTGCCCCCGCCTATCAGGCACCCAATCGCCAGCCCACAGAGAAATATGCAGGTATAGAATAAGACGATCATTTCCATCCTCAAACGAATGGATCAGGTCTCTTATATAACCCATGTCTTTCTCCGGAGGCATTGTCATGGAATCCCCAGGCAAAGAGGAAAAGAGGTAGGCCGAGAAACTCCTGGCGTCAAGACCTCCAAGCAGACATCAAGAGAATGGGAACCACCTGGAGTAAAATCGAAGGAGAAGCACAGGACAGGAGTCGCTAGAGGTCTCTCGTCGACGGCCTATGCCCGGGTAGGGGTGACAGGCGTAAGTAAGTAAGTAAGTGTTTATCAAGCTGTTTACCCAAGTTTACATTGTTTTGGTTTTGCATTTGTTTTTATGTGTGTTGTGTGTGATAAAAACAAATGCTAAACCAAAACATGTATTTTCCTTGAAATAAATTTTTTTGAAAAATACTTACCGATGGTATTACTGGTAGGAAGATATACTTAGCCTGTCAATTTCAGCCTCCAAAATTGTTGTGTGTTGCTACACAACCAGAGACATAATTCTAACTAGCAGCTACCCCATCCCCTGAGTGGCCGCCCTATCCTCCGGATAGCCTCCCTTCCTGATCTCGCGAGAGGCCGTTATTTCCAAGTTCTATCTTAGCAGACAGACGGCAAACGAGGAAGGTGGGAGGGAAATCTGAGTAATACCATCGGTAAGTATTTTTCGAAAAAATTTATTTTAAGGAAAAAAACATTTGTTTCATCAAAAACGTTACCGATGGTATTACTGATAGGAAGAATGGCGAAGAGGAGGAGGGTGCCGTTGCAAAGACTCAGTCGTGGGGTAACTGCTTAGCTAGGTCCCGTTCAAGCGCACACTCCCGACAATTTCAGTTAAGTATTACCTATGGCGCATCCAGCGCCGGGAGGGAGTGTTGCACCGCAGCAATGTCCCCAACTAGTGCCAGGTTTTGCCTATGGCCAGACAGGTCACGGAACTAAAAACGGGCAAAAGTAGAATCGGCCCTCCAGCCCACCGCCGCCACAATGTCCCGCACGGCGCAGTTGCGGTCGAACGCTACGCTCGTGGAGACAGCCCGGACTTCGTGCGCTCGAATTTTTAACCTCTTTGCTCCCTCTGTCGAGAGGTCTTCGTAAGCGGATCTAATGATTCTGCGCAACCAAGCGGAAATCGTCGGAGCAGAAATATCATTCTTGCCCGGAGCTAAGGGCAAGAAGAGGCGTAAACGACCTCGCCGTAGAGGTTTTGACCGGCGGAGGTAAATTTTTAACGCCCTGATCGGGTCTTGTTGGCGTACGTCCTGGAGCATATTTGGGCTCCTCAATGAACAAATAGTGATCGGTTGAGGTGGGGCGGAAGGGAGCCTGTTCTTGGCCAAAAAGGAAGGACTAGTGAGGAGTTGGACAGAGCCGTCGGCCCGGAGTTGTAGGCAAGACGGGTGTATTGAGAAAGCGTGGAGTTCACTCACACGAGAGGCAGTGGCCAGAGCCAGTAAGAAGCACGTTTTTCGAGTCAAGTCAGAGAACCGCGCCAAATGCAGGGGCTCAAAACGGGCAGCGTTCAGCCAAGACCCACGCGAGGTCCCAGCGAGGTAGTAGGGAGCATGTGACAGGTCGCTGGAGGTCAAAATGAGCCATAAGATCGGCGAGATCTTTGCATGCACCGGGATCGGGTAGTCCCAAATGGCGGTATGTATCAGCCACCATAGAAAGATATCCCCGAATAGTAATGGGTGCTAAAGACTGATCCTGAAAGAGCCACAGAAAGAATTCAGCCAGCTGAGGCATAGTCAAAGCAGTGGGGGAAAGTTGTCTAGTACCGCACCAAGCTTGCAGAACTCTCCATTTTCTCTCATAAACCTTCTGGGTGGAAGGGCGTCGTGCTGAAGCGATAGCCACCACCGCTGCATCCGAGAAACCTCGAGCTGTGAGGGCACGCCGCACAACCTCCAGGCGTGCAAGAGGAGGTTCTCCGGGCAAGGGTGAAAAAGGTCTCGTCGGGGTTGCTTCAGCATCGTCCGCGGCTTTGGAAGCCGGAGCGGGGGATCTGTGGCGAGACTCAGAAGATCCGTTGTCCAGTTCTTGGTCCAAGAAAATGGGGCTACCAAGAACAGCAACGTGTTGCAGCCGCGGAGTTTGAGGAGAATTTTGGGGATCAGGACCGAGGGAGGGTATGCGTAGGCCAGGAGACCCTCCCAAGGAATGGAGAGAGCGTCTACCGCCCACGCCAGCGGGTCTGGAAATGGAGAGACGAAGAGGGGAAGTTGGGTATTCCACCGCGTCGCGAACAGGTCGATCATGGGTGTCTCCCAGTGGACATAAATCATGCAAAAAATGTCGTGGCGGAGGGTCCACTCTGTATGGAGAAGTTGATCCGGACGGGACAGAGAATCCGCCAACACATTGAGCCGTCCCGGAATGTGACGCGCCCGTAGCATGATGTCCCGATCCCGGCACCACACAAGAAGGTGGAACAGAAGGATGCACAGGGAAGGAGAACACGTCCCGCCATGCTTCTGAATGTATGTCACAACCGTCGAGTTGTCTGATAGGACTAAGACCTCCTGGTGAGACACGTGCGTCTCCCAAGCGATGAGAGCAAGCCAAACTGCTTTCAACTCTAGCCAGTTGATGTGTTTGCCCACCATCTCCGTTGGCCACAGCCCCGACATCTCGTGAAAGTCCGGGAGAAGGAGCGCTCCCCAGCCAGAGAGACTGGCATCTGTGCAAATCGACAGATAGGGTATTGGGGATGCTAGGGGAACCCCGGAGGCTAACCAAGAGGGGTCTGTCCACCGGAGGAGAAAGGGCCGGACCAGTGACAACACCGGAACGCGGGCTTCTAAATCCCCTGAAGACGGTCGCCAGAGGAGAAGTAGATGCAATTGAATCGGGCGTGAGTAGAGCCGACCGAGAGGAAGTAAATCCGCTGCCGCGCTCATGAGGCCTAACAACTGCAACCACGACCGCGCAGGAGCCTCCATGGCACGATACACCTGTAGCGCTAGAGTCGCCAACTTCTCGATCCGTGTCCGAGGGAGGCGAACCAGGTTCAGGTCTGTATGAAACTCCATACCCAGATGAATAAAACTGCAGGAAGGTAATAGATCCGACTTGCCGAAGTTGACCAGGAAACCAAGACGGTGAAGAAGGCAGAGGAGAGCGTCCCGGTCGAATGACAAGTGGGACGCGACCTGATTGTGGAACAGCAGATCGTCGAGGTAGTGCGAGGTCGAACTGAGAGAAGACCGCCGAGCGTGTGCGACCACTGCATCCATGATCCTGGTGAAGACCCATGGACTGATGTTTAGACCGAATGGCATGACCCAGAACTGATAAACCACCCCACGGAAGGCGAAGCATAGATAACGTCGAGCCGAAGGATGCATGAGCACATGGAGGTATGCATCGGCCAGATCGAAACTGACAGCGAAATCTATGGGCCTGACCGCGGTCCGGAGAGCTTTTGTAGTTTCCATCCGGAAGGAAGGAGCGGCCAGAAACTTGTTCAAAGTGGAGAGATTGATCACAGGACGCCAAGAGCCGTCAGGTTTTGGAACAACAAAGAGACGACTGTAGAAAGCCAAAGAGTCGTGACGTAGGACCACTTCTGTGGCGGATTTTTTAAGTAAAGCCGTCACCTCCCCCTGTAAAGCCGCGGCTTTCACCGGATCGCTCGACACCCGAGTTCAAAGCAGGGAGCACCGCAGAGGCGGAGGGCTTTGAAAAGTGAGTTGGAGTCCTGCCGTAACTGTAGAGAGTATCCAAGGATCGCCCGGGAACAGAGAGCGCCACGCCGCGCTGTGCCGGGATAGCCGCCCGCTGACTGGTGATCCGAGCAAGTCGGCGGGGGCAGGGAGGGAAGAGAGTCAGCGGGCCCTTCCCCGGCCGGGCCATCGGCCCCGACCAGGCCAAGAGGAGGTTTGGGCGGGGAGGGCGCGGGAGCGGCCAAACGCTTTGGGACGGGAAGAGCCGAAAGGCATACTGGAAGTGGGACGAGGGGCGGGTCTGTAGGATGGCAGGGCGCGACCCACGGCCTTGCGGGCCGAACGAAAGCGCGAGAAAGGGCGAGACGTAGGCCAGATATCCTTGTTCGACTCCTTCACAGCCTGCCAGGTGGAGCCGAAAAGTAAAGGACCCCCAATGGGAGCCTGGCGGAGTTGGGATTTGACAGGTTTAGGCAATCCCACGCAAGCGTCGAGCACAGCATCTCGACGGATTAAGTCGCAGTTGATGGCAGCAGCCATTGCATTGGTTGAGGCGTGGTAAGAAGCCCGGTTTGCTACCACAGCCAAAGAATGGATCTCACGAAGAGGAGCGGTAGAACTAGGGTCCCAATTATCTTCTATTGCCCGAACAATCGCCTGTGTTGCGAGGTCTAGGAAACCGGAGCATGCCAGGGTGTTGCGAATGAGGACAGCAGTCTTATCAACACCTCGAGGAACTCGAGCAAAGGCAGCACGGAGCCCAGCCGCCTGAAAATCCGCATCAGTATCCAGCGAGGGCAAAGGGCACGAAAACGCCTGAGAGTGGCCTGCATACCAGCTCTGGCGAAAACGTATAATGATGCCCGCCGGCCACTTGGCATCAGAAAAGAAAACCGACTCCTTCGAAGTGGCGAGAGGTAACTGGGCCGAAAAGGCGTCTGAGAGATCGCGAAAACCAGGCAGTTGTGGGAGAGATTTAATTCGCTTGGTAGGAAGGAGAGCATCCACAGAAGCGGAAGCTTTGTGCTTGAGTGGAGGAGCGGAAGGACAAACATCCGGAGGAAGGAAACGGAGAATAAGTTCTAAGGCCGCCTCAATCGACCGCCTGGTCTCAATACCCGGAGCGACGTGGGAGGAAGAGTCAGAATCATCGCATGTAGAATCCGCTGAGAGAGAAGGCAGGGACTCAGGATGGTCACCAGAAACTCCAAAATTGGAGGTCGAATCGTCAGGGTGGAGACTGAGGACGTCGACGTCAATAACCTCCGGGACCTGTCAAGGAGAACGCTGAATATCCCGGGAGGAAGGTGAATGCAGCAAACTAGAGAGGCGAGAGCGGCGCCGAGAGGACTGCTCGCCTGAACGATGTACGCGCGGTGACCGGCTACTAGACGGGGTGCTAGATGGCACCGTAAGACCCGCCACGCCGAGCAAAGGGTCATAAAGTGACGAGCTATGGTGACGCTTAGGCGGAAAAGTGTCTGAACGGTGTATGCGCGGTGACCGGCTACCCGCCGGGGCGCTATGGGACACCGCAAGTCCTGCCGCGCCGAGCAAAGGGTCATGAAGTGACGCGCTATGGCGACGCTTAGGCGGAAAAGTGTCTGAACGTTCTATGCGCGGTGACCATCTACGAGCCAGGGCACTGCGCGGTGACCAGTTACAAACCGGGGCGCTAGGGAACACCGGGAGCCTTTCCGCGCGTGCAAAGTGTCAGGAAGTGACGATCTATGGCGACGCTTAGGCGGAAAAGTGTCTGAACGGTGTATGCACGGTGACCGGCTACGAGCCAGGGCGCTGCGCAGTGACCGGTTACAAACCGGGGCACTAGGGGACACCGGGAGTCTCGCCGCGCCGAGCAAAGTGTCATGAAGTGACGAGCTATGGCGACGCTTATGCGGAAAAGTATCTGATAGGTGTATGCGCGGTGACCGGCTACGAGCCAGGGCGCTGCGCGGTGACCAGTTACAAACCGGGGCGCTAGTGGACACCGGGAGCCTCGCCACGCCGTGCAAAGAGCCATGAAGTGATGTGCTATGGCGACGCTTAGGCGGAAAAGTGGAGGTGGGCAAGGCCACACCAGTCTGATCGGTAACCGTGCTAGGGTTAATCGGATGCCGGTGTTCCGTCCCCCGAGGTACAGAGGGAAGTCGCCGCGAGTGACCCATCTCCGTAGAGCGGGTGCGCGGGATCGAGAGTAAACAGCGCTCCTGAGAGCGAGAACGCATAGGAGAGGAAAAAACTTACCACCCACAGCAGAAGGGACAGCGTCCGTAACCTAGTCCGGTGTGATAGACGAAGATACCTGCAAGGGTACTTGAACTGGGACATGGGAGTGTAGGGTGAGGGAGCGAACGGAGTCCAGGGACCGAGAGCGACTGGACAACCCGTCGAATGCGGCCGAATTGGGAGGGGCTGGTGGGACTGGAGCCGTAGAAGAAGGAATGGGGCGCTTGCGCTGATAGAAGCTCCACATCTGAGACCAACGGTCTTCCTCCCAAACCGCGCAAGTAGTGCAAGTTCTATCAGATGCGCATCCCGAGCACGGAAGGCAGTGCAAATGTGAATCTGATGGCCACTGGAAGTTGCCGCAGCAGGTGCACGTTCTGAGTTGGCTACTGCAACAAATCATGCAAACAGAGGATAACCGCGCGGGGTCGGGGCCACGAAGGCCAAGAGTACGACCGTTGCAACCGACCGATCATGAAGTCGAAAGAAAAGGCCAAAACGCCGTAATTCCATGGAAATTGCCTCAGTAAGCTGTAATCGCCGGGCGAGACAATGTCCGAGGCCTTACCTGGCCATCAGGGTTGATCGAAACCGACAAAAACGAATGATAAATACGAATAAACACAGACTGAAAAATAACGAAACCAACAAAATGGCAGCTAAGTATAGAACATGGAAATAACGGCCTCTCACGAGATCAGGAAGGGAGGCTATCCGGAGGATAGGGAGGCCACTCAGGGGATGGGGTAGCTGCTAGCTAGAATTACGTCCCTGGTTGTGTAGCAACACACAACAATTTTGAAGGCTGAAATTGACAGGCTAAGTATATCTTCCTATCAGTAATACCATCGGTAACGTTTTTGATGAAACAAATGCACATGTGTGTTATGTGTGATAACATTTTGGTACCCAATTTCCAACTCAATAATAATATAATACCAGTCATTATATAGACACTTTACCCTGCGAATCAGTTCAAAGAGCACACTCACATGACAAACACGCATTCACTCTGAAGACAAACACAGTACAAGACAACACACAGGACATTCCCATGGTGTGCTGGGTCAGCTGAGCTACCGAGGTTTTGAAAATTTTGATCGCTTGTATTTGAAATTTATGAAGTGGCCTGAAACTAGTACCAAATTGGAGAGGGAGGAAGAGCCCGAGTACCTGGAGACAAAACCCCACGACGGTCCACCTGAATAAACAATGAAACTTACTAGAGGAGAAAAGTCTGACACTGGAACCCAGTATCAAACTTCGCACCTTTAGTATTGGTGGCGGGCACCTTACCACTATGACTATGCCACAGAACACCCCCAAAAGAAACTAACCAGAGATAATTTTGCTGTGGAAAAACTAACCAGAGATAATTTTGCTGGGGAAAACTGTAACATCCCTCCCCCTTTATCCTGTGACGCCCCCCGCACCACCCCCCACCCCTCTCCACCAAATCCTTACCTGCACATAGTTGACATTTTCCCTGTCCGTAACATTGCCTGACATGTTCTTCCCTGGGCTGGTGCACATCTCAATGTGTCGTCCCATACTGCCGATGTTTTGCTTCAGCAAGGTCACCTGCAAAAATGCAAGAACACATGCACAAAACATTAAAACCCCCTTGATGTGCAGCCATCAGCATTGTACACTGTACCAGTGGTTGTATGCACAAATGGGTTAAATTGCAGTGTCTGTACTTACATTATGAAGCATTAGTGATTTATTTTTCATACAAGAAGCTGTGTCAGGCATTCTTTATACAATCATATGCAGAAATCAAAAAGAATAAAACTTAGGGTGATCCATTAGTTAAAAGTCTGAAGCTGAAATATTCAGTCTCGTGTTTTTCCACAAAGAGACACAAGTTCAACGGTAAAGACAACTCTTGTTTCAAGGTGATTTTCTTGTTACCCCTTTGGCTGTCAGTAGTGCTTTTTGTCAAGGCGATTCCTGCTGGAATTACATTGGCAAAAATGGCAAGAACAAGAACACAGAAGGATCAAGTCGTGTGTATGACCAATCCACATAATAAATCTGACCTTTATGACCTTGACCTTTCACCGACAAGTCACTAAAGTGTTCACGTCTTAACAGAAGGGATGATTTGTACCAGTGAAATATATGTTATATCAAATTTAAGCATTTCTCAAACATTTGTTAACCCTGTCATTACTGACGCCCGCTATAGCGGGGATGGGAAACGCCTCCTCTGCTTACAGCCTCCCGGTATAGCAGCTTCTGCTCCCCCGTGTACGGCTACCCGCTAAAGCGGTTTGCAATAGCCGCGTTCAAAATCCACGCTACCTGCTGAGAGTGGCTACCGGATTAGCAGCGACCTTGACAGAGCTGGAATGTACCGCGAGGCGTGCAGTGTTTATGTTACAGCCAGCTCAGGGCCTGGGAAACAGGATGCGGAGTTGATATCAAAAATTCCTTCCAGAACTTTGGTTGTGCTTGCAAAAATGGCTGAGAGAGAAGAAAGTGACCGTGACAGTGATGAATATAGTGATGAGTTTTGGGATAGAGGCAATTCAGTTTGGAGAGATGGATTTAGTTCAGTTGACAGAGGAGGAAAGGGCCGATATTGTGCGTGTTGTGCGACAAGACACTAACGACAACAGTGATAATGGTCGCTATGCCAACGACGAAAGTGGCGATGAACTTGATGATGACAATGTGCCACTGTGGTTCCAAAATCTACAATTTGAGTGGACAGTAGGACCATATGTTGCACCTGAGCAGGTGACGTTCACCCAAAGGCCAGGTCCACACGTGTAATTGACACATCTATCAGAGCGTCCGAGAACTTTGGCCTCTTCTACTCTGAGAGCATGTTTGAAATGATCACAACGTACACAAACGCGAATAGTGGATCTTTTACAGTTCCTTTTTTGTATTTTTGACACCTGTGTGTGCATTGCGGACACTGCTATGTGACAGCAATAAACAGACAATGACACAGTCACAAGTTTGGATTGTGAGTTTCCAATACATCATTATTAATGTACTGTCATTTTGTCACATATTTGCACCTGTGTGTCATCAAATTAATCAACCACACGACACTTACACATGACGTCAATGTGTAGCCCTTCCAAAGCCCGTCACAGCAATATAGGGTATGGGTATCTGCGGTGGATGGGTACTCCGCTATCAGCCTTTCCCGTACACTACTATATTTTGGTATTTAAACTCAGTATGCAGGGGTAATACAGAACTTTATAAAAGCAGTACTCAGTGGTATTCACGAACCAGAGAATTCAGTAATGAAAGGGTTAATACTCCCCCCTCCCCCCACCATGACCCTTGACCTTTGCAATGGGTCAACTAAATTACTCACATAATTGAAAAGGTCACATCACCTATATTTGTGCCTTATTTAATTGGAAAGTTTGCAAAAACTTTGATAAAACAAAATTGCTATATAAATTCATTTTTCTCTAAAAGGTATTTTTTCGAAAAATACTTACCGATGACATGACTTTGTGGAAGTGTCTACTACTTACTCAATTTAGCCTAAGAACCCGTTGTGTTACCACACAACCCCGGGAGGCACTCGGGGAACCCCCAGAGGGGCCGAGAGTTGTCTCCCATTCCTGCCCATCCGGTTCCAAGTCACGTGGTGACCAACCAGTCAGTGTACTTAGCTCACCAGCGGCAAGTGGGGCAGGTGGGAGGGTCCTCCAAGTCATGTCATCGGTATGTATTTTTCGAAAAATACCTTTTAGAGAAAAATGAATTTATTTCTTCAAAAACATTACCGATGACATGACTTTGTGGAAGAATTGCGATAAGGAGGGTGCCGCACCCAAACACCCGCGTGAGGGCCAACCAGAGCCATCCTTCCTGGCGCAAAACTCCCGACAATTTTAGCTAAGTGCGTACCTACGGCGCCTGTGGCGTCGGGAGGGAGTGTTGCGCTGCAGTGATATCCCCCACCAGTGCGAGGTTGTCTTGCTGGCCTGCCAGATCCCGGAGGCTGCCACGATGTCTTTGACAGAGCAGTTCCAGTCAAACGCGACACTCGTGGCGTGAGGCGTGAGCGTCCTCTCCGGACGGCTTTAGTATGGCGTAGGTACACACGTAGGGCTCGCACAGGATCTTGTTGCCTGGTCTCCTGGGGGAAGTTCGTCCCTCTCAGCGGCCGTAAGTGTAGCGCGGTCAAAAGAGACCTGGTCTTGGCAATGAAGGCAGGGTCCGTAAGCAACTGCACGGAACCATCCACTCGAAACTGCAGGCAGGCAGGGCGCGCCGACAACGTGTGTAGCTCGCTAACTCAGGCCGCCGTGGCAAGCGCCAACAGGAAGCATGACTCAGAGTCACATCCGCGAAGCGGGCCGAAGGCAGCGGTTCGAATCTGGCAGAGTTCAGCCAAGTCAGTACCCAGGGTAGGTCCCAGCGAGGAATGAGCGAGCAGGGCACCGGACGCTGCAGGCCGAAGTGAGTCATATGGTTGGCGATGTACTTACAGTCGCCAGGGTCCGGGCGGCCGAGGTGCCGGTAGGTGTCAGCAATCATGGACAAGTACCCCCTGATGGTGATAGGGGCCAACCCTAGGTCTCCGAAGAGCCAGAGGAAGAAGTCCGCGAGCTGGGGATTGGTAAGGTCGGTGGGGGCGAGGCGCTGGTCGTCGCACCAGGAGCACAGTACTCGCAATTTTCCCTCGTAGACGCGTCGTGTCGAGGGTCTGGGGGCTGTAGCTATAGCTTCCACTGCTGCACTAGAGAAGCCTCTAGCGACAAGGGCTTGCCGCACAACCGCCAAGCGTGAAGGAGTAGGCGCTCCGGGCACGGGTGGAACAGCGGTTGTTGGGGCTGCTTGAGCATCGTGTTGGGCGTGGGCAGCAGCAGTGGGGGGTCCGTGGCGAGGCTGAGGGTCAGTGGTCCAGGACCGGTTCCAAGCGAACGGGGTGACCAGAAAGACGACCACATTGCATCCTCGAAGCTTGAGGAGTACTTTGGGGACGAGGACTGTCGGGAGGTACGCATACGCGATGAGACCGTCCCACGGGATGGAAAGCGCGTCGAATGCCCAGGCCAGTGGGTCTGGGATAGGGGAGACAAATAGGGGAAGCTGGTGATTCCACCTCGTGGCAAACAGGTCGACCATAGGCGTCTCCCAGTGTGCGCAGATCATCTGAAAGATGTCCCGGCATAGGGTCCACTCCATGTGTAGCAACTGGCCGCGCCGGGAGAGAGAGTCGGCCAACACATTTAGGTGAATGGAGATGTGTCAAGCACGGAGGGAAATGTTGCGGTCCTCGCACCAGCGCATCAGACGGTAGAGGAGCATGCATAGGTCGGGTGAGCGCGTCCCGCCCTGCTTCTGGATGTAAGCAACCACTGTCGCGTTGTCGGAGAGGATGAGCAGCTCCTGGTGACCGAGTTGTTCCTCCGACGCGATGAGGGCTTGCCAGACTGCTTGCAGCTCCAACCAGTTGATGTACTTGTCCGCGAACTCTGGAGGCCAGGGGCCGGACGTCGTGAGGAACCGCGGTAGCAGGTGGGCTCCCCAACCAGCAAGACTTGCATCGACACAGAGGGAGATTCGAGGCGGCGGAGCAGTCAGGAGAACTCCCGAAGCGAGCCACGACGTGTCCGTCCAACGTAGCAGATAGGGGCGAAGCAACGGAATCACCGGAGGAGGGACGCCAGTGAAGCAGGAGGTGCAGCTGTAGCGGCCGGGCGTAGAGACCGAGGGGGAGTAGATCCGCCGCCGCATTCATCAAGCCAAGGAGCTGAAGCCAGGCTCTGGCGGAGGCTGCATCCTGCTGGGCTACCTGGCCGGCTAGGGTGACTAATTTCAGGATCCGCGGCTCCGGCAAACGCACCCTGTAGAGGTCGGTGGCGAACTCCATGCAGAGGTGGACGAAATGACGCGAGGGAGTGAGGTCCAACCTGCCTGCATTGACTAGGAACCCCAACCGCGACAACAGCCATATCAGTGCATCCCTGTCCGATGTCAGGTCGGCCTCAGATTGGTTGTGCAGTCGTCAAGGTAGTTCGACGTCGAGCTGGAAGACGACTGTCGTGCCTTGGCCACTACTGCGTCCATGATGCGGGTGAAAACCCAGGGGCTGAGGTTGAGACCGAAAGGCAGCGCCCGAAACTGGTAAATTACTCCATCGCAGGCGAAGCGGAGATACCTCCTGGACGCCGGGTGCATGGGGACATGGAGATAAGCGTCGGATAAGTCTAGACTGATCACGTAGTCCATGGTCTGTACGGAAGCTCTGAGGGCCCGGGCAGTCTCCTAGCGAAAGGACGGGGCCGAGATGAACGCGGTCAACGCCGAGAGGTGGATGACAGGACGCCACCTTCCGCCTGGCTTGGGTACCACGAAGAGGCGGCTGTAGAAGGCTGGGGAGTCTGGGTGTAGCACGACCTCTGTGGCGGCCTTCTGCAGAAGAGCGGCAACTTCTCCGCGAAGAGTGCAGGCCTGATGGCACCTCGGTCCACAACGGGGAGCAACGCAGCGGAGGCGGGGAGTGAAAGGCGATCCGAAGGCCCTCGGTAACGGTCTCCAAAATCCAGGGGTCGTCTGGGAACAGCGAACGCCACTCCTTGCTGCACAGCACGAGCCTTCCACCGACTGGAGACCCTGGTGCGGTCGGCGGAGGCAGCAGAGAGGAAAAGTCAGGCGGCCCGCCCGCGCCCTGGGCGACGGGCAGGACAGGGCCAGGTGGGGGTAGGGGCACTAACAGGTCCGGGGCGGCCGAAGGCGGGGCGGCAACATGGGGTCCGCGGAGGCGCAGGGGCGGAAGACGCGGTGGATCTGGCGGTCCGCAGGGCGCAACCCACGGCCTTGCGGGCAGCCTGAAAGCGAAGCAGAGCTGTTTTGCGAGGCCAACGGTCCGAGTTTGCATCCTTCATGGTCTGCTAGGTCTCACCGAAGAGCACAGGGCCACCCAGGGGAGCACGGCGCAGCTGAGTCCTCAAATCGGGGGGCATTCCACGGCAAGCCAGCAACACAGCATCCCGACGCAACAGGTCGCAATTGGAGGCGACAGCCATGGCGTTGACCGACGAGTGATACGCTGCCCGGTTGGCCGCTTCCGCGAGAGCGAGTAGGTCTCCTAGGAGGGGCGTCAAGGAGGGGTGCCAGGCGTCCTTGATGCGGCGGACGAAGGCTTGGGTCAGGAGTTCCAGGAATCCCGCGCAGGCCAAGCTGTTACGGACGAGCGAGGCAGTCTTGTCCAGTCCGTGGGGCAGGGCGCGCTTCAGCCTGCACCAAGGCCGGTGGATCCACAGCAGGAAGAGGGCAGGAGAACGCCTGGGAGTGTCCCGAGTTCCAGTCCTGACGAAAAGCAATGTCGAGTCCGGCTGGCCACCTACGATCTGAGAAGAATTCGGAGTCCCGGGAACCCGACAGGAGGTGCGCAGGAGGCTGCGGCAGAGACTTGAATATCTTCACCTGTCTTCCAGCATCAACAAACGTGGAGATTTTCCTCTTGAGCGGGGGCGATGGAGGGCAGTCATCCGCGGGAAGCGTGGTGGTGGTGAGATGAGCAGCTTCGTCCAGGGAAAGCACAGTGTCCACAAACGACGAAGAGGCCAGCTTGTGGGAAACCAAGGAGTGGGAAGAAGGTGAAGCGACTCCCCGTAAGAGTCAGCGGGCTTTCTTGGAGACGAGCGAGGACTGATAGCTGACATGGGACGGCGCGTGGCGCGTCTCTCCGAGCCGGGCTCAGTGAGGCGGGCTCTCTGCCTGCAATTAGGTTCTCCGTAGGGACCAGCAGGCTTTGTCCGGGCGGGCTCCCTCCTGGAAGCAATCGCGTTGATAGCAGTCCTGCTCCGAGCGCTGGGCTCCTGCGTCTGATGTGGCGTCCTTTCCACAAGGTCATTGCGGTCTCTTGCGGTCACTGCTCCGAGCATGGGGGATGGCGCCTCGACTGGAGTCTGATCACACACTGGTGCTGGTCGCTCACGTCTGTAAAAATTCATTTTTCTCTAAAAGGTATTTTTTCGAAAAATACTTACCGATGACATGACTACATGGGAATATCTACTTCTAGGCTCAATTTTAGCCTACTTGCCCGTTGTGTGCCCACACAACCCGAGAGGCACTCGGGGAACCCCCCAGAGGGGCCGAGAGTTATCTCCCCATACCTGCCTTACCAGATCCGGTCACGAGACCATTCAGTCTGATACTTCGCTCGAAAGCGGCAAGCGGGGCAGGAGGGAGGGTCATCCGAGTCATGTCATCGGTAAGTATTTTTCGAAAAAAATACCTTTTAGAGAAAAATGAATTTATTTCCTCAAAAACATTACCGATGACATGACTACATGGGAGAATTGCGATGAGGAGGCGGGTGCCGCCCAAAACTCCCCCAGCAGAACAGCGCCGTTCTCCCCGTCGCACACTCCCGACAATTTTAGCGAAGTGCATATCTACGGTGCCAGTGGCACCGGGAGGGAGTGTTGCGCGGCGGCGATGTCCCCCCACCAGTGCGAGATTCTCTCGCTGGCTAGCCAGGTCCCGGAGGTAGAAAGGGGCAAAGACCGACTCGGTTTTCTAGCCCACGGCTGCCACGATGTCCTTGACAGCGCAGTTTCGATCAAACGCGACGTTCGTGGCCATAGCTTGTACCTCGTGTGCGTGAATGTGCAGCCTCTTCGCTCCCTCAGGGGAGATCTCCTGATAAGCGGAGCGTATGACCCAGCGGAGCCAGGAAGAGATCGTCTGGGCTATAATGTCACGCCGGTTTGGGTCTTAGGGGTAGGAAGAGGCGCGACCGTCCCCTGCGGACGGGCTTAGATCGCCGCAGATAGATTTTTTTAAGGGCGCGCACGGGATCCTGTAGCCTGGTCTCCTGGAACCGGGGTCGGTCTCTCAGCGGCCTAATGGTGATCACCTGAGGCGGAGTTAAAGGAGACCTGTTCTTCGCCAGAAAGGCCGGGTCCGTGCGCAGCTGGACGGAGCCATCTGTTCGGAATTGCAGACCGGCAGGGCGAGCCGAAAGCGCATGTAGCTCGCGCACAGGCGAAGCGGTAGCAAGTGCCAGCAGGAAACAAGTCTTGCGTGCCCAGTCCGCGAGCTGGGCCAACGGTAATGGTTCGAAGCGGGTGGAGTTCCACCACGTGAGCACCCAGGGTAGGACCCAGCGAGAAATGAGCGAGCGGAGTGTCGGGCGCTGGATGCCGAAGTGTCCCATAAGGTCGGCTAGGTCCTTGCAGGCGCCCGGATCGGGTCGTCCCAGGTGACGATAGGTGTCCGCAATCATGGACAGGTAACCGCGTACCGTGATGAGGGCTAGGCCTTGGTCTCGGAAGAGCCAGAGCAAGAAGTCCGCCAGCGGAGGATGCGTCAGATCCGTGGGCGTAAGGCCATGATCGGTGCACCAGGAACAGAGGACTCGCCACTTCCCTCATAGACTCGAAGGGTCGACAGTCTCCGGGCCGCAGCGATCGCCTCCATTGCTGCACCTGAGTAGACTCTAGCTCCGAGAGCTTGCCGCACAACCTCCAGGCGTGAAGGAGGAGACACTCCGGGCAGGGGGGGAACAGCGGCTGGCGCGGTTGCTTGAGCATGGTCCGCGGGGTGGGCAGCAGCAGGGGCGGGTCTGTGGCGAGGCTGAGCAGGTCGGTGGTCCAGGAGCGGTTCCAGACGAACGGCGCGACCAACAGGAGGAACGCCGAACAGCCCCGAAGTTAGAGGAGGACGTAGGGAACGAGGACGGTAGGGGGACAGGTATAGGCCACAAGTCCGTCCCAGGGAATGGAGAGCGCATCGACAGCCCAGGCAAGCTGGTCGGGAATCGGGGAGACGAAGAGGGGAAGCTGGTGGTTCCACCTCGTGGCGAACAAGTCGACCTGGGGAGTCTCCCAGCGGGCGCAGATCATCCGAAAGATGTCCTGTCGCAGGGTCCATTCCGTGTGTAGGAGTTGGTCGCGGCGAGACCGAGAGTCGGCCAAGACATTCAGGCATCCGGGAACGTGCCGGGCTTGAAGGATAATGCTCCGGTCCTCGCACCAACGCATCTTCCTGTAGAGGAGCAAACACAGGTCAGGGGAGCGTGTGCCACCTTGCTACTGGATGTAAGCGACCACCGTCGTGTCGTCCGAAAGCACGAGAAGCTCCTGGTGTCTGAGGAGGTACTCCCCGGCCTGAAGGGCTCGCCAGACGGCCTGCATCTCCAGCCAGTTGATGTGGGTGTGCGCCAAGTGTGAGGGCCAGGGGCCCGCCGTCGCGAGGCACCGCGGTAGGAGGTGGGCCCCCCACGCCGAAAGGCTGGCATCGACGCAAGGAGAGACCTGTGGAGGGGGAGAGGCTAAGGGAACTCCCGACGCTAGCCACGTAGGGTCGGTCCACCGACGAAGGTGCAGACGGAGCATCTGGGACACTGGGACCGCGGTCGTCAAGTCTCCGGAAGACGTGAGCCAATGGAGAAGAAGAAGCAGTTGAATTGGTCGGGAGTAGAGACGCCCTAGTGGGATAAGATCCGCTGCGGCGTTCATCAAACCCAGCAACTGAAGCCAGACTCTGGCGGGGGCTGCATCCTCCCGAGCTAACTGGTCGGCTAGATCCGCCATCTTCTTGATCCGGGGCGCCGGAAGGCGCACCGTGTTGAGGTTGGTAGGGAGTTCCCTACCCCGATGCACAACCCGGCGGGAGGGAGAGATCCGACTTGCCGTCGTCTACTAGGAAGCCCAGGTGCGCCAGGAGGTGCAAGAGAGCATCTCTGTCCGTGGCTAGCGCGGTCTCCGATTGGTAGCACCACGGAGGCCGTCCAGGTAGTTCGACGTGGACTGGAGGAGGACTGTCGGGCTAAGGCGACTAAGGCGTCCATCCGCCAAGTAAAGCCCCAGGGGCGGAGGTTGAGTCCGAACGGCAATCCTACCGAAGGCGCTCGAGCGGTGCGCACTAGTGTCCTGAACAGAAGTGGAACGGAAGGAGTCGGGGGCGCGACCGAGTCGCGCAAGCTAGGGCTGACGTCTCTCCTGGCCAGACTCAGTGAGTAGGGCGCTACGCCGGCGTACAGATCCTCCGGAAGGATCAGCGGGCTTAACGGGGAGAGACGGGAGAGGAAGGCCAGTCACGTGGGACGGCACATGGTGGACTGCTGCAGGCCGGGCTCAGTGAGGCGGGCGCTGTGCCGGCAACAGACCCTCCGGAAGGGTCAGCGGGCGTGGCAGCAGTGGCAGTCCTCTGATCAGCCATCAAGTGACCTGAAAGTGGAACGGAGGGAGTCGGGGCGCGACCTTGTCGCGCAAGCTAAGGCTGAAGCCTCTCTTGGCCAGACTCCGAGAGCAGGGCGCTATGCCGGCGTTCAGATCCTCCGGGGGGAGCGGCGACGACCCCGGCGAGGCGAATGATCCCTCCAGCGACGCTCGAGGGGCGAGCGTGAGTGTCTAGAACTGACGGTGGAACGGGATGAGTCGGGGGCGCGACCGTGTCGCGCAGGTTGAGGCTGACGTCTCTCCTGGCCGGACTCAGTGAGAAGGGCTCTATGCCGGCGTTTAGATCCTCCGGAAGGATCAGCGGGCTTCTCGGGGAGAGAGAGAGGATGAAGGCCAGTCAACGTGGGACGGCTCATGGCGGACTGCTGCAGGCCGGGCTCAGTGAGGCGGGCGCTGTGCCGGCAAACAGACCCTCCGGAAGGGTCAGCGGGCGTGGCAGCAGTGGCGATCCTCTGGTCAGCGCCCAACGCCGGGTCCCGACGAGCCGACTGTTCAGAGGGGCCGATGCGAGGAAGGGCGGTCGTTACCGAAGGGGCGGCGGAAGTGTCCACAGGAGCCGGACGAGAGATAGTAGACGGAGGTCGCTCTCGCCGATAAAACTCTGAGGTCCGACCAAAACGTCTCCGGCCAAGTCGCACAGACATCACGAGGAACGAACCGCCGACCCGTAGAGACTGAGTCGCCGAACAGCAAGGGTCCACCCAAGGGGGCACGGTGAAGTTGCGCTCGCAGGTCCGGTGGCAACGTACTGCAGGGGCGGAGCAGGGCATCTCGACGCATGAGGTCGCAGTTGGCCGAAGCCACCATCGCGTTGACCGAGGAATGGTAGGCGGCGCAGTAGGCGGTCTCCGCGAGGACCAGCAGGTCTCCTAGGAGGGGAGAGATGGAAGGATGCCAGGATACCTCCACCCGACGAACCAAGGCTTGAGCGAGGAGCTCCATAACACCCGAGCAGGCTAAGGTGTTTCGGACCAAGGTCGCTGTCTTGTCCAGGCCCCGCAGCGGGGACCGCCGCAGCAGTCAGACCGCCGGCTAGGGACACCGCCGAAGGGTCCAGCGTAGGCAGAGGGATGGAGAAGGCCTGGGAGAGTCCAGCATACCAGTCCCGCCGAAACAAGATGTCTAAATCCGCGGGCCAGCGACGGTCGGAGAAGAAGACCGGCTCCTGGGACGTGGCCAGCTGTAGGTGCGACGAAAAGACGTCTCGAAGACCCTTAAAGCCGGGCGGTTGGGGAAGCGACCTAAACTGCTTGACCTGCCTCTCCGTGTCAACGAAGGCGGCGACCTTCCTCTTCAGCTCCGGGGAAGCTGCCGCGTGCGAGGTCGAGCGATCCTCCTCGTCCAACAGAGCCGAGACCGAGACTTCGGGTAGCAGGCTGAGCGCATCGTCCTGCAGGGGGCGTCGAGAATCCCGCTGACGGTGCTCGCGAGGCGAGCGAGAGCGCGGGCGTCTGGAGGAGGAACGGTGAGGATCAGGGTCGCGGCTGCGTCGCGACGGACGGTGCTGACGTCTCTCCGGGCCCTACTCCGGAAGTAGGCCACTATGCCGGCAAGGCGATCCTCCGGAAGGATCAGCGGGCTTGGTGCGGGGAGAGTGGTGAGGACGGCTCGTCAACGACGGACGGCTCAAGGCCGACTGCTGCTGGTCACTCTCAGTGAGACGTGCGCTAAGCCGGCAAACAGACCCTCCGGAAGGGTCAGCGGGCGTGGCAGCAGTGGCGGTCCTGTGGTCAGACAAAACCGCGAACCCCGAAGAGGGGACCGTTCCGTGCGGGAGTGGCCGAGGAAACAGCCAGGGCGGCCAACGTGTCAAAAGGGCGCTGAACGCTCGTAAGCCGGGCGGGCACGCTCTCGGCGGTAAAAGGACCAAGGTCCGCCCACATAACCTCAGGCCAGGCCGCACACCGCTTACACTCTGGTATCAGATTCAGTCCACCCAACCAATTTCAAATACAAACGATTTTGAACTTCCAAAAACTACAGCAGCTCGCTTGAGCTTGCCCTTAGCACCACGTGAAAGTTCTGTGTTTACGTTCCGTGTGTGAGTGAATGCGCGTGACTCACGTGAGCGCGCTTGTTGGGCCCAGGTCGGGGCGGCGCTTTGAGCCGATTTTCAATTGGGATAAAGCGCCTATTTAATGTTGCTTATTATTATTATTATTATTATTACACCTGCGGTCCGAGGAACCACCGAACGCGGTGGGGAGACCGAGTGAGTGACCGTCGGCCACCTAAAGTCATCGCACCGGGAGCACAACGACATTATCGAAGCGTAGGCGGGCTCCCGGTGAAAGCGTAATGGGGCACTCTCGGAGGGCTAACGGGGCTTTAAACGGGCTAACACACACGGAGCCCAAGGCCCACGTGCAAAACGGGCGCGACACGGCAACAGCCGACCGTGAGCTAATCAGGCACTACGCACTGAAACGAACCCCAAAGCAAAAGCAGGGAAGCCCCCACAGGCAGCCGGCTCTCAGCCCGAGGGACGGCCGAGGGAACTACCGCTACCTTACCTCTGCAACGAAGGGAAGGGGGGGAAGGGCAGTCAAACCGCCGTCCACAGAAGCAGAAGAATCCCCGCAAGTGGCCCAACGAAGCAGGAAAAGAAGGCCAGGTAGAAGGCAGGGTAGAAGCGGGCGCAGAGCACACGAAGTCGGCAACAAGCGTCAGTAGGCAGAAGACCGGTCGAGGCAGCGAGAGCGCGGGCCAGACACGTCTTCTCTCCACGAGCGAAGTAGAAAGACTGAATGGTCTCGTGACCGGATCTGGTAAGGCAGGTATGGGGAGATAACTCTCGGCCCCTCTGGGGGGTTCCCCGAGTGCCTCTCGGGTTGTGTGGGCACACAACGGGCAAGTAGGCTAAAATTGAGCCTAGAAGTAGATATTCCCATGTAGTCATGTCATCGGTAATGTTTTTGAGGAAATAAACTCCATAACTGCAACCAGCGCAGCTCAGGCCAGGTGGAGCAGGTGTCACAAGCGTGGTCGGAGGCGCATCCGGCGCAGGGGAGACGGACCTTGTGGTTATCCGACGGCCACTGGAACCCTCCGCATTGCGTGCAGGTCAGAACTTAGCAACTGCAACACATAACATACCTGGAGGCACGCGGGCGAGGGCCTGTGGGACCCCACCCGGGTAAGGCGAGCCTTCGCAACATAATGGCACAAACAACAAGGTACAAGCCTGCAAGTAAGCGTCTGGTCCTGCAACACCTATCCATGTAACAGCTAGAGCGCGCGGGCACGTGAGGCCCTACCAAACTAAGGCGAGCATACGACGCATCAGGTACAACAAAACATAAGCATGTCACAACAGGTACAGGCATGAAGAAAGCATCTGGCACTGCAACATTTACCAACGTAATGGCGACAGGGCGCGGGCACGAGGGGCCCCACCAAGCTAAGCGAGCCATGGATGCATAATAGTACCCTACACAAAAAACAACAAGGTAAAAGCCAGCAAGTATGCGCCAAATCCTGCAACACGAATCAGCTGAAAGGTGAGCGAGCGCGGGCACGTGGGGCCCCGCCAAGCTAAGAGGCAAATTTGGCGCGAAAACGCCACAGCGAAGATGAAGAATGTTTCGTCCCTGCTCGACCGGCGCCCAGCCTGAGAGCCGGCCAAGGGCTAACAAGCTACCTTACCTCTCCGCCGGAGCGGGAACGGGGGAAGGAATCTCCATAACAGCCACAGCGACGTCCCAGCAAACCGCACCGAGTAGCCCAAGCCCAAGCAACCCAAGGTGCAGGAGAGGGCAGCAGCCAACGAGCAGGGACAAGCAGACCCACACATGGCACAGGCAGGGCCGGCGAAGCAGAAGTCCAACAAGAAGTCAAGGCGTCCGGAAGACCGGCGAAGCAACCAGTCGAACAAGGCAAAGGCTAAGTCCATAGGCTAAGGCAAACACGTCTGAACAGTGTGAGCTAAGTAGCATGACTGGTTGGTCACCACGTGACTCGGAACCGGACGGGCAGGAACGGGAGACAACTCTCGGCCCCTCTGGGGGTTCCCCAAGTGCCTCCCGGGTTGTGTGGTAACACAACGGGTTCTTAGGCTAAAATTGAGTAAGTAGTAGACACTTCCACAAAGTCATGTCATCGGTAATGTTTAGAGAAATAAATTTGGCATTTTTTACACATTTGTCAACCTCTTGTGATGCTTGACCTTTTGAACTGTCATCCAAATTTAGTTTGCAAAGAAAGATCTTACAATCAGGTATTTCTGTATGAAGTTTGGATTTGAAGTTGAAAATAGTATCTGAGAAAAAAAATTGGCAAAATATGGCAATTTGTCTTGCCTGTTCCTGGACTCCCTGTGACCTTGACATTTGAGAGAGATCACTGAAATAGGTATTTTCAGAAAGGACTTGCTAAAATACCTATTTCTATGACCATAGCAAGATCATTGAAATTGTATCTGCAGAAAATGCAAATGTTAAAGTTTACAAAAGATTACAACAGATGACAGAAAACAGATGACCCAGTACACAGACTCACTTTTGCTACTGCGTGTGAGCCAAAAAGCACTACCGACAGCCAAAAGGTTATCATCAACCTAAGTGAAAAGCATTTCACACATAAAACTTTTAAAAGCAGTGGAAAAACATAAAGGCCAGTAATCATCAAGATACATACCTCAATATTGGGCACTGTAGTACATTGTGGGTGCAAGGTGAATTTGACATCCACATGTCCTACACAGCATGGCTTAGGCAACACAATTTCAAACAGATGGTCGTCCCATGTTGAACTGAAAATTAGAGAACAAAAATTCATTTTTCTTTAAAAGGTATTTTTTCGAAAAATACTTACCGATGACATGACTGAATGGAAGTGTCTACTACTTACTCATTCTAGCCTAAGAGCCAGTTGTGTTAAGACACAACCCGGGAGGCACTCGGGGAACCCCGAGGGGACCAAGAGTTGTCTCCCTATACCCACCACCCGGAAGCCGGGTACCCATAATCCCTCAGTCAGGATACTTGGCGCACGAGCGGCAAGCGGGGCAGGTGGGAGGGTCGTTTGAGTCATGTCATCGGTAAGTATTTTTCAAAAAAATACCTTTTAAAGAAAAATGAATTTGTTTCTTCAAAAACATTACCGATGACATGACTGAATGGAAAAATTGCGAACAGGAGGTGGGTGCCGCGCTCCAGCACACTTTAGGGCCCAAGGGCCGTCCTCCCTAACGCAAACTCCCGACGACCCTAGGTAGGTGAATACCTACGGCGCTGAGGCGCCAGGAGGGAGTTGTGCCCCCCGCAAAAAGGCCTCCACCAGAGCGAGGAGTCTCTCTGGCCTGGCAGAGCTCTGCAATCGAGGCGGGCGAAGTCATCCTGCCCGCCAGCCTCCAGTAGCCACGAAGTGCAAGACAGTACAGTCCCTGACGAATGTGACGTTCGTGGCCCTGCAAGTGCCTTGATAACGTACCTGTAGCCTCTAACCTCCCTGAGGGAGGGGTCCTGTAATTCAGAACGTATGACTGAGCTTAACCAGGAAGAACGTCCGGCATGTAGCGTCAGTGCTGCCGGAACCGGCAAAGAGGCGAGCGCGTCCGAAGCGAACGGCTATGTCGTAGGCACCCGTGAGGCTTGTACAGGGATTTGCTACGTGGTCTTCTGGTGGAATAGCGCCCCGTAAGCGGGCGCAAGGTGAACCTGTGGACCAAGGCGCGGCGGTCCAGGTAAGGTATGGTCCGAGAGGAGCTGTACGTAATTGTTCCCTCGAACTGTAGGCAGACAGGGTGAGGCGTAGCTCCTGAAGCTCGTTAACCAATCCACCATGGCAACATCCCTCAGGCGCCGTATGGCTGCAAGGGCAAGACGTAGCATTCAATGACTCCTCCCGAGGGGAGTCGACAGGAGGCTCCGGACGAGCGCGTGTAAGTCTCTCCGACCCGGGCTCTGAGGAGAGGCGGGTTCCTGTCGGCAAGTGGACCCCCAGCAGGATCCCGGCGGCTTACTTGGAGACGAGTGGGTACCGAGATTGTACGTGGGACGTCGCCAAGCGCGACTCTCTGAACTGGGCTCTGTGAGGCGAGTTCTCTGCTTCTCAAAAGCTGTGTCCGGGTTCGCTCCGTCCGGGTAGCGGCCTCGGTCAAGGCCCCATCCTGTGCCCCAGTCCACTGAAAACGTAGGATCATCCTGGTCTCATGCGCCGATCCTCCGAAGGTGTCCTGGTGTTTTCCGTGTGTAGCCACTGGTCCCACCGGGGAAGACTGGCCCAGATCTACCGTCGGTCCAGGTAGCGTCACGCACGGAGGGAGATGAAGTTCTTTCCCCAAGCACCAGGGTAGGGGGTATGCACTGGTCGGAGGATCGCCAGCTGCCCTGATCCTGGAAGAACACCTCCGCTGTCGCGTAGCCGAAGAGGAGAAGCTCCTGTGACCTATCCTTCCCCCCACGAGCAGAAGAAGCAGGCCTAGTAGTCCGCGTCAGATCCAAGCTAAGCACGCTCTTGTCCGCGAAGTCCGAAGGTCGAAGGGTTGGACCTCGAGAAGAATCACGGAAGTAGGAAGCATAGCTTCAGCAGCCGGGCTTAGAGACGACTAAGGTGAGTAGATTCGACTCCGTGTAGTGGCTAGGCCTCCACCCCGAGCACAGCCAAGCGGTACCACCTGTCCGAAGTACGGCACCCCCCGGGTGCCCAACGAGAGTTGTCGAGATGGTTAGACGTCAGGGAGAAGGGGCTGCGCCTTGGTTCCCCAGTGTCCACGATGGATGAGAACCCCCGGTGAGTCAAGGGGCGATGCCGGGCAACTTCCGCAGCAGGGCGGCGGCGATGAGCTTGGATGTCCCGTCCAGCGCCGGCCGAGTGTCCATCCGCGCAGAAGAACAGGTCTGATGGAACCGCAGCACTGGAAGCCGAAGAAGAGGAAGAGGAGAAACGGCTGAGACGTCCGAGCAACCAGTCCGAGGGTTCGTCAGCCGTCAAACTCAGGGTGTCAAAGTCCCGCTGTCTGGAACCGGCGACCGAGGAGGGCTCCGAGGGAGGGAATCCCGCTGACGGCGAACCGCAGGTCGAAGACTCCCTCCGAAGGGGAGCGAAGACGGAGCAACGCGGCGAGGTTCTCCCGTTTGCCGAAGGCGGGTTCCGACGAGGAGAACGGCTGCGACGAGGAGGAACGGAACGGAGAGGACGAGGGAAGGGGAAGTGGCCGGTCGATGGGAAGAGGAACGGGACGAACGGGAGTCCGAACGAGATGAGGAACGCGAAGAAGGCGAAACCAGTCGAGGGAGTCCTGATCCGTCGAACGATGAGTGGAGAAGGTCCTCCTACGATCTTGCGAAGCAGAGCGATAACGGCGAGTAGAATTCCAGCGCCTACGATCCTCGCGAACAGGAGGATCCGGACGAGTGCGTGTAAGTCTCTGTGAACCAGGCTCTTGGGAGAGGCGGGTTGCTTGCCGGCAAGGGGATCCCTGCGGCCAGAGATGAGTGGGGAACGAACCAGGCTCTTGGGAGAGGCGGGTTTCTGTGCACTAATCCGTTGAATACTCAAGTGGCGTCTTCTGTGTCGGATCAAGTTGGTTTTGCGCGTCCGGTGCCGGGGGCACAGCGGAAGGCGTCTTGGGCAACTCCAAGCACCCGAGCGGGAAGGTCCTCTTATGATCTTGCGAGGGAGAGCGATAACGTCGAGTAGAATCCCTGTGTCTACGCTCTTCACAACCAGGAGGTTCCGGACGAGTGCGTGAATGTCTCTGTGAACCAGGCTCTTGGGAGAGGCGGGTTTCTTGCCGGCCAGGGGACCCCCAGCGGGATCCCGGCGGCTTCTTCAGAGACGAGTGGGGAACGACGGTGGAGGAGGGACGCCACGAGCGTCCCACCAAACCAGGCTCTTGGGAGAGGCGGGTTCTTTCCACCAGCTGTATCCGGGCGCGCTCTCTAACGAAGGCGGTCTTGACGGTCGAACTCCCACACTGCACTAATCCCTCGATTACTCAGTGGCGTTTTCTGTGTCGGATCCAGCTGGTCTCGCACGTCCGGTGCCGGGGGCACAGCGGAAGGCGTCTCGGCAATCTTCAAGTACCCGAGAGGGTAGGAGTCTCCCTCCTCTAAAGTTCCAGAGATTAGACCATCGCAGCTCCGGCCAGGTAGCACAGACGTTACAAGAGTGGTCGGAAGCACACCCAGCGCACAGGAGACAGACTGTACGGTTACCCGACGGCCACTGGAAGCCTCCGCATAGCTTGCATGTCCTCAGCAGTCCGATAGTGGTCCCTACTCTGGCGCCGCGCAGAGCGAGCGGGACGAGAGGTGGCCCGGAACTGTGTTGATAGTAGTCTCCGCTTCCTTGGAGACGAGCATTCTTACTAGAGTCCCTGGACGTGCACGTGAATGTCTCTGAGCCGGGCTCCGAGGGAGGCGGGCTTTCTTGCCGGTAAGGGGGACCCCCAGCGGGATCCCGCGGGCTTCTTGGAGACAAGTGGGGCAGAAAGTGGACATGGCTTCTTGGAAGTCTTAGTCCGGGCGCGCTCCCTCCTGGAAGCAGCCTCATCGATCCAGGCCCACTTCGTGCACTAGTCCACTGAATCCGGTGTGGGGATTCCCACAGGGACGTCCTGGTCTCAAGCGACCGGTGCCAAGGATACGTTGGAAGGCGTATCCACATCCTGCGCATAGGAGACCCGACCCAGTGGTTGTCCGACGGCCACCGGAACATCTGCCTTGCGTGAAGGACATCGGCATGCCCCTCTTCATCGGGGCGGAACGGGATCCTTCAAGCACCAACAGCATAGGTCGCTCCCGCCTGCAGACGCTTCAATGCTGCCATCCGCGCTGCTGAGGCCAGGTGACGCAATCATCCCAATGTGGTAGGAGGCACCTCCCGTGTCGGAAGACAGGCCTAGTCCCAATGGGCGCTGCCTGGACATGAAGAACACACCTACCAGTAGCAGCCGGGCTGGGGCTTACAGCCGAGAAGCTGCTTGTCCTCTCAAGGTGGTAGTGTACTGCAACGTCCTAAGACGTCGGACGTGTGCGTAATTGTCTTTCCGAGCGGGCCTTGCCAGAGGCTGTTCCCGTGCGCTCCCCCTGGCAGCGGCCTCCACGATCCATGCTCGCGCACTAGTCGCGACATCCGGTGTGGCTTCTCTCCCAGGGCAGTCCGTTGTCGTGCGGAAACCCGCAGTGTCTGGAAGGCGCCTAAACCGGTGCCGATCGCTTGCAAAGCAAGCATGGTCGGCGGGGCATCCGGTGCAGTGGCGAAAGACCCCTGGGGGCTGAACTAGCCACTGTCATCTGAGTGAATGGGTAGCGCATCCCTGCAACAGATAACACCCGAAGGCCTGCGGGCGAGTCCTGTGGGACTAAGCCACGAAAGGTAGCCTTCGTAACAACAAAACACACAAGCACCAAGCGGGGTAACAGACTGTCAAGCCTGCACGCCAGCAGTGCAGCAAGAAGGTAGACTCACTGCCCTCAAGCACTAAGGTGAGCAACCAACATATGTAGCAAAAGTCAAACATGTCATGACAGAAGCGAGGTACCAAACTCAGACCTGTTTACCCCCTGGGTGTAGTCAGTGTACTTTCAACTGACTAATTGTGTACTTTGGACCTCACATGTGTAATTATTCCCAAGCCAGTGAGTTGTCAGTTTCTCCAAAAAGTGTATTCTTGGGTAAACAGGTCTGCAAACTGCATGCCGACAACTAGCCGTGCAGTAAGCAAGCAGGCCCACTGCCGCCAAGCGCTAAGGCGAGGGAACAACATATGTACACAAAAGACGAATACGTCATGACGGAAGCGAGGTACCAAACTGCACGTCTGCAATCTAGCAGTGCAGTAACGAGGTAGATTCACCGCCGTCAAGTGCTAAGGTGAGCAACAACATATGTACCAACCCCTGTGACAAAAGGAGTCAGGCCCCCAAACATTATTACTAAGGGTGACCGTGTGTGGAAAAAAAAACCAACACCGGCCGCATGCTGTACAACTCAATACGCAATGACAACCAAGACAAGAAAAACATCTGGGGCAGAAAATCACCACTTTATGTGGACATGCCACGAGGGGCCCGCCCAGCCAAGGAGCGTAAACCCCCCAGCTGCCCGCCGGAACGTATATCCACTGTCTAAGGTACGTGAGTACTTGTCTACCGCGTATGCCTGCGTATGCGAGTGTGCGCTTAAATCCATCACCCGTGAGCGAAAACAGAACAGGCGCTGGTCCCGAACAAACCACGCGATGACAAGGCGTGACTCAAGCTGTGCCACTCAGCTAATCAGGCCATGGAGTAAAAGAATTCTCCACACCCAAGGTACAAAAGCGTAGGAAACTTCTCTACGATTCACCGAAGGTGAGTGGGGGCGCAATTACAGTGAGAAGAAGACGAAAAACTTCGTACCTGCACAACCAGTGCCCAGCCCGGGAACCAGCCGAGGGTCAATCCCGCTACCTTACCTCTCCGCCGAAGGGGAACGGGGGGAGACGTCCAAAAACCCGCCTGGCACGACCGGCGAAGATCACCGGACAGCTCACCAGAGGCCGAAGCGCAGGCGCCAAGCAGTGGGGACGAGAAAACCACGCAGCAGCACAGGCAGGGCCGACGAAACGATCCTATCTCCCGCTCTTCATTCCAACAGCAAGTCCGAACCCGAGAACGGTCGAAAACCAAAGTCCGTAGGCTAGAGCCGAGCGCAAGACGACCGAATCGTGCGCCTAAGTAGACTAGACTGAGGGATTATGGGTACCCGGCTTCCGGGTGGTGGGTATAGGGAGACAACTCTTGGTCCCCTCGGGGTTCCGGGTTGTGTCTTAACACAACTGGCTCTTAGGCTAGAATGAGTAAGTAGTAGACACTTCCATTCAGTCATGTCATCGGTAATGTTTTTGAAGAAACAAATACAGCAATGATAGTGCATATACTATAAACAAAAAAACAAAAAAAAGAAAATTTAAATGACTGTGAAACAGTCATACACTTGCACATGTACCAAATGCCAAGCTGTTTTATCTTAATAAACGTTGCCCTCTCACTTTCACATTTAAAACATTTATTTGATAGCAGACTTGCCATCAGATGACCGATGATTTTATAGACTCATTTCCACATAATTTGGCAGCTTATGAACACTGTGTACAACAAGTGAGAGATGGATCTGTCATGACAGTTCAGGGGTGGTGCCAGTTATACAGCAAGCTATTCCAGCACCATTCCTGAACTGTCAGGATGAAACCACGCTCTGTTACAGCATGCCAGGGCTGAACCTTTTAACTATTATGTTTCATCAAAACATGGCACGGTTTGTCACAGTTAAACATTGATATATACACAGGGTTCCCGCTAGGATTTTTCAAAACCAGTCCCCCCATCTGCCACCCCTCCTGTTACTTTTCCAGTCCAAAAGCAGTCCCCAGGACATGCTTTCCCGTAGACAAGGGACATAAGCGTTCACTGGCAGAATTCTAACTGGTCCAGCCAAAATAAAACCAAACCCTGGGACCGGCAGCTTAACAAATTTCCAGTATTCTCTGCTCACAAACGGTAAAATACTGGTAATTACCGGTTATCGCGAACCCTGATATACAGTAGTCCATTTTTGTGAAAACAAGACTTTCATTGTATCACAATGAAAATCTGGCAGTTCAGTCACAACAACAAAGACAAAGCCCTTATGGCTCACGTGTATGACAATCCACATAATAGATATGACCTTGACCAATCCAACATGTCTCTGAAATGAGCAAGTGTTCAAGTGTCTAAACATAAGTAAAAGGCTGGCTTTTGGTCACTGAAATTGGTATGGGAGGTTATATCACAATTGCAGTCTGAGATTTGAATAGTCTCCAAGAAAATGCCAACATTAAAGTTTACCACGGACACCAGATGGCCCATTACATAGACACACTTGCGCTACCGCACCTGAGTCCAAAATGAACTTGCTGTCTTTTAGCATCCTAGGGCAGACATCATGTGTCTAGGCTGAACCCTCTGCACTATCATGGTTGATTCACATCCTGTTGCAGCATGCCAGAGCTGAATCACTCAACAAGATCAGCCCATTGTGTGAATGGATTTTAACCCTTTGGCTGTCGGTAGCAGCTTTTGTAGCATGCGGAATCATCGCAACAAAGACTGCTACTGACAGCCAAAGGGTTCAAGCAGGACCTACCCATTCTGTGTGAGCTTCCAAGTGCGGGTGTGCTGGGTGGCCTCGCCCTGCTGCTGGAGATGCTGGGGATGGCGACGCTGCTGCTGCTCCTGCTGGATCTCGGCCCAGCATGGGGGCACGGTGGCCGTGAAGCGTGGCATCAGGTTCTCAAACTGTGTTAGGCTGTGTAGTGCCAGCAGGCTCTCTGGGGATAAGGGGCCATTGGCCAGGTAGTCACCTCCTGGAGATAGTTGGAAGAAAACAAGAGGTGATGTCACCAGACATGAGCCGAAGTGTGTACATATGCTACAGGACTGTAAGCCCTGATAAACTAGCAGGAAAAGAAAAAAAATGATAGTTTTATGGTAATAGTAGATGGATCAATCATGACAAAGAAATCAACCAAAAAGTAAAAACTTGCACGCAATAAACCTGCTCTCAACTGCATGTCATTATTATGTTATAGCTGTTTTCACCTAGAGTTACGTGCATCACCTGAACCCCTTGCAACAACTACCTTCCTTGCGGTGACAGACAATAATGAATATAATGTTTTGGTACCTGCTGATGTTTTGGTGCTGGTTGGTTCCATAGTATCTTCATCAGTAGAGCCTTTCTTCCCGTCCACCATATCCAGTGTTGCTCCCCGCTTTGTTGTGGACATTTCGGCTGTTATGTTTGATTGCACTGACTCGACACCTTGTTGCTGGCTCACCTGGTAGAACTTCAGCTTCCCACCAGATGTGCACAAGCATAGTCGCTCTATACCTATAAAAATAAATGACAATTGTCAAATTATACCAACTGAACCTCCTTGTCTATGCAGGCAGCCACCGGTACTGTAATAGTGTTAAACAGCAGCGGTTGATGCAAGCGAAAGGGGCTTTTATGGCTACATGATTCCACCTTGAACAATTCCCAGCATCTAGTCTTAACCCTTTTGGCACCAAGGTCCCATTTCTCAAATTTTGGAGGTGTTGCCTAACAACTATGTACCAGTTGAAGGAGATGGCTTGATCATGATAATTCAAGGGTAGTGCCAGATTAGCTTGGCACCTTCAGCTAATCTGGCACTACCCTTGAATTATTAGCTTGGCACCTTCAGGTGCCAAGCTAATCTGGCACTACCCTTGAATTATCATGGTCAAGCCATCTCCTGCTGTAGGGATCTGGGGCTAAAAGGGTTAACCCTTTTCATCCTGATACACTACTGCATGAAATAAATTTGATTATGATAGTTCAAGGGTGGTGCCAGAATAACTTGGCACCATGGCGCCAAGCAATTCTGGCACCCCACTTGAACTAAAATGCTTGATCTATCTCCTAATCTGTAAAAAGCAAATTTAAACAAGAAAGGCAAAGCGATTATGGCTCATGTGTATGACCTATTTACATATATATGTGTGACCTTTGTGACAATAAGTAAAGGGGTGGCTTTTGCACCAGCAAAATCCTTTTTTCTCAAAATGAAAACATTTTTCACTTATCTGTCAAACCACCCGCCCCCCCCCCCCCCCCCCTCCGTGACCCTTGACCTTTGCGATGAGTTAGTTATTTGGGTTTACCGCTGAGCAGGCAACAAAGGCCATCTCACGGTGGGATGGGTAAAAATCTGGCCAGCCAGACTAAAAGAAAGGTCTTAAGACATGTAAATATCTTTAAAATATTTCATGCTAAAATGTTGCACGTCTTTAAAAGAAATGTCTACAGACTCACAAAAAGGTCAAAATAATAGAATTGTCATAGTCTATGAATGCTCAAATCTTATTTAAAATATTGCACTCTCTCAGAAAACTGAAGATTTTGTCCAGGGGTACATCCCGGAACAAAACCTTCAAGGAGTCTGCTGTGAAGTGTTTGAATTCTAACCTTGTGTCAATTAGATCGGCACAAGACAGCAAAAAGTGTTTAACAGAATACTGCTTGTCGCATAACACAATGGACGCTCCTCCTGTTTTAGTAAATATGCATTTTTCTTTAAAATAACTTTTTTTCGAAAAATACTTACCGATGGTATTACTGAGAGGAAGATATACTTAACTGACAATTTTAGTCTCCAAAATTTGTTGTGTGTTGCCACACAACCAAGGACGTAACTCTAGCAAGCAGTTACCTAATCCCCGAGTGTCCTCCCCATCCTCGGAGTAACCTCCCTTCCAAATCTTGCGAGAGGCCGTTATTTCCAGTTCTATCTGAGCTGACATGGGGCAAGCGGGGAAGGTGGGAGGGAAGTTTGAGTAATACCATCGGTAAGTATTTTTTTAAAAAATTTATTTTAAAGAAAAATACATTTATTTCTTCAAAATCGTTACCGATGGTATTACTGAAAGGAAGAATTAAAGAGGGGGAGGGTGCCGCTCAAGGGGCAATGTCCCAAGGTAACTGCTTAGCTAGACCCTTGGCCGGGGCACACTCCCGACAATTTCAGTCAAGTGTTACCTACGGCGCCGCCAGCGCCGGGAGGGAGTGTTGAGCCATGGCAAGGTCACCCACCAAAGCCAGGTTGTGCCGCTGGCTGCAGAGGTCACGCAAGTAAAAACGGGCGAAAGTAGATTCGGCCCGCCAGCCCACAGCCGCTACAATGTCCTTCATGGCGCAGTTACGGTTGAACGCGACACTCGCGGAGACAGCCAGGATCTCGTGTGCCCGAATCCGCAGCCTCTTCGCTCCCGCAGGCGAGAGGTCATTGTAAGCGGAACGGATAACTCCACGCAGCCAAGCGGAGATCGTTTGGGCGGATATATCATGCCGGTTCGGAACCAAGGGCAAGAAAAGGCGTGAATGACCCCGCGGTAAGGGCTTTGACCGGCGGAGATAGATTTTTAACGCCCGAACCGGATCCTGTTGTTTGACGACTTGGGGCGTGTCAGGACCCCGAAGAGGACGAATAATGATCGGTTGAGGGCCGCTGAGGGTAGCCGATTTTTAGCCAAAAAGGATGGGTTAGTGAGTAATTGAACCGAGCCGTCAGTCCGGAGCTGTAGGCAAGACGGAAGTAAAGAGAGAGCGTGGAGCTCACTCACGCGAGAAGCTGTGGCTAGGGCCAGCAGAGCAGGTCTTCCTCGTCAAGTCCGAGAACCGAGCCAAATGCAGCGGTTCAAAACGAGCAGAGTTGAGCCATGTTAACACCCACGCAAGGTCCCAACTTGGGAGTAGTGATTGGGTCACTGGTCGCCAGAGATCATAATGAGCCATGAGGTCCGCGAGGTCCTTGCAAGATCCCGGATCGGGTCGACCCAAATGGCGGTAAGTGTCAGCCACCATAGAAAGATAACCTCGAATGGTGATGGGTGCCAAACCCTGATCCTCAAAGAGCCACAAGAAGAACTCGGCGAGCTGGGGCATAGTCAGAGTTGTGGAGGAGAAGTGTCGCGGCCCACACCAAGACAGTAAAACCCGCCATTTACCCTCATAGACTTTCCTGGTGGAAGGCCGTCGAGCTGAAGCGATAGCCGCCACTGCTGCATCCGAGAAACCTCGAGCGGTGAGGGCACGCCGCACAATCGCCAAGCGTGTAAGAGGAGGCTCTCCGGGCAAGAGTGAAAAAGATCCTGCCGGGGATGTTTCAGCATCGTGGTTGGCGTTGGAAGAACTAGCAGGGGGTCCGTGGCGAGACTCAGGAGATCTGTGGTCCAGCTCTTGTTCCAAGAGAACGGTGCCACCAGAAGCAGGACTGCATGGCAGCCTCTGAGCTTGAGAAGAATCTTGGGTACGAGGACAGACGGAGGGTACGCATAGGCCAAGAGACCCTCCCAGGGGATAGAGAGAGCATCCACCGCCCACGCAAGGGGATCTGGAACAGGGGAGACGAAGAGGGGAAGTTGTGCGTTCCACCTCGTCGCAAACAGGTCGATCATGGGTGTCTCCCAGTGCCGGCAAATCATCTGAAAAAGGTCGGGGTGAAGAGCCCACTCGGTATGGAGAAACTGGCCTTGACGAGATAAGGGATCTGCCAGCACATTCAGCCGGCCCGGAATGTGACGTGCCCGTAGCGAAATGCCCCAATCCCAGCACCACACCAGAATCTGGAACAGAAGAATGCAAAGGGAGGGAGAACGGGTCCCGCCCTGCTTATAAATATAGGAGACAACCGTCGTGTTGTCGGAGAGAACTAAGACCGCCTGGTTGGTCACGCGTGGTTCCCAAGAGATCAGGGCGAGCCACACTGCTTTCAGCTCCAACCAATTGATGTGTCTGTCTGCTAAATCCGGTGACCAAACACCCGCTGTCGTGCTGAAGTCCGGGAGCAGGTGAGCGCCCCAACCGGAAAGACTGGCATCCATGCAGATCGACAGGGAAGGAAGCGGGGACGCAAGGGGAACCCCCGACGCCAACCACGCGGGATCCGTCCACCAAAGGAGATGTGGCTGAACTAAGGGCGACACCGGAACGCAAACCTCCAAATCCCCCGAAGACGGACGCCAAATAAGGAGGAGATGAAGTTGAATTGGACGCGAGTAGAGCCGGCCAAGGGGAAGCAAGTCCGCCGCAGCACTCATGAGACCCAACAACTGTAACCACAGTCTCGCCGGAGCCACGGAAGCAAGATACAGCCGACGGGCCAAAAGAACCAACTTGTCGATCCAAGTTTGGGGAAGGCGCACCAAGTTCAAGTCGGTCTGAAACTCCATGCCAAGGTGGAGCAAATGGTGAGATGGCAATAGGTCCGACTTGCCGAAGTTGACTACAAAACCAGGGCGATGAAGAAGGGAAAGCAGGGCATCCCTGTCGGCGATCAAGCAGGTCGCATCCTGATTCCGGAGATGAAGATCGTCGAGGTAGTGGGAGGTCGGACTGAGAGACGACCTCCGCGCGCAGGAAATCACCGCATCCATAATCCTGGTAAAGACCCAGGGACTGAGACTGAGGCCGAAGGGCATCGCCCGGAACTGATACACCACTCCGCGGAAGGCGAAGCGAAGGTATCGGCGAGCCGAAGGGTGTATAGGAACATGAAGATATGCATCGGCAAGATCCAGACTGACAGCAAAATCCATCGGTTGGACGGCGGCCCGCAGTGCGCGGGTTGTTTCCATACGAAAGGACGGAGCAGTCAAAAATTTGTTGAGAGCGGAAAGGTCTATCACCGGACGCCAACCTCCGTCCGACTTGGGGACAATGAAGAGACGACTGTAGAAAGCCAAAGAATCTTGTCGCCGGACGACTTCCGTGGCGGATTTGAGAAGCAAGGCAGCCACTTCGTCCTGTAAAGCCATCGCTTTGACGGGATCATTCGGAACCCGAGTCCAAAGCGGGGAGCGGCGAAGAGGAGGAGGGCGAAGAAACGAGAGGTGAAGACCCTCCGAAATGGTAGAAAGGAGCCATGGGTCATCGGGAAACAGCGACCGCCACTCGTCGCTGAATCGGGATAGCCGCCCGCCGACTGGTGACCCAAGAGAAATCGGCGGGGGCAGGGTGGGAGGAGAGTCCTGGACGCCTGCCGCGACCAGGCCAGGTGTGTGTCGGAGCCGGGAGGGTGCGGGCACGGCCAAAATGGGAAGGACGGGAGGAACCAAGAGGGACATGGGCAGCGGAACGGGAGGTGGGTCTAAAGGACCGCAGGGCGCGACCCGAAGCCTTGCGGGAAGAGCAAAAGCAAAAAGAAAGATGGTGGGCCGTGGGCCAGATGTCCTTATGCGCATCCTTCACGGCTTGCCAAGTGGAGCCAAACACCAAAGGACTGCCGATGGGCGCCTGGTGGAGCTGAGCCTTGACTGTCGAAGGTAACCCAGAACAAGCAGCAAGAACTGCATCCCGTCTAATTAAATCACAGTTGATGGCGGCAGCCATCACATTGGCAGAAGCATGGTACGAAGCCCGATTAGCCACCACCGCCAGAGAATGTATCTCTCTCAGCGGAGCAGTAGAGTGCGGATCCTCATGGTCTTCAAGAGCGCATACAATCGCCTGGGTAGCGAGATCCAGGAAGCTGGAGCAGGCCAGCGTGTTGCGGATCAGGACAGCAGTTTTATCAAAACCGCGAGGGACCCGGGCAAAGGCGAAGCGGCGTCCACCCGCCTGTAAATCCGCCGCATCATTGAGAGAAGGCAAAGGGCACGCAAAAGCCTGAGAGTGACCCGCGTACCAACGTTGGTGGAAGCGAATGTTGACGCCGTCAGGCCACTTAGTATCGGAAAAGAAGAGAGGCTCTTTGAAAGAGCCAAGAGGCAATTGCGCCGAGAACGCCTCCGCCAGATCTCGAAAGCCAGGTGGTTGCGGGAGAGATCGGAAATGCTTAGGTTGAAGGGAAGCATCCACCGAAGCCGACGCCTTTCGCTTCAGAGGTGCAGGAGGGCAAGCATCTGGGGGAAGAAAGCAAAGAATGAGGCCGGAGGCCTCGTCCAAGGACCGTCGAGTCTCGACACCCGGAGTGAAACAATCCGAGGATGGAGAACAGCTGTGCAGAGAGTCCCCGGGTAAGGGACTCCTAGATGGAGAAAGGTGCGGCAAAGGCCCGAGGTCGCAAGCAGAATCCACTGGAGGAAGGCTAAGAACAGGACCCGTGGAAGAGTGACGATCGCGTGATGGCCGGAGAGAAGATCGCCGAGGGACGGATGAGGAGTCCAGGCGCCCAGGTCGCCGAGAACTCCTACTGTCATATGAAGAAGAAGAAGAAGAAGAAGAACGCCGTAAGGAAGAGGGCAGATGCTGACGTCTCTCAGGCAAAAGCGGGCGGCGCGCGCCGCCACAAGCAGGAGAACGGGAACGAGACCGGGACTGTCCCCTCTCTGGAGCACGATGAAGGTGGCGGCGACAGTACGGCGAAGGACGTTCGGAGCGAAGGCTATCCACCCGTCGTCGATAGGCGTGTCGCAAGCGACAGGGGGGAGGAGAATCGCAGGGATCACGGTGACAGGGAACGGATGATGGTGTAGGATCCCGGAGGGAAACGTCCGCAATAGGAGAATAAAACCGACGGGAGGGGTGAGAAATACGCCGAGAGAACGTACCAAGTGTGGCATGAGTGCGCGGTGACTGGCTTTTAGCCAGGGCGCGAGGAGACAGTGGTTGAGCCGAAGCGCCGAGCAACGAGTTATGATGTGACGACAGTTGTTGAAGTTGCGACGGAAAAGTGCAAGTGGGTAAAGCCACGTCTGGCTGGAGAGGGCACGCGCCAGGGACTGCCGATGGTCGCTGTTTCCTCCCCCCATCCCCCCCAAAATGATGGGGTTGCCTCCGTTGGAGACCCGTCTTAGAAGGCCGGGTCTGCGGGGCTGGCTGCGAAATACGCTCATGGGAGCGGGGGCGTACATTTTCACCTGGTGTAAAACCACCCACAGCGTGAGGGACGGTGTCCGACACCCGCGCCTGAGTGGCAAAGAGCTGCAAGGGTCCCGGCACAGAAGATCGTGATAGCTGCTTTGATGGAATGGGGCTGGGAGCCGGAGACCGTGAACGCCGAGAAGAAACACCGATAGCGGTTGAGCTGGTGGTGATAGGGCAAAGAGGAGCTTCGTCGGACTGTACAGGGCGCTGACGACGGTAGAACTTCCACATTTCGGACCAGCGATCTTCTTCCCACGAAGCACAAAGACCACAATTGTGGTCCGATGAACATCCCGAGCAAGGCAGGCAGCACGGATGTAAGTCACTAGACCACTGGAAATTTTTACAGGTGGGGCACGTTTTAAGAAGAAAACTGCAACAGTGAACAGAGCGGAAATGAAACGTGCGTAGCCCAGAGGCTACGTAACCGAGCAGACGACCGTTAAAACCGACAATCGAAGACGAAGTCGAAACGAACGGCAAAATGCCGCAAATCCACGGAAACTGCCCCAATTCGCCACATTCGTCGAGGGAGGCAATGTCCGAGGCCTTACCTGGCCATGTTAAGACAAACAAGGCCGAAGGAGGGACAAAGAAGACGATAACGGGAGACTGAGAAAGAAGGATCTAAACCAAATGGCAGTCAAGTATAGAACTGGAAATAACGGCCTCTCGCGAGATTTGGAAGGGAGGTTACTCCGAGGATTGGGAGGACACTCGGGGGATTAGGTAACTGCTTGCTAGAGTTATGTCCTTGGTTGTGTGGCAACACACAAAAAATTTTGGAGACTGAAATTGTCAGTTAAGTATATCTTCCTCTCAGTAATACCATCGGTAACGATTTTGAAGAAATAAAAGAGTGCATAACATGTGTGCCCGATGTGGAGCCCAGCAAGGACAGTCTCCTCATGGCGGCTGCCGCAGCGATAAGGTATACTGTCGGACACCTTAGGAAGAGCTTCACGCAGCTTGTTAGCTTCCTCTTTGTCCCACTCAGACTGCCAATCATGAGCTATGTACGCACTAATCACAGGTCTAAAATCACTATGAACAGTCTATGCGTCAGAGACAGGGTTGTTGCAGGCATCGTTGGCAGCAGAATCTGTGATCCTGTTGCCTTTAATGCCCACATGCCCTGAGACCCAAATAAAAATTATGTCATAATATTCCTTCATCAAGTCTGCATAGAGCTCTCTGATATTCACCAGCAGTGGGTGGTCTGTTCCTGCGCCCTGAAGGGCTTGCAGGGCAGAGAGTCAGACAGAATCAGGAAGTTCCTTTCCCTTTATATAAACCGATAAACATGCTTAAGTGCCAGCAGAACTGCAATGGGTGTCTAGGACGGCGAAAAGCCACTGCGGCCACAGTCACTCTCCCATCCTCAGACTTTGACCCATTCGTATAAATACGACAATAGCCAGGCGAACTTGAAAGGAGTTCATTGAGGCTCTGTTGGTCAAGTCCAGCAAGATGTCAGGAACTGGTAACAGCCAAGGTGGAGTGATGTGTTGCAGAGATTCCGAAACTTTGTTCAGGTCCACTCTGGCCACCTGCAGATGAGGTTGGATACGGAAGGAAAGTGGATGGACAGCTCCCGGATGGGTATTGTAAATCTCTGCAAATGGCGATTTAAAAACACAATCGCAGGCAGGATTGTCTGAATGGGCGTTCAGTTTCAGAACGTAGCTGAGCATGAGGCGGATGCGGCGGAGCTTGAGAGAAGGCTCTCCTGCCTCACCATACAGACTAGGAACTGGAGATGTCCTGAAGGCCCCCAGACATATCCGCAGACCTCGCTTGGAAGCGAAGCGCCTGACATAAGTCACCCCCTGCGACTTAAGGTTCCATACAACTTACATTGTTACAAGTTCATCTTCTGACAGTTCTGCCAATGCTTGATCTTTAATCACACCTCTAGAAGAATTCATCGTTTTGTGGGGTGTGACCTCCACTGGAGTGTCTCCAATGGAAGAGAACCTCAGTAGCCCGTTGGGAGTGTGCCCGGGTGCACCACTCTACCAGCAAGTCACCAGACCTGAGGCGCTGGGCATCAGGCCTGCCAACACGGCTCCTGAGGGTCTCGCCCACCAGGAAAGGATGCAGCTTGGAAACACCTTGCTATGGACAATGAGGAAGCGAGGCCAGGCGGCCGACGCCTGAGGTCTAGCTTCCTCACAGTCAGAGTCGCTGTCAAGTACAATGTCGGTGGCTATGTGCCGCTTTTGTGCCAGTTGTTTTTTTTTTTTTGTGGTTTCCATATATTACAGTAGTAGAGATATTCCCCACCACCAAGCCCAACAAGGGAAAGTGCATCTGTCGGCGGGTCTCCAGCCGACACACAATGGAGACTGCCCGAAAGATATACTCAGGGGGTTAAGCCCAATTGAACCGTCTGAGTAGCAATGCCCACTGCCCCCTGGAAAAGTGTGGAATATGGGGAAGTCAGTGGGGTCATACACTTTGAATGGAGATTTCTCAACAACTATAATAGCTGTACTTATTTTATCTACATAGTGTGAAAGAGTAAACATTATTTTATCATTTGATAACTTGTTTGTGTTTTTGCTGTTGTTTGGTAAAATAAATCGTGATTTACCGGTGGTACTGGGTGTTTACGCCGACTGCGCCGCGATGGGCATGGCGCCATGCAAGCATGAAATGGTCATGAATATTCAAACTGACCATACAGCTTGCAGTGATGACGTAGAACACTGAAATTTGGCATCCAATCAGAGGAGAGAATCTTGAATCCGTTCCAGTTTGTTATTTTGCGATCGACCAAGCGTTCACGAGTTATGGCGGCGAGTAATTTTGTCAACTTTAACGTTAAAATTAGCCAGGATACGTTTATAAGATACCAAAATAACATACATCTTCGTATTCTATGTTCATTTTCCTAAAAAATTATGTGTGTTTTGTAACTATTAGTTCAGATTTGTGAGCGTAGTGAGTGAAAAACGTAGAGCGTCGTAAATTTGCCTGCGTGGCGTGGGTTTTAGGGTATCATGGTCTGAAAATCCTAGGTTTATCGCTAACGTGGTGCATTTTATCAACATTATATTTTATTTTAATTAGTGCAAACAAATCCAGAATTATATCTGTTGAGGGCATATTCCTTGTGTTTGATGGAAACATAACGAATTTAACTGTATTCATTTAATTTTGATCAAGATGTCCATGGCTCTAGTATGGGCCAGTCCATCCCCTGCGCTTACCTACTAACGCAAAGTACTGCAAATAAATGGGACAAGTCTATTTGAGTGTAGAGGGTAGTTAGTATAGTGCACTGTCATCTGCTTCACTGTGCAAATGTGTTGGCCTTGAATTTCATGATTCAAGTGCAGAAATATGTTGGCCCAGACATGTAAAATTAAACAGTGTATTGTTCCAATTAGTTCTTAATTAGTGTGTAGATCATTGGTTTTGTACTGTGCTAATGAAGAAGACCCTTGATCCATTGATCACAACATTTTTGTTTTTCTTCCAAATTCAAATTTTAACCTTTTGACGACGGAACACACATATGTGTGCCCCAAGCAAAGCTCCGTTGCCGACGGGACACACACATATGTGCGCTGGCCTAGTTTCCCTATTGCCAATACCGGCAGTATGGTCTAAGGGAAGCAATCTACTATAATATGTCAAGCACTCATTTCTTTACTTGTAGAGTGACTTTTCTTGTTTGTATGGGCTGAAACCAACGAATTAGAAGCTCTAATACAAAACGTCCCCATGTGCAAAAAAAAATGGCGGATTTTGGTGTAAAAACTTTTATGTGTGAAGAAACTTTTCTGTTGTGCCTTTCTTTCTGGATTATTTACTGGTGACACATGTCTCTGGAATGCTAGGTGAGTGTAATTTTCACACTCTGGCTAACTAATACACTAACAGCATGTTCAGTTTCAGTGGAACCCAGTGTGAAACTGTTTTTGATTTTTGGCTTCTTACCCCATCTTCTTTATACACCTGTAAAATCTTAACATTACAAAATATTTTCTTCAGCATAGTGTCTACGAGTTCACCTTGAATTGCTTTTTCCACTGATACCAAATATGTTGGGGTATGATAAGATTTTTACAACAGACAAGGCCAATGAAATTTGTCAAAATTACTACGGTAGCAGGGAAAAATCAAGTTGGCAGACTATGGTGTCAAAAGGTTAATGCTTTCTATTGGCTATTTTCACTTATCCGTTAATGATATGAGCTCATTAGTGCTAATCACTAAACTTTAATTGGATGATTACCATGTAATGATAACTCACCTAGATAATAAGAATGTCAACTTAGCCATACTTGTACCTCTAGCAGCAGGATCTCTAAAATAATGTATTGGTATTATAAACTATTACTTCAAAATCCTGCCGCTACTAACATAGTCTTGTTATGCTAATTAGTCTTAATTAGTGTGTACTTACTTAAGCCTGGGTTGGGGTTGAAATACTTTTTAAAAAGACCAACTTGTGTTATTCTCTTTACTCTTTGTTTTGTTTTTAGACAAAATAACAAGTTTTGATGAACATTGAACTGTTTCATTTTCATTAAGATTTAATTAATTATGCTAATTAGCTATAGATGATTATGTGTCTTATGTTTATTGTGGTTTTCTTATGTTTGCACTTCAACATGCAATTTCAAACTCTAATGTAAGCATTTGGGGTTTATATCAGTACAGAGACATGACTATTTGTAAAATACTCCTTAAATTATGCAAATTTATGCAAATTACCAACCATACAATCACGCTACCACATTGCCATCAGCGCAGTTGAATTCGGCATGTCAAATTCAGTAAATATGTAAAATTTCACCTATGTCGGTCAAGTTTTGTGGCTTCTACCTCTTAAACACTGAAATTTGTGCAGACAATTGCTGCCCATTTGTTTTCCCTTAATTTAGTCATGTAATGAAGAGCCCCCCTATCCGGCCCACCCAAGGTGAAAACTGCCGCACTAGATCAGCCATATCTCTGAAAGTTTTCATCCGATTATGAAAAATTCAAATTGCTATATACTCAGAAATAAAAACTCTTTTAAAATTAAATGGATGTATTTCCTACAGTACTAGATAGTGTCTTAATTTTGAGTGGGCATTGCTAGTCTGAGCCACCGCCTTCTATCATATTGTTGAATGCATGGGAATACTGGCGTAAAGCACCTAATCAGCAGCAGAGGCTAGAGCATGGTGCTCCATAAATCAACCTGCATGTCAACAGTGGGATAGGGCTCAACGTGACAAGAGCCGACTGACTAGGCCGGTACTCCTAGCCTCTCGTTTATGTAGAAGTCAGGACAAAGTGGAGTGTTTCACTTTCAGCCACCAGGATCCTCTCTTGCCCTGACTGTCTCCAAGCATGGCAAACACTCGGGATCCAAAGGGCCAAAAACTAATGAGTATTTTTAAGGACCAATCCAACATGGTAAAACCTGGGTTAGCACAGCTCCTTAAAACCCGGACCAGTGAAAAAGACGGAACAACATCTGCTGACGTCAAGTCCTAGTCCTGGACAAAGATGGCACCTTCGCTAGCCCACTCAGTCAGCAACTGAAGAGACTACCCACGCCACGCGGAGGCCGGTGCCGTAGTGGGCCCTTTGCGATGAGTCAACTAAATTAGTATGCATAGGAAGATCTTATTATCAGCTACCTTTGTGCCAAATTTGATTGAAAAATTAGCAAAAATGTTGATAATTAATACCTACAATTTTATCAAAAATTTGCATTTTACACACATTTGCCGGCCCCTTGGGACCCTTGACTTTTCCGAAGCGTTATCCAAATTAGTATGCATAGATAGGTCTTACCATCAGGTATCTCTGTACCAAATTTGGGTTTGAAGTTGTGGATAGTATTTCAGAACATACATCTTTTGTCAAAATATGGTTATTTTTTACCTATTTTCTGAGCTCTTATGAGCCTTGACCTGTCAGAGGGATCACCAAATTAATACGCACAAAAAGGTCTTCCCATCAGGTATCTCTGTAGCAAGTTTGGGTTTGAAGTTGTGAATAGTATTTGAGAAAAAACATCTTTTGTCAAAATATGGCTATTTTGGACCTATTTCCTGAGCTCTTGTGACCTTTCCAAGGGATCAACCAAATTAGTATGCATAGAAAGGTCTTAACTGATCAGGTATCGTTGTACCAAGTTTAGGTTTGAGTTGTGAATAGTATTTGAGAAAAAAATAAATTATGCCAAAATATAGCTATTTTGGGCCCATTTCCTCATCCCCTGTGACCTTGACCTTTGTGAGAGGTCACTCAAATTGGTATGTTTAGAAAGGTCTTGCCACAAAGTATCCTTGGGCCAAGTTTGAAGACTGTGGCTTGAATAGTCTCTGAGAAAATGCCAACATTAAAGTTTACCACAAACAGCGGCGGGCAGACGGACGACGGCGGAAGTATAGAGACAAGCTACACCATTATCACTGTTTTGTCAGCATGTCCATTTTTCATACATTAATTAATAACCTTTGACATTTCTGAGTTACTACAGATAGGTATTGATCAACCAAATCACTGATATTAATCAATGTGCATTAGAACTAGAAGATTCCATCAACTACCTTTGTGCCGAGTTTGACTGAAAAAAAGGTTTTCAAAAAAGGATAAAAACTAAAAATCTACTGAAATAAGTGTGCAAAAAAGGCATTTTTACATTTGCTGACTGTTTGACTTTTCAAGGGTTCACCCAAATTAGTGTGCATATTAATAATTAAGGCTTAACCACAAAGTTATCATCAGGTATCTCTGTATCAAACTGACACTATTTTTGAGAAAACACAAATTTTGTCTGTTCATTGGCATCATTTTCCTTCTCAAACTAATTATCTGCGATTGAGAAGCCAACATATTATCATTTATGTCAAATGTCAATACATGTTCCAAGACTGCAAAAAATACCTGTGAAGTATGTTTTGGTGTACAATACAATCATAATCATCATAAGTACAAATATGTGAAACACCTAACTTTCACCTTCAATATAAAATGAAAAATATTTTAAGTTATTGTGCATTGAGAAAGTTATCATAAACTGTTTTAAATGTACCGGAATACATTCCAATCATATGAAACACCAACAGTTACTTATATAATTATATGCCCCATTTGTCCTGATTCAATGCATACATACCAGTACAGTATGTGGCCGAGATAAAGCTGTCACCATCACTTGGATTCAGGTTTGCAATCACTCTTGAGTCTGCAAGGTTTAGAATCCTCAGACTGCCATTGGCCAGGATCAGAGCCACCTGTCCAATCAGTCCCAAGCCATTGGTACCAGCCGAAGCAGAGTTTGACTCATCTGTGGGTACAGCTGTAGATATTGACACCTGCCGACTGCCGGAATCCTCCTCATCCATCTGCTCTGCCACCTCCGGAGGAAGCACAAATATGTCACGAATGACATGTTCTGGGTTAAGTACCCTGTGTGTCATGCATGGCGTTTCTTCCAGTACAGTCCTACCATTCATCCCTTTTATTCTGTACACAAGCACTCCTCCATGCACACTGCTTGATGCTGTGTTCCCACTATCACTATCAACATCACTTGAACGTGCAGATTCCCAATGAATGTGTGACACTGGAGGTATTATGTCCACAGGATCAGAAACTTCTGCACTGCCCCTGGCTGTGTCTGCACCCTCCACAGTGGGCAATGTATCATCCACACTATGAACATTTGTCTCACACAAATAGTCACTGCGAGGAGCTACCACAACAATAGTGAAGTGGCGGTCGACCGTCGGGTGGATGGATCGCACTTCTAGCGTTTCACTGCAGAACTCGGCGGGCAGCTGAATGCACTGCAGCACAAGTCCAGGTCTCTTCACATCCTCCATTACATTGTCCAGCCCATCACCGTCCTTGCTCTTCCCGTCTGACATCATATCTGAGTGCATCTGCATGCCCGGCGACTGGGGACTGGAGCTCTCAGAACCAAACCCAGACATGCCCCCAATAGAGCCAGACAGGTCACTAGGCCCATTCTGCAAAATTGGCACTGGTTTGGACATGCTGGATGACTGCCCCTCCTTCAGCGGAGAGGGCTCAAAGGGACTGGGGGTGAAGCCCACAATCTGCACATCTGGGTCCAACCACGGGTCATTCTCAAGGAACATGGACCAGGTGTCATTAGGCATCATGCTGTTCATTTGCAAGGGCTTGCCCCCTTCACTCCCTGGGCTGACACCTTTCCCCTTCCCCCCATCCCCACCACTGCCACCTTCTTTCCCTTTGCCATGTCTGTGACCAGTGCTTGACATGTTGTGGTTGAAGGAGACCACCAGGAGATGAGGCATGAGAGTCGAGTCTGGCAACACAAACTCCTCCTCAGTGCCATTCCCTGGTGTGGGATCCGTGATGATTCTCAGATCCTCGTTCCTGACCCCCTCATTCACCCTGTTCATCAACTGCACGACCTCACTGCGCCTGTCCAGAGAAGAGGCCAGCTGCGTGGTGGCACCACTGTTGCCAGCCTCCATGTTGGCACACTTTGTCCTGAGTAACGACACACCACAGACTAGGGAGGGGTGGGTCACGTCGCCACCCCCTGTCCCTTTGGATGACAGGCATGCCGCAGAGATGAGAGAGTCCACATCCTTGCGACATGACCAGTCAATGACACACAAAGATGACACCACCAGGTCATTGGTGGGACGACTGCTCTCCTCCTCCACATTATCATCTGCAACATCAACAAGCAAAGTCTGAATTAACACAATATGCCGGGAAGAGCACAAGTAATACAACAATGTCCACCACAGTTCTGCAGGTCTTTTTAACAATAAATACAGTAAGGGCCACATAACCAAAACATACAAAGGAAGCCTCATTCAGCTGCATGTCTGTGTTTGCACTTTGGTCATGTGAAATGAAATAAAATCCCAATCACGACACTTGACCATCACTGATAAAGACATATCGACATCAGTCAAAAGCACTGGTGAGATTTCCTTCCTACAGAGTGACTGCTGTAATTCACAAATCTGTAAAGCAAAGCCATTATCACATTCTACCCCAGGACCAAAATCCCAAAATTTTGAAGTTGCCCTCTGAAGGACTGTATTACAATTTTAGAGACAGATCCAGTATGACAGTTCAAGGGTGGTGCCAGAATCAAAGCTATTCTGGCACCACCCTTGAACTATCATGCGGATCCATGTCTTGCTGTGGTGTGTTGGGGCTGAATGAGTTAAAACTGACATTAGTATAAGTTGCAACAACAAAAAACACCAAAAATTTGCTTACCATCAGTATCTTGATGCAAAAGGATCTCTTGTATCCCATCCTGATCGCTGTGCAAAGACTGCAGATGTCCCTTTAGACTCTCACTCAAACCACTGCAGTAATAATAATAATAATAATACCAGTTATTATATAGGCGCTTTTCCCAATTCTGCGAATAGGCTCAAAGCGCCGCGAACTGAACCCAACACGCACGCTCACGTGACACACACACACACTGAAGACAAACACAGTACAAGACAAACACAGGAAATTCACGCGGTGCGAAGGGTCCGCTCAGCTACTGAGCTAATGACAATACAAACATTTGTTATCCAGACCAAAAAGGTGACTGCCAAGCGTGTAAAATGCAAAGAAGTACCCAACAGAGAAAGAAACACGCTTAGAAAAGACGGGTACAACACAATTTATTAATATTTCGGGTAAATACCCTTTGTCAAAATAGACAAACAAACAAACAGAGAGATTAGCCGCTACTTATCTTCATTTGCATTTGTTAACATTTGTTAACATCAGCATTTATGCCATACTTTATGTGTGTAATAATAAATGGTAGGAAAGGTAAAGGATGCTTGAACTGAATAAAAATTGACTCCCTGTGTGTCAATGCTTGCTTGTGGATGAAGGTTTACCATCTATTACTGCATAATTTACTCTGCATACCATTATCACATACCTTGTAAGCCTATCTAAGTCTGTTGTTTTTCTCTGAGAAAAAAATAATTTTTCTCTAAAATTAATTTTTCTCGAAAATTAATTTTTCTCTAAAATATATTTTTCGAAAAATACTTACCGATGACATTACTGTCTGGAAGTGTCTACTACTTACTCAATTTCAGCCTAAGAACCTGTTGTGTTGATACACAACCCGGGAGGCACTCTGCCTACGGCCGAGAGTTGTCTCCCGCCCCTGCCCATCCGGTCCCGCCACGTGGCGTGAGCATTCAGTCGTGATACTTAGCTTACCAGCGGCAAGCGGGACAGGAGGGAGGGTCCTTCGAGTAATGTAATCGGTAAGTATTTTTCAAAAAGACATATTTTAGAGAAAAATTAATTTGTTTCCTCAAAAACATTACCGATGACATTACTGTCTGGAAGAATTGCGAAAAGGGGGAGGGTGCCGCCCCCAGTTACGTTCTATGGGGCTAAGACAGAGCCATCCGCCCAGTTGCAAAACTCCTGACAATTTCAGCTAAGTGCGTACCTACGGAGCCTCCGGCGCCGGGAGAGAGTGTTGCGCTGCGGCAATGTCCCCCACCAATGCAAGGCTGCCTTGCTGGCCTGCCAGATCCCTGAGGTAGAAGCGGGCGAAGGTAGATTCTGCCTGCCAGCCCAATGCTGCCACGATGTCTCGAACAGCACAGTTGCGATCGAAGGCATCGCTCGTGGCCATGGCTCGCACCTCATGTGCGCGTATCTTGAGCCTCTTTGCAACTTCTGGGGAAAGGTCCTGGTAGGCCGACCTTATGACCCAGCGTAGCCAAGAAGAAATTGTCTGAGATGATATGTCTGCTCTGCTGGGGGCCAAAGGTAGAAACAGGCGTGACCGTCCTCGACGGACGGGCTTGGTACATCGTAGGTAAACGCATAGGGCGCGCACAGGATCCTGTTGCCTGGTCTCCCGGGGAAAGCTTTCACCTTTCAGTGGCCGTATGGTGATCGCCTGGGGCGCAGTCAAGGGAGACCTGGTCTTGGCAAGGAAGGCAGGGTCTGTGAGTAGCTGTACAGAACCGTCTGCCCAGAACTGGAGGCAGGCAGGGCTTGCCGACAGCGCATGTAGCTCGCTTACTCTAGCCGCGGTGGCCAGAGCCAACAGGAAACATGTCTTTCATGTCACATCCGAGAACCGAGCCAGGGAAAGCGGTTCGAACCTGTCCGAGTTCAGCCACGTCAGTACCCAAGGTAGGACCCATCGAGGAATCAGTGAGCGGGGAACCGGACGCTGCAGGCCAAAGTGCACCATAAGGTCTGCAAGGTCTTTGCTTTCGCCAGGGTCTGGGTGGCCCTAGGTGACGGTAAGTGTCGGCAATCATGGACAGTTATCCTCGGATCGTGATGGAGGCTAGTCCTTGGTCTCCAAAGAGCCAGAGGAAGAAGTCAGCGAGCTGTGGAGTAGTCAACTCAGTGGGGGGGGGGGGGGGGGGGGGGGAGTTGTCGGTCAGAGCACCAGGACTGGAATACTCGCCACTTTCCCTCATAAACGCGTCTGGTCGAGGGTCTACGGGCTGAAGCGATAGCTGCCACTGCTGCACTCAAGAAGCCTCTTGCGGTGAGGGCTTGCCGCACAATCTCAAGGCGTGAAGGAGAAGCCGCTCCGGGCACGGGTGGAAAATCGGCTGGTGGGGCTGCTTGAGCATCGTCCTCGAGATGGGCAGACGAAGAGGGGGACCCGTGGCGAGACTGAGTAGATCGGTGGTCCAAGACCTGTTCCAGGTGAAAGGGGCGACCAGTAACATGACCGCGTTGCAACCTCTGAGCTTGAGTAGGACTTTGGGAACGAGGACCGTCGGGGGATAAGCGTACGCGATGAGCCCATGGAATAGAGAGCGCGTCGACTGCCCAGGCTAGGGGGTCTGGAATCAGGGAGACAAAGAGGGGAAGCTGGCGATCCCACCTCGTGGCAAATAGGTCGATCATGGGAGTCTCCCAGTGAGCGCAGATCATCTGAAAGATGTCTGGGTGTAGCGTCCATTCCGTGTGGAGTAGTTGGCCGCGCCGAGATAGGGTGTCTGCCACACGTTCAGGTGACCTGGGAAGGAGATCCGTCATTAAGCCGAGTAGTTGAAGCCAAACTCTGGCGGGGACTGACTCCGCCTGTGCTACCTGGGTGGCCAAGGAGGCTAGCTTGTGAATCCGAGGCTCCAGCAAACTCACTCTGTTGTGGTCGGTCACAAATTTCATGCCGAGATGAATAAACCGGCGAGCTGGGGATAGGTCCGACTTGCCTGTGTTGATCAGGAATCCCAAACGCGACAGCACTTGCAGGAGCAGGGAATCCCTGTCCGTCCTCAGGGCGGTCTTTGACTGATTTCTCAGGAAGAGGTCGTCCAAATAGTTGGAGGTTGGATTGGACAGGACCACTGCCTGGTCTTGGCGACGACAGCATCCATAATGCGAGTAAAAACCCACGGGCTGATGCTGAGACCGACCGAAACTGGTAGATCACCCCGTCGAACGCGAAGCGGAGATACCTCCTTAAGGCCGGGGATAGGAGGACATGGAGATACGCACCGGAGAGGTCCAGGCTGACCACGAAGTCCATCGGTTGCACGGCAGCCCACGGTCCGTGGCGCAGTGGTTAAGACGCCTGCCACCAATGCCAAAGGTGCGAGGTTCGATACTGGGTTCCGGCGTCGGACTTTTCTCCTCTGGTAAGTGTCACCGTTAATTCGGGCGGACCGTCGGGGGTTCTTTTTCCGGTTACTCCGGTTCTTCCACCCCCCACACTTTGGTACCGGTTTCAGGCCACTTTACAAATTTCAAATACAAGCGATCAAAAATCTCTGTAACTTCAGCGATCCCTAACGGATGAACTCCTCCTATAAGACCCAAGCGAAGAAGACGGGCGACGTAAAGCGGAGCGCGGGTCCGAAGCTCGCGATGTAGATGAACGTGACGATGACGCTGGCCGGGGGCTGTGACGGCCGTCGCGTAGAGCATCACGATGCTTCCTCCGATCTTCGGTAGACGCACCATAGTGTCTAGAATTGCTGGCCGAGCGAGAGTTGTGAGGACTGTCAGTAGTCCGTGGACGTTTGGACACGGGTCTCGGTTGACCTACCTCCGTAAGGCAGGCACTTTGCCCTAGTGCTGTCTCTCCGTAAGAGTCAGCGGGCTTATCCTTGTGAGACCTCACAGGACTGTCAGTGGACAAATGACAGTGCGGAGCGCGTCTCTGCAGGCCTGCCTCCGTAAGGCAGGCACTGCCCTAATGCTGTCTCTCCGTAAGAGTCAGAGGGCTTAGTCCGGGCGCGAGTCACGGAAAATGCAGTCCTGTGTGAAGAGCTAAGTGAGTATAGATTGCTTTACGTCCCGCAAGCGACAAAGGCCTTCTCAGGACGTGCCTGCGCTAAATGAAGAATAAGAAAAGAACTGCAAGAAGTGCAGACAGGAGGGAGAATTTCAAAAGAAAAATACAGATGAATGGACCAGAAAGACAGAAATACAAACCCCCAAAAGAGTAGAACCCACCTTGCAGGGGTTAGACAAGGTGACCCTAGGAACTAAAAAGTAGACAACCCCACCAAGGTCCCCTAGGGCAGACCCAGTTGGTGTGTGAAGAGCTAGGCTCATGTGTCAGACGTGTTGACCGTTCCCCAAGGTCAGAGCGAGAGCGTCTGGGTAAAGCTCCAGGCATGGAGGGGGGCTCCAGGAAGGACGAACGGTCAGTAGCCGGCATCGAGACCTCGCGCTGGTAAAGCCCCCACAGTTGCGACCAACGTTGTTCCAGCCAGGCTACGCAGATATCACAGGAGTGGTCAGACGCGCATCCCATACAAGGAAGGCAGAACTTGTGCGTATCGCTCGGCCACTGGAAGTCGCCGCACTGCTGGCAAGTAAGCACTTGGCTACTGCAACATAAACCAGACATGACTAGCGACTGGGTGCAGGCACTACGAAAGCCCCACCAACAAAAAAACGAGAGATCGGCGCGAAGTTATATGATCGAAGCGAAGCCACAAACCGAAGCAGACACCCGGTCCGGGGGCCAACCAAGGGCTGGGGCCGATATGTTACCTCTGCTGAGTTGCGGTGACGGGAAAAGAAACATCCATGGCGTACACAGCACGTGACGGCGGGAAGAAGTCCGCACCAAATAGAGCACGCAACAACCACAGCAAGAAGCGTCAGTAACAAAAAAACACCCAGCTCCCGACAAGAAGAAGGCTTGGTAGTCCAGTAGTGTCGCACGAAGTCCAGAGAACAAGCAAACCAAAACGACCGGCCCTTTAAGAACCGGTTCGAACCAGTACAAGGTCCTGTAGGCTAAACATGTCTGCACTCAAGAGCTAAGTAGCAGCGACTGAATGTTCACGCCACGTGGCGGGACCAGATGGGCAGGGGCGGGAGACAACTCTCGGCCCTAGGCAGGGTTTCCCGAGTGCCTCCCGGGTTGTGTATCAACACAACAGGTTCTTAGGCTGAAATTGAGTAAGTAGTAGACACTTCCAGACAGTAATGTCATCGGTAATGTTTTTGAGGAAACAAAGCACTAATTACAATGCGAGGCACTAATGAGGACAGCAGCTTCAGTGCAGGCAACTGGGACAGTCATCTAAATTTTCCATAACCCATTTAACCCCAATGCCCTACAGCAAGAGATGGAAGGTCCATGATAATTCAATGGTAGATACGCTTGCTGCCAGATGGTGCCAAACTAATATGGTACTACCCTTGAATTATCATGGTCCATCTCTCTCCTGCAGCTGGTACAAAGTTGTTAAGTGACACCACAGTACCAGTAGCTGCATGCTAAAGTGGGCTCTGTCAACTGAACAAAACAAAAACAAGATATACAATGAGCTGTCTTCAAAAAGAATGTGTTACCTGTGTTGGTCCTGCTCTCCCCCCTGTCCCTTGGTTTTCTGTCGGGGGCGCTCGATCTGCAAGCCAGTCTTCAAAGCCACTACAGTGTCCGTCAAGTCTAAGTTGAAGGCGCAGTGTTTCTGTAAAACACACCCAAAATTATAGTTAGTTTGTATAGCACAACTAATTTGCAAAATATTTTCCAACACATCTTGTTTCAATTCATTTACACCAAACATACCTATATAATACCCTGTGGACGGCCACACACGGGTAGTTACACAATTTAATGAGTATTTGAATACTAAAAAAAATGAATTTTTTTTCTAAAATGTATTTTTTTGAAAAATACTTACCGATGGCATTACTATCTGGGAATACACTCTATTGCCTATAGATTTCAGCAAAAGTTGTGTGTAGCACACAACTGGGGAGGAGACACCGGGGATCCAAGCACTATGACCCCGGGTGGCCTCCCCTTACTACCCTATCCCGGCGAGCACAGGGCGACCTCGTCAGTTTCACACTTAGCCACAAGAGGCAAGCGGGGCAGGTGGGAGGGCCATCCGAGTAATGCCATCGGTAAGTATTTTTCAAAAAAATACATTTTAGAAAAAAAATTCATTTGTTTTTTCAAAATACATTACCAATGGCATTACTATCTGGGAGAATGGCGAACAGGCGGAGGGTGCCGTATCTAACCATAACCCAACCACTCCGCCGGCCCCATCGAGAGAGAACTCCCGACGATTTCAGCTATGATGTGCCTAAGACGCCAGCGGCGCTCGGAGGGAGTGCTGGGCCGCGGAGATGTCGCCCACCCGTGCCAGGGAGTCACGTTGGCCGGATAGGTCTCTAAGGTAGAAGCGTGCGAAAGTGGAGTCTGAGCGCCAGCCACCCGCTGTCACAATATCTTTGACCAAGCAGTTGTGGTCCAGGGCTAGACTGGTGGCTACTGCTCTCACTTCATGCGCCCGGATTTGTAAGGCTCAGCGCCGCGTGGGGAGAGGTCTAGGTAGGCTGACCTAATCACCCACCGCAGCCAGGATGACACGGTTTGGGCCGAGATGTCGTGTCTGCCCGCGGACAAGGTAAGAAGGGGCGCGAGCGCCCCCGGCGCTGCGGCTTAGAGCGGCGCAGGTCAATCTTTAGCGCCCGCACTGGGTCCTGTTGCCGCGATCCAGGGGAGAGGTCCGCTCCACGGAGGGGCCGTATCGTTAGCACCTGAGGAGCCGCCGCGGGGCGGCGGTTCTTGGCCAGGAAGGACGGATCGGGGAGCAGCTGCGCAGAGCTGTCGGAACGAACTGCGAACAGGCTGGGAGCATCGAGAGCGCGTGAAGCTCGCTGACTCGGGACGCTGTAGCGAGAGCCAGAAGGAACAGGTTTTCCGGGTCAAGTCTGAGAACCGAGCCAAGGGGAGGGGCTCAAACCGGTCCGTATTCAACCACGTCAGTACCCAGGCAAGATCCCACCGGGGTACTATGAACGTGAGACCGGACGTCGGAGTTCAAAGTGAGCCAGTAATCCGACAGATCCTTGCAGGCGCCTGGGTCCGGAAGACACAGGTGACGGTAGGTGTCCGCGATCATAGCGCGGTAACCTTTGATGGTGACTGGGGCTAAGCCCCGGTCGTCGAAGAGCCACAGGAAGAACTCCGCCAGTTGGTGGGAGGCTAGGTTAGTGGGAGGGAGCCCCTGGGAGGAGCACCAGGTCTGAAAGACCCTCCACTTGCCTTCGTACACCTTCCATGTAGAGAGTCTGCGGGCTGCTGCAATTGCCGCCACTGCAGCATCCGAGAAACCTCTAGCGGCGAGGGCGTGCCGGACAACCTCCAAGCGTGTAGGCGGAGGCGTTCGGGGCACGGATGGAAAAGCTGCTGACGGGGCTGCTTGAGCATCATGGGAGGGGTAGGAAGCTCCAGGGGAGGGTCCGTTGCAAGCGCGAGGAGGTCCGTGGTCCAGCTCTTGGTCCAGTTGAAGGGGGCCACCAGCAGGAGGACCGCCGAGCATCCCAGAAGCTTCCGCAGTACCTTCGGAACGAGGACTGAAGGGGGGTAGGCGTAAGCAATCAGGCCGACCCAAGGAATGGCGAGCGCGTCCACTGCCCAAGCGAGTGGATCCGGGACTGGAGAGACGTAGACCGGGAGCTGGTTGTTCCATCTGGTGGCAAACAGATCCACTAGCGGCGTTTCCCAGTGAGAGCAGATCAGGCGAAAATATCCGGGCGTACGGACCACTCCGTGTGGAGCAACTGTCCGCGACGAGACAGGGCGTCCGCAATCACGTTGAGGTGGCCAGGGATGTGGCGGGCTCGTAGGGCAATGCCTCGATCCCTGCACCAGAGGAGAAGGTGGTACAGAAGAATGCAAAGGGAGGGCGAGTGAGTGCCCCCCTGATTCTGTATGTAGCCACCACCGTCGAGTTGTCGGAGAGCACGAGGACTTCCTGATTGGCCAAGGTCTCCTGTCAAACGTCGAATGCCAACCCAACAGCCTTCAGCTCCAGCCAGTTGATGTGATTCCCTAACAGTTCCCGAAGCCAACGCCAAGGCCGGGAGAATCCGGTAACAGGTGCGTGCCCCAGCCGGCCTGGCTCGCATCTGTACAGAGAGACCACCGAGGCGGCGGGGAGTGTAGGGCATCCCCGAAGCCAGCCAAGCGAGGTCCGCCCACCTCTCGAGGTGAGGACGAGCCAGAGGCGTGACTGGTACTAGATCCAACAGAGCACCCGCGGGTCGCCAGTGAAGAAGGAGATGTAGCTGGAGAGGCCGAGCATAAAGTCTGCCCAAGGTAAGCAGGTCCGCAGCCGCACTGAGGAGGCCCAGGAGTTCAAGCCAGACCCCGGCGGTGAAGGAGGATCCCATCCCCATCGAAGTCGCTAAGTCGACGATCTTCTGTCGCCTGGCCAGAGGCAATCGGACAAGGTTGAGGTCGGTCAGGAATTCCATCCGCCGATGTAGAAACCGTCGAGAGGGAGAAGATCGGATTTCCCCAGATTGAGTAGGAAACCTAGATGACGCAGAAGGGAAAGCAGGGCATCCCTGTCCGTCTGGAGGGCTGCGGAAACCAAGTTGCGCAGTCGAAGGTCGCCCAAGTAATTGGAGGCCGGGCTCAAGGAGCGCTGACGGAAGTAGGCTATCACGGCGTCGAGCAGTCTTGTAAATACCCACGGACTGATGTTGAGGCCGAAAGGAAGGGCGCCGAACTGGTAGACGATCCCCCCAAGTCAAACCGAAGGTACCGGCGAAACGACGGATGAATCGGGACGTGCAGATAGGCGTCTGACAGATCGATAACTGGACGCCACGTGCCGCCTGGTTTGGGAACTGGAAGAGCCGGCTGCAGTTACCGGCCTTGGTCGAGACGATACACAGCTTGTTTTGTGGTGCTCTTTTTTGCTTATTTTTTTTCTAGTTTAATAGGACTGTACTGACTCAAAAAGTTAGGAGAGTCACTGTAGCCACAAGAAGAAGTTCCTGTCAATATTTCTCTCTTGTGCTAGCTCCTGTTGGAGCAGAGGACGGACGGAGGATTTCGAGTGCTGTGGTGTGTGGACCGGCCGGTCGGTGCAATATGGCGACCTCAGCTATGCACGTTGAGCCCGTGTTTGCAAAGGCGAGCGACATGCCGGGAGACGCCAGTGTACTGGAGGTGTGTTTGGCGGCCGAAAGTGTCTCTGGCAGAGAAACAATTGCTGGAGCTCAACGTATCCGCGGGCTATGGCGAATATATCCACTGAATAGAGAGGCCAGGACAACTTTATTGGTAAATGGAATGGAGATAGGTGGGCGATCTCTCTGTCTACACGACAAGAACCCTTACATTCTGCGGGAATCTCGCTCAGAAACACCGACTACACGGCTTTACATACAGGACATACCCATCAGCGTAGCAGACGAAGAGGTTATTACCCTCTTCGACAGACTCGGATGTGTCAGGCGCTCTTCTATTACATATGAGCGTGCCCGTAACACTGATGGTAAGCTGACCCGTTTCCTGACCGGACGTCGGTTTGTTTACATTGAGATCCCGACGGTTCCATTGGAGCGTAGTTTTCAGATGGGCCCCTTCAGAATTTCTCTATTTTACAAGGAAATGAAGAAAACGCGCGAGCAAAAGTGTTCCAACTGCTTGCAGACAGGACACTACACTCATGAATGCGTTAATCAGGTGGTGTGTCGTGGGTGCAGACAGGGTGGACACAGAGAAAAAGAGGGCAAGTGTGTTCAACTGACAACCGAGGAAAACACCATGACGGCTGACCCAGTAACTGACACGGACATTGCCGACGTTATTGTGACATTCCCTGCCGTGACACCAACAGACTCTGACCCCAAAACCGATCCCGTGCCGCCCGCGGCTTTGTTTGCCTCTGGTGACAGCGCGGATGTGGGTCAGCGTGTACAGAAAGGTCGCCAGCTGTTGGAAAGAGGTCGCCACGAGAAGAAAGGAAAACAAACGAAGCTTACCAGTCTTGTCCAGCGTAGACACCGATCGGATACACCTAACAAAAGACTGAGGTCGGAATCTAATTCCCCTCTTCATTCCCCAGGTAAAAACGCACGCACTCTACTGCCAACAAAGGACGGTTGGGAGACTGGAACCACTGAAACCTCAGAGTCCGACTCCGTGCCACAGGGCCTGACCTAACAAAGTTGGTCGAATATGTGGCTCTTTTTCGGTCCTGACCTCGCATCCATCCCTGGACTATGAGACCGTTATGCGACTCAAAGTATTATCACTATTGAGATTAATAAATAAACACTGTTAGGCCCTTTATGGATGCTATATCAAATATTAATGTTGTAACGCTCAACGTAAGAGGAATTAGAAATAAGCGAAAACGAAATGTAGTGTTTCGATTTCTTAGACAGAAAAAAGTGGATATTGCATGTTTACAAGAAACGTATATTACTGACGACGTGAAGGAGGAGTGGCGGAATGAATGGGGTGGTCAACTGTTCTGTTGTTGTGTTAGCAGTCATTCAATGGGTCAGGTTATCTTAGTGCGAAGAGATTTTATATACGATACAAACCTCGTACATCACTCAGACAGAATACTGTCTATGGAGGTGTCTATTGATGACAACATACTCATGATACACAACGTATATGCCCCGGCTTCAGGAAAAAAGGCTCCTTTCCTTGAGCAGCTGGTACAACATTTAAATTATTACCCTTCGTCTGTCTTGGTGTGTGGAGACTTTAACTGTGTTCTAGACAACAATAAAGACGTAATTAGTGGAGACAAGCACTCAGTGAAGAACGTTTCCTCTTTTAATGACTTTCTGATTAACAGTGATTTGAACGACACATGGAGATTACTGAACCCACAGCAGACGGAGTTTACATGGTCTAGAAATAACCCCACTCAGGCTAGACGGTTAGACTATGCGCTTTCTTCCGATGAAGTGTTTGACAGAATTCTCTCCTGTGAGCATGAGTCGGTGTCTTTCTCTGACCATAGATGTGTCACTTTAAAGTACTGTATATCTAATGTTACTAGAGGCCCAGGCTACTGGAAATACAATAACAGCCTTCTCAAAGATGAGCAGTACGTCAAAATGATGAATGCATTAATCTCTAATTTTAAGGCTACGACGGATGAAACAGATAGTCAGATAAAATGGGAGTTATTAAAAATTCAAATACGTGAACTCAGTATAAACTTTTGCAAAATTAAAAAACGAAAGGAAAGCAAAAGGTTAGAGGATTTACAAAGAAGACTGAATACTTTTGATATAGCACTTGCCAACAATCCCAGTAACATTGATATTCAGCAACTACGTCAGAAAACAAAGATTGAACTTGAAATCTTTGAACAGCACGCTGCAAATAGCGCTCGAGTCCGTGCTCGAGTAAAGTGGATAGAAGAAGGCGAAAAAAATACGAAGTATTTTTTGAATTTAGAAAAAGCTCGCGCGAATTCCAAAATAATGGATAAATTAACTCTGGAAGATGGGTCAGTAGTTACAGATCAAAACAAGATACTGGAGGAACAGATGAAACACTTTACATCACTGTATGCATCTCGCACAGACCAGTCCCCCATGAGTCGCTTGGCGGATGATTTCATAAGTGACACTGCAATTCCAAAACTTTCATCCCTTGATAGTGAGTCATGTGAAGGTTTAATAACAGTAGATGAAGCTTCCATTGGTTTGAAACATTTAAATAACGGGTCAGCCCCCGGCTGTGATGGTATTACAGTAGAATTCATGAAAATGTTTTGGGCCCATCTGAAGGATCTTGTGGTGGACTCCATGAACAAGGCCTTTGAAAATGGCGCTTTGTCTCCTTCACAGACCAAAGCAGTCATTACTCTAATACATAAAGGGAAAAATCTAAGTCGAGATATTTTGAGAAACTGGCGTCCCATCTCCCTAACAAATACAGACTATAAAATTTTGGCAAAGTGTCTTGCTCTTAGACTGGCCAACGTGGTCGGAGATATTGTCCACGAAGATCAAAAAGGTTTTATCAGAGGTCGCAAAATCTCTACAGCTATAAGGTTAATTGATGATACCGTTGAGTACATGAACCAAATAAACTCCCCAGGATTACTGCTGGCGCTCGATTACGAATCTGCCTATGATAGTATATCAAAGGAATTTATTTTATATTCTTTAGAAAAATTTGGGTTTGGTCGTGAATTTGTTCGGTGGGTATCTGTTATTATGTCAGACGCTAAGAGTTGTGTTAATTACTGTGGCTGGTTGTCAGGGTTCTTCCCAGCAGCACGTGGAATCCGTCAAGGTTGTCCGTTCTCACCATTAGCTTTTGTCGTTGCGATGGAACTCTTTGCAATTAAAATTCGACAATGCAAAGAAATAAAGGGACTTGTAATGCCGTATGATGGATCCGACGAACTGAAGTTATTAAAGATTCTTCTCTACGCTGATGATGTAACCATGTTCTTGAGAGACGAACATGACCTAAGAAACGCTCTTGCCATAGTTGCTCATTTCTCAAAATTTTCGGGCCTACAGCTTAATAAGAATAAATCAGAAGCCATGTGGCTAGGCTCGAAAAAGAACTGTGATGAACAATATGGAGTACTCCGGTGGAGCAAAAAGGTTAAAATTCTTGGAATCTACTTTAAAAATGACCAGCCAGCGTCACAGGTTGAGGAAAACTGGACCGGTAGAATTCAAAACATGAGAAGTATAATATCGAAATGGAAAAAGCGGAAATTAAGCATTCGGGGGAAAGCTTGCGTTGTTAAAACATTTATTATCTCACAGATGGTATATGCAATGCAAGCGCTCAGTATCCCCTCAGACGTACTAGATGAAATAAACACTTTGCTTTTCAGATATTTATGGAAGAACAAAAATTTGAATAAGAAGGCCTTTGAGAAGGTAAAACGTTCAGTTATGTGCAGTGATTATTGTGAGGGTGGAATTAAAATGATTAACATGAGGGATATGCAAGCCTCCTTTCTCTGTGAGTGGGCAGCGAGGCTGCGTACAGCCATAAAACCCACGAGAGATACTGTCTTGCCCAAACATGCGCTAGGTGTATTTGGTCATGACTTGATATGCTTTGAATTTAATATCAATTCCAAAAAATGTAAAGGGCTTGAAAATATTAAGTCGACCTTCTGGAGAGACGTCATAATGTCATGGTTGGATACTGTAAAAAACAAACCCACTACGGTCCTGTGGAATAGCAAGGTATTAATGTACAAGTCTAACGTTCTGTTTTTTAAAGACTGGGTCCGCGCAGGCGTCTATCGAGTGGAGGATGTGAAGAAAGATGGCGAGATTATGTCGTTTGAAAATGTCTGTCGCATTGTTGGAGATTCCCCTGGGAGGTTGCTGGAATACAACGTTGTGAGAAGTGTCCTTACCTCGTACATGCGATGCCTTAATAACAACGCTGACTCCATGTCAGAGAGTATAACGCCAACTTCAGCAAAGGAGTTTAGGATAACAATTGTGCAGCAGAAATACAGTCCCCCTTATGCCCTTCATTTCTGGGCGATGAAGTTTGATGTCCAGTTAGGTGAATGGCATTGGGGTATTGTGAATAGAGCAACAAAGGAAGTGAGGTTGCGAGAACTGCAGTGGAAAATTCTACACAATATTTACCCAACCAATATTTTATTGTCTAAAATGGGCGTCGTTAATAATAGATACTGCAGGTTTTGTCCTCATGAAGTTGACTTTATTGAGCATTTTTTCTACTTCTGTGATTCAATATCTCGAATCTGGAAAAGAGTTGAACAACTTTGTTCAGGAAAATGCAATGTTCAGATACGTATAACCCCTGCCCAAGCCTTATTGGGATACCGTGATAACGTGTTAGGAGCAGCAGAAATTGCATTTATTAACCACGTCTCCTTAGTAGCTAAGCTGTGTATTAGCAAGTACAAATATGGTACACCAATAGATATCATATTTTTGTTTGAATCTGAACTTAGAATAAGAAAGTTTCTGTGGTAGAGACAATATTGTTTCCCGGAGATTCACGTAATAGTTGCACGCGACTCACATCTCGAATTACAGTAACTGTGAAACTAATTGTAATCTCTCTCTCTCTCTTTCTCTCTCTCTTTCTCTCTCTCTCTCTCTCTCTCTCTCTCTCTCTCTCTCTCTCTCTCTCTCTCTCTCTCTCTCTCTCTCCCTCTCTCTCTCTCTCTCTCTCTCTCTCTCTCGCACACACATACATACACACATACACGCTCACGAACTCACAGGCATACAAGAGCGCCCTCTCAGTCTGCGCTTCTGTACGTGTAGATGTGATGTACATGCTTATACATTGCCACATACATGATCTATGTTAACAACTTGTGGCTGTACTTTGTACTATACCGATTTTGTGAAAAAAAAAAAAAAAAAAAAAAAAAAAAAAGGAAGAGCCGGCTGTAGAACGCCGAAGAGTCCTGCCGCGAAACCACCTCTGTCGCGCTTTAGAGAGGAGGGTCGCCACTTCCCCGCGCAGAGCGTCCGCCTGTGTGCCGTCGAGCGGTTCCTGGGTCCACATGGGTGATCTGCGAAGAGGCGGAGGTGACAGGAACGAAAGTTGCAGGCCTGCGGTAACGGTGGAAAGAATCCAGGGGTCGTCCGGGAACAGCGATCTTCAAGATCGCTGAAGAGCGACAGCCGCCCGCCGACGGGAGACCCGAGTACTGAGGGCGGGGGCGGAGGCGGGGGCGAGTCAATGAGCCCGACCGCGGCCCGATCTACGGGCACCGCGGGGCCAAGCAGGGCGAGGGGCGGGGCCGGCCTGAGTAGCCTGGAATGGACGGGCCCGACCTCGTGAAGATCCGACTGTAGGAACGGAGGGCCTGAAAGACCGCCGGGCACGACCCCCGGTCGGGGGGGGGGGGCGCGAAAGCGGGTCGAGGCTGGGTTAGATGCAGGCTTGGGCCACAAGTCCTTGGAAGATTCCTTAACGGTGTGCCAAGTGTCGCCGAACAGGTGAGGACCACCTAAGGGGGCTTGACGGAGCTGGGTCTTCACTGACAAGGGAAGGTCCGAGCAGAGGTGCAGAAGGGTATCCCTCCTCCAGAGGTCGCAATTGGCAGCCGCTGCCATGGCGTTGGCGGAAGAATGGTAGGCGGCCCGGATGGCCGCTATCAGGATGGACTGCACGTCATGAAGCGGGGACTGAACCTCCAGGTCCCACGTATCCTGTAGGCACTGCAGGGCTGCCTGGGTAGCCAGTTCCAAACCGGAGCATGCCAGCGAGTTCCGCGCTAAGGAGGCGATCCTGTCGAGAGGCCGAGGCCACGAGTTCTGGACGAGCCTGCGGCCGCCCCCCTGTACTAAGGCCGCCGCATCCACCGCTGGAAGAGGTATGGCGAAGGCTTGGGAGTGTCCAGCGTACCAGGCCTGGCGGAAGCTTAAGTTGATTCCCACCGGCGATCGAGCGGCGGTAGAGTATCCCGTGTCGCCGAAAGCGTCGTTACGCAGCTGGGCGGAGAAGCATCGGTGAGGTCCCGGAAGCCGGCTGGCTGCGGGAGGGACTTGCGGCGCTTGACTTGCCTCTGCGCGTCGACCATGGCCGAAGCCTGTCTCTTCGGAGGAGGCGAAGGCGGACAGAAGTCGGGCGGTAGGGACTTGGCGATAAGCCTTGAAGCCTCACCCAGAGCGTGGACCGTCTGTGATCCGAGCGATGGGCCGGCAACGTCCAACGAGGCGGGGGCCGACGAGACAGCGGAAAGGCGGGAAGGAGAACCAGCCGCCGAGTCCTGCAAGAAGATCGCCGAGGCCGAGTCCGTTGGATGAAGGCTGAGGACGTCCGGTTCCAAAAACTGATCTTCTCGCAGCAAAGACGAAAGGGGCGAGCGGCTACGAGAGCGCCGCACCGCCGCGCGCGAGGTAGACGCAGCCGCCCGCGACGCACGCAAAGAGGGGCGCCGCGGCGACGGAGGGACCGTGGCTAAGCCACGGTCCACCCCGAAGTCGGGATCCGCACGCGGAAGCCAACGTGAGCGACAAATCCGCAATCGGAATACCGAGGAAGTGGCCTGGTCACCCCTGGCCCGCCTGGGAGAACCGGTGCGGGGGGGGGGGGGGGGGGGGGGGGGACCGCAAAGCGTCTCTCCTAGCCCGCTCAGGAAAGGCGGAGCGGGGAGGGGACGAATACCGGGCACGCGGCCCCCCGTCCGATGTTTCGGACCGTGGAGGACGCGCGATGATGTCACACCGGGCCCGCCTGGTCGATACGAGGCGGGGGGGGGGGACAGTCTAGGGTCACGCCAAGCCCGCTCAGGAAAGGCGGAGCGGGGAGGGGACAATTTATGGGCCCGCTGCCCCAGCTCCGAAGCCTCGGAGCGAGGGGGGCGAGGGTCCAAGTCACACCGGGCCCGTCTGGTTGATACGAGACGGGGGGGGGGGGGGGGGGGGGAGGGGGGGACAGTCTAAGGTCACGCCAAGCCCGCTCAGGCGAAGCGAAGCGGGGAGGGGACAATTTATGTGCACGTGACCCCCGCTCCGACGCCTCGGAGCGTGGGGGGCGAGAGTCAACCACACCCCGGGCCCGCCCAGGCGAGACGGGGCGGGCGGGGGGGGGGGAGTGGGGGGGGGGGGGGGGGGGAAGAAAGCGAAGCATGCCGTGCCCGTTCGGAAAATACAGAGCGGGGAGGCAGCATTACTAACGGTCTCGAGTCACGTTCTGAAGCCTCGGTGCGTGAGCGAGAGCATTTCTTATCACGTTTACTCTCTTTCTTATGCTTGCGTTCCGTCACCCGCCCCCGCTCCGGAGACCTAGAGCCGGGGGTGGCCGACGAACGCTCATCTCTCCCAGACCGCTCGCCCGAAGCAGAGCGGGGGTTGGGAAACAAAATGGGGCTCAAGCCACGCGCTAACGAAGCAGAGCGTGGGGAGCGTGACTCCGAAACTCGCCTACCCTGCTCCGAAGACACGGAGAGGAGAGGGAGAACCTGCGAGGTAACGGTACAAGAAGGGGACTTACCTGTGGGGCGGACAGCCCGAACGACGGAGCGGAGAGGAGCCCGAAGCGCCGAGGGAAGTACGTCCACCCGTGGAGGATCCCGGGGAGACAGAAGCGGGTGAGGGGCCCGGTCACGCCTGTAGAAGTCCCACCTGCGCGAACACCGGTCTTCCGTCCAAGCGGCGCAACCGTCACACGTTCCGTCCGAAGCCCAGCCCGAACACGGCAAGCAAGAGTCATGTGCAACATCCGGCCACTGGAAGTCCCCGCAAGGCGGCAAAGCTTCGACACAGAAGAAGCCATAAGGCCCTAAGCCAACTACGCCGGCGAAGAAAGTCAACCGTGCACAAAACAGCAGGGCACAAGTCACGTGCGTCGTCGAACCCCAAGGCCAAGCCAAGGGTGAACTCACAAAGTCAGAGCCGGTAAAAACCGGTCGGCGCACAGTTCACAATGAGTCCAACTGTCAAAGGGAAAAGCCACGAATGTAGTGAGTCCAGGGCTGAATCGAAGACTCCAATTCAAGCCCAAGTCAAAAACCACTGGAACCCGTTGAACGAAGAAAGGCAAAAACTCGACCGTCCCCGGTCGAGCTATGAGTGAAACTGACGAGGTCGCCCTGTGCTCGCCGGGATAGGGTAGTAAGGGGAGGCCACCCGGGGTCATAGTGCTTGGATCCCCGGTGTCTCCTCCCCAGTTGTGTGCTACACACAACTTTTGCTGAAATCTATAGGCAATAGAGTGTATTCCCAGATAGTAATGCCATCGGTAATGTATTTTGAAAAAACAAACAGGTGGCCGATTTTGGCGCCAGGGGCACTGTGAGTAGGGCATCGATTACTTGACTTGAAGTAACCAGTCATATCCAAGATGTGGGGAAGTTGATTAAGCTGTAAGAGTGGTCACAGCAGGCTGAGCAAGTGATTGGTAGGGTTCAAACACTTGCTGAAATGTACAGAGATGCATCAGACATTTCTTGTAATTGCCCATGGTTGTTCTGTTGGCCACTACCCTAGCTCAGTCACATCGAAAACACTGATTAAATCAGCGAGTCGTGTGCAAAGATTACTCACACTGTTACCATTCAGTGTTATCATGGCTCTGTTTTCACAGATGGTCTCTCTGTGACCATCTATCATGTTTGTTGGCTGTTTGCATTGTCAATGTTAGCTTGTATGAGTTGCTGTAGATCAGTGCAATGAACGTATATATACATTTTTTCCATCTGAGTTCCATGCCACTTAACTGAGTACTCATTTCCATTTCATTTTCCAGAGTTCTGATGTCATTTTTGAAACCGAACCACACATCGGTCAGTCCTGTTTCCTGAACATGAATTTGATCGTACAAAGTTTTCAGAACTTACATCTCGACCCACATGGTTTTGCCGTTCAGGAGTACTGGGATCTAGAGGGTGCCTTTCCTGACTAAACATTCAATCAGCTGTGAGGGATGAATTAGACCTGATAGTTAAGTTAAAGGGTAGTGCCAGATTAGCTTGGCACCTCTCTATCAAAACCAACACATGCTGGGGTGTCTCAATGTGTGAATGTTAATAATTTGCTTTCATACCACTGAAGACCTAAAATTACCAAACGATGATGATCCTAAAAACAGCAGTAGCAGATATGCCACAAATCAAGTACAGTTCATTCAAATACATTTATATAAACCATGATAAACCATGGTTCCAAAAATTGTCAGTCTGGATTTGTCAAAAGCTAAAATGATGAACTATTGCTCTTGTAACATAGTTGATAATTTTAAAATAGGACAATCATGCCAGTTAAGGCGATTTTATGAAAAGCATCCTTTTTGTCTGTATATATTTTTTCAATCAACTGATCCCTCACTGATGACTTTAAGAATAATCAAGGGTATTAAACATAAGCACATGTTCAAAACCTGCTGCACTTCTTCACTCTGCACCCTAAAGAATGGCCTAACCCTCTGGCTGTCGGCAATGATTTTTTACAAGGTGATTTCTGCAGGAATCACCCGACAAAAAGCAAAACAGACAGCCAAAGGGTCAGTTTGCATCAGCTGAGAAAAAAATTTACCTTGAGTAGATGACTGATGTTCCATATCACAATGTTGCCATCGCGTGTGGAAGTGGCAATAAAATCCTCGTTGAAGGTTGTACTTATGCATGCAATCTGCACAAATGAAATAGTTTTGTCGTTTCTTGACCCATTGTTGAAACACAGAACCACCCCACTCAAAAAAAAATTATAAATAAATAAAAAAATAAAACACCACACACTCTTCTAAAAACATGGATCTATATCTTTGCTCTGCTCTGAGACATTACACTTTGGATATAAGGCTATAACACAGTTTGTGATAAGCAAAGTAACTTACATGGAAAAATGTGTTTGAGACATGGACAAAATACTCCATCTTTTGTGATTCCAAACCTTAACCCTTATTCTGATTGCTTGAAAAAAATTTGACTGATAGTTCAAGAGTACTGCCAGAATAGCTTGGCGCCTCAGGCGCCAAGTTATTCTGGCAGCACCCTTGCACTAAAACAATTGATCGTCTCCTAATCTGTAATGTAGCCTTCATAGGACAATAAAGAAATTTTACAAAATCAGCCTCAGGATGTAATGGGTTAATATAAAAGTGGCGTTTTTGCTACCCCCAAATAACAGCACTGTTATCAACACAAGCCAAAGCATGCCTCGTGACACATGTAATAATATCTAAGATCACATACATATCCTTAGTCATACCTTTTCCTGGACTTCACCATGCAGTTGAGCTGGGTGTGTTGCATAGGTAACTGAAAGAAGAACAAAATGGGATGAACCATCCACAAAGTCCCTTCCATATGAGAGCTGTCTTCGCTGTCAAGGGTCTCTCTACCTTTTGTCTTTGACTCGATTCTGATGTTAAAATATCTCCTTTTGAAAAAGCCTCGCAGATGCGCCAATGCGTCTTAGTGAACTCAACAAGGGGCGCACGCAGTACATATGCGTCATTGGTTTGTCAAACGTCATTTGTCATGAGGTTTTTTTTGTTTTTACGTAATTTTAAATTTAATGTGATACGAGTTTCGCTTTCGCTTCAAAACTTGCGAAAATGGTGATAAAACTAGAATTTCACAGTACAATTTCAGTCTTGCTATAATTTGTGTGAAATCAGGTTAACTTTACCTAGCTACATGCTGTACTAAGTACACCTGCAAGCTCTTCTGAAAGCGCGTTGATGTGTGCGTATGTGTGTACGTGCGTGCATGTGTGTGCTCCAAACATCCTCAAGAGGCACAGATGTTCATGCGCCCTCCGTGCACATGAGGATCTATGCCTCTTGGAGATGTGCGCATATGTGTGAGAGAAAGCGAGTGAGAGAGAATTACGTTATATTTAGAATATGTCTGCGTGGTGATAGAGTTGCTTCTTTTATGTCACCGGCACTGTCTGACTTTCTCCAATGTCAAGGTTTTTTACCGTTTTAATTTTTTTCTGAAAAGAATTAATATTTGTTGAAGAAGTTGAAAGGGTACAAAGTTGGCTAACGAACTCACTGACTTTCTCCAGATGTCAAGGTTTTTTACCGTTTTTATTTTTTTAATGAAAAGAATTAATTTTTGTTGAAGAAGTTGAAAGGTTACAAAGTTGGCTAACGAACTCATCCAATGTCTTTCTCCAAACTAGCTATATCAGGTCACCTGCATGCTCTTCTGAAAGCGTGACGATGTGTGTGTGTGTGTGTGTGTGCACGTGTTCGTGCGTACATGCGTGCGCGCTTTAAACATCTCCAAGAGACATAGATCCTCATGCGCTCTCCAGGCGCATGAGGACATATGCCTGTTGGAGATGCGCGCATGTCTGTGAGAGAGAGACTTTGGTGCATGCTAGAGAAAATGACGTCATATTTAGAGTATTATGTCAATGTCTGTGTGGTGACGGAGTTGCCTCTTTTACGTCACCGCCACTGTATGACTTTCTCTAGAAGTCAATTTTTTTTTACTGTTTTAATTATTTTCTGAAAATAATTCATTTTTACTAAAGAAATTGAAAGGATACAAAGCTGGTTAACGAACTCATCCAATGTCTTTATCCAAACTAGCTATATCAGGGCTTCCGCTTTCACAACAATTTAAAGGGTCTATAGACCCCCAGGAATACATTTCAGAGGGTACACAGACCCCCATCTGAGCATAATAGAGGGTCCACAATTTTATTTAAGATTGACTGATTGATTGTACATTGCTTAACGTCCCGACAGCAACAAGGCTTTCTCAGGACGTGCCTGCACTGATTGTGGAAAAAAAAACTAAACAGAATATTGAATGTATGTCGCCAGCCGGTCCAATAAGTTAAATAAACCTACGACATGGGGCCTAAATAAACCTAAGACCATTTAGCAACACACATCCAATATCAAGAGCTACAGCTAGCGCAGACAGAAAGGAGAGTTTAAAAAAGGAAAATACAGGTGAATGGACCAACGGTAGACAGAAACACATGCCCCAGAATAGAGGGGAAAACCCACCCTTTGGGGCTGACCAGGGTGACCCTGGGAACTAAAAAGTAGTTAACCCCACTCAAGTCCCCCAGGGCAGACCCGGGTGGGGGTTTATTTAAGAAAAACTGCATCATTCATCATTATGTTCTTTGAAATAAATTAACTCAATTTGCTCTCTCTCCTCTTTAAATTTGTTGTGAATGTGTGCGTGTCCTTTTCATGATATTGATTCTTTAACTGGTAATCTATCATGCAAACGCTTGTCTCCCTCTCTGTCTCTTTCACACACACAGAGAAAAACACACACATATGTATTAATTTTGTATGATCATTTGATAATGTATTGTAACAGAGAATATAGCCTCAACATTTCTGCTGAATGCATGTTGACAACCAAAGTCTGATTTGTCAAACTCTGTGTGTGTGTGTACTTAAAAGCTATGTACCAGAAGATGGATCGACCACGATAATCAGTCAGTTGTAATGCCAGATAAACTTGGCGCTTGATGTAGAGTGATGGCGCCCTGCTAATCTGGCACTATGCTCAAATTACTATCGGCCAATCCATCTCCTGCTGAACAGACTTAGGGCTAAATGGGTTAAAGTCTGAATAGCTTGGTTTTTAGTAAGTTTGACACTATAATAGGGAGGTTTCATTTGCACGAATGACCCCCAACAATGCAGGGGACTGGGGAGTGATTCATGGCATATAATCAGTTTGGACTTTGTACAATAAGCATAAAAAAACACTGCAAACCTCACCATGTCAAGGCACAGGTCCCCATGATCCTGGAAGGATCATGATGATCTATGCCTCTTGGAGATGTGTGGAATTTTGTCTATCCTTTTGCTTTTTCTCCGCCATTTCAGTACAACTTCTTTCCAGATTGAAAGTAAAACGCATGATGCCGTATCCCATAATACTATCAATGGTGACTTCACAGCAAAGTAACGCGTTCAACATGTAACGCGCACATTGTAATAACATGCTGGCATCACACTAAACTAACAGGTTGCCCGTCCAGTTACACTCGTACGACCCCGGAGTTGGGTCGATTCTGAACGCAGCCGTGACTAAAGCAAGCGGTTGAACGAATGACCAACTCATCACTAAAAATAGAACGCCTGTCGCCGACCTCTGTTAGGGTACGCACGGTGGCGCAAGGATAATGCGTCTCGGACGCAGATGCACTTAATTTTAGTGCGTCTGACGACCCCTTAGTTACATTTTCAGTACATGATTTTGAGTTTTAATGCGTCATAGATGCACAGACGCACTAAAACGGAAGCCCTGTATATCCAAAATTTCAAGTAAATATGACAAAAATTACGGACTCTAATCTGGGTCAACCGACTTCCTATAAACGGTTTTGTCTTAAATGACACATTCAATTACAATATGCTCGGAGGCTATCTTAGCCACCCCTTTAAAAAAGTATTTCGCCAAGTTTCAAGCATATGTGTACAGAAATATCGGAGATTCTCTTGTTTACATACATATGCACACACATACATACATACATACAGCGCTCGCGCCAAATGTACGCTCAGCAGCGAGGTTAACGTAACTAGACATGACATAATTTTTATCTTGTTACTTCAATTGTGAGAGGTTTAGGCATGCCCGCCTTTGACATCATGGACATGCTATTAAATTCTCCCCATCGCGACCCGCCCTAAAAAGTCCCTTCTATAAATAGAAGGGACTTAAAAAGGGAACAGTGTAAGCAAAGTTGCATCACATCTTATGCAGCAAATGAACAAACATTTTGTTATGCACTTAAACCTTTGGCTGTTGGTAGTGATTTCTGTCACAATGATGACTGCAGGAAACATCACAACAAAAAATGCTACTAACAGCCAGAGCTTCCGTTTTAGTGCGTCTGTGTGTCTATGACGCATTAAAACTCAAAATCACGTACTGAACATGTAACTAAGGGGTAGTCAGATAAAAATTCAGTGCATCTGCGTCCGAGACGCATTATCCTTGCGCCACCGTGTGTACCATAACAGAGGTCAGTGACAGTCGTTCTATTTTTAGTGATGAGTTGGTTCGTTTAGCCGCTTGCTCAGTCGCAGCTGCATTCAGAATCGACCCGACTCCGGGGTCCGTGCGAGTGTAACTGGGCAGGCAAACTGTTAGTTTATGTGTGGTGTCAGCATGTTATTACAAAGTGCGCGCTACATGTTGAACGCGTTACTTGCTGTGACGTCACCATACATACTATTATGGGATACGGCATCATGCATTTCACTTTCAGTTCGATCTTGAACGAAGTTGTAAATGGCAGAGAAAAAGCAAAGGAAGCTGGAATGCTTCGGATTCTTCAATCCGTCACCCTCTGATCTTGATAATCGCTAAGAAGAAAGTTGCACTTTGACACCGCCATCTCAGTCCATCGACAGGCGACAGTACCAGAAATGATACACCTGGGCCGTGTGTGGCACCACCACTGCGACGCAGTATTCTCAGTTACATTATCAAACGATCATACAAATAAATAAATAGATATATGTTTTTCAGTGTGTGAGAGAGAGAGAGCGAGGGAGACAGGATTTTGCGCGATAGCTCACCAGTTAAGAATCAGTATCATGGAAAGGACACACACACTGTCACAACACATTTAGAGGAGAGAACGAAATGAGTTAATTTATTTTAAAGAACATACAGATGATGCAGTTTTTCTTAAATAAATCTGCGGACCCTCTATAATGTTCAGACGGGGGTCTGTGTACCCTCTAAAATTTAAATCTGGGGGTCTACATTCCCTTTAAACTGTTGTGAAAACGGAAGCCCTGGTTAAAGCAATAAAATCCCAGAAGATAATCAAATTAGCCCACGTTTGTGTGCAGACACTTGTACTGTTGACAGTGCCGTTAGCTGTATGCACAAGGGAGTTAAAAGCTGAGGAGATAACTGATGCAAAATTTCATCCACTTACCACTGAGAGGGACATTTTGGGTGAACTCCCCTTTGATGTATGGACACTGTGGAGAATGCCTTTCATGTTCTGACCTGAAAACAAAGATACAGATTTTTTGACATTGCAAAGACATGGTCACATCTTTAACCCTTATCATTAGGAATACACCAGTGGGTGAAATAAGTTTGACTAAAATAGTTCAAGGGTAGTGCCAGAATAGCTTGGCGCCTAGCTATTCTGGCACCACCTTGAACAAAGCTAGGCGCCAAGCTATTCTGGCACCACCCTTGAACAAAAGCCATTGGTCTATAGCCTCATCTGTAAGTACTATAATGTAGCTTGCATATGGCAGTGTACAAATTTGAAGCTTTTAGCCCCAGTATAATATGGGTTAAACAAAACAGCATCTAACTGAACCCCCTTGTTTATGAGTAACCTGTAAACAGTACCAGGGCTGCGTGTAAAAGGGGTATAGCCCCTTAACTGCCCTTGGATGCAGACTGTACATCTATTTTTTAAATCAGTGTAACTTCAGGAACATGGACACAAAGTGGTTTCAGCAAACAGAACTGATCCTCATGAGCCCCCACAACTGCGGCGGCTCATGATGATCTATACCTCTTGCAGCTGAGTGATGTTCAATTCTTCTCAGTAGCGACGGGGTTATTAACACAATGCAAAGACGAGGAATATAGTTTGACACTATAATGGAACTAGAACTATATCCCAGCCCCCCCCCCCCCCACCCCCCACCACCACACAGCCAGTCCTGATTACTTTATTTTAATCTGTGCGACTGAGTGTGAGCATCAAAATCTGGGGCTCTTGCTATGTATAACTACCACTGGCTGTCAGTGGCAACTTTTGTCAAGGAATCATCTCGACAAAGGTCGCTACCAACAGTCAAAGGGTTAAGACTAAGGGGTCACTGAGGTTAGGCAACAAAAAACAAAATGATTTCTGGCACAATTTCGAAATCCATGTTTATTACATGAACTGCCTAAAGATAGTTTACAGAACTAAACATTATCAGAAAAAAATATTAGGATCAAGGCTTCAACTAGGGTTGGTTGGATTACAAGAATATTTTCCATTTCTGGTCTCAGTAGTGGAATGAACACACACACACACACAACATAATTTTTTAACTCCTGTATGCATGCAGCCACTGGTACAATTCACAGTACTGGTGGTTGCATGCACAAAAGGGTTAAAGCTGTAAAAAAAAATAGCATACCATGGTTCATCGGTGGGCTCCCAGCAGACGAGGCAGACGTTGCAGGTGAAGCACATGGCTCGGTCGTCACCTGGTGAGTTTGGTTGATGATAAAATCCTGCCTGTGCCATTGGCTCCGGCAATGCCCACCTGTGCCAGTAAACAGTACATACTTTCCTAATGCAACCGTCTAACAGAAATACGCAGTGAAGTACATGGATGGAAATTTACCACCCTTGCGCAAACAGCTAACAGTACTGTTCACAGTATCAATGGCTGCATGCACAAGAGGGTACACGAGGAGTGATAAGACATGGCACGTGACTGGTTAGAAAACCTGTCATGTGACAACAGTCACCTAAGTATACCATGCTACTATTACCATGGGTGACAGTGCTAAAAATTGAAACGACTGAAAGTGGCCCAAAGACTGAATATGTGCAATGATACATGGGCAGCAAGAGACATAAATTCCCATAAGGCCCTGCTGATGCAGGGGCTCATGAGAATGTATGCCTCCTGCAGATGGAATGGACTGCCTGAAGGACTGCTCTATCTGAAACAAAAAACTGAAATGCAGCTTTCTGGGATTTTGGAAAAGCTGAATTTCCTGTGCAATTTCACAATCAACCCAACCCAACCCAAATCAAATCAGATCAGTCAATCAACAGCACCTCAGCAACTGTGCTTACTTATATCCCATGTGTGGCCACTTGGAAAATGTCTGCCTACGAGCTGCTTCACTGTACATCAGGGAACGGTCAATGGGACCAGGTCCCGCCTCTATGAGGGACGATGGGAGAAGATGTGACAGACGATCAGAAATGGCTGCTGCCACGGGAAGGGCATGTCCCTGCTGCGATGTTCGCTTCATCTCTGACACAAGAGATGTGCAGACTGACTTGAGCGCAGCATGCTGCAGCTGTAGGCATACAGTGGCCCACTGGAACAGATAAACAATATATTAACCCTTCCTGTGTCTACTGGTTTTTGTCACAGAACACTACGGACATGCAAAGGGTTAAACACTAAAACAGTAGACAACAGAAATATCAAGTCAGATGAATCTTAACTTTAATCAACGCAAGAGAACAGACGGAACACAGATAATTCATTTCAAGTGTAGGTCACTAGCCTCGCGCTGGGACCATACGGCGTTGAGGCGCGTCCCCTGGGTGGTGGATAGGGGGTCCCTCGTGAGAGGGGTGCACCGAATGAAATAAGGTGCCGTGAACCAACATGGTCTAAGGGAAGGTGACCCCGACAGAAAACCCCTGGTCCTCCTAGTAAGGGGGTTGGGCGTGGGGGTAGCTTCCCCACCCTGCAAAAAAGGAAATAGCTACAAAAACGCCGACGAAAAGATTAACAGTAATTCCTTTCCTGGAGGAGGAAGGTTCTTCTACTAGAAGACTTATGACGTCCTGCGGTGAAAGCCGGAAGTCTTCGGAAGCCACAGGACCGAGCCGCCTCTCTCTATCCAGGGATACAACCATGGGCACATGGAACGTCAAGACCATGTACCAGAGCGGCAAGGCCGCCCAGATAGCAGCGGAAATGCAAAAGTACAACCTTTCCCTGCTAGGCATCAGTGAAGCCAGATGGACGCAGTCTGGCCAGAAAAGGCTGTTAAGTGGGGAGATGATTCTGTATTCAGGTCATGAAGAGGAGAATGCCCCCCATACAGAAGGAGTGGCACTCATGCTGTCACCAGTGGCACAGAGAGCGCTGATGGGCTGGGAACCTCTTGGGCCAAGAATTATAACAGCAGCCTTTAGAACCAAGAAAAAGCTCAAGCTGAACGTCATCCAGTGTTATGCGCCCACTAATGACAGTGACGAGGAAGAGAAACAAGAGTTCTACGACCGACTCCAGAGTGCCGTGGACAAATGTGCGGAGCGAGACATCACCATCGTCATGGGCGATTTTAATGCCAAAATAGGGGAGGACAACACCGGATACGAAGAGGTGATGGGGAGACAGGGACTAGGCTCGGAGATGAGTGAGAACGGGGAGAGGTTTGTAGACTTTTGTGCTCTAAACCGACTTGTCATTGGAGGCAGCATCTTCCCACACAGAAGAATACACAAAGCAACTTGGGTCTCACCTGACCATACAACAGAGAACCAAATAGACCATATCTGCATTAGCAAGAAATTTAGAAGATCCCTTCAAGATGTTCGAGTGAGGAGGGGAGCAGATGTCGCCTCAGACCACCATCTGCTTACCTTAAGAATGAAGCTCAAGCTAAAGAAAAGCCGCACAGAGACAACAAGAAGACAGCGCTATAATGTAGGCCTCCTGAGAGAAACTGGAGTTAGAGAAGAGTTCAAACTGGTGCTGTCCAACCGGTTTCAAGCGCTACAGGAGCTAGTAAATGAAGAGGAGGCGGTCACCACAGAGCAGCAGTGGAAGGCAGTTAGAGAGACGCTGAACTCAACCTGCAAAGACACTGTAGGGTTCAGGAAACACCACCACAAGGACTGGCTGTCGGCACAGACCTTGAAGAAGATAGAAGCGAGGAAGCAGAAGAAAGCAGCGGTCAACAACAGTCGCACGAGAGCAGCCAAAGTAAGGGCACAGGGGGAATACTCGGAAGCCAACCGCGAGGTGAAGAGGAGTATCAGGGCAGACAAGAGGGCCTACACAGACAGCCTGGCAGCAGAGGCAGAAAAGGCAGCAGGCAGCGGCAACATGAAACAGCTCTACGACATTACCAGAAGATTGTCGGGTAAGTATGGCCATACAGAAAGACCAGTAAAAGACAAAGAAGGCAAGCCTATTGCAGACAGAGCAGACCAACTCGACAGATGGGCCGAATATTTTGAAGAGTTACTGAACAGACCTAGCCCACCCGACCCCTCCCGACATCCAGCCGGCAGAGACCGACCTACCCATCAGCTGTGACAGACCCAGCCGGGAAGAGATCAGAAAAGCAGTGGCATTTTTGAAGAATGGCAAAGCAGCAGGGCCAGATGGCATCCCAGCGGAGTCTCTGAAAGCAGACCTAGAGACAACAGTTGAGATGCTGTACCCACTGTTTGGAAAGATCTGGGAAGAGGAGGTGATGCCAGCTGACTGGAAGGAGGGGTACCTAATCAAGCTTCCCAAGAAAGGCGATCTCAGCAAGTGTTCCAACTACAGAGGAATCACCTTGCTGTCAGTACCAGGAAAGGTCTTCAACAGGATCATCCTAGAGAGAATGAAGAGCTCCGTTGACCCCCGGCTGAGAGACCAGCAAGCAGGATTCAGGAAGAACCGATCATGTACAGACCAGATCGCCACTCTCCGCATCATCGTGGAACAGTCTCTGGAGTGGAGCTCCCCGCTGTACATCAACTTTGTGGATTATGAGAAAGCATTTGACAGTGTGGACCGAGAGACTCTGTGGAAACTCCTACGACACTACGGTGTACCCACAAAGCTCGTCCGCCTGATCAAGAGCAGCTATGATGGTATGACATGTCGCGTGATCCACGAAGGGCAGTTCACCAGAGAGCTCCAGGTCAGAACTGGTGTCAGGCAGGGGTGTCTGCTGTCTCCGTTCCTCTTCCTACTGGCCATAGACTGGGTCATGAAGATGACCACAGAGCACAGACGAAGTGGAATACAGTGGACACTGTGGACACAGCTTGACGACCTCGATTTTGCAGACGACTTGGCATTACTGTCCCACACTCATCAACAAATGCAGGACAAGACCACGAGGCTTGCTGACATCTCGTCCCAAGTGGGCCTCACCATTCACAAACAGAAAACAAAGACAATGAGGCTGAACGCAACCAGGGAAGAACCAGTCTTGCTTGCTGGCACCCCGTTGGAGGAGGTGGAGTCCTTCACCTATCTCGGGAGCATCATAGACAAAAAAGGCGGCACTGATGCAGATGTCAGAGCACGAATCGGTAAAGCCAGAGCAGCCTTTCTCCAGTTGAAAAAAGTGTGGAGTTCCAGAGAGCTGTCACAACACACCAAAGTCCGGATTTTCAACTCCAATGTAAAAGCAGTTCTCCTATATGGAGCAGAGACATGGAGATTGACAAAAACCACAGTCAACAGAGTACAGACCTTCATGAACAGTTGCCTTAGAAGAATTTTGAAAATCCACTGGCCAGAGAAGATGAGCAACGTCAGACTCTGGGAGAGAACACAGCAGATAACAGCAGAGAATGAAATTGGGCGAAGAAGATGGGGATGGATCGGTCACAGTCTGAGAAAGCCAGCTTCCAGTATCACTAGGCAGGCATTGTCATGTAACCCCCAGGGAAAGAGGAAAAGAGGTAGGCCGAGAAACTCCTGGCGTCGAGACCTCCAAGCAGACATCAAGAGACTGGGAACCACCTGGAGTAGAATCGAAGGAGAAGCACAGGACAGGAGTTGCTGGAGGTCTCTCGTCGACGGCCTATACCCGGGTAAGGGTGACAGGCGTAAGTAAGTAAGTAGGTCACTAGGTGTCAAGCCATCAGGTGAAGTATCATGACCGATACAAGACTTGACATAGTTTGTGCGCGGCATAGGTTAACAATTATTATTATAGCCTTTTCTACCATCTATTTGGAATTCCTTACCAAATGAGCTGAGAAATGTCTCCACCGTTACGCAGTTCAAAGCAAAGTTAAAAACTTACTTTCGCCTGCGCATTAAGTTATATTATAAATTTGAGAAATGCGCCATATAAATACCATGTATTATTATTATTTTATCTATAGTTTATACTAACCTTAGCTGTTTTATGACTCCCCTCTGTATCTTGGCGAGCAGCTTCGATTCCACGATCCAGCTCTTTCACAACATCCTCCAGGTGTTCACTGCCTGACAGCTCCACTGTTGTCAGCGATTTCATCAACTGTAATGCCTGCCACAAACCACAGTACATATAGTTACATTCTTGGCACCATCTTACATAAGCTATAGCAACCCCTTTGTCAAATGCTGATTATCAGTCACACTTCCTTTTTCTTAAATAAATCTGAACTCATGATACATCTCTTACTTAAGGTCACAAACATTAGTCTTTATTCTGAGGCATTTGGTGTAAGGATTAACATCTACACAAAAAAATTTAAATATCACTATAAATAAAAGTTTCTGATTCTAATTAATAGTAAAGAAAACATCCAAAAACATATTAACCCCCTGGAGCATGTGTCTACCAGTGCTGGAAACAGTACCAGTGGCTGCATGCTAAGAAGGTTACAACATGCAGTACATTCAGGGGGAACCCCACACATACTTATTCCAAGATAAAAATGTCTTACCTCAGCCAGTGGGATTTCAAGCTTGATGACATCTTCAGCTCTGTGGACTGGGATCTGTAATGCCGTGTCCAACAGCAAGATTCCCCGCAGATCGCGACGCACAGACAGTGCATGTCCATCACTAAAGATGCAGCGGTCTTTTTCCGCAAGGTACAGACATCGCAATACATCACACTTTTGACCTGTTAAAAAAAATTTTTTTACTGCTCACTTACATAAATTCATCAAAAGAATTTAAAATTACAATGATCATAAATAATTGTGCCACATGTATGCTAATACAATGACTTACTATACATTTGTACCTGAAAAGTGTCAGAAAAACAAAACTCAAATAGCCAGTCTTTTAATAGGGCAAAATTATGAGTGTGCAATGATGCTGGCAGAAGTCCGAACTACAGAAGCTAACATCTTGTGAGATCTAGATGCAAGCTCATCTAACCTTGCAGCTGTTCATCCAATTCTTTGCTTGTATGTGTAGGCCATTCTGAGTGTTCTGATTTGAACAATAGGTATCAGTGCTGTCAGTGTCAGATTATGCCATCCCATGTTACCACTGTATCAGTGTTGCTATGAATACGTACTGTTATGTGGTCATACGTATATGCAATGCATGCATGGAGCGAAAAAAAATGTTTATCTGTTTTTTCACCACTGACTTCACAAAAAACATCATGTATCGTGCCTTGACTTCCCGATTTTGCATGTAAAATCATCATGGGGTGTGACAAAATTATTCCATCAAAGGAATGTGAACATGGGCCTAATTAACGAATGTAATTTTGTAGCGAGCATTTATTTTAATAGATAAGCGACCCAAGCAACATAAAGCACACTCGCAACCCTGTTCATGCTAATAAATATCACACTGTGAATCTACTACGCATATTTGTATCTGACCAAAGCCATTGTAGTTTCAGTTGCCAGCTTTGAGAACAGCCATAATCAAGACAAGAGTCCTCACCGGAAAGGTCAGATTTCTTCAGCACAATTCCAGAGGTGGCATCAAGGACTGTAACAGACTGGTCCTTTGATGATAGAACTATGGAGTTAAGGGACGAATGGTATGTTACACTTCTCAGGTTTTTGTCAATGAATAAGCATCCGTCTTCTCTGATGGACCACTGTCTCTCAGTGGCCGCCATGCTACCACAGCTCGTCTCGAATGTGACGTCACGTTTACTTTTATCGCTTCTTATGTAATTTTCCGTAATAAAACATAATTTCTGTAGAAAATATTTCTTATTTGGTGAAGGTTTACAGAAGCTTTTTGAAATAAATACAATCCTTTCCTATCCAAAACTATGCAGAACGTATTTTGGTCACGTGACAAGAGACACTTCCGTTTAGAAGTATGGTCGCTCGGTAAACAACTGTGTGAGTCAGCCAGCAGTGAAAAAGCTGCGAAAAAATTGTGAAGTCACCAGCCGTAGAAGCCGATTATACTGCCAACATGTCAGGGAATATCCAGGTCATAACAGAGAGTTTTGTAAATGTGATAGTCACCAGCACTATCAACTCATTTGGGAGCGAAAAGCATTTCCCGAAGGATCTTACGATTGCAGCGCTGAAGGTTCGTCTGCTATAGTTAATTTGTAATGAGTAATCACGGTAAACATATATTAGTGTGCTTTAACTGTGTGTGAAACAGTCAGATTGAAATAAGAATTGACGTGACGATATTAATGCGATCTGTTTCAGAGCGGGGTTGTTGTTTTTTTTTGTTGTTTTTTTTTTGTTTTTTGTTTTTTTTTCATTGCTGAAAGTTGCCTGTACTGTTTTCACAATAATATATAGTCACACATTATGTCACATAAACTTACTCCTGGTAGGTTGACATTGTCTTGTTAACTGTCGTGCACCACTGGCAGTGGTTGCCTCCCAGGGAATTTTAAATTAAATAGTCCAAGGATGCAAACAGAGTCTCCTTGGGACCCGCGTGGATTTTGGTGGCTAGTGCTATGTGATTGGCTGACATGTATGCTTTGTCTTTTGATATGTTTCCTTCAGGAAGGCCCAACAGCCATTATTTATAGGATCATTAACATCACCCAACTCTCAACTGTTTAAATAAACGTTGTGCTGAGATTCAGCACTCTTGCACTTACACAAGTATTTTATAAAGTATTTTAATACAATTCTAAGTATTCACAAAGGACATACTGTGCATTTTGCAAAGGGTTACAGAAATGATAAGCTTTTTTAGCATCAAAAAATGACACACAAAGATCAGGATTTCAGTGTTTTGTTGTTGTGGTTTGTTTTTTGTTTTTCAAAGGGTGACAATGAGTGATTGGTATTTTATAGATTACATCAATTGCACTGTGTATGAGGCAATTGGGTATTTTTGTCAGTACATGAAAAAAACAACAAATAGCAATTCCAGCATCATCAGAAGCAAAATACTACAAACAAGATGGGATTTATGTATTTTTAAGTTTATATCTCTACCTTACCCACCCAACCCTCGATCCACACACTGGCACACACAAACACACACAGACACACACTGCTTTCCACCAGTTGTGCGTTCTGTGCGCTGGCATGGCCACAGCTGTTCTAAAGAAGAACAATAGCACAAGCAGTGAAACAACGTCACTATAAGTTTCATGTCATGGTATCGCTAATCCCATGCACACTGATGAAATTGATGTTTATGTCACTCATCATATAGCTGATTTTCATGCCTGGAACATTTTGGTGATAATTTGACCCAATCATACCTAACAACCAGAACAAACAGCGGATGTATGTCAGTTAATACTGTCTATGAAAAATCTTATGGGTATTAATGAGAAGCAATCTGCTTTTTTTCATAAAAAAATGTAAATATATTTAACTGTTTTAAAAAATCCAAAAAATGTGGTGCTAGAAATCACTATTTGACCTAATAGGGGTAAAATAAAGGGCAGATTTGATTTATTTACTTTACCATCTGCACAATTTTAAAAAAAATTCTTAATAGCAATAAAAAAAATTAAAATAATTAATTAACACTCAAAAAGTTGAAGAGGTACAATACTGGCTAGCGAACTCATTTAGTACCTTCCTTTTATCTAGCTTTATTTAGTAAAATATCTAATAATAATAAGAAAAACCACTTTCACTCAAATGTGTGTCAACTGGTTTTTGTGAAACAGTAAACGTGTACTCTAATTAACAATTTATTTTAAAAAAACATCTTCGGGATAATTTTTGCAGTGAAAAATCCTAAAGTTTCAAGCGTTTCCATCCACAAACGCAAGCGCTACTCGCTGTCACATATCAGCATGACTTTATTCTCGTAATGCACAAAGATGTGCTACAGGGAATTTTACAATATGGTCACCTCTCATCTTGTGCACACAGAGAATCACCTCCGTCGTTCTAATACAATCAAAGGACTAAGTGCATTGGAATTGAAGAACTGGTGGTGCTAGGACAGCTACTGAGATACACACACACATTCATAAACATATGATTACATAATTACATACTCCAGAAAAGTCAGAGAGTGCGCATGCGACAACAGGTAATGGCTTGAGTAGCCATGTCACCCTGTCACATGCACATTGATCACTCATTCTGTGGCTGTTTGATTGCTCAGTCTTTGGAGAAATGTCTTTGCATCATTGTTTCCAGATGATCTTTGATCTGATCATGGCATTTACAGAACAGTATTTAGCTACACACATATACTATGCTTTCCGTTAATGGGAAACTCTCTGTATTTGACAGATACATTTTGATAGAGATGGAAAAAATGAAAGGCCGTCCGTCCCCAGAACTTATCTCTGCAGGGTTTTAATTAAGCGATGGACTGCAGATGCCTGGGATGGATTTTATCATGCTGTCCGTTCCCATGACAGATGATTATAAATGCTAGTGGAAGGCCTGCATATACACACAAACTTACACGCACACATATGGCGCCAAAAGCAGTTTTCCAGCAAGTTTTGCGTAGCTGGACGTGACATCATTTTTATCTTGTTACTTCTTTGCCAGAATTTGAGGCCCGTCCACCCATGACATCATGTGCATGCTATTGAATGCGCTCCGCCAAGCCCCATCTGAAAGTTGTTCCTATTTTTAAATAGGATTAACAAGAAGTATTGCACTGGTTGGTCTAGCCAGTCACAGCTTCACATCAAAATCTTCCACTTTCAAAACCAACTGGGACTGACAAAATGTTTAATCTGTAGGTAGTTCAGAAAATATGGCATAAGAAAGTAGAGATGTGTTTTATCAACATTTTGTACATACATGTATATACTTGTCGGAACTCTAAGAGAATTTTACAGTGTACTGTTGTCTAACAATAAGCAGTAACCAGACATTTCTGAAATATATTGATTGTATATAACCCATTTAACCCCTGAGCCGCTTTCCCTGAATTTTGTAAGTGTCACCTAACGAATATTTACCAGTGGCAGGAGAGGGATCAGCCATGATAATTCAAGGGTAGTGCTGTAGGGCTTTGGGGCTAAATGAGATAATAGGAGATGTGAGGATGACATGTTTTAATTTGTAATTTGAGGTGGTAGCCATTAGCATCACCCTAGTTGTACTTGTAGATATCATGGACTGATATGTACACCTGTGCTGTATTTACGTCTACATGTATGTATTTAAGTTTTAACCCGTATCATACTGAGGCTAAAAGAAGTACCCAACGGAGAAAGAAACACGCTTAGAAAAGACGGGTACAACACAAAAGCTAAACACAGAGGCTAAAAGCTTCAAATTTGTACACTGCCATATAATTAATGCAAGCTACATTATAGTACTTATGGATAAGGAAGTAGACCAATGGCTTGAGTTCATGGGTAGTGCCAGAATAGCTTTATTCTGGCACTACCCTAAAACTGTTTTGGTCAAACTTCTTTCATGCACTGGTGTATTCTGAATGATAAGGGTTAAGTATGTCCTGTTCATTGTTTCAGGGAAAATTGGAACTTGTCACGGGTGCAAGGTGTGGATCCATGAAGCTGAGCGTACTTGACAAAGACAATAAGTTTGTTTGCAACCTAGACAATGATGAGGCGCTTCTTGGCTCATACCCAGTTGACAGCGGCATGAAAATACACGTGAGAGCTACAGTTTTGTATTAGACTGTCAGGAACTAGTAAACATACTATGAATACATGCATGTATGTTTTTGACTTCTTGTCTGCATGAGCAGACAATTATATTAATATTTGTAACAAATTGTGACAAGAAAACACAGTGACATAAGCAAACAGTGCACTAGTCTATTGCAGTATTAATGCATGTACTACATATGACATAAACTGATTTTATTTGTGACTGTTCTTCACCTTGCAAAAGTTATTACTCTATCTGCAGATGTAAATGAGCATGCCCCCTATGAGCAGGAGACTTGATTCTTAAGAGGCCCTGGTGGTTAGAGGTTTTCATTAGAAATAGAGTCCATGCCTCTCGGAGAAAAACGAGATGGGATCCCAACCCATAGTTGTTCTTATTTTAATCTTATTCTTCTGATCCATCTCTCTCCATCCTAACCCACCCTACACTCTAATCCACACACACTGGCAAACACGAACACATGCGGACGCTTTGCGTTTCACGCCAGTTGTACATTCTGTGGGTTGGCAAATGCACAGCCATTCTGAAGAAGAATTGCTCGAGCAGCGAAATGACGTCACTATAAGTTGCACGTCATGGCATCCCACGATGCCCTGTACACAGTGACGAAATTCATGTTTCACATCGCCAATGGTAGGTAGTACTAAAAATGTACGTTTGAGAGGATGAAACTTGGTAATTTTCTAAGGGATAACATAAGACATTTATTCACCAAGTAAAACGTTACAAGGATTTTTGTGTGACATGGCGACAGTAAAATACATCCTCACTTGTAGGGCTTCACATGCATTCATCATGTCATACACTCAGTTGGCGATCGTCCTGTATACAGCACTAAAGATAGATAAACACAATATTGCACACAATCAGTCCTATGTCACAATCATGGAATCACGTTCCATGGATGGTGATGAACTGAGGACAGCTTCTGGAAAGAAACTGCATCTGAATCGAGAGATTCTGGCTTTCAAAGCATGAAACCGCCGGCCAGAGGGCAGAAGCTCAAAGAGATGATTAGCTGGGTGTGACAGATCAAGAACGATCTTTCCTGCCTTCCGTTCCATACGCATTTTGAAAATGGAGGCGACAGATGGAAAGTCGCAACCAGCTATTTGGGAGGCGCTCTTAACAATGTGCTCGGGCTGGTTCTTTTCTGTCGTGGTTTTGCTGCCATACCAGACAGTGATAGAGAAACACAAGGTGCTCTCTATCACCACACGGTAGATTTTTTTACTTATAACGTTAGGTGACAATTTGAGTCTTTTTGACCTAATCATACCCACCAGCCAGGACAAACAGCAGGCTTATGTAAATACTATTTATGTTTATTGCATAGACCTTTTGCCATTTGCAAAAGGGGACAGAGGGGTGGGGGGGGGGGGGAGAAAAGAGCCACGGTGTGGCAGCATCTAACATCGTACAGCTAACGAGCATGATCCATGGTGGGAATCCCCGTGGGGTTATGAATATATACAGATCAGTACAAGTGTGCCTTTCTATAAACATCAACAGTGTGTCCACATTTGTGTAAACAACCAATGCAGTCCATCAGCATCCCGAATGACAGGTGTAAATGTGCAGTATTCGCTGCTATCTGAGGTGATGTTTCACCGCATCACAGATATGATCCAGTTTCGACACGGCTTGTTGACGCTTTCTCTTGAATGTCACCTGGATCAGGGAGCAGTGATCGATCTTGTTAAGGATGGTGATTTCTTCCTGCACCAGCCTGGAATGGTCTTGCTTAATGTACCAGTGGTCTAATTCTCCATCTTTGCGGCTGTGGATCAGCACAATATATCACTGTCACACATCAGCCGTTTTCACTGTTTATCCAAAACAGTGTTCCTTGATTTGTCTCCAAGTTGCCTTCGTAGTGAGGGGTCAGTCATCTTGTTACTTCTTTGCCAGAATATGGGCCAAGCCTGCGCATGATGTCATGTGCATGCTATTGAACGGCTCTACCGCATCCCGTTTCAAAGTTGTTTTTATTTTATAAATAGGAACAACAAAAAGTACCCCTCCCTGTTTTGTCAAGTTATCTTTTCAATCTGTGTAGTCAGATTTCTTAATAAACTGGAAATTTTAACGCTGTGGGAATCATTGCAACAAAAACTTTTGCTGAATGCAAAGGATTAATAGTAATCATTGTACCTGTTTCAGGTAGAAGACAATCATCTGAACGTTGGGGAGTTTGACGATGTCTCCAAAGTTGAGAAATATGAAATACCTGAAGATGAATATGCAAAAAGAGCAGGTAACAGACTGTTTAAAACCTTTTTTGAATGAGCCTCTATTTATATGACTGTGTAACTTAATTATGTTGTATCATGTTATAAAATTTTACAGTTTCATTAAACCGTGTGTTGATGTATTGTGAAGTTGTAGCTCCTTCTCATGTGATGAGATTGTTTGATTGTAAATTAATTTGTTGTGATATTTGGTATATTTGTTTGGGTTTTTGTTTTCTTGTTTTTGTTTGATTGTTGTAGTTGTTTTTTACTTACTTTACTTACGCCTGTCACCCCTACCCGGGTATAGGCCGTCGACGAGAGACCTCCATCGACTCCTGTCCTGTGCTTCTTTTTCGATTTTACTCCAGGTGGTTCCCAGTCTCTTGATGTCTGCTTGGAGGTCTCGACGCCAGGAGTTTCTCGGCCTACCTCTTTTCCTCTTTCCCTGGGGGTTCCATGACAATGCTTGCCTAGTGATACTGGAAGCTGGCTTTCTCAGACAGTGACCAATCCATCCCCATCTTCTTCGCCCAATTTCATTCTCTGCTGTTATCTGCTCTGTTCTTTCCCAGAGTCTGACGTTGCTGATCTTCTCTGGCCAGTGGATTTTCAAAATTCTTCTAAGGCAACTGTTTATGAAGATATGTACTCTGTTGACAGTGGTTTTTGTCAATCTCCAAGTCTCTGCTCCATATAGGAGAACTGCTTTTACGTTGGAGTTGAAAACCGGACTTTGGTGTGTTGTGACAGCTCTCTGGAACTCGACACTTTTTTCAACTGGAGAAAGGCTGCTCTGGCTTTACCGATTCGTGCTCTGACATCTGCATCAGTGCCGCCTTTTTTGTCTATGATGCTCCCAAGATAGGTGAAGGACTCTACCTCCTCCAACGGGGTGCCAGCAAGCAAGACTGGTTCTTCCCTGGTTGCGTTCAGCCTCATTGTCTTTGTTTTCTGTTTGTGGATGGTGAGGCCCACTTGGGACGAGATGTCAGCAAGCCTCGTGGTCTTGTCCTGCATTTGTTGATGAGTGTGGGACAGTAATGCCAAGTCGTCTGCAAAATCGAGGTCATCAAGCTGTGTCCACAGTGTCCACTCTATTCCACTTCGTCTGTGCTCTGTGGTCCTCTTCATGACCCAGTCTATGGCCAGTAGGAAAAGGAACGGAGACAGCAGACACCCCTGCCTGACACCGGTTCTGACCTGGAGCTCCCTGGTGAACTACCCTTCGTGGATCACGCGACATGTCATGCCATCGTAGCTACTCTTGATCAGCCGGACGAGCTTTGTGGGTACACCGTAGTGTCGTAGGAGTTTCCACAGAGTCTCTCGGTCCACGCTGTCAAATGCTTTCTCGTAATCCACAAAGTTGACGTACAGCGGGGAGCTCCACTCCAGAGACTGTTCCACGATGATGAGGAGAGTGGCGATCTGGTCTGTACATGATCGGTTTTTCCTGAATCCTGCTTGCTGGTCTCTCAGCTGGGGGTCAGCGGAGCTCTTCATTCTCTCCAGGATGATCCTGTTGAAGATCTTTCCTGATACTGACAGCAAGGTGATTCCTCTGTAGTTGGAACACTTGCTGAGGTCGCCTATCTTGGGAAGCTTGATTAGATACCCCTCCTTCCTGTCAGCCGGCATCACCTCCTCTTCCCAGATCTTTCCAAACAGTGGGTACAGCATCTCTACTGTTGTCTCTAGGTCTGCTTTCAGAGACTCCGCTGGGATGCCATCTGGCCCTGCTGCTTTGCCATTCTTCAAAAATGCCACTGCTCTTCTGATCTCTTCCCGGCTGGGTCTGTCACAGCTGATGGGTAGGTCGGTCTCTGCTGGCTGGATGTCAGGGGGGTCGGGTGGGCTGGGTCTGTTCAGTAACTCTTCAAAATACTCGGCCCATCTGTCCAGTTGGTCTGCTCTGTCTGCAATAGGCTTGCCTTCTTTGTCTTTTACTGGTCTTTCTGTATGGCCATACTTGCCCGACAATCTTCTGGTAATGTCGTAGAGCTGTTTCATGTTGCCGCTGCCTGCTGCCTCTGCTGCCAGGCTGTCTGTGTAGGCCCTCTTGTCTGCCCTGATACTCCTCTTCACCTCGCAGTTGGCTTCCGAGTATTCCTCTTGTGCCCTTACTTTGGCTGCTCTCGTGCGACTGTTGTTGACATCTGCTTTCTTCTGCTTCCTCACTTCTATCTTCTTCAAGGTCTGTGCCGACAGCCAGTCCTTGTGATGGTGTTTCTTGAACCCTACAGTGTCTTTGCAGGTTGAGTTCAGCGCCTCTCTAACTGCCTTCCACTGCTGCTCTGTGGTGACCGCCTCCTCTTCATTTACTAGTTCCTGTAGCGCTTGAAACTGGTTGGACAGCACCAGTTTGAACTCTTCTCTCACTCCAGTCTCTCTCAGGAGGCCTACATTATAGCGCTGTCTTCTCATTGTCTCTGTGCGGCTTTTCTTTAACTTGAGCTTTATTAAGGTGAGCAGATGGTGGTCTGAGGCGACATCTGCTCCCCTCCTCACTTGAACATCTTGAAGGGATCTTCTAAATTTCTTGCTAATGCAGATATCAAAGGTCTGAATTGTTCCGCCGTTTTGAGGATTTCCTCGGTAATCTCGCCGATTTTTGCCGATTTTCCGCTCCTCAAACTACTATACTACTACTGTTTCCGTGTATAATTTCTTGCGCCTTTTTAATATCCGCTTTTTTTTTCAAAGTCAATTCAGACCTTTGAGATAATGGTCTATTTGGTTCTCTGTAGTATGGTCAGGTGAGACCCAAGTTGCTTTGTGTATTCTTCTGTGTGGGAAGATGCTGCCTCCAATGATAAGTCTGTTTAGAGCACAAAAGTCTACAAACCTCTCCCCATTCTCACTCATCTCCCCTAGTCCCTGTCTCCCCATCACCTCTTCGTATCCGGTGTTGTCCTCCCCTATTTTGGCATTAAAATCGCCGCCCATGACGATGGTGATGTCTCGCTCCGCACATTTGTCATTTGTCCACGGCACTCTGGAGTCGGTCGTAGAACTCTTGTTTCTCTTCCTCGTCACTGTCATTAGTGGGCGCATAACACTGGATGACGTTCAGCTTGAGCTTTTTCTGGGTTCTAAAGGCTGCTGTGATAATTCTTTGCCCAAGAGGTTCCCAGCCCATCAGCGCTCTCTGTGCCACTGGTGACAGCATGAATGCTACTCCTTCTGTATGGGGGGCATTCACCTCTTCATGACCTGAATACAGAATCATCTCCCCACTTAACAGCCTTTTCTGGCCAGACTGCGTCCATCTGGCTTCACTGACACCTAGCAGGGAAAGGTTGTACTTTTGCATTTCCGCTGCTATCTGGGTGGCCTTGCCGCTCTGGTACATGGTCTTGACGTTCCATGTGCCCATGGTTGTGTCCCTGGATAGAGAGAGGCGGCTCGGTCCTGTGGCTTCCGAAGACTTCCGGCTTTCACCACAGGACGTCATAAATCTTCTGGTAGAAGAACCTTCCTCCTCCAGGAAAGGAATTACTGTTTGTCTTTTCGTCGGCGTCTTTGTAGCTATTTCCTTTTTTGCAGGGTGGGGAAGCTACCCCCATGCCCAACCCCCTTACTAGGATGACCAGGGGTTTTCTGTCGGGGTCACCTTCCCTTAGACCATGTTGGTTCTTACTTACTTATGCCTGTCACCCCTACTCGGGTATAGGCCGTCGACGAGAGACCTCCAGCAACTCCTGTCCTGTGCTTCTCCTTCGATTCTACTCCAGGTGGTTCCCAGTCTCTTGATGTCTGCTTGGAGGTCTCGACGCCAGGAGTTTCTCGGCCTACCTCTTTTCACGGCACCTTATTTCATTCGGTGCACCCCTCTCGCCATATGGTCCCAGCGCGAGGAGTTTTTTTTGGGGGGAGGTATTTATTCACATTGTGTATAGTAAAGATATCTCCAGTGTCTTAGCAAAATTTTAAGAGAACTTTTGACACTTTTTTTTTCCAGTTGCGTAGTCCAGGAGGTCTTCCACCTGAGTCTGTTCATTGTGCTATGATTTACTGTCACCAGACTCTGTGAGAGCTTTTAAGGAGCGCAACAAACTAGGCCGATTTAATGAGGAGGAACAAAAGAAAAAGGAGGAGGAGATGCTGAAGAAAGCTGAAGAAGAACAACTGAAAGCAGAATCCATGAAACCTGGTGACAGGTGAGCATTGTGAATACATGTTTATCCCCTTCACTGCTGAGAAAAAGTGAGCATGATCCAACTGCAAGAGCCCCACAGACACAGGGGTCATGAGGATCTATGTCTCTTGCTGAGACCAATTTGCATCCAATTTCCTTTGACAGTTGTGGCATTTGGTTATTGAATTAACCCTTAGGCTGTCAGTAGCAGTTTTTGTTGCAATGATCCCTGCTGGAATCATCACTACAAAAACTGCTTTTGACAGTCAAAGGGTTAACAAAGATTTCAGAAAAGAAATGTGTCCAGTAGCAGTGAAGGGGTTAAACATTGAAGGTTGCAATTATATCTATCAGTCTTGCAGCACTGCCTTGGGTGGGGTATGACTTTGATAGTTTATGGGTAGTTCCAGATTGGCTTGATGCTGTGCAAAGCACCAAACTAATCTGGTACTACCTTTGAGCTGTCATCCATGGCACTTGCTCCATCCCAGCACATGGTGCATGTATACATAACTATCAATTGTATAATTTGGACACTTCCCAGACTTGATTAACTTTGTTTGTCTTGGGATTGATGGTGTTTGCTTAAAGAGATGCAGTGAGTCGGAGAACATTTTTGGCTCATGTGCAAAGCAAAAATGAGTATGTTTTGGGCCAGTGGTCGTCCGTCCGTCCACCGTCAGCCGTGGTGAACTTTAACGTTGGCATTTCTTCGGAGTCTATTCAAGCTACAGTCTTCAAACTTGGCCCAAAGATACTTTGTGGCAAGACCTTTCTAAACATACCAATTTCAGTGACCTCACAAAGGTCAAGGTCACAGGGGATCAGGAAATATATCAAAAATAGCTATTTTTGGACATAATTTATTTTTTTCTCAAATACTATTCACAACTTCAAACCCAAACTTGCTACAAAGATACCTGATGGTAAAACCTTTATAGGCACACTAATTTGGTTGATCCCTCGGAAAGGTCAAGGGTCACAAGAGTTCAGGAAATAGGTTCAAAATAGCCATATTTTGACAAAAGATGTTTTTTCTCAAATGCTATTCACAACTTCAAACCCACACTTGCTACAGAGATACCTGATGGTAAGACCTATCTATGCATACTAATTTGGATTACCCCCTCGGAAAGGTCAAGGGTCACAAGAGCTCAGGAAATAGGTTAAAAAAAATAGCCATATTTTGACAAGAATTTGTTTTTCTCAATTACTAGTAACAACTTTAAAACCCAAAGTTGCTACAAAATACCTGATGGTAAGACCTATCTATGTATACTAATTTGGATGACCCCTCGGAAAAGGTCAAGAGGTCGACAAATGTTTATAAACTGTGAATAATTGTAGTTATTATCAACATTTTTGCAAACTTTCCAATCAAATTTGGCACAAAGGTAAGTAAGGATAGTAAGACCTTCCTATGTATCCTAATTTAGTTGAATCATCGCAAACGTCAAGGGTCATGGGGGTTTGACAGATGTTTGAAAACTGATTAAATTTTGAGAAAACATGGATTTTGTTACTTAATGTTAGTGCAGAAGCCATCCCTTTTTCTGTCAGACGTGTGGATCGGTCATACACGTGAGCCATAAGGGCATCATGCCTTTCTTGTTACATTGTTTTCTTGTCTCAATGTACTTGTACCAATATTTCTCATGTGCATCCATGGATGCATTTTTAACCCATTTGGCCCCAGATCCCTATTGCAGGAGATGGCTTGACCATGATAATTCAAAGGTAGTGCCAGATTAGCTTGGCACCTTCAGGCGGTAAGCTAATCTGGCACTACCCTTGAATTGTCATGGTCAAGCCATCTCCTGCAACTGGTAGATAGTCATTAGGCAACCCCTCCAAAATTTGAGAAATGGGACCTTGGGGCTGAAAGGGTTTATATGTATTAGCATGTGATTCGCGTGAAGACATACATGTGCACACCTGGCACACGCATGCTGCCGTGCAATCTTATTTGTAATGTATGTGTGCATGAATGCATATTGTGAATTTTGCCTCTATACACATGCTGTAACAGTAACAGCTTATACAACTTAAATATTGATTTTTTTGGGGGGGTTGTAGGTGTGAAGTCCGTGTGCCTGGACAACCAACCAAAAGGGGAACAGTGCGCTATGTTGGTGAGTTTTGTTACTGGGCACTCATTCAAGGCAATGCTATACGACACTTTCACATCTGTTTTATGCAGGCACCTTGAATAAGTTAATTCAAAACAACATTCAGAAGCACCCTACTCCCTACAGTTGTAGTGCTGACCTGGAAGAGTTCTTCAGTGGATGTAAATGATGCTGACTGCTGTCCCCAAGAGGCATAGATTATCATAAGCCTCTGCAGCTGCTGGTGCTCATGAAAATCTGTGCCTTTTGATTGCTTTATGGTATGTTAACAGTTCATTGATCTGTAGCTGCGTGCTGCTAGGGCACTTTTAGCCTTGCTTTTCTGTGATGATTGTCTTAGACAACCTATATGGTTGAGAAGGAACTGCTCAGGACATAAATAGTCACAGAAGTAACCCTTGATGAGTGCTGAAGTCTGAGGATATAACTGCACATGTGACCAATCTTTCATAGCAAGAATGCTTCTGGTCTCATGAACCTCTGCAAATGCAGAGGCTTATGTGAGTCGATATCTGTTGAAGATAGGGATTCCCTTAGGGATTGTAAAAGCACTGTGAAGCAAATTCTTCTTTGCTTTCTGCAGGCACCACTGATTTCAAGCCAGGGATGTGGGTGGGTGTGCAGTATGATGAACCTTTCGGCAAGAATGATGGCAGGTTTGTAACATTTTTTTCTGCAGAAATAATTAAACCCAAGGATGGAGAGTGCACCTAATTTAAAATGCTTTTAAAAGGAGTGAACATTGTAGTGTTACAATATTATGACATCTATTGTTTACAGTTGTACTGGTCTGCTCAACATTACTTATAGGTGGTACTAACACTGCCAGAAGTCAAAGGGAGATAAGTTTAGAATAGCCCTTGTTTCCTGGATTTATGGCTGAGCACTACTCGCTCAAGGTAAAGACAGTCTTGATATTTGTTTCCTTTTAGAAAGGTGAATTTGATATGTGCTGGAATGTGTTGACTCATGTGTATGCGGTATCAGTGTCTGCAAGCACTAGGGCTTAAATATGTAATGATTTGTGCTTGGGTTTTGCAGTGTCGAAGGCAAAAAGTACTTTGAATGTCCACCAAAGTATGGTGCCTTTGTCAAGCCCCTGTCGGTGGAGGTTGGTGATTTTCCAGAGGAGGACATTGGTTTTGATGAAGATGAGATGTGAAATCGGCTGTCACCATTGTCCCACCAGTCCCAGTTATTTTTTCTGCCCTTAACCCTTTGGCAGTTAGTAGCAGTTTTTGTCGTGACTATTCCTGTCAGAATCATCACAACAAAAATCGCTACCGACACCCAGCACACTGAGCCCTAATGCAGAAATTCCCAAATTGGGTAGTTGTCCAGTGAGGATTGTGACAGTTCAGGGGACATGTCAATCACAATAGCTTAAGGGTAGCTTGGTGCCTAAAGGCACTAAGCTATACTGGCACCACTTTTGAACTATCATGGTTGATTCATTTCTTGTTGTAGTGCTCCAGGGCTGACTTAATTCACTGATTTGCAAAACACTCTTGTGCAGAAAAGTGCACACTTTATTTTAGTGTACTGTACCCACGACACATCTTAGACAATGCTTGTTCCTTGAGGTGCCCTGTAAAATTCCATTACACGCTTTAACGTGGGCCTAACTTACACCTATGTTGGATGAAAGTCCTATATGCGGAAACTGGATTGGTCTCGCTAGCTTCAGTGTTATTTTATTTTGAATCTGGCAGCAATAGCTAGTGATATATGACTTTGTTAATTAATTAAGGTGCAGTTTTGTGAACTGAAGTTTGTATTTTTGTGCTCCTAATTTGCTGCTTTCTAAACCACAGTTTGTGTGCGTGCATGTGTATGTGCGTGTGTGTGAGCTATATGATCGAAATACATGTATGTACCCACTCCATATAGTTTTTCTTCTTTCACACATGGGCGGATATATTGTGTAACCTGCAATTACATGTATTTATTCATGAATTCACTTGATATGCGTTCCTTCCCACCATCTCTTGCAGCGGAAATAAACAGGAATGAATTCCAAAATGAAAAGGCGAAATATGCTCATAAAACTACATTACACAGCTCTTTTGCTTACTGGGGAGATGGTAGAGTGTTTGGCTCTTGTCCAAAAGGTTGTGGGTTTGAACCCAGTTCAGGTTACAATTTGTTCAGACTTTTCGGTGCCTGGTCTTGTAAATCACCTTCATGGTGGACGGAAGATGTTAAGCCCTAAATGTAATGTTTTTTTCTTTTGCTTACTAATAATAAAATACAAATTTGTGCAGGCATACCCTCAAAAGCCCAAACAATTCATAAATAATTAATTTGCAAGAGACACGTCATGAATATTTTGCAAGATACATTTACAATCTTATCTATGTGTACAGAAAGAAAGCTTCTTGGAGTGCATAATGGATTTTGTTGGATTGTATAATATCCATACATGGAACTGAGACTGGTTTTTTTTTCCTGTTTTGGGCTCACAATTGATAGCAAAGGTGAGTCTATGTAATGGGCCTTCCAGCATCTGTCGTCCGTGGCAAACTTTAATATTGACATTTTCTCGGAGACTATTCAAGTCTCAGACTTCAAAGTTTGCCTAAGTGCACTTTGTGGTAAAACCTTTTTAAACATGCCAATTTCAGTGACCTCTCTCCAAGCTCACAGGGCGTCCAGAAAGGGGTAAACAATAACCATATTTTGACACAAGTTGTTCCTCCTCAAATACTGTTTTTTAACTTCAAACCAAAACTTGGTACAGAGATACTTGATGGTAAGATCTTTCAATGCATACTAATTTGGATGAATGGTCGGAAAGTTCAAGGGTCCCAGGTCAGGAAATGTTTGAAAAATGCCAGTTTTTGATAGAATTGTAGTTTTTATCAATGTTTTTGCCAACGTTTCAGTCTGATTTGGCATAAAGGTAGCTGATGACAAGACCTAATTTTATGCATACTAATTTAGTGGTCCCCTCGTAAAGGTGAAGGTTATTGGGGATCCAAAATAGGTAAAAAAAATAGCCTAATTTTGACAAAACTGTTCTTTTCTCAAGTACTATTTTAGCTTCGAAGTCATACTTTGTATGGAGTTACCTGATGATGCATACTAATTTGGATGACCCCTCAGAAAGGTCAAGGGTCATAGGAGGTCAGCAAGTGTTTGGAAAATGCCAGTTTTTCTTAGAATTGTTCTTTTTATCAAAGTTTTTGTGTGCAAACTTTCAAATCAAATTTGGCATAAAGGTACCTTTCTGTGCATGCTAATTTAGTCAGTTTTATGAAAACGCAGATTTCGCTGGTACAAAAACCAACCCTTTACAATATGTTTAGATGCTTAAACACTTGCTCATTTCAGCGACCAGTTGGAAAGGCCAAAGTCACAAAAGTCAAACTTATGTGGATTGGTCATATACGTGAGCCGTAAGGGTTTTGCCTTCTTGTTTTACTGTGTACTGCCTAATTTACATGACAGGTCAAGTCCCAGTGCGCAAAGGCCATTGGGCCGACATTGGCTGCCGTTGGCCCACACACAGCTGTGCACGGGCCAGCGGCAGTCAACATCGGCCTGACGGCCTTTTGTGCATTGGGTTGTGTGTGAAAGGCTGTATGGCTGCTTGCTGCAGGGTTTTCTTTATGAACTGCCCTGTTTATTAGTTTATGACGCAAGTGTTATGCTCACAAATGATTATGTGTATGGCATACGTCGCTTTGTCATAAAAGGAAGAAAATGCCAGTGTGTTCTTATTTTTACCTGCACACACATGCATACATAATCACACACACATTTTGACCATGATCACTTTGCATCATCTTCTCCTGCTGCAAATCAGTTTTGAGACTATCTGGAACTCGCCAAACATTGACACAGCTGTTCCACCAATACAGGGCAGCCTCAGTTCTTGGTGTAAATTGCAGTACCCAGGAGCCATTAACCCATTTAGCCCCAACGCACTACTGCAGGAGATGGATCGACCATAATTCAATGGTAGTGCCAGGTTAGCCTGGCGCCTAATGGCGCAAAGCTAACCTGGCACTACCCTTAAATTATTATGGTTGATCTGTTTCCTGCAACTGGTACATAATCGTTGGAAATGAGGCCTTGGGGTGAAGTGGGTTATATCTGATGGTGCTATTCACGATCGCATTAGTGTAGTGCTGAATTCACGTAAACTTGAAAGAAAAACACCACTTCCTCGTCCCAACGTAAGCCTTAGATGGACCATGCACAGCTGTGCCATGCATGTGACAGCTAAGGCTGACATTGCCATGAGGACCTTTTGCTCACCAGGCATCCCTGTGGGATACCTTAGGGGCTGGGCCCACGCTACCAGAATTTGTGACTAGCAATGTGTGGTAAGCAACAATTTGGCACCTGCCACATCGGCTTCGTGGCACACGTTTCAATGTGCGCGCAATGTGTTGTACCGACTGACCTGCCATTACCATATATGGAACAGCTCTCGCGCGCCCGGTTGAAATATATTCGTAGCTGTTGGAGTCCCATATGCATGGGAACTCTCGGACAATGTTGATCAATTTACTCACTGGAGACGTGCCGCATACGGATATGCGGCTATTCGCAGCGTTTCCACATGCGGCGCATCTCCAATGAGTTAACAGTCTCAAAGCCGTCCCTCAGCTTCTCCGCCATTTTTTTCCGGTTCGGAAGATGAAGAAACGGGAAGTGGCGCAAGGACACCACTGATTGGCTGAGAGGCGGCAACATTGCTCCAGCCTTGCACCTACCACAAATAAATAGACTCTTTTAGCTGGGCACACGCTACCACAAACACCTATTGCCGGGCGCAATTTTGTGGCGGCAATGTTGCCTCCACAATTAGGGGCGCCTACAATATTGCCGCCACAAATTGCGACCTGATACAAACCGAGTCTATTTATTTGTGGTAGGCGCAAGGCTGGAGCAATGTTGCCGCCTCTCAGCCAATCAGTGGTGTCCTTGCGCCACTTCCCGTTTCTTCATCTTCTGAACCGGAAAAAAATGGCGGAGAAGCTGAGCGCAGACGGCTTTGAGACTGTCATAATAACATGGAGCGGAACGTGCGAATAGCTGGTACGTAGCGGCAGTCTCAGTAAGTAATGATCACCTTGTCGAGAGTTCCGCATGGTCCGCAGCTCAATTTCAACGGCGCGTGAGAGCTGTCATATATGAGCTGCATATGCGCTCTATATATAATCAATGCGCGATGTACCGCGACTGACCCAAGCGCCACTGATCACCGCTCCTCACACGTACGTAACCAGACTTCAAGTGTAAGGCAAGCTCAAGCGACTGCGTATGGAATCGTTGTATTGAAGTTTATAGTTGCGCACTGACATAGTGGGGGAGCCGAGTCCCGAGAAGACCCCGACGTCGCCGAATTAACGTGACTTACAGAGAAAATCCGACCGGACCCGGATCGAACTCGCCTTAGCATTGGTGGCAGCGCTTACCACTGCGCCATAGTATGGTAATGGCAGGTCAGTAAGTACAAACACATTGCGCGCACATTGAAACGTGTGCGACGAAGCCGATGTGGTAGGTGGCAAATTGTTGCTTGCCACACATTGCTAGTGGCAAATTCTGGTCGCTTGGGCCCAGCCCTCTTAGCGCCTTGTATCCAATAGGGCAGGTCGTTTATTTAACCCCACCCCCACATTTCCTAAATTGTGTACCAGTTGCAGGAGATGGATCGACCATGATAATTCACGGGTAGTGCCAGATTAGCTTGTCGCCCGGCATCTCCTACTGTAGGGCGTTGGGGCTAAATGAGTGAACAGAGGCTGACGTGTATCAGTTATCAGTCACAAAACACCGGCCGACGCCAAGACACTATCAGGCCATGGAAACGGTTTCTTTACAAGTAATATCTTGAATCGATCCGGCTTCAGGTTGCACTACTGACTTGCATATCTTGTCAACTTGTTTCTCAATCAGTGAACACAGCCGGATTCTCGGCCTGATGTCAGTCGTATCTGGCGCGGCATGCTGGGGTCGACCATGGCCAAAGTCGGCTCAAAGCCCGAACTTTTGTTTACTGGGTGTATGTTCCTGATATAAAAAAATAGAAACCGACGTATTCAAGTCGATATTGAAGTTACAGCGGTGCATGGGCGCTTGCCGCAACAGCCCAGCAACCTAGACACGTGCCCTCACGAATATTGTTCTCCGTAAGGCATAGGTTCTCATTAGCGCCCGCAGTAGCAGGGGCTCATGAAAATCTGTGCCTCATGTTGGTAGATCGGTTCTTTTCATTTTTCAGAGTCAGTAGGGCAGTCATTTGGTGTCAGAATTTGCCCGGATACATTACCCAATGCACAAAACGCCATCGAGCCGACGTCAGCCGCCGCTGGCCCGTGCGCGGACCAACGGCGGCCGATATCGGCCCGATGGCCTTTTGCGCATTTGGTACTGACTGCACGCACTGAAAACAGTGACGCAAAACCTCTTCCACGGCAGACTGACGTATAACAATGAGAACATGGTGGTTTAAACCGCAGTGCAGGAGACGAAATCCAGCGGTACTACCTGTTCCCTGCCCGGCGGGGTGCACAAGCGCGAAACGGAACTGGTACGGCACCACTGGATGAACAAAGACCCTGCCATCTGCAGGATGCACAGTGTTTAACAAGTCTCGGCTGCCTTATGCGAGACGATGGTCGGCTAATACATTTACAATGTCAAACTAGTATACTGATGGGCGAGAAATGCAGTAGTTACCCGCCTTCCCCGCCGCTGGACAGTATTTTGTTTATAAAATCAGTCTTAGTACATCAATCCGGTAACGACTCGACGGTGACTGACCAAAAGCTACACTGAAGTGACCGTCCAAGTATGACTGATCCGGGAATACAAGTCTGGCCCCGATAAGTCTCGGAGAAATAGATCCTTGAGCCCCCCGCGACTGCGGGAGGCTCATGAGGATCTATGTCTCTTACAGCTGGATCTTGTTCGCGGCTCAAGTGTTTATCGGCAGAGAAGGCCGGTTGTTTTAACTCGTGGCCGACGCACGTATTTCCCAAATTTTGGAGGTGTCATCTAACGACTATGCACCTGTTGCAGGAGATGAATCGACCATGATAATTCAAGGGCAGTGCCAGATTAGCTTGGCGCCTGTCGGCGCCAAGCTAATCTGGCACTGCCCTTGCATTATCATGGTCGACCCATCTCCTGCTGTAGTGCGTCAGGGCTGAATGAGTTAAACACAACTCCTTCCATCTGCGGGGGAGCTGCCGGGGTGGCTCGGTGGTAGAGTGTTGGCCTCTCGATCGAAAGGTCCCGGGTTCGAATCCAGCTTGGGTCAAAATTTGTTCAGACCCTACTTCTTTGACTGAAATCGCCTTCGTGGCGGACAAAAGACGTTGAGCCCTAAACGTTGGTTTTTTGTTGTTGTTGTTGTTTTTCCTTCCATCTGCGAGAGACACAGATTGCCATGAGCCGCTGCAGCCCGCGGCCGCTCAGTGGGGCTCATGGCAAACTCTATGCGGCCTGGTCAGTGCCGCTCACAGGGATCGGGGCCTCTCAGAAGGAGAAAGCCAACGGGGTCTAAATCTTTGTCTGGTTCCGTACATCATTTTCCGCCGAATCGCAGCTGGCACTCGCTGGCGATTCCTTGCCGCTAACTTGTAACTTTACACACCGACGTAGGCGTAGTCAGTGAGGATGGCAGCCTCGGAATAAATTCCTGCAGTGGCGGTTCCGCCTGGCTCGAGTGGGTTCGCATAGCACTGAATTTGCAAGTGTGAGACTTTAACATTAGTTGCTGGAAGTTGTGGACGGCCGCTGTGTAATTTTTAGACTTATGACTACTGAATAATAAAGCTTTCCGCGCTTCTCAAGTTGACCCGAAACAGGCTAGACAGGTGTAAAAGCCCTGCGGACTACTCAGTCAAGTTATGATTTTGTAAATGACACGGCAGAAGCTGCAGCTCCGGCCTTGTTCAGTTTCTGGCACCGGCGTTGTCGACTATCATGGCGTGCACCGCTTCGAGTTCTGTCTAATTCAACCCGCTGCTCACTGCTGCCATAGGACGTAACTGATAACGCGGACCGAGAAATCAGGTGGGTCTGTATTTCTAATCAGCCGTACACTGACTTTTACCTGAAATAGCATAAAGTGAGAGCTGCAGCAGCAGCCACAGCCGATCTTTCACCAGCAAGGGGCACACAGACTGATTCAGTCACTGATGCAGCCGCAGAGGCTTATGTCAATTATACGTCTCTCGGATTGAAGGACTAGATACAGTTGAGGATTGCCGCACCCGACACATTGAGTATAGTGGCTACCAAAAGCGCAAAAGGCCATCGGGTCGACGTCGGCCCGATGGCCTTTGTGCTCTGGCCGTTGTATGCGTAGCTCGGTTCTGTACTCTTTGTCCGACACTGACTCGCCGCGCAGACTGTAGTTAGTCAGTGCCAGTACAGTAATTATTTCTTCAAGTTCTCAGTGCACGGCGTTTTTGTCTTCACTTGTTACTGATTGGCACTCAGCAAAGTGGCCCTCGTCCAACCGGCAGCTGGGGTCAAATTTCGTTCACACCCTATTCGGTGCACCGTCTTAGAGTAAAATCAAAATCACTGACTTCGTGTTGAACATAACTTGTGAGACGTTAAGCCCTAAACGCTTAACGTTTAACGCCAACGTTCTGCCGCTCAGCTGTGAGTGTCCCGCCGAGGCCGAAGTCAACAGCCGTGCCGGCGCGGCATTGCCGCTGCTCACTGGTGGCGGATTAAAAGAACTTGACTTGGTCAGGCCAAGCACTTAGCGGCCATGGCTGTGAGGTCAGAGTTGCGGGACTCTTAGTGAACTCACGAGTCGGTATGGCAGGTAAAAACCACCGGCGGCTGCTGAGCCAGTTCTTTCCGCCGCTGCCTGAACTGACGTAGTTACTGAGATTTCAGTTGGTATAACTCGGCAAGTGACTGAGTTGAGCTGCTCGTTTGCCAAGTTTAAACTCACGTGTAGGGGGGCCTATAGATCTGTATGCTACTTTCCGACTGTGTCAGCGGCATCAGTTGGGGTTTCACTTATTTTCATATAGGCTACAAGCCTTTTTATCATATTGCGGGGGGAGGGGGGGGGGGGCGGGGCGGAGAGAATGACTCAGCCTAGTCTTGCTGCCAAGCTCAAAGAAAATATCAGACCGCGCGGCATCAGCCCGAATCAGAGCCGGCGACGGGTTGCTTCTCAACATTGAACCGCAAAACTCAGTAACCCGGCTTTACCGCAGTTAGCAGAAATGCAAACATTATTACTGTCAAAGCATGTCAATAAGGTAGTATTAACCCATCTAGCCCCGACGCCTAATTTCAGCAGGAGATGTATCGGCCATGACAAGGGCCGTAGTGCCGCGGCGGCAATATTGGCTTGGAGCCTGATCAGTGGTGCCAAGCTAATCTGGTACTCCAGCTTGCATTATTGCGGTAACTGAATCCATCTCCTGCAACTGTACTTATATCCTATACCCAATGCGCAAAAGACCATCGGGCCGATGTCGGCCGCCCGGTTAGCCGTGCGCGGGCCAACGGCGGCGGCCGACCGGTCGGCCCGACTGATGGCCTTTTGCACATGGGGTAGTCACCATTTGGTGGAAATTTTGGAAATGCCGGCGTAGTGTCAGTTGAATAGTCAGACTGACCAGCACTGAACTGGCAGATCTTAGTCATTCCTGGTGTATTATTTTGAATGCGTCAGTTCAGTTGAAACCCCGGCCCGGCCGTGTCAACTGCAGTCGCCTAATTATGCTGGACTGACTACACTGCAGTGAAGGTGAAGGAATGCAGACCTCCGTCCGGCCATTCGAGAATGTAACCCGTTTAGCCACAATGCACTACAGCAGGAGATGGATCGACCATGATAATTCAAGGGTAGTCTGACAGTGCCAGATTAGCTTGGCGCCTAATGGCGCCAAGCCAGTGATCTGGCGCTAGCCTTTGAATTATGGTCAGTCGATCCCGCCACGACTGAGTCCTGCAACTAAGTTAGGTACTGACAAATGACGCCCTCCACAATTGGGGGAAATGTGGTCTTGGGGTTAAACGGGTTAACTCTCCAGCCTTGTCGCTGGTGTACATAATATTTTTTTTTCAAGTAATACTGAAATAGATGGATATGCGCTCCTCTGAGACTACAAGGCCATACCCGCATATTATGTTTCATTGAATTCAGCGGTCTTGAGTGTATAATTTCAGTGTCAACCGCGATAACAGTTTGCTCTCTAATGAGATTGTTTTACCACAAAACACGATCTACTTCAGTCCGGCCCGCGTCTGATGTCTATAGTTTTTGTTGTTGTGGAAAACTATACCTGTTTAATCATGCTCTTTTCCTCGCATGTTTAGCACGCCGGCTGAAATAGACTCCCTCAACACCAGCTGGTTCGGTGTAGTGATGGGGTGGACCGTGACAGCTCAAGGGTATTGTCACCTGATTAGTCCAATCTAGCAGAGCCTGCCGGGCATCATGTCAAGCCAATCACTCAGTCTAAGCATTGGCGGAGGAAACTGAATTTATGGCAAGAGTTCCATGCCCCGCGGTGACTGTGCGGCAACACTAGGATTGATGCTTTCATTGTATCACTAGGGGCACGAAACTATGGGCCATAACTTCGGGGTTCTCCTCCTGTAGCCAAAGTACATGTACTATCCGTTCTAAACTTGGTTGTCGCCAATCCATGTGCGTTACGAATCAACAGATGAGTCTAGACTAACCATGATGTCACTCGAGCAATTGGTTTTGGAGTGTCTGAAAATATTGTTTTATCTGTGACGATGCCGCGTGCAGACCAGTTTGCCACGTCACCGAGTTGACCGACCGCCGGTACGTTAAACAATTTTACGGCGTCCGCTTTGCGTGAATCTTCACAAGCCTCGTACCAACTGATTAACAGTTAACAGCCAAAGGGTTAACCGTATTGGCTGGACACGTGATTGTCCGCAGTCAAAAACCGCAGTGGAAACAGTCGAGGCAATTTCCTTGTTCTCACTCCGCCTGTTCAGTCATTAGTCCTCCCGGCCAGTAATGGCGGGCGTCAACTTGAATGTTCTACGTTGTAGTGTAGCGGCCTCAAGAAAAAAAAAAATCCCGCATACACATTACACAGTAAAGCCCCTCACTCCATCCGTTTGCTGTAGACATTGATTACAACGAATCCCTGTTTCCGCAGGGGCTGATGAAAATCTATACATCTGTACCGGTTGTTCACCTTATACGGTTATACTGAGGGCCGGGTGTTGTCATGTTCTTAATTTCGCGGCACGACTCACTGAACAGCAGAGCCGAAGCTGATTTTTTGCTGGGAGGGCTAGATTGAAGAATGTGACAACAAATTTATGTTACACTCCCACTGGCCTGAGGGTTTCGGTCAATACGATTGAGTCTTAATTAGATAGAAATAGTTTTATTCGATATGTCACACTAAATTTAACCCCACTGTGCTTGCAACCAACGGCAGTACCAGTGGCTGCATGCACAAGAGGGTTAACCCCATCGCTGCCAGTGATCACGAATTTCGCGTCTAAAACGACGACACGCAGACCGACATTAGCATGAAGAACACAGATGTACTGATGAGACACGAGTAGGTCTCATGAGGGTTGCTGTCTCTTCAGTGCAGTTTGGTATCGTTTGCCGCCTTGCCGCCCCGGAAGTTAAAGGGTTGACGTGAGAGCTGTGAAAACGAAGCCTACCGGTATCTAATTAAATTACAACCGACGGGCCGCAACAGTTTGTATCAGTCAGGACTGGTGAGGTGATGACAAATCTGCCCTGTCAGGTGAACAAAACTGACCTGTTCAGTTTTCAGTTGTGACAAGCAAAAATTTTCTTGTCAGTGTCAGTGTTACAATGAAACTCTCACTCTGCACAGTACTGGGCGCTTACCGTCTTGTTTCGCCTTCACATCGGGGCGGAAATAGCGCCACGGGCAAAGGCGGGGTCATGTTCAACTTGTTGAATCCGTTGAACTTGATGTGAGGTTGCATTCAGTTGTCAGGTATTGACGAAATCGGCTGAAGTGGTATATAGGAGTGTTTCAGTCTGGATGAGATGCCCGGCTGTTTTTTTTTTTTTTTAAAGTTAAACTCATTCAGCCCTGACACACGACGGCAAGACATGGCCGGATCGAGCGTGGGATAGTTCAAGGGTCAGTAGTGCCAGAATAGCTTGGCGCCCATAGCCGCCAAGCCCCTGGCACCACCCTTGAACCACTGATTACGCTCGATCTGTCTCCAGAAGTGAAATACAGTCTTCAGAGGGATACTTCAGAACGTCGGTCCTGGGGCTGAATGTGTTAAAAGGCCGACAGGATTGTACATTGGCGTAATATGAACCGAAGCCGAGGAATTCTGAGAAGCATCAGTGAGACTTCAGCCTGCGGGACAACAACTTAAACTCAGCACGGCTACAAGTAGTTTCAACCTCGCGTCGATTAACTCATTCGCTGTCAGTGATGACGACTGAATTGCGCGTCGTAGTCTGAAACGGCCAATACACACTGACCTACATTCGCGTGAAAACAGGCGTAAGTGGGACCAAAGTAGACATAAAGAACACAGGACTAACAAGAGACATAAATCCTCATGAGCTATGCCTCGGTAGTCTAGGGGTTAAGGGGATTATTTAACGGCAGCTTACCGAACGTGGGAGATGGATCGACCTTGATCTAGTGCCCGATTAGCTTAGTTTCGTCTCAAGTTTCGACATTGCAAGTTCATGGTTGTGCCTGCGGGTTTCTTCAGTAGAAATGCCAGCGCACCTATCGACACGTAGTAGGGTTGTACAAACCTCCGTCGGCCGGGATGATTTTCAAGCTCCTCAGTCACACTTGAACGTCAGAAATTATTTTGTTTTGTTTTGTATTGACAAGGCTGAGATATTGAAATATGTGCGTCGCGTGAATGCGTGTCATTGACGCACATGTGCCACGGTTTCGGTCTTGGAGCCTAAATCCTCGGCTTGTGAACTTAGTGTACTGGACTCGGACACGTCATGGTTTAAGCAAAGAAACATTTGTATTTTGTATTGCACTGCCGTACACGAGCGTGACAGTCGCCATTGTTTTGAACCTCTTACTTCAAATCTGACAGTTTCAATATTCCACAAAGCCAACCGTGTGCCAGAACGGCCGGATCGCAAAGCGCACAAGGCATCAGGCCGGCGTCAGCCGCCGTTGGCCCGCGCCCGGCCGTGGCCAACGGCGGCCGACGCCGGCCCGATGGCCTTTGCACATTGGAATATCATCTTTGCGATGGCGCACATCACTGTCCCCTCCGTCAGTCAAGTCAACGCGGACCACGTCTGTTCGTAGGCAAGCCTGCACCGCAGCGCTGAGTCGGAGTGTCCGTTCAGGTAAAAGACTAAGGGAGAGATGGCCGAGCTGAAGGTACCAGAGGCAAAAGACACGGAAGAGAGCACCATCGTGACGGAGACCACCATTGTTGGCGTGACAGAGTCTGGCGTCATCAGGAAACGAAGCGTAAAGGTAAGGCCACAGGCGTGCGCCGCTAAAGAATAGTCAGTGTTTTCACATTGGACTGATGTCAGTGTACAGTACATCAGTGAAGACTGTTTATATCTTGTGTTCGCGGACCCCCCCCCCCCCCCACACACACACACACACACTCACACACTGACCCCGCCCCCCCCCCCCCGGCCCCCCCCCCCAAAAAAAAAAAAACAAACAAACAACAACAACCAAAAACAACAAAAAACAACAACAACAACAACAAAAACAATGAGCAGAGGAAACAAATGCTGTATGACAGCGATACACATCAGTATTTAAATTGTTTCTCCGTCGACACACGCCCGACACACGGCTGTGGGTATGACTTTTTTTATTTTTAGCCTGAGAACAGCCGTCCGATCTATCTACTCAAGTTGCTGATGAGCTGGGCTCAATTGCTTGAGTGAGCGTAGTCCTGCTCCAGCCACTAAGGCACGGTGCTCCGCTATAGCGGCGGCCGGAGCACCGTGCTTAGTGGCTGGCGCAGGACTACGCTCACTCACTCACCCTAGGTCCGTGCTTGTGGTCTTTGCAGCCGTAAGATTCAAAATACCAGGCAACTGGTGTCCAGGATTGAATGGCAGTGGGTTTCGGAGGTGCGGCTGAAATATGACCACTCTCAATCGCACTGAAGCGGCGTCAGTCGAGCTCTGGTAGACACAACATGACAGTATGAATGTGACGACTCAGCGTCTGACTGATATTGGTGCGGATAAAAGTGACATTCCTCGATATCCTTAGCCGCGATACTTCGTTAGTCCAACTTTTACATTTCAAAAGCTGGAGTATGGTTTTTATTTTATTTTACTCATTTTATTTTAATGTTTTATGCCAGTAGCGATTTGTCGCGATGATTCATATAGGAATCATCGCGACGAAAAGCGCAACCGACAATCAAAGGGTTGATTATTAGACGGTACTTCAAATGCAATTCATTTACCGTTATAATAGTGATCTTCAATGTAAATCCGTCTACGTCAAATGTTATGCCCGACCCCATGCCAGTGAATATATTTAATACATCTAATACTAACCTGCGACACTAACAAAGGGTCAGGTCACTGATCTGCTGACACGCATGTATTTCAGACAATAAGCGGTTACGGCACTGACATTATTCGTTACACGCACGAACGACCGCGTGTTCAAAACGCGGCCATGCTGAATATCCGGTGACTCCAAATCTGACATGGCCTGGCGAATTAACCCATTCAGCCCTCACACTGACACACACACACACACACACACACTATATATATATATATATATATATATATATATATATATATATATATATATATATATATATATATATATATATATATATATATATATATATATATATATATATATATAATGATATACAGGATATGCATCGACTATGCCAATAGTGTATAAGGGTGGCGGACCAACCACAATAGCTTGGCACTTGGCACTGACCTTGGCTGATATTTCTCTCGCACTGATAGGTCTAGAGAGTCCCTCAGTTGTTTTTTTAATTTCTATGTTAGGGCTCAGCACTATGTGTTGAATTTCCTCAGCCAGAGCGTCGGCACGAGCGTCGGCAACCTCTGATTAGGAGAATGAAGACTGATCCTCATGATGAGGGCCGGTTGGGGAGGGTGGGGGTGCGGGGCGGCGGCGTCATATGTGCATGTGTTTAACACAAATACTAGTATGTGGACACAGTAGCAAACAGCTTGACTGACTTGGTAGTTGTGACAAATATATTACAATACTCGCAAGTCCATACCGACACAAGGAGCATTAGAAACGTCGAGACCTGTGTCCACTGTCAGTTCTTGTGTGTGTGTGTGTGTGTGTGTGTGTGTGTGTGTGCGCGGCATGACTCGATGTAAAAATATACCTGAGGGTTCAGCTTTGAATTAGAATGTCATGGACAGGCAGTATTACAGCATGACAGATCTGACTGATCTGTTTATTGCGCGGGGGCGCTATTTTTGACTTTCTGTTATGCGAATCATGAACAGATTATCTGTCATATATCACCTGACAGAGAGTCTTTGTTTTATCACGTTTTGCCGCAGGCAATGACAGCAGTCTATACTGAAACGGGTGCGGGTGCATACGGAATTTGTTATTTGTTTCGACGACTAATGGTGTGCATGTCAGTATTGTCACGCGACTTCCTGCCCTGATTGCGGTCAACGAATGCCACCTGCTCTTCCACTACTAAAAACAAACCAAAAAAAGTGCCCCAGTAGCAAAACGTTTTCGGGCCGACTACGGCCGCAGTGGGCCCGCGCACAGCCACGGTGCGCGGGCCCAGTGCGGCCGTAGTCGGCCCGAGGCCCTTTGCATACTGGGTGATGCAAACATGATACCGCAAGACTCCAGATAAAATAAAGACACGTTTAAGTGACATTTACTTCCTTGAATACCGAACTGACAGGGTTCAAGTATAATTACTGTATCGGCTTAGAAACCTGGCAGATGGATTGAAGGACTGAAGAGCGGATGGATGATGTATTGTTTGCATGACTTACTTACAGTAGCCTGACTGACATACCTTTACTCAGTAAAGGACGGATGAATACAATGCAGATGGACTGATGGGCCGTCTGGTTTGTCGGATGTTAACTTATTGTATTGTGCCCTCGATCAGTGATCGATTGATTGATTATTGAATGACCGATTGATTGATTGCCCGATTGATTGATTGCCCGATTGATTGATTGAACGATTGATTGATTGACCGATCGATTGATTGATGGATATTTTGGGAGGGAGGTGTATCTTGAGTCCATTGTTGCGGCAGTGCAATTATTTATTTTGATGATTCATTTAACTGATTTAACCCATTGACTGCCGAGAAAAAGTGAGCACGATCCAACTGCAAGAAGTATAGATCCTCATGAGCCCCCGCGACTGTGGGGGCTTATGAGGATCTATGCCTCTTGCTGCGACCAATTTGTATCCATGTTTCTTGGACGGTTTTGGCTTTTGATCTTTGAATGAACGAATATTTCAGAAACAAAAATGTACATACAGTGGCAGGAAAGGGTTTAAGCCCCCACGCGCAATCTTATTAGGGTAAGGTGGATTTATAAAGCTCAGACACTACTCTCAAACTATAATGGTCAACCAGTCTCCAACTGGAGAGCAGTCAGTTCCTGGGCGGCCGCGGATGCCACCGAGGTCTGCCTTAGAATTTATTGAAACTGTTTTACTTTTGTATTATAAACTGTTTGGCAATATCCAGTTATTATTTATACGCCCGTCGTTTTGACTCGCAAGTAGTGTGCACGCTCGCCCTCATTGCGTGACTACGACGAACGTAAAATTGGGATATTACAACTCCTTGTTTTGTTTCAAACCTTCGCCTGTAGGTAGCGCGCTTTGTCGAGCTGATTCTTGCAGGGAATCATTGCGACATAAAGCGCTACCGACAGCCAAAGGCGGGGTTAAAATTGCTGTTTATTTCCCTCAGAGGCGGATCTCCCGTGACGATGGCCACAAGGATCGTAAATATGGCCACGACAAGGATGAGTACGCCAAGATTGCCGAACGGGTTCTGGCTGACCGAGGCATCTCAAGCTCCGTGGAGGTTCTGCAGGAAAGATGGCGGATGATCATGTACATGTATGATGACTGTATGGAACTTGTCAAGCAATGGGAGGATCATCGTTTGGAGAAACAGCAGCGGAAACGCAAGAGACGTCTGCTTCTGCTGGCTTTCGTGTCAGCTCCCGTTCTGTTGATTGTGCTGACGTGGTTTTTGGCTAGAATAATATGGTGATTCTTACTCATCCCCAAACTTGACTACTGATTACCGAGCCGTTAGCCTTACCACGTTCATTTAACCCATTTAGCCCCGACGCCCTACAGTGAGATGGAATAACCATGATAATTCAAGGGTAGTACCAGATTAGCTTGGCGCCTTCAGGCGCCAAGCTAATCTGGAACTACCCTTGAATTATCATGGTAACTTAATTCATCCTGGCCTGCAACTGGTACATCAGTAGTCGTTATGTAACACATCAAACATTTGGAAATGCGCCCGTGGGGTTAAATGGGTTAATAAAGATAATACTGACTACGCTTTGGCTTCCCGTTGACCTTCAGTCGAGCGGCCAAAACAACTGAGCCGCCTGTCAGTGTGCTTGTACTGGAAGCGCGAGGGAGAGGCCGCACTGGACCGCGGGTTTCTCAGCCAGGCTTCGCGTGTGCCCTCAGTCGTGCGCCCGGTCTACAAGCTCACTGGTAGTACTGTATTTACATCGACGTTGCGGGCGCCTTTGGGTCACCAGCAGTGAGAAAACAGCGCTTAAATGAGCCGGACCAGCGCCATTCTGACTGACGTCACCGCCAAACTTGGTCAGTCAGTGATTATGACATCTGTCTCGAACTGGGCGGCCGATGGCTTATGGGGTCGCGGCCGAACGCCGGCCGGGTTGGCCTGCCCGCAAATGCCGCCAACTGCGGCCGACATCCCCAGTAAACAGCATATCAGTTTTCGGGCCGATATCGGCCGTAGCCGTTTTAGTAGTTGCTGGCCCACTGCGGCCGACATAGACGCGACTGTCTTTTGCTTAGCAGCGGGGTAGTCGTCCCGACTAACCTTCGCACACTGCGGTAATGTATCCTGCTGAATCAGTCGGAGTGATACTGAGATTTTTGGCCGACCATAATCGCCGGGGCCAGCAACTACTAAAACGAGTCATGCGGGTGGAATCGGACTGGCTCCGGCAGTAGCCGACAGAGACGTGACTTTACCTAACGGTCCCGCGGCAAACAAGAACTTGAAAAAAAACAAGGCGGGAGAAGTCTCAGTCTTATGTGTAAAATACTACCGTGAGTAATAAGTGCCTCTTTTGTAATGTGATGCCCGACATTGAAAACCGGGATGAAGTAGTGTTGCCGTCATATGACAAAACGGCTATCTTGTCATCTTTTAGTCCCTTTACACGTTTTCACATTGGCCTGGCTCCGTCTATTCGATCCCCCCCCCCCCCCACCCCCCCCCCGCCCCCACCGGTCGTGCGGTCTGTTCTCAAGACAGCCGGAGTCCCCTTGTCACATGTTAACAAGGTAACGTGATCAATAGACTCCCTTGTTAAATGTTACACTAACTGCTTTTACTGACTCGCTAACAAAGCATTCTCACCCAACAATAATCTTTGGCCAATCACATTTCTCGGTACAAACCCGATACCCAAATCTTCAGTCAAACCTCTAAACAAAAATATGCCAATAAATAAATAATTTAGGGGGCTGCACAACAAAATGAACTATATTATGTAGGTCGTCTGTGATGCCGCTGGTACCAGTTTTATACAAACTAACATAGCTGAATTTTAAAAAAAAAGTGTGTTAAAATAACAAATACCTGAGAGAGAAGTCCAGCAAATGAAGTTCGCGCGAGGCTGTTGACTGAGAGTCGGAAGTATGGAGCGGATTTACGATCCCTGAATCTCCGGCTACGTCATATGTCAAGTTTGGGTTCCTTTCAAGGGTACTCTTCAAGCGGCTTATCATCGTACTTTTAACAGTTGAAGACAAAATCGTATTACGAGTTAGGCTTTGCCGACTAGTGGCTCTTGTCGCCTCTCGGGTCCGGTCAGGGTGGGGGGTGGGGGAGGATCAACGTCGGAGGTAAGGGTCTCAGGTTAAAAGCCCTCGACTCTTACCTCCGCCATTTACCCCCCTTACCGGACCCTCGAGGCGACAAGAACCACTGGCAAAGCGGCCTAACTCGTAATGCAATTAATAGTATATGCGACAAAAGCGACACTGTTTTCATTGTCACCACTGGCCAAGTCTGGCTTTTGCCGTCAGACTGTGTGACTAACTGAGCAGGCAAAACTGAGGTTTTCGCACCTACGTCGGCTGCTCATAACCCGCGCACCGTCAACGCCGGCAGCCGACCGTCGGGCCGATCACCTTTTGTTTACTGTGCGGCAGCGATGCGTCCGTCAGTTTAAATTTTACCGATGTTCACACTGCACAGTATATTGGTACCTTCGTGTACCGTGGTAGATAGATCGACCTTTGTATTTCACCATAGGGTTGTGCTCGTGATTAGACTTGCGCACGGTCTTCTACGCCAGGCTATTAACCTATATCATACTGAGGCTAAAAGCCAGGCCCGGATCACTTACCTCCAGGAGGGGGATACTGAGGGGGCAAACTTCTTGTTTGGGACCTTGAACCTGAAACATAAGCCTCCGCCGCGCTAGAACTTGTTTCCGCGGGGGCCGAAAAACCAAAAAAGGGGGGGGGGGGGGCGGGGGTAGGCGGCCGCCCAAAAATCAAACAGTGGTGGTGGTGGTGGTGGGAGCCGGCCGCCCAAATATCAGTGGGGGGGGGGGGGGGGGGGCAAACATTTTAACAAATTTTTTTTGGGGGGGGGCATTGACCCCAGTGCCCCCCTCTAGATCCGGGCCTGAAAAGCTTCAAATTTTGTCTACATTTTTATAGTAGTACTTACAGATAAGGATATAGACCAATGGCTTTAGTTTAAGGGTGGTGCCAGAATAGTTTGGCGCCTAGGGTGAATTTATTTTAGTCAAACTTATTTCGCACACTGGCCGTGTATTCCGAATGATAGGTTTAATTGGTCCCTTTCAGAGCCGGTAAAAAGTGAAGACGGTCCTACTGTAAGAGACGCGGGGGCTCCTGAGGATCTATACCTCTTGCCGAGACCTATTTGCATGCATGTTCCTTGGACGGTTGTGGCTTTTGGTTGCTGAAGAAAGAGTTCAGAAACAATTAATATATGCGTTCAGTGGCAGAGGAGTTAAGGCATCACAGTTCTTATCATGGTCGCCCGATCTACCATTACATGTGGCGTTCATGCGCTTTTTCGTAACTGAAACTAATGTTGACGCGCAGTTTTGAACATGTTATTGACGCTGTAAAAGCCAACTCACAAAATGACACACGAACACAGGCCCTACGTACCCTGTGGCTATTCAATGACACCAAACATGGCGTTGAGTGCGAAATACTATAACTCTCACGCACCATGTATCTTCCCCCCCCCCCCCATAACACCACCCAGTAGGGTATCTTTCGGGTAAATTTGCTAAAAACGTAAATGACACACGAACACAGGCCCTACGTACCCTGTGGCTATTTATGACACAAACATGGCATTGAGTGCGACAATACTATAACTCTCACGCACCATGTATCTTTGCACGATAGTAAAAGGTACTGGTGTGTGTACAGTGTGAAGGTGCCGACAATTGTCAAACTGATCGCATCAATGCGTGTATTTATAACAAAATCACGTTAATCCTTTTATTCAGGCGCCCACCAGTACTGTTTACCCTTTGGCTGTTTGTTCCTGCAGGAATCACCTCGCCAAAAGATGCTACTGACATGCAAAAGGTTGAAAAAGGTGCTACTGACATGCAAAAGGTTGAAAAAAACTGAACACTTTACACACTTAACCGTTCATAAATCACATTTATTGTCCCCTAATCTTCATGCACTTCTCACCAGTCTCAAACAAAATGAATTTTTCGCACAGGATTCTAAGGTATAATTATGGCCATCACACAAATAAATAAACGGGCTAGTGTGCTATCAAGTGCAAGGCAGTGTTCGTGTATCACCATACTGCAGCAGATCCTACGAGCAACTGACAAAATCTGTCGAAATTCACACTTAACCCCATTGTGCATGCAGCCACTGAATCTGTTTACAGTGCCCATGGCTGCACGCACAAGGTAGTAAAAAATAACAAACCAACAGTGTCACCCAAATATAAGCAATTTAACCCCAAGGCTGCATTTCCCAAATTTGGAGCCGTCACCTAACGACTATGTACCAGCTGCAGGAGATGATCAACCATGTTAATTCAAGGGTAGTGCCAGATTAGCTTTGTGCCATCAGGCGCTAAGCTGATCTGGCACTACCCCTTACTCACAAACCAGATAGGTGAGGCTAGCGCTGGCAGAATTGTCAGTACTCAAACCAAGGGGAATCACAGCGCTGGACAGACAACAGTTAGATCCCCTGCCCCCGCCTATCAGGCACCCAATCGCCAGCCCACAGAGAAATACGCAGGCCCATTCCCATTTGTAATAAGGAAGTTAAGCACGAGTATCCTCCCTTTGCTACACCGAGTTCCGGCAAGATGGAAGCAGACATAGAACGCATGAACGTGAAACAATTAAAAGATTTTCTTCGAAAACATGGACAACTTGTCAGTGGAAAAAAAGAAGAATTAGTGCGCAGAGCAAGAGGCACATTTCTGCTGCGAAAAGATGTTGAAGATGCTGTCGATGATGCTGTGGAAAGAAATGATGCAGGTCAGTAAACAGTTGACTCCACTGACCACTGCCATATGATATATTATAAATATTTCATATTTGTCAGCATGTGCTTCTTGTGCTTTGGACTCTGTTTATAAATTACATTATTGTCATATGTGTGTGTGTGTGTGTAAAATTTGATCTGCGAGTTAGTAGTTTTGTAATATAAGTAAAATCAATTATCCCTGATTTCTTATATAAATAAAGTATTCTACATGGCATAAAGTACATGAAATTGTTAATATTAAAAAAAAAATTCATAAACTTTATTAAAAAAAATCAATGTCTGTTTACTTGAGTACCTATGCATTTTTGTAGCGCTATCAAACGTACTTCGAGCAGTCCCCTTTATTATTATTTAATTTAATTTTTTTTTTACAAAATGCTGAGTGCTAACTACTAGCATAGTCAGAGTTCCTTTCAAATAATGAGTATGAAGTTAAAAATGATGTAACATGAGATGATATGATTTTTAAAAAAATAAAAAAATATATATAAAAATAAAAAAAAGAGAGAGCTATAGGCAACAAGTAGAGGTTTCTAGTAGTTGTTGCATTTTTTTAAAAAATCGCATATTCAAATTAAACTAATGCAGGCTGTTGCATCGGGGCGATGGCATTGCTGGACTACTACAGTACTAGTACTACTAATACTAATACTATAGACTAGAGGAAATCTCAAAGTGTGATTAATAAATAAAGCTTCACCTTGAATTAACATGGTTGATCCATCTCCAGCGGCTGTGAGGTGTTGAGGATACATGAGTTAATTTCATGTGACATATTTCATACATGAATAAACAGTTATACAGGTAACAGTAACTGCTGCAAAGACAGTCAGGGTTGTTCTTTGAAATAAGAATATAGATCAGCCTTAGTATTACCAAAGATCTATGTAGGATCTTTGGTATTACACGCTTCCTAATATCACGATATCATATATAACACGGGCATGTCCGTGGCTCCTAAGAAGATGCCCAAATGAGCAATAAGTCCTATGGCCGACTGCACCCATATATTTCGCCCGTGCACGGCTGTGTGGGCCAACTAGTGCAAGAGTCAGCCAAAGGACGTTTTGCTTACCTGTGTTTTTGTCTACCGTATTTTAAAAATACAATAGACTTTGAAATGGGGCTGGCCGGAGCGCATTCTGGAGCATGCACATGACGTTTTTGGCATGCGGGGCAGAAATTCTGGCAAAGAAGTAACAAGATAAAAATGACGTCACGTCTAGCTACGCAAACCTTCTTGAGAACGTCTTTTGGGCGCCAAAGCGCCGTATGCGTGTGTGTGACAGCGACTAGAGCCCGCTACTGACTCGTACTGAGGATGGACAAGCTTTGAAATTTTAGGATATTGTCCGCCTAAAAGAATTATCTCGGGACCTTATTTTCGATGTTTTGATTAAGATGCTCATTGGCGAGAAAATGGCCGTTTCACAAAATGCGGTTGATCCACACTGGAGTTCGTAATTTTTCTTATTTTTACTAGATATTTTGCGCATAGCTAGATAAAAGGGACATATTAAATGAGTTCGTTCAGCTGCATTGTACCTCTAGAGCTTTTTGAGTGATGATTACATATTTTTGGAAAAAATAAATTTTCACGTTTTTGGGATTAATTTCACGAATTATTTGGGTTAATCTTAAAACAAAAAAAAAAAAACAACAACCACCACCAAACAGTCTTCTCATTAATAATCGCATTTTTCGTAAACGATACCGTTACATAAGCCTGCAGTCAGTTTGTCTCGGCTGTCGGGTACGATTAGGTCAATTGTGACCTGTATGCCCTAGGTGTGAAAATCAGTTTTCTGCATCACTTTTTCAGTCATTTGTAAAACAGCCAACATAACTTTAATTTTTCTTTTACAAAAAAAAACACTATCCTCTCATTAATACCCGCATGATTTTTCATAAACAGTGTTTGCATAAGCCTGCCGTTAGTCCCGGCCCTGTGGTAGGATTGTGACCTGTAAGAGCTAGGCGTGAAAATCAGCAAGAAAATTGCAAAGTTAATTCTCTGATATGTCAAATGTTATTACTGTGATGAGTGACGTATAACATCGAGTCGTCACTATGTATATGAACACGGCGTCGTGGGACTAATGATGCCATGACGTAAAGCTTGGAAGTGACGTCATTTTGCTGCTCGTGCTATCATTCTTCTTCAGAATAGCTATATTATGCTACGCCATACCACAGAGCTTACGAATGGCGGGAATCGCCGTGTGTCCGTCTTTATTTCTGTGTGCCAGTGTGTGTGAATCAGAAGGTGGGTTAGAGTAAAAGGAGATGGATTCCTGTCGCTACACAAGCCCACAGAGCATATTAATGGCGGGAAGCGCCGTGTGTCCGTCTTTATTTTGTGTGCGCCGACGTGTGTGTTGTTCAAGGTTGGCTTAGAGAGGAGGGAAATGGATCAGCATAACAAGCCTAACAATATAAACTCTGAATGTCCCTAAAAGATAAACGCATCTGAGCTCCAAACAATACGCTAGACTGTGGGATGAAATCCTCATCTTGTTTCTTCCCTACCCCATTTACCCTGAAGGCACTACAGCAGGAGATGGATGACACATGATGATTTAAGGCCGGGTGGTGCCAGATTCGCTTGGCAATTGATGGCGCCACGCTAATCTGGCACTACCCTTGAATTATCATGGTCGATCGATCTTCTGGTATATAGTTAACAAGCCTACTGGTATCTAAGTTTAGCATCACATTAACGTCAATGCCAGTAATGCGGTCTGATTTAATGGCTCTCGACTAATGTGATATAATGAGGCTGACCTGTATTACCCACCCAAAATCGGTGTATGCAAATGAGGCCTATCTTAACCCATTTAGCCCCGACATACTAAAACAGGAAATAGATGGACCATGATAATTCAAGGGTAGTGCCAGATTAGGTAGATTGGCACCTGAAGGTGCCGAGCTAATCTGGCACTACCCTTGAATTATCATGGTCCACCCATCTCTGCAACTGTATTTAGGAAATGTGGCCGTGGGGATAAATGGGTTAAAAACAGTAGTTGAAATGTGGAACAATTTGTTCGCCCTTTCTGAATCAACTACAATTATTACTCCACGATCTTTACACTTCCCATATTACATAGTAGAGCTGAGGAAACATTCTTGCCATTTTACACACAGGGTCAAATGCTACATCAATATGCGCAATATTCGAAATACGTCATAATAAGAGATCTTGATCTTGTGATTAAGATCTGTTTTCACAATGTGTTTCACGCTGTGTTACATACATTGTACTTAACACAAAGAAATTATCACATTTTGGAAGCACATATTCACACATGTACTCAATTGCACAACACACGAATAGTACATTACAAACACTGTACATGTACATAAAGGGCATGGTGTATATATCTAAATACCTACACTATTACATGTACATACTATGTTCAACATGATGCACAAAAGAGCGAAACATATACCTTGTTCAGTTATATATCCTGACGCTGTTAAAACTTGAGAAGCATAAACTGAATAAAGGTGTCATCATTTTTAGCTATGCAGTGGAGCAAACTGATTTTTAACTGTAAAATTCCCAAAAATACATGACTTTCATTCTATAGTTTGGAACTCATTTAGTTCTGGGAGTTTAAAAGTTACCACTGGTAGGCACTTGTACCTTCAAAACGTGCATAAGCAATTAAGAAACTGACTGATATCATTAAAGCATGCCAAGCATTATCCAAAGAAAATGTAGAAGAGTGTACTCATAAAGGTCTATTGTAAATCCAGTATATCTGTTTTGTATCAGAAAAACACATGCATGCATAGATATCCACTCAGTCATATATGTCTGGTTTTTTTATCACAATGTACAGAAATTGTCAAAAATGGATTTTTGCCACAACATATTATATTATCAATATCAGCTTTTAGAAACAAACACACAATGAATACAGCATTGCTAAAAAATTTCAACTCCCATCAGGTTTTACAAAAATTGTGTGCAACTCCCTTCCCCAACCCTTGATAAACATAAATAGTCTATTTTGTAATTATGTACATCCTTTCCAAGGGATATGTGAATTTCTTACATGCCTCAAATTGTGCCTTCAAGTGGAAAAGTAGTATCACACAATGTGTACATGATACAGATGGAGGGTATCACACATTGTGAGAGATACTTGGTGTGTGAACGGCCACATGTTCACAGAATTGTCTGGTCCACACACTAACTGCACCCGAAGCAGAAAAAGTTGTGTTTACACATGAAACTGATGATAACATACTGTCTGCTCACATGCAATGACATCTTTTTGTTGTGATGACTGACACTCGTTTCATGTATTGTGCCATTATGTCATCATATACACAAACATTTGTCTGGCATCGCAAAATACTGACGTTGCATTACACAAAGTACATGTATTACGTCCAAATCTGTGTTGAGCCATGATGAAGGCTGTGTTGCTATATTAGATGTCTGCAGAAAAACAACTCACATGGGATTACCGCCAACAAAAAAGGTGTGTCCGAAATAAATTCTTACATCTGTGTTTTATGTGATAATGAGAATCTCACTCGAGCGATTTTAAAACCTTATTCTACTTGCTTTGGATTGTAGGATAAGGTTTTAAAATCACTCGAGTGAGATTCTCAGTATCACATAAACAGCTATGTAAGAATGTATTTTAACATCTTGATTACCACTGGGCACAAAAAAAACATGTGTCTGAAACATAGAATGAAAACCAGTAATTGCCAGAAAAAAAACATGGATATAAATGGGGCTTGCATGAAACCGAGATCGTCATGATCATACTCAAGAAAGTAATAATTCTCAATTAACACATGTAAAGAGAATGTGCCCCTTCTTCTATTCTATCTTCACTGTACATTATGGATGTCTACACAATGGGCCTGTTCTTGTGTTCATTTTCACAGTATACTGATAACATGGACAAACACCAAGATGTCACTTATCATCCTGATAAACCTACTTACACCCCACTTACGCCTGTCACCCCTACCCGTCGACGAGAGACCTCCAGCAACTCCTGTCCTGTGCTTCTCCTTCGATTCTACTCCAGGTGGTTTCCAGTCTCTTGATGTCTGCTTGGAGGTCTCGACGCCAGGAGTTTCTCGGCCTACCTCTTTTCCTCTTTCCCTGGGGGTTCCATGCCGCTCTGGTACATGGTCTTGACGTTCCATGTGCCCATGGTTGTGTCCCTGAATAGAGAGGCGGCTCGGTCCTGTGGCTTCCGAAGACTTCTGGCTTTCACCACAGGGCGTCATAAGTCTTCTGATAGAAGAACCTTCCTCCTCCAGGAAAGGAATTACTGTTAGTCTTTTCGTCAGTGTTTTTGTAGCTATTTCTTTTTTTGCAGGGTGGGGAAGCTACCCCCACGCCCAACCCCCTTACTAGGAGGACCAGGGGTTTTCTGTCGGGGTCACCTTCCCTTAGACCATGTTGGTTCATGGCACCTTATTTCATTCAGTGCACCCCTCTCACGAGGGACCCCCTATCCACCACCCAGGTGACGCGCCTCAACGCAGTATGGTCCCAGCGCGAGGTGATAAACCACTGCTTGAAATTAATTTGACTATGGTAGTACAAGGGTGGTGCCAACATAGCTTGGCGTTTGAGGCGCTATGCTATTCTGGCACCACCCTTGAACTAAAATTGTTGATCTATCTCCCAATGCTATTCTGGCACCACCCTTGAACTAAAATTGTTGATCTATCTCCCAATCTGTAATGTAGCCTTCATTTAAGAAACTTTAAACAAAACAGTCTCAGGATGTAATGGGTTAAATGACTTACCAACAGTGCCATAATAAGGATGCAGAATTTAAAAAAGAAATGATAGGTATGTTTCTGTCAGGGTATTTTTTTCCTGAAGCGACATGTAAAAGCTCATGTGAAAGTATTTTTGCACTGGCACCAACAATATATGGAACCCTGAGGCCTATATTAGAAAGATAAGTATGCTGGTACCCATGACACACATTTAGCTGTTTGCGTACAGATGTCGACTACAGCCGCCACGAGATTACTACCCCTAAAACAATACTGGCAAGACAATGAGGCTGAACGCAACCAGGGAAGAACCAGTCTTGCTTGCTGGCACCCTGTTGGAGGAGGTGGAGTCCTTCACCTATCTCGGGAGCATCATAGACAAAAAAAGGCGGCACTGATGCAGATGTCAGAGCACGAATCGGTAAAGCCAGAGCAGCCTTTCTCCAGTTGAAAAAAGTGTGGAGTTCCAGAGAGCTGTCACAACACACCAAAGTCCGGTTTTCAACTACAACGTAAAAGCAGTTCTCCTATATGGAGCAGAGACTTGGAGATTGACAAAAACCACAGTCAATAGAGTACAGATCTTCATAAACAGTTGCCTTAGAAGAATTTTGAAAATCCACTGGCCAGAGAAGATCAGCAACGTCAGACTCTGGGAGAGAACAGAGCAGATAACAGCAGAGAATGAAATTGGGCGAAGAAGATGGGGATGGATTGGTCACAGTCTGAGAAAGCCAGCTTCCAGTATCACTAGGCAGGCATTGTCATGGAACCCCCAGGGAAAGAGGAAAAGAGGCAGGCCGAGAAACACCTGGCGTCGAGACCTCCAAGCAGACATCAAGAGACTGGGAACCACCTGGAGTAAAATCGAAGGAGAAGCACAGGACAGGAGTCGCTGGAGGTGTCTCGTCGACAGCCTATACCCGGGGAGGGGTGACAGGCATAAGTAAGTAAGTAAGAACAATACTGGCGGTGAGAACAGACTAGCCAAGTTTTGCCTGCAGCATGTGTACTTGGATATTTTTTAGCGCTGAATGGGTTGTTACAAGCCATAATTTGGCATGCACACTGAATCCAGAAATGAACTCTTAACTCTTTGCGTGCCAGTAGTGGTTCTTGTCACGGTGATTCCTGTAAGATCATCGCAACAAAAAACACTACTGACACGCAATGGGTTAACAAAATTACTCAGTGGCAGAGTACATAATACAGAAAAGTTCCTTAGCAGGCAAAGAGTTAACGAGCATTCAACAAATAGGGCAGCACTCACCCACAATGTACTGGCAGTATAGTCTGTGGCAATGTATATCCCAGTAATGAAGGCTAACAAATATAACGGTAAAACTGTTTGCAACTTCAAAATTCAAAGTGATAATCAACGCCAAATAAATAAAAAATTGGTACATACAAATAGAGTGCAACAGTACCTAATAATGTCAAGCTTTCTGGCTTCAAAAGTTAAAAACACAACAAATGTGCAAGAGGAATCCAACAGAAGAATTGCACCCTTGGTATGTATAAGCATCCACATTACTCCCAGCGTAAACTTGGGAGGAGATCAGCTGAAAGCAAATTAAACATTTCAAGCAGGAAAATAATTTAGATTTTTACTGGTGCCTAGGCAATGTTTAACCATTTAAACCCAAGACCAAATTTGCAGGTGTCATCTAATGACTACAGTGTGTATGTACCAGTTGCAGGAGATTTTTATCGACCATAATTGAAGGGTAGTACCAGATTAGCTTGAACAGAGCAGATAACAGCAGAGAATGAAATTGGGTGAAGAAGATGGGGATGGATCGGTCACAGCCTGAGAAAGCCAGCTTCCAGTATCACTAGGCAGGCATTGTCATGGAACCCCCAGGGAAAGAGGAAAAGAGGTAGGCCGAGAAACTCCTGGCGTCGAGACCTCCAAGCTGACATCAAGAGAATGGGAACCACCTGGAGTAGAATCGAAGGAGAAGCACAGGATAGGAGTTGCTGGAGGTCTCTCGTCGACGGCCTATACCCGGGTAGGGGTGACAGGCGTAAGTAAGTAAGTAACCAGATTAGCTTGGCGCCTGGAACTATCCTTGAATTATCATGCTCAATCCATCTGCTGTAGTGCATCAGGGCTAAACAGGTTAATCTCCTTGTTCTTGCAGCCACTCATATTGTATGCGCACACATAAGGGGTTAATTGGTATGACTGTGGCAAATGTAGACTGAAGCTTTGTAGAACCTACACTGTATGTACTCCTTCTGTGGTATACTCAATCTTCCAAGTGTCGTCAAAAACAGAAGCACGATTCATTTCTGAATTCTAAGCACCAACTTGGAAACGCTTTAATGGTCTTTTTTGAAGCAAATGGTTCGAACTTTGTCTTCGTAACTATGAAACATGCAAATCATTCCACCCCCCACTCAACTTGGTTATTTTCTCTCTTCTATACAAAATCTCTCACCACCAAAGCGCCATGAGCATTCTGCCATAGGATGGATATAGGCGTTATACAAAAGAACATCATCATCATCAAAGTTGACATTTGAAAGATACATGGTCTGCTGTGATTTCAGCTGACAAAATAAAAGAAAAACTGAGCTCTAGTGTGATAAAGAAACAAAAAACACAGTGAAATAAATGACACAATAGAGTGAAAACAATGATTTTTGACAAAAAGTACCAGCTGGCATTAGAAGACCCATTGAACAAAAAGACCGCATGAACTATGCAGATTGGCAAGTATGAAATTTAAAAAGTTCACTACAATATATTGCGTCAAGCAGTTTGTTCTGTCAAATTGGGCTACGGTAAGTGGGAAAAGTGCGAGTGGCGGTGGTTCCGGGCAAGCTGGCTTCAAAAGTTACAGAGTTGTTGCCCTTTACTAAGGATGACGGTGAAAAACTATCTGTTAAGTGTGCACTTTAACCCACTCAATACCATTTCGAAAATGTTAGAGATGCCACTTAACAACTATGTACCAGTTCCAAGGGATGGATCGACCATGATAATTCAAGGGTAGTGCCAGACTATCTTGGTGCCTGATGGCACCAAGCTAGTCTGGCACTACCCTTGAATTATCATGGTTGATCCATTACCTGCTGTAGGCATCAGGGCCAAATGGGTTATACTGCCTGCGCATGATACCTGTGCTGCACAAAATACTGAGGGATGCATGCACAAGGCTGGTACAAAATGTATGTTGGCTGCAGTTTACATTGCTGTATTACAACATAATTACACGCTGACATATCTAAACTAAGTGGTTTTTCGGACAGATAGTCACTGTACAAATATGTGTCAATGATTATGCTGAACAAAACTTGAGAGATATCTGTCCATATCTGTAACATATCACATAATTTCAAACTACATGTCAGTGGTCAGCAAAGGAGCAGATGCACTGGTATTCAAAACACCAACACACATCATTTACATGTACAATGTGCACACAGGTATAAGGCTTGTCAAGGCAAGTCTATCATCCTTCCATCCATCTCCCTTCTTACTCATGAATACACTCAACCTAAGAACACAGTTTCAAACTGTATGACTATCAATCATTACACTGCAAACACAGAAATGGAGCATTTCATATTAATCTCATGATAATTACAATGAAATACATGTACTATACTGTTTTTAAGGTCTATACACAGTGTAGTTACTTTCTCAGACTCATAATGAATGATTCATGAGGTTGCATTGCTGGAAAATCCTTAAAGACAGGAAAGCTACCTGCCTTGTCTAATAGATGATTTTCATCCATTAATGACTAAGCAACTAAATGCTTTAACCCTTTGGCGATCGGTAGCAGTTTTTGTCGCAAAGATTCCTGCAGGATTCATTGCAACAGAAACCGCTATTGATAGTCAAAGGGTTAAACTTAACCCACCATTTTTATAAGATCAAGAAGAGAAGTGCCATACACACATTACATGGTACACAGAAATGTACAAGTGTATTAGAGCATTAAGTTCCATTCATTCATAATGTGTACAGTGGATGTAATAATACAATGAAAGTATTAAAAAGATGCCATTTGAGGTGATTTACGCGTCTTACAGTATAATGGGAAAAGGAGTTCAAGGCCCAGTTTGTTAACTCTACAGTCTGTTATTACTCTGAACGGAGCTGACCGTAGCTTTACACTGAGCAGACTCGCATAGAAATTAATTAAAACATTAGGAGTCGTGATCTGTCAACTTTATCATGCATGACAGTATTTTTCAACCACTGGCCTGCATCTCATGAAGTATTTCATAGCTTAACCCTTTTGATCCTGATACACCACTGAGTGAAATAAATTTGCCTACGAAAGTTCAAGGGTAGTGCCAGAATAGCTTGGCGCCTGAGGTGCCAAGCTATTCTGGCACCACCCTTGAATTAAAATTGTTGCTCTATCTCCTAATCTGTAATGCAGCCTTCATAGGACAATAAGCAAATTTAAAACAATCAGCCTCAGGATGTAATGGGTTAATGAATGAAAACAAAATAAATGCATGTACATTACAAATTTCACTGACAATGACATAACATGGGACTCTTGCTGAATTTTCTCTACCTGTCTTTACTGGAATAAAATCAGGAGAAGAAATATTTATGCTCATAAGTGATTCGCCATACAATGGCTTTAACTCATTCAAGGAATCCCACATCATGTGTAAGTGTTGCATCGCATTAACACTGGCAATGCTATATGACACTTTTGCAGTTACTGATGTGTGGCACCTTTACTAAACCATACGAAAAGTCCAAAATCATAGACTAGTACGCATCACCACCATCACTAAATGCCCGTATCATTTTTTTAAAAAAAACCAATGCATTACTACCGGTAGATGTCTGTATCATACCTTTCAAATTTTAATAAACAGTAAGCTGTCCTTGACTAGGACAGTAGTATCTAGTGCTGCTGTGTAGTCTGTTTCCGAGTTAAAGATGTGCCAGTATTTTGAAGAAATCAAATGCGACAAATTTCAAATTAAAGCTAAAATGAACAAGAATGTTAAAGACTTTAGGCTCCATCAGGTTCATGCCCAATCTGCATAATTTATCCGACTTCCTAATCCACAAAATTTACCTGACCTCCTGTGACCTTGACCTTTTTGACAGGTCACTCATCTGCCTTACAGTGTCCAGACAAAATTACAGCATTGTCCATGGTACATGAGAAACCCTATGTCTTTCAGGTCACCATTATGTGCATTATTCACATAATTGTTGACCTCCCTAGACCTTTCTGAGCTGTCAAACAAATTAGCATGCATACCTGGTACGACGGTCAAATCAGATATCTTCGTACCAATTTTTTTTTCAATTACAATTTTATTTTTTTAAGTGCTGAAAAAAAACACCCTATTGAAAAACTAGCATTTTTCAAATCTTTGCAGACCTCAAGCCACTTGACATTTCAGAGGACTCGTCCAGATTAGTATAGATAGGAATGACTATCATGAAAATCTGTACCAGCTGGTTTCTAAAGCTGAAAAAATTATTAATTCTTTGGCAGTCAGTAGCATGTTTGCTTGTGGCGATTCCTGCAGGAATCACATCAACCAAACAGACTACCAACAGCTAAGATAACACAATCTTCATAATTACATTTTTTTTTTTTTTTTACATTTTATATTAACTATGTGTGACCTTGAGGGAGAAGTCATTCAAATTGGATGGTTTAGAAAGGTCTCGTTACAAAATAGGTATCTTTTGGCCAGGTTTGAAGACTGTGCCCTGAATAATCTCCCAAAAAATTCCAATGTTAATGTTGAGCATGGACAATGACAGACGACCGCTGGCCCTGCACGTGGACTCACGTTTGCTACCACACGTAAGCCAAAACTCAACATTGAACCAAAACAATCAAATGAACGAAGGAAACACTATCAAAAAAGTGATTATGCTTGACAGAGAAAATTAAAGAAAACCAACAAACATTCAACAAGACAGCTGAATTCATACCAAAGTATTCAATCAAATATGCACTGCATGATGTTAGTTATTTCTTGTTAATTTTGTTGTAAATAAAGAAGCTTTATTACATAAAGCCCTGACACTATGACAGGATGTGGAACGACCATGATAGTTCAAGGGTGGTGACAGAACAGTTTGTCACTGAAAGGTGCCAAGCTATTCTGACACCACCCTTGAACTACAATTGTCAATCTGTCTCCAGAACTGACACTTGTGACTTCAAAGGATACCTGCAGAATTTAGAAAAATCTGAAAAAATGGACATAAAGATATTAGGTATCTTACACATGTATATACACACACACGCAAGAACTTGCCAAGTAGATACCAGCAGTAAGTCAAAACTATGCATGAAGATGGTTAATCCATTACATCTTGAGGCTGATTTGATAAAATTTGCTTATTGTCCTATGAAGGCTACATTACAGATTATGAGATAGATCAACCATTTTAGTTCATGGGAGGTGCCAGAAGAGCTTGGCACCTCAGGCGCCAAGCTATTCTGGCACCACCCCTGAACTATCAACTTATTTCAAGCAATGGTGTATTAGGATGAAAATGGTTAAAATTAATTGCAAAATCATGAATGATCATGGAATGGATTTCATAATGTAAGTCACAATGTTACATCAGGTATCAATTACAACATTACCATTGAATACAACTGTAGAATTAATAGCCTTTGTGCTTTTGTGCCGGCCAGTCAACCTTTTGTATAGTTCCTGCCACTTGTTGAACAATATTCCCGGCCAAAGAAAGGCCGTGCTTCGCCACGGCTCTGCTCGCGTCCAAGCCAGGAGCATACCAAAGACCTGTAGGTATGGCAGGAGGAATAGCAGCAACCACACTGCCAGTGGAATGTCCGCAGCATGCTGCCACAGTGAGCCATTCCTCTCTCCATCATGGTAAGATCGGATGTGTTCAAGTGCAAAAGAGTTAAAATGCTCATTGATTTCAAAGATGTAATACACGAAGCCAAAGGAGGCAGCCAAGAAGGTGAAAACTGCCAACCATGCAATTCTCTGTCTGAATTTCATTGGTGGTCAGCTGGCCAGAAAAGTGCTCATGTCTGGACTGTTTGCAAGACCTGCCAAGACAGCTCAGCCCGACTGCGCAAATAATAGGAAAAGACTTGTTAATAAAAAGATTCATCTTTTGGCTAGTGGTAGCACATTTTGTCAAGCAGATTTATACAGCAATCACCTTGACAAAAAGTGCTGCTGGCAGTCAAAGAAATAAAGGGGGCCTGAAAACAACAAAACACAGGGACTTCAAAACTGCTGAAACCACCGCTCTGACTTATTGCTGCTACCTGGTTCGATTGTGTTAGAGTACAAAATAAAGTCCCTATTTTGTGTTGACTTCAACAGAGCATTGAAAAGAAGCATCTGTGACATCGTTTCTGCCATTCCCAATGCCATGATGTATTGTGGCTGCACAACTGCTCCAATTTTTTCTAGCTTCTTCTGTAGTTTTAGACTACAAAATAAGTCTCTATGTTGTGTTGACTTTGGGTCCAGTTTAAAAAAAAAACTTATTGGAAACACAATATGTATGATTCTAAGAATTATAATAATAATAATGTACATTTATATAGCACTTAACCTTCAAAGAATGGTGCTCTCAGCGCTTTACAAGATCAAAAATTACAGAACAAAAAGTACAAGAAAGAAAACGCTACAATAAACTGATGTTATAAAAACTGAAGTGACACATCAAAAGCTCACACTCACACTGTTACAAGAACAAAGATTGCTAACGCACTGAAAATACATCTAACTATATGCATAAGAAAACAGTGATTTAAAAGCAGACAGAGTTGGGGCATGTCTGACATGGGCTGGAAGGTCGTTCCAGGTGACTGGACTGAAATAAGAAAAGGCACGCTAGCCCTGGCTAGACTTCTTTCGCCTAGGAACACTGTAAATACGCGTGTCTGATGCTGAATGGAGGGATCTTGAAGTTGAAGGCGTGTAAATATGAACCAGGTCGGACAAATATGGGGGAGCAGAACTGGTAATAGCATTGTAACAAATAACAGAGACCTTGTACACAATTCTTTGAGATGCAGGCAGCCAGTGTAGGTCAACAAGTAAGGGTGTTATGTGCTCACGTTTTGGTAGTTTGTAAATTAGTCGGCAAAGCGGTTCATAACTCTTTGAAGTTTATCAGAGATTCTGATTGATTGTACATTGCTACGTCCGACAGCAACAGGCTTTCTCAGGACGTGCTGCACTGCTTGTGAAAAAAAACCTAACAGACATGAATGATGTCGCAGCGGTCAAATACGTTAATAACCTAACACATGGGGCCTAATAAGCTAGACCATTTAGCAACACACATCCATTCAAGCTACAGGCAGTGCAGACGTAGGAGAGTTTTAAAAGGCAATACGGTGATGGACAAGGTAGACAGAAACATGCCCAGATAGAGAGAAAAACTCACCCTGTGGGCTGACCAGGTGACCTGGGAACTAAAAGTACTAACCCCACCAGTCCCCAGGCAGACCCGGGTGGGGGCCAAGAAGATTCTGAGGAACACCAGCCAAAAGGGAATTACAAAAATCAATGCTTGAAAGAACAAGGGAGGTAACAAGCGTTTTAGTTGCTTTGGTAGTGAGAAGGTGTCGAATTGAACCGATCTTTCTCAATTCAAAGAAGGAACATTGGCAAACCTTGTTGACATACTCTCTCATGGTCAGCCTATTGTCAAAGATAACACCAAGATTACGGGCCGACTCGGGAAAAGGGGATACTGTTCTGACCAACCCTGATCGAATCTGGGAGACCAGTGGAGGTTGAACAAGAAAATCTTAAGGCCTCAGTTTTGTCACTATTCATTTGCAATTTGTTCTGTGTGGTCCAATTCTGAACGTCTGTCACACAGGACTCTTAAAGACTGAAACATCTAACATGTTTGCGTTGGGCACTGGCATACAGCTCTGTGTCATCAGCATAAAAATGTTGAGAAACAGAGCGACATTTGATAACACTAGATAAAGGCTGGGTATACAATTTGAAAAGGAACAGCCCCAAAACAGAGCCTTGTGGAACACCGTACACAAGCTCAGTGGGATTGGACTCTACTCCCAACACAGACACTACTTGCTTTCCTCCAGAGGTAAGACTCAAAAAAGTGTAAAGCGGTACTCTTGTTGCCTAAAACAGAGTCTAAACGTTGAAAGAGAATCTGGTGATCTATCGTGTCAAAAGCAGCGCTCAAATCAAGAAGGGCCAGAACAGAAACATTATCTTCATCACAGGCGGTGATAAGTGAATAAAAATCTGTCATACTAGGTACAATGGAGTGCCCCCTATAGCACCTACATGCATGTATCTGGGTTGCAGGCTTCAGAATTCAGAGAAATTCAAGAGAAATGGATGGTTGAAGTATGGAACTCGTTTTTAATGATCAAACGTTTATTGTGTGAAATAATACATTATACAGCAATTACTTTTCTTTTTATGATCAGCAAACACACGTCCTAAAATGTTACTCTTAAGCTGACACTAAAACTCTTTCAGTAATAATCATATAATAGCAGTTTAGTTGTTTCAGCGTTTTCACACTCATAATCTGCCACACGTCGACTTTTTCACCCAGCTCTCTAATTGTTTGACGTAGACTGTTACAAACATGGTTACCCCACTTTGTTTATGGGTCACTCTGTACTCCACTCAAATTCATGTAACTAAATGTTGTGTAGCATACTTGGAAGCAACAGTTCAGCTGAACAATTGAACAGCCATAAACGTTGGTATATTTTGAATCTGACATGATGCCTGCTTTACTTGTTGTTATGTGACTGTGCAAGATAGATGCAATAAATGACAAGTGGCATTCTGGGTGCGAAAACGCTTGGGGCTAACAGGAAACTCTACGGGACTCCGCCACCTAGATACAGTGGAATCTGCTTAACATGAATTTCTGGGGACCCAAAAAATTATTTCATGTAAAACATATTTCAGTCTGAAAGTGAAAGGAGAGAGTGTGTGGGAGATGTGTAGTTAAGTGTGTAATGCTCTGGATGTTAAAGAGTGTATCATACTTTACGCGCTCACCCTCAGCTAAATAGGAAAACACCAGACCACATGTGTACAGCTAATAAGTTTAATATAAAATCCATCAGGAAAACAACAATCCATTTGATAAAACAGCTCCATAACCACCGGCAGTCCGGTGAACACTTCATTCAAGCTGATCAGTGTCATGATCCTTGGAACTACCATTTCCCCCTTTTTCCAAAACAGGGCTCTAGATGTAAAAAAATGTGCAGTCCTCCCCTCTCTCCTTTCCCCTTCACCGACCTTTACCACCTCTTGCCTGTCAGTGTATGTACAGAACATGTGGCGGGCGTGTGACGGACACTTTCCACGGTCACTTGTGGAGAGGTGTGTACCAATACATGCGCGTCTGTTGAGCTCTAGTGTTTGAAAACAATGGATACAGGATAGCCTCGGCCATGCAAACTAGACTGAAGTGTGAAAGCTAATAAGTAATATACAGTCGTTCAGGCGTATTAGCTATTGTGTAACGGCATTCACGGGTACTTCTGTAAAGAAAACTTCCGCGTGCAGTGTTATATGGAGGGCGGCATCATCTATGCGTCAGAACTTAGGATGGTTGTTCATGTTAAATTGGTGAAAATACTGAAACTGTTCTGTTTCGGAAACAAAATCATCCTCCATGTAAAGCAGGAATTTCTTGTTATGCATTTTATGTTAGCCATAAAATTTTAATAGCCAACAAGAAGGCTGCCTGCTGGGAATTCAAAAATGTGTCCTGTTAACCAGACATTCAGAGTCTGAAAATGAAATAGCTCAGGCGGTTAAGCGTCTGAGCGAAGGGAATCGCCAGGTTGTGGGTTCAAGTCCCCATCCCGGCAGCTGGACTCGCAATCCAGGGAAGAAAGATGGGCTTGTTCTATAGCATGTCTGTTGAAAGGTCCTGGTAAATCAAAGTGGTACAGTTGCAGTACACCTGAGTTGTTCAGTGTTCAGATCATCTTCCAGACAATATATTTCCCTGTTCGCCATAACCAGCCTGTCAGGGCCGTCTACCATCACTTCGGTGCCGTGGACGTTAAAGCTCGAACTAACAAACCAACCAGACATTTGCGCAATGCATGCTCGTGTTAACTGGCCTACACTCTTTAAAACGGGCACAATAGCTTATTGCATGACTATAATCTATTGTCATTTACCTTACTTATTACTGTTTTACATTAAAATCATAAAACATCGGAAATTATCTAGGTGTCGATACACTCGCACCATGGTCATGCATCACACTCAATGCTGCAAACAATATGACCGATTGAAAAAAAAAAAAAAAAAAAAAACTTATCACACATCAACTTAACTATCATTTGTATCAAGTATATTATATGCACTCACTTCAGCCACTCAAAAGCACTAACGTTGTTGTCACTTGCAAAAACTGACGTGTAGCAGATTCTACGAGTGAAAACTCATGGCTGCAAATGCCGATAAAACTACCAAATTCTATCCCTTACTTTTTAAAAAAATATTTTGAGCTACGTTAAGTCATGTGCAGGTCGCCATATTGAAGTCCCGCACTTCAGCCTGCGGAAAAATAAGAATTTACAAACTTCACTTAAAAATTGTGTTTTCAAGTAATTATACATATAATTAAACACAAAGGCTATAACGTGTGTTTTGGATATTTGTTTGCGCCATTTATTTAATTTGTGCGTAATAAACACGTCCGCTCCTATCGTCTGGCCTTTTCCGGCATTTCTACACTTTCTCAGTGGACTTTTTAAGGGACAAAAAGTGACTTAGCTATGAATAATGATCAAGTATCGCTTGCTTCAATGTCAACAATGCCAGAGTAGAGGTACCGGTAGTCCTGTCAGGAGCGACTCAGGAAGAAGTGCGCAAGCACATGAGTGTGTTGCTGTGTGGCCGTGTTTACCATTCGTCAAGAAACGCGCGGGGTGCGGGGTGATTAGCCTCTAGCTGGAGTTAGCTAGTCGAGGCCAGCCTTGTTCAGTGCAATGTTGACAGTCGTGAATGCTACAACAGCCCATAAACAGTGACCATGAAGCGGGTTGGCTACTTCATTAGTGAAAAGAAGAGCAAAAAGCTCAATTTTGATGAACACAGGCCACTGTTCAGGTAAACCACGCTAATTGTAAAACTGGTCTATTTGCGTGCATACTCGTGACATGTTTTCCACTTGCAGAATACTGGCATAGTAGAGATCAGTGTGTTATAATAGTAGAGCTGTAATCAAGTCGTTGCAGTCAGTACCGTACTTTTTGTGTGCCAGAAACAATTATTGCACTTTCACTTTCTTAGCCCTTATCATTTGGAATACAGCAGTGTGTGAAATAAGTTTGACTAAAATAGTTCAAGCCGGTAGTGCCAGAATTGCTTGGCGCTTCTAGGCGCCAAACTATTCTGGCACTACACCTGAACTAAAGCCATTGGTCTATATCCTTATCCGTAAGTACTCTATTGTAGCGTATATATGGCAGTGTACAAATTTGAAGCTTTTAGCCTCAGTATGATATGGGTTAATCCAGTTCTGTGAGCTGGTGGTATTACACAAGTATTCATGACTGTAAATAAACAGAATACTGTTGGAGTTCATGAAAGTGCACAGGACACAACTGAAAACACGTACTTTTGATAGTACTATACAGTATTTAATTACTTAGGTACTGTGGTAGTGATAAAGCTGTTCAAGTCTTGATTTATTCTTTTTTTTCAGAAATGCTGGGATTGAGCTTGTTAAGGTAACTGATAATGATATAAATTTATAATTAAATTATAATTAAATTATCGCACATCACTTCTTCGTTTGAGTGTCTTACAGTTTATGATGTAAATTTTTATTTACATTTTAACGAATCTGTGTATTGTTTTAAGTAACCTTCACTAGTCAGAATCACTGTACACAAACGATATTAGCTAGACACATACACAAACACTATTTAATTCAAGTCTAACATTCAATAAACGGATATCAACCATGATAATTCAAGGGTGGTGCTGAGAGACAGTACCGAACTGTCATGTTTGATCTGTCTCCTCGACTCGGTTTTCACACTAGTGTTTTCGAGGACGTTTTTTTTTTTTTTTTTCAAGTTCCATTACAACTTGGCTAATGGCTAAAAGAGTGCTCACTGTCAAAATCAGGGTGGGGGGGGGGGGGTTGGAGGTGGGAATAAAATATAGTTTTAGTCAGGCCTCAGAAAATCAAACAATGGGAGGGGACAAATTCATTGTGTTTCGCTGATTGTAAATTGGTATTTTTCATACATTTATGTAAATTGGTATTTTTCATACATTTTTTGAATCAGTGTTTCTCAATTCTAACCAGTATCGTGTGCTGGCTGCTTATTTTTAGTCTGGTATTTGCATTTTACAAGAAAAAAAGCTGATCTATAGAAAATTGAAAATTACTGGTTAACGCGGACACTGGAACTGAAAATTAATGTAGCCTAGTTTATTGAACACAGAGATTGATACCGCCCACCTCTTAGTCTTAGCAGTATACTGCCATCATTAATTACACAGTGCGTTGCACTTTGCAACGTTGAAATTTAAATGAGAGCCCAAACTGCTGGCTGGCAGAAGATTATGTTACTTTTTGTGTAATTTCCACGCCCCACCCCCCAAACAACAAAAAACAAACAAAATAATTATACATATAATGTACAGTTACTTAATTAAGTACAGTGAACAGACAGTAGGTGATCATTGCCATGTCAATACTGTGGTCGCGAGTTCCCCCAAAATAGCCCGCTCTTTAGTGTGGGAGGCTAGATAGCGCAGTGGACTGTGGGCAGGACAGCACATCAGCAGTGTGAGCTGGAAAACATTACATAAACAAATTATTTCTGTGAATATGCCCTATATAAGCAGAGTTTAGTTGAATAAAATGCGTCTGCTGTTGGTATAACACAGTTAAAATTAATGCAGCTGAAGATGGCCCGAGGACCTTTGCTTACTTGGTAAATGCCAAACTATTTTATCTCCACATTTACAATTTTCAAGTTTGCGCAGTCAATATCTTGTAGAATGTCAGGACTCTGGCTGTTGGAAGCGGTTTTTGTTGCAATGATTCCTGCAGGAATCGTTGCAACAAAAACCCTTACTGACAGCCAAAGGTGTAAGTTTATAGAATGTCAACTGAGCTGGTAGAATACAGTTTAACGTTGTATGAGTGGGTACAGGGTCAATGACCTAAGTTCCTTGTGTAGGCTTTGCTCAGTAACGGTGCTGAGTAACTATGCTGAAAATAAATAACTCTATCTTGACCTGTCTGTACCTAACACTGACAAAGAGCTGCACTGCCTTGCTCTATTTTTTGTAAAATGTAAACTAGAAACTAGTTCAGCAGTTGAATTCGGTGAAGGAATGTGGTTGGACCTGTTACACTCACTTAAGCATGACAGTTGATACTGATATATCTTATATTGTTATAATCCATTTCAGTAAATTAAGACATTATGACACTTTGAAATACCATATTCAAAGTTGCCATTTTTGTTAATTGACATTACATGTAATTTGTGATTCAGTTTTTTTTTTTTTTTTTTTTTTTTTAAAAAAGAGAGCGTGTTAGAATCTGGCATTTTAAAATTATTAGGTGTGCGTACATTTTTACATTCAGCCTGTACTCATACTGGTAGTGCAAAGTTGTATGAGCCTAGAGTTGTTAAAAGGAAAGATGGTGGGTTCTTTAAGCAGGTCTTTGCTGTGAATTCTATAATTTCTATGAATTCTGCATCATCATTCCTCTCTTTTGTTGGAAATTACTGTGAGTGATGGCTGCATACAGTTTTGTGCAAGCTTTGACAACAGTTGCAACTGGCTACTACTGCAGGCCCCTGCACAACATTAACCCCCTTGTTTATGCAGCCACTGGTACTTTATACTACTAATGTTCTGCTGTCTGTAATATGTGCGTTAATTACTTTCCTTTGTTTGAATAGGGTGCACTTTTTTACAAGATTAAAACTCATTTTTGTCTAAAGATCTCATGTGGTATTTTGGGTTGGTTGGTTTTTTTTTCTCTGTGTGTACATTTTCATTAATTTCTCATGCATACAACTGTATCATGTGTGCTACATGTATTACTTAGTTACTGTTTGTCACTTTGTCATTGTGCTACTATGTATTTTAAACCCATTTAGCCCCGACACATTACAGCAGAAGATGGATCAACCACAATAATTCAAGAGTAGTGCCAGACTAGCTTGGCACCATCAAGCACCAAGCTAATCTGGCACTATCATTAAATTATCATGGTCAATCCATCTCCTGCAACTGGTACATAGTTATTAGGTGATGCTTTTAACTTTTGGAAAATGTTGCCTTTGGAGTTAAACAGGTTAATCGCTCAGCTCTTGTCACATTTGCTGCATATGATGCACAAAAATATGAGCTTCACCCAGATGCGGGGAGGGACATTCACTCTACATTTACTAGAACAAAGAATGTGGTTGTGAGTGTGAGAAAAATTAGCACACTTCTGTTTTAATACAGGTCAACATTTCTAATTCAGGTCAGCCTCAGTATTATGCTCTCCAGTATAAAGTCAGCAGGAGGATAAAATGATCACGGATAACACAGTCCAACGTTTTGGTGGTAAAATGCTGAGACTTGCCTGTGACATACAACTCATAATGTGAGAATGTGAGACTGATCTGGTGCTACCTTTGAATTAGTATGGTCAATCCTTCTGCTTTAGGGCGTCGGGGCTAAATAGGTTAAATACTGTTTTTAGAATAATATGAACATGAAACTTGAAAGGTTCATCGTGCATACATGCATCACTGGCAGTAATGTACTTCATGCTGACAACTTGATTTCAGTGTCTAGCTTGGACTGGTGCCTTGTTTTGCTCAGCTTTAGAATTCAAAATAATACAGGCATTTAGTGTCAGAACCACTAGTTTAATCTTTAATTGGTTTTGGAACACACCGGTAGAACTTTACATTATGCAAACGTTTTATTACTTTAACTCTCTTTGCCTGCAGCCACTGGTACATATTTATTGGTACATGTTCTGTATGCATTACTGTGACAGTACATTTGACTGCATGCACATTGGGTTTGCCTCGGTTAACCCTTTCAGTCTTGGTAGTGGTTTTTGTAGCACTGATTCCTACAGGAATCATCGTGACAATAAAGTTCTGCTAGTGACATGCAAAGGGTTGATATACTGAATTCAAATTTTTTCCTGTACAGCAGCCTGATGAGTTCATGTTGATAGGAAATTTGGTTTCCGCAAGTGAATACGTGCATGCATGGTACATACAGTATGGCAACAAGTTCGGAGATGGTGACAAAGTTGGTAAAACTAAAACTTGGATGAAGATATAAGTGACAGGTTTGCTACAAACACATGTTCAGCTAGTTTAAATAACGTACATTTTATTGTTAAGCCAAGATAATTAATCTCTGGCACAGTTTGTATACATGTCTGACAAAGGATCTGATAATAAAGATCATTTTTATGGTCATGGTGAAACTGAAAGGAACAACTGTTTTCTGATTAGTGCATTTGAACTAAGAAACCGAAAGAGGAAGCAGGATTAAAATTTTTTTTTCTGTTGCTTTCTCAGAGAAATCTAAAGTCTGTAAGTGACCTACTCCAGGCAGTAAAGGTTAATAGTTCACGATATCTCTTTTATATTAGATGTGCTTACTTGGTCTTCTTTTACTTAGATGACTGTTGTAAGGAGACAGCCTGTCTAAGATGACCATTTTTTGATAGTCCCTTGGGTGGTCGCTTTACACAGGTTTGACTGTAGTCTAACACATCACTTCCACCTTGATCTTTGTTAGGCCTCCTTTGTCACTTCTCCGACCTTGTATTATACTATTTTGTGTGTATCATGTGGGCAAACTGGCAGAATCCTGTTTGTGCATGCAGCCACCAATGCTGTTCACAGTATTGGTGACTGCATGCACAAGGAGGTTTCAAGGCCCTAAGCGCTCCTGGAACATTCGCAACATTGCATAAACTGTTGTGCGAATATCAACGCCTGATATTATGTTATATTGAGCAGCATTTTGCTTGATATAGTGCCGATAACAGGCAGATGTGATTATGAGACCCGAATCTAAATGTTCAAGTCGTAAGAGGAGGACATTTGATTCGAGTCAAGTAACATCTGTCGGTTATCGGAACTATATCAGGCAAAATGTTGCTCAATATAATTTATGTACCTAGTCCAAAACAAAACTGTGCCTCGCATCATTCATTTTACGGCTGAATGTAGTGTTTAGACAAAACACGTGAATGGCAGACGACTGCATGTTGACTCAGTGCATAGATTTTGTCTATGAAGACATCAGTGCTTTGTATAACCGTGTGAGTACCTTCTACTTGTAAGTAGATTGCGCATAATTGCGGAAAATGCCAGCAGGTTTGTTTATTTAGTTCTTTTCTCAGGTTGTCGATATCTCCTGCTGACATCTCGTCAATTTCACTAGTCAGTGCAGCTACTGGCGTCTGTTCCCCGTTTGTGTGTTTGTAAAGGATATAGATTTTGAGCGTCCGTATACATTAATAAGTATTTCATTACTACTACACATAAGGAGCTTGTTAATGTTGCAGTATGAAAATATTTTGGATTTCCGTTTTGAAAAAGGCAAATATCATCAAGATTGAGTCTTCTTGGCATGCAAGGGATTTTGGGAAGGAAAGTATATCAAGCAAGTTCATGAATATTAACTTGCTTGTTATACAATTTATGTGTCAAAGAAGGATAAACTTTATTGAGTGGGTACATACATATAGTATATATATATATATATATATATATATATATATATATATATATATATATATATATATATATATATATATATATATATATATATATATATATATATATATATATATATATATATATATGTTTATATGCTCCTAATGAGTCCCCACCAGGTCTGCCTGGGGACTTGGGTGGGATGACTACTTTTAGTTCGGGGTCACCTGTCAGCCCACAGGGGGTTTCCCTCTACTGGGCATGTTTCTGTTACCTGGTCCATTCACTGTATTTGCCTTTTAAAACTCCCAACTGTCTGCACTGCCTGTAGCTGTTATTGGATGTGTGTTGCTAATGTCTAGCTTATTTAGGCCCAATGGCGTAGTTTATTAACGTATGGACGCTGGCGACATACATCAATTCTGAGGTATTTTTTCAGAAGCATGCAGGCAGTCTGAGAAGCCTTGTTGCTGTCGGGACGTTAGCAATGTACAATCAATCAATCCTAATGAGTGGCTACGTTGTCATTTCTTTCATAACTGCGTGATTACATCACTCTGTGTCCGTTTTATCGCTGAAGCGTATGCGTAGCTCAACTCCACAAAGCGTCAGAGCTGAGGTACAAAAGCTATTTATAGCTCCAAACTCCGGGTCGTGGAGCAAAACATAAAGTGATTTGATATAACTGCCCTTGTGGGGCTATATCACAGTCAGGTGTCTTAATCTGTCCCTGAGTGAAACATGCGGTTATTATCAATGCAACAGGTTTGTAGGGTCACCGCAGATGTATAGTTTAACCCTTACATCCTGAGGCTGATTTTTAAAAAAAAATGTGCATATTGTCTGTCCTCCTATGATGGCTACATTACAGATTAAGAGATAGATGAACAATTTTAGTTCAAGCTGTTCTGGCTAGAACCTTGAACTATCATAGTCAACTTTCTTTCAAGTAGTAGTGCATTAGAATGAAAAGGGTTAACTTCAGGAATACTCAAGGGAATGGTGGTATGTTTACTGTTGCTGTTGACAGATTGACCTGTCTCAGGCCCTGGACACGCAGGGTCCCTTTGATGCCATCATTCACAAGGTCACTGACATTCTAGCCAAAGCCAATAATGGCAACCTCAAGGCTCGACAGTACATACACAATATTGAGGTAAGTAATATTTCACAATTCATTGTAACACACTACATGTACTTATTTGTTTGCCAGAACATTAATTTAGCAACTGATGCAGAGTTTGCTTTTTTGTACGTTTGGCACAGCTTTCATTAGTTGGATCATGAACTAGAATTCATTTACTGTTGTGTACTTTGTAGGGTTTTATCCATCACTTTTCAGTCTTTTTCAGTGCAAAAAGGATGGAATGCATGGCAAATTAGGTTACTGACAGAAATGTCTTGCATTAGTCCTGGCCCATAATGATTGTAGGCAAATTGTCAGCAGGAGGTGATAAACAGGGGAGTATGTTGTCTGAGAAGTTCGTAGGAGGTGTACAATCATGTATAGTACATGCACATCCTGTATCTAGTTGTAACCGGGAATAACACCCTCCCATCTAAAGGACAGTACACGGGCATCCTGTATAGTTGTACACATAACGGGATATAACACCGCCACCACCACCCCCCCCCCCCCAGCCCCACCCGGGTCTGCCCTGGGGGACTTGGGTGGGGTTCGGTATTTTTTAGTTCCCAGGGTCACCCTGGTCAGCCCCACAGGGTGGGTTTTTCTCTCTATTCTGGGGCATGTGTTTCTGTCTACCCTTTGTCCATTCACCTGTATTTGCCTTTTTAAAACTCTCCCTACTGTCTGCACTGCCTGTAGCTCTTGATATTGGATGTGTGTTGCTAAATGGTCTTAGCTTTATTTAGGCCCCGTGTGTTAGGTTTATTTAATGTATTTGACTGGCTGGCGACATACATTCAATGTTCTGTTTATTTTTTTTTTTCACAAGCAGTGCAGGCACGTCCTGAGAAAGCCTTGTTGCTGTCGGGACGCTAAGCAATGTACAATCAATCAATCCCTACTGTCTGCACTACCTGTAGCTCTTGATATTGGATGTGTGTTGCTAAATGGTCTTAGCTTTATTTAGGCCCCATGTGTTAGGTTTATTTAATGTATTTGACCGGCTGGCGACATACATTCAATGTTCTGTTTATATTTTTTTTCACAAGCAGTGCAGGCACGTCCTGAGAAAGCCTTGTTGCTGTCGGGACGTTAAGCAATGTACAATCAATCAATCAAACCCCCCCCCCCCACCACACACACACACATACACACCCCCACCCCCTATCTTGGGCCAGTTGCATGAGACATTAGTCCTGTGCCAGTCACTAAGCAAGGTGCTCTGCTGCAATAGAACACCTTAGTGGCTGGCGCAGAACTAAGCTCACTCAAGTAGCTAAGCTCAGGACAGCTTATCTGGTCACCAAGTAGCACAGATTCCCATGCGCCCCTGCGGTTGCTAAGCCAGCACAATCCATCTGTAAAGCAGCATAGATTCTCATGAACCCCAACAGCTGCAGGGGCTCGTAAAAATCTAGATAGGGCTTGCTGATTTGTGTAATGTTTAGCCTGTGAGGGAAAATGGTAGCCGGGGACTTTACATGTCTTGAGGAAGAAATAAAATAAAAAGGTACATGCTATGTAAATGTGGCCAGCAATGTATATTTTTTTTAATGAGCTCTCGCTGCCTCCAGGAGCTCATGAAAATGTATGCCAATTGACTTGAAGGTCAATGTCATTAACCCATCTAACCCCAAGGCCGCATTTCCCAAAGGTTGGAGGTGTCACCTAACAATTATATATACCTTTTTGCAGGAGGTGGATCGACCATGACATTTCAAGGGTAGTGCCAGATTAGCTTGGCGCCATCAGGCGCCAAGCTAATCTGGCACTACCCTTGAATTATCATGGTTGATCCACTTCCTGCTGTAGTGTGTCAGGCTACATCACATGGCTTAACGCCAAGAACCAGTAGTTTAAGTTTGCCTTGGACAGAAAGCAGCAGGTGGCTTGGCGATTGTCAGTAATGAAGCACTCTTGTGGTTCATGTGTAATTGCTGTTTCAGCAGATCCTTACATGATGGATCATGGCATGTAGTGACACTGTAAAAAGCGTTATCATTGAGTGTGTTCCACTTAGGCGCCGTCTGAAGCTTGAGAGATTTATGTATACCGGTGGTTGTAAATAAGGTACATGTAATCTGTTTTTAATTTTTTTTTCCCCCCATTTGCCAGACTTTTTCTGGCTGGAACAGAAAGTGAAGATCTCTAATAATATTAGATGAAGTTTAAGATTTACTATCAGAAACTTTCTTGTGGTTCAAGTGATAGTTATATATTTATATGAGTCACAAAACCTAGCCTCAAGTGCCCGAAAAATCAAAGCATCCTCCAACCTTCTCGCCACTCGCGGAAATCTCGAGAAATGGTGGAAAAGGGGAGGGGGGGGGGGTGTCCAAACTTCCCAAAAAGGGACTTCGTTGTAGCATTTTAAAGATGCCCCCCCACCCCACCCCACACACACACACACACACACACACACACACACACAGACCCGCCCCTACTAAGAGATTTAATCAAAAGGTTTAGAGATCTCGAGATCGTCTCATCCTGTGCGGCAAGAAATAGTACATAACAATAACAATAATTATATATTTAAAAAAAACAACTAAAACGGCTGTCATCCCCCAGCTGCAAGTGCAAGGTGTTTCCTGGATGGGGCACCATGATGCATTCTTAAGATGCTTTTTCAGGGTCACGTGGGCGGGTCAACCCTGGTTCTAAAAGCAAGTGTAAATGCACCAAACCAGGTTTAACACAGGTTGAAATCTACTCCGGCTGAACCCTGGGTGCACGTGTAAACAGCCTATGACTAAAAAATTGCCAACTAGTCACATGCAGCGTTGGAACCCTAAACAAAACAAAACCAAAAAAACCCACTCTAGCGCACTGTTATCAATATTTTTGAAAACTGATTTAGGTTATATTATCTTTCATCATCGTATTGTAACCCTAAAAACAATACTGAGGAGCACTTTCATCATTATATTCCAAAAATGAGTTAGATCATACTATGTTTCATCATAATATTGTCACACGGTATCATGTGAAATGTGGTATCTCACTTCACCAACACCCTCATATTTACCAATTGACAAGGTAAGACTTGATAACATGCATGAAAAAATGTTGATGATGTTGCTAGGAATGTGTTAACCCATATCATTCGGAATACGCCAGTGTGTGAAATAAGTTTGACTAAAACAGTTCAAGGGTAGTGCCAGAATAGCTTGGTGCCTCTAGGCGCCAAGCTATTCTGGCACCACCCGTGAACTAAAGCCATTGGTCTATATCCTTATCTGTAAAGCGGCTCCGTCCCTGATATCTTCAAGTCCGCCATCGTCCGTCCTCTCCTCAAAAAACACAACCTCGACCCAAACGAACTCAAGAACTATCGCCCAGTCTCCAATCTCTCTTTCCTGTCCAAGCTTCTTGAAAGGATGTTCTCAACCTCCACCTCACCGACAACAACCTCCTCAGTCCATTCCAGTCTGCCTATCGCAGACATCACAGCACTGAAACAGCCCTTCTACATATCTTAAACGATTCGCTTCTCTCCACCGACTCGGGCAACATCTCTCTTCTTGCACTACTCGATCTCTCTGCCGCCTTTGACACTATAGACCACTCTATCCTCCTCCACCGACTCCACCACTCCTTCGGCATCACTGACTCTGCTCACTCCTGGTTTCTCTCCTACCTCTCCGACAGACAGCAGTCCGTCACCATCAACGGCGTCTCTTCCAACCCAGTCACGCTCTCCTGCGGAGTTCCACAGGGGTCCATCCTGGGCCCAGTCCTTTTCACACTCTACACCTCTCCTCTGTCCAACATCATCCAGTTTCACCGCATACACCACCACCTCTACGCTGACGACTCACAACTGCTAGACAAAGACAAACTCGACAACACTCAGTCACTACTGACTCGCACGGCTGACTGCTATGAAGACATGAAAAACTGGATGACAGCAAACAAGCTAAAACTGAACGACGACAAAACGGAAGCCATGCTGGTAGGCACTCACCAGAAACTCTCCCAGCTCCCTCCCTCTCTCCACCTTCAACTCGATAGCACCCCCATCTCCCTCTCTGACTCGGCCAAGAACCTCGGCATTATCCTCGATTCCTCTCTGTCCATGACCAGCTTCGTCTCCGCCACGGCCCAGGCATGTTATTTCCACCTCCGCCGCATCAGTCAGATCAGAAAATACCTCACTACAGAAGCTGCCACCAAACTTGCTGTGTCTCTCATCTTATCTCGCATCGACTACTGCAACTCTCTCCTCTCCGGCCTCCCTCACTCCACCATTTTCACTCTCCAACGTGTTCAGAACAATGCTGCCCGCCTCGTCCTCTGAAAGAAAAAAATCCGACCACGTCACACCACTGCTGAAACTCCTTCACTGGCTCCCCATCCCCCAACGCATCCAATACAAAATTCTGTCTCTCTGCTACAAATCCCTGAACAACTGCGCTCCTGCCTATCTCTCCAACTTACTTCACCCCTACACACCTTCCCGCTCCCTCCACTCTGCCTCTGACCCTCTCCGCCTCCACATCCCTCGCACCAACACTTTCGGCCCCCGCTCCTTCTCCGTCTACGGTCTATCCACCTGGAACACTCTCCCACTCTCTCTCCGTCAGAAACACTCTCTCTCCTCCTTCCAGTCCGCCCTCAAAACTCACCTCTTTCAACAGTTTTAGCACTATATCACCACACTCCCCACCCCAAGCTGACCGTCATAATGTATTCCACTGTTTGTGGTACGCAAGTCATTGTCTAAAGCGTGCGCATGCGTGCACGAGTTGTGAGTGCGCGCTTAGAGTTATAATTATTATAAGATAAGCGCATTATAAATACCGTAATTATTATTATTATTATAAGTACTATATGCTTCTGGCAATGTACAAATTTGAAGCTTTTAGCCTCAGTATGATATGGGTAAGGAAAACATGAAAGTGATACATCTCGAAGGAACTACCGATATTAAGTTGTATGGTTTCTAACGTTTTTTAGTGTCCCTCTACTGTGATCAGTATATTGGCACAACAAATGATGTCAAAAACTTTAGTTTTAAGTTTTAAGTCTTAAACGAAGTTCATTTTATTATTTAATATCAAACTACGTTTCTTTTATTCTTGTATCATGTTTATCTGCACATCAGTGTCACAGTGAAACATTAAAAACTTCTTCAAGTGGCTGAAGACTAATTTCAAGATTGTGCAGAATCAAGTTGACCGCAAGCTGTTTAATTCTGAAACTAGATTGATACAGAATGCTGCAGATTAAATTTCATAAACTTTGCTTAAGGTTTAGTTTGTACGACAGTTCCTCCTTTTTGTGACCAGTACCAAATAATGACTTATAATGATTCATATGTGTCAAGTTGGTTCACATGTGTCAAGTTGGTCCTCATATAGTGTTGAGGGTTTCAAGTTAGTCTGATTTAGCAGATTATCTTCTGCCCTCATAGTATTTCAGTAGTGGTTTCGGATTTCAGGTTAGGTTGAATTAGCAGATCATGTTCTGTCAACAGGGTAGTGTCTATGAATACAGGTGGTGCTTAATTAGCAGATTATGTCTTGTCATCATAGCCAAGATCATGGGCCAGTTGCATGAGTGAGTTTAGTCCTGCACCAGCTACTAAGCAAGGTGCTCTGCTATATGGATCACCTTGCTTAGTGGCTGGCTCAGGACTAAGATCACTCTGACAACTGAGCTCAGGTTAGTGTAAATTTCTCAGCAGTATAACTATAGCATGGTGTGAGGCATCTGTCAGTGCATATTTGCGCATGTATGTGTGCCTGAGAGAGATGGTAAATTATTGGCCCATGTTTCAAAGTAAATGTGGATCTGTCTAATGAACCATGGCAGTTCCAAAAGCAGGCCTTGTTGACATTGTCAAGTAAATCCTCGCAATCTGACACCTGATGCAGGTTGGCCCTGTCCTTTTATCAGGCTCATCATCCCATATTCAGCTCTTTTCATTTGCAAGTCATAGATTCACACGAAGCCCAGAGGAGCCCATGAGAATCTGTGCCCCTTTTTGAACAGGATCAGCTCCAGCTGTGTCTCAGATTGATGGTGTTAACTGTTATCTTGCGTGAAGCGCTTGGCTTCGTACTACACTGACTTCCATTAAAAACGCGAAAAGTGTCTAAGTGTACCCGCACCCTGTCTGCAAAACAACATTTTTTTATTTGTTGCTTACTTCAGATGTTAAGCCTACTGTCTGAGCTACCTTCACACAAAAATTGGATGAGTTATCGCCCATGGCTACCTTGGAGGACACAGGGTTTCATTAGTGGTGAAAATAAGCAAAACTGGACACACTCTGTGAAGTAATTTTCCTGTGATATGTTTTAACGCACAAGTTGTGTGGATTGCTTATGATGTTATTAACTGCCTCAAACGAAATTTGACTCGAAAAATTCATGCACATCATTTTCTTAATAAATCTTATTTGATTTAATGTGAATTACTTTCAAACCATTTTTTATGCACCATTGACTGACACAGAGATAAAGAACACACCCATATCCATTTGATCAGGTAAATATGACCGCTAACCTAAAAAAAAAGAACTTTTTGATTTTCATGTTTGTAGGTCATGTTGCTTATTTAGGTGCCATTGACAAACGAAAAGTAGGTCAAGACCAAACAGGCCGGATTTTCATGCACACAGACCCTAGTGACACTGCACATTGGTTGGCTTTCAGCTGTGTCTGCAGATGCTCCCCATTTCACTTTTAAAATCCTGTAATGGTAGTGTCACTGATGACGTCATAAGTCATGGATGTGCCATTTTTAAGACTAAACATTCTATTTGCACAGGACATAACACACTCTTTATAACATTTTCTAATACATGACGTCAAAATAACCCGGGATTAAAGCATATTTACGAAGAAAAGCGCTATGGTGAAAAATTCTGGATGAAGCAGCTTATCTAGGCCACGCACCTTTGGTGTTGTAAGTGTTGTCACTAGTTGTGCATTGTGCTGAAGAACGCATAAGATTAAAGTATCCTAAATAACAATATTATTTTTTCAGAAACGGAGGTATGAATTGTTAGGCCCACATTGCACAGGTTTGCACATGCAGTTTTCTACACAGTCTGCAAATTGCGTTTGGCATGTCATGTATGATTCTTAACTCATTTAGCCCCAATGCCGTATTTCCAAAATTTTGGAGGCGTCATCTAACAACTATGCAGCAGTTGCAGGAGATGGATCGACCATGATAATTCAAGGGTAGTGCCAGATTGGCTTGGCGCCAAACTAATCTGGCACTACCCTTGCATTATCATGGTCGATCCATCGTCTGCTGTAGTGCGTCGAGGCTGAATGGTTCTTCAACTCCACACCAAGCCCTGTAATAATTTACTCCTCCCCTCCACTGCCAGTCCTATCAACTACATGCCCGCCGGATTGAGCAGTCCTTTCTTGTCTCTGTGTACACACGACTATGACACATTTGACCCATTGAGCTTTGACATATTACGCCAGGAATCGCATAGATCATTTCTGAATTCAGTTCAAGGGTTGTGCCAGAATAGCTTGGCATCTAGAGGCGCCAAGCTATTCTGACATCACCCTTGAACTGTCGGGGGTCAGTCTGTCTCCTAAACTGATATTTTGTCTGCAGAAGACAACTAGCAAGTTTGGACATTCTGACCTAAGGGTTGATCATGTTATGTTAACCCTTATCATTCGGAATACACCAGTGTGTGAAATACGTTTGACTAAAATAGTTCAAGAGTAGTGCCAGAATAGCTTGGCACCTCTAGGCACCAAGCTATTCTGGCACCTCCCTTGAACTAAAGCCATTGGTCTATATCCTTATCTGTACCAAGTACTATAATTTTTTTAATGTAGCTTGCAATTGGCAGTGTACAAATTTGAAGCTTTTAGCCTCAGTATAATATGGGTTAATAGGATTTACTGGTGCAAGGCTTCCGCCTAGCCCAGTAGCAGTGCTCTGAAGCAGGTTGGATTTGTTTATAGTGTGTGCAGTCATGTGAAACTAATGCTATGCCACTTGCTTCAGAAATAGTAGTGTTTATTGTAGTCTATTTCTAGATCGTGTTATGACTTGTATTTCTGTAATAGTAGTACTTGTGTTACAAATAATAACTTGTAATATTAACTTATCTGCAGAAAGATAGGTTGCAATGCAGACTGCGGGTTTGTTCATGTGTGTTCTTGTAAAGCACGTTTGCAGTTAACTCCTTTGCTGCCAAAAGATGAACCCGGTGCAACTGTAAGAGACATTGATCCTCGTGAGCCCCTGCAGTTGCACGGGATCATGAGGTTCTATGCCTCTTGCTGATGCCACTTTTATCAATGTGTTATGGTTGGCTCTTTAACGTTGAATAAACACAGATTTCATAAACACAGTGTCCGCTGAATGGAAAGGTGTGAAAGGCTTCTCCTCTCTCCTTTCAAAATAATACACCAAACTTCTTTTCAGTTTTCTTTATTCTAGTTTACAGTCCTTCTCTGCCGGCCGCCAGCTCGCAACTCATTCTTCCCCTTTCTCACACTCTACACCCTTCCTAATGTCTTGCTTATTAGCCCTGTTGTAGTTTATTAACGTATTGACCGCTGGCGACTACATTCAATTTTCTGTTTAGTTTTTTTTTCACAGCATGCAGCACGTCTGAAAGCCTGTGCTGTCGGACGTTAAGCATGTACAATCAATCAATACACCCTTCCTCTCTATCTTGATTAAAACTACCCGACCCTTGATCTATGACATCTGACAGTGGACAGTAAACAGACCCCTGCCCCCGCCGTAACTAATTGCCGGCTGCATCTCTGCACTACGGTAAACATTCTCACGCTGCAACAGTCACACCCTAATTACTGGTTCCACCGGACCCTGAATATCTCTACATCTTGACAAAAGGTATCTGGAAGGTTATGAGCTGTGATGTTTTATCGCCCTGTGGGGCACATAAGGTAATCACACGATTAACCCTATGTGACCCGGGTGCGAAATACCCACCTTTTGGTGTTGTCCTTTGAGGATTGCAGTACATTGCAGGAGACAGATCGACCATAGGCGCCAAGCTAATTTGGCACCACCCTTGAACTATCATGGTCGATCCATATCCTGCTGGGTGTGTCAGGACTGAAGGAGTTAACCCTTATAATTCGGAATACACCACTTCACCAGTGTGTGAAATAAGTTTGACTAAAATAGTTCAAGGGTAGTGTCAGAATAGTTTGGCACCTCTAGGCGCCAAGCTATTCTGGCACCACCCTTGAACTAAAGCCATTGGTCTATATCCTTATCCGTAAGTACTATAATGTAGTTTGCATATGACAGTGTACAAATTTGAAGTTTTTAGCCTCAGTATGATATGGGTTAAGAACCAAATGCTGGTACTTGCGCAATGTTTAGTCAACCCTTGAACTTCAGTTGAAGGCGTTACACCTAAAGGAGTGACGCATGAAGGCGTTACACATATGGGTGTCACACATAAAGGCGTGACACATAAAGGTGTTACATATATGGGTGTCACACATAAAGGCATTACCCATAAAGACAAATAATTGTGTAGTAAAGAAGTACCGAACAGAGAAAGAAATTTATTAATATTTCGCGTTAATACCCTTTTTCAAAATAGACAAACAAATAGAGAGATCAGTCGCTACTTATCTTCATTTCAATTGCAGAAGGAATGTGGCAATTGAAGGATGTGACATAAAATAAAAGAAGAACAAAAATGTGTAGAAAAGAAGAAGTAAAATAAAAATGACGTCAACGAAAAACTCATAAGAGAGAGAGACTCAAGAGAGAAACTGAACACGAGATACAGGAGTGTGTGTAAGCTCGCGCTTGCGCGAGAAAAAGTAAATGCGTGTGCGTGAAGCAAGAAAGAGAGAGAGAGAGAGAGAGAACGAACGGGGATTACCCTTGGGCACGAAGTAGGCTGAGTGTCTAATACGCAAAGCCTGCTAAACACCAACCCGAAGGCAAACTTTATATCACCTTTAAGTTGAGGACTACCTCGGGGAAAAAACGGGAGGGCCCCGGAAAAAAACCCAAACAAACGGCATTTAGCACGGTACACAAGTAATAATACATTGAATCAAAGCATTTTTCAATTTCAGTAATAGATTATCGGTAGGAGTGGAAAGTAGGTAGTTGTGAAACCGTCTTCAAGGGTAACCCCAAAATGGAAAGAAAAAAAAAAAAAATGGTAAGGGGGAGGAGGGGTGGTGGTGTAAGTGTGGGGTAACTTGTAAGGGGGGGGGGGGGGTGGTGGGGGTGGAAAAAAGAGAAGAAAAAGTGGGGGAGGGGGGGGGAGTAGAGAGGGTAAAAGATACCACCTAAAGGCATCCCACTGGGCCTGCCTAATACTGTCTACATTAGAAGGAGGGGGAGGGGGGGGGGGGCGGACAGTAAGAACAAGGAGAAGGAATGTAAGCGTACTCAACAGAAGCGACACAGTAAGGTAAAGGTACAGTTAGCAGATTAGAATATCACAGGTAAGCTCAAAAATGTTAATCTTTCATATTCATCCCGAGTGGTGCCACAGTGCCCAATTTATTAATCAGAAATTTTTCTCAGTCGTTCCTGGCCCAGATATTGCTGGCTTACATATGCCAGAGGCCTTGAACTCGAATGTCCTAGACTGAGTGTCCAAGACTGAGTGGTCAACCGTCCGACCGGTCTGTTTGACCGACTGGAGATGTTCTTTGAAACGGTCGTTGATGGTTCTTTCTGTCTCTCCAATATATAGTTTGCCGCATTTGGCACAGGAGATGACATAAATCACGTTGGTAGTTTGACACGTAAATCACCTGTCTATGTTGAATTTGTAAGGTGGACAATTCACCACAGTGGAAGGGCAAATAAAGGGACACGTCTTGCAATTAAGAACTTTGCAATGTGTGGAGCCTGAGGGTCTGGTGGTATGACGAGGCTTCAGAGTAGAGCGAACAAGCATGTCGAGTAAATTAATGTCTCTCTTGTAAACCACCAACAGAGGTTCTGAAAAGATATGGGCGGACACTTTGCTGGATGACAAAAGACCCCAGTTGGACAGAAGTATTTTACAAACCAGATTGGTGTGGGGATGGTAGATCATGGTGACCATAGGCCTGTCACTATCTGCTGTGGGTTTAGTCTGCAGTGTTTTCTCGCGACTAAGTTTTTGTACCTTTTGGAGAGATCCTTGAACAACAGTATGTGGGTAATGCCTGTTGATGAAAAATCCAGCCATTTCTTTGGATTTAACATCAGAGTCTGATTCTTCGGAACAGATTTTTTTCAGCCGAAGAAACTGGGAATATGGGATGCTGTTCTTGTTTTGTGGTTATACGAAGAGCGGTAGTCGGTAGGAATGTGAGTTGGTAGGTTTGTAATGTATTGAAGTTTTCAACATTCCGCAGTCAATACGGATTTTCATGTCCAGAAAGTCGACTGAAGTAGCTGAGATATTGTATGTGAACTTGATTAATGGGTGGAAGTTCTGCACGAAGTGAATGAAGTCTAAAAGTTCAACTTGGGTCATGTTTGTAGCTCCTATTTCATCATCGATGTAGCGTTTATACATCTCAGGGAAAGGCCTGTATTTCTGAAGTATTTGTTGCTCAAGGAATCCCATGAAGAGGCAAGCTTAGCTAGGTCCCATTTTCGTGCTCATCGCTACGCCACTGCACTGTGCGAAGGTGACGCCATCAAAAGGTGAAACTGTTCAGAGAGAGAACTAATTCAGCCAGACGTAGAAGTGTACGAGTAGGAGGTTGGTTGTGACTTCTTTGGTTGAGGAAGTATGCAAGTGCATTGAGGCCATCATTGTGTGGTATGACAGTATATAGTGAAGTAACATCAAGGGAAAACAACAGTTCAGGTTTGAAAAGTTGTTCCTGGTTGACTTGGTCTATGATCTCTAGAGCATGGTTGGTGTCTTTAGTGTAGGTAGGTGGAGACTGGACAAAGGGTTGAAAGATGATGTCCAGGTATTCGGAGATGTGTTTTGTGGGACAGCTCCAATGCTAAATGCTGGTTTGTTTGTTTTTCTCGAGGCCCACCCGTTTTTCCCCGAGGTAGTCCTCAACTTGAAGGTGATATAAAGTTTGCCTTTGGGTTGGTGTTTAGCAGGCTTTGTGTATTAGACACTCAGCCTACTTCGTGCCCAAGGGTAATCCCCGTTCATTTCTCTCTCTCTCTCTCTGACTTTCTGGCCTCGCCCACACACATTCACTTTTGCTCACGTACGCTTACACACACTCTTGTATCTCGTGTTCAGTTTCTCTCTGGGTCTAGTCTCTCTCTCTCTCTCTTATGAGTTTTTCGTTGACCTCATTTTTCTTTTTATTTTATTTCTTTTTTACGCACTTTCTTTTTCTTTTTTTATTAAGTCACATCCTTCAGTTGCCACATTCCTTCTGCGATTGAAATGAAGATAAGTAGCGACTGATCTCTCTATTTCTTTGTCTATTTTGAAAAATGGTATTTACCCGAAATATTAATAAATTGTGTTGTAGCTGTCTTTTCTAAGCATGTTTCTATCTCCATTGGGTACTTCTTTGCATTTTACATGATTGGCAGTCTCCTTTTTGGTCTGGATTACATGTGTAGGATACACTGTGAGTATTAGTAATATGGGTATTGTGGAAAACAAATATGATCAGTATGGCCTTATGATGCGTGGGGTCAGAATGTTCATCTCTCTTTTATTTTAGGTACAGTTGTATGAATACATTAAATCAGCAGCGATTACTACCCCACAACATGAGTGCACCACTGAACATACACCCAGTAATTACTGTCATAACTTTGGGTGGGTTCTGTGCTAGGTGCAGATGTTTTTTTTTTTTATACTGCAAACAGCAAATTGCACGCAAAACTGTCTATTGTGCATTGCACTGTTTAGTCACGTAATTCATAAGTAATACAATAAATGTATGATGAACTTAACCCTTTGGCTGTTGGTAGCACTTTTTGTTGAGATGATTCCTGCAAGAATCACCTCGGCAAAAAAGTGCTACCGGCAGCCAAAGGAATAAGTGACCATTTGCTGTTAATAAGAAATACAAATTTCATTTTGCTCAGAGCTTTGTGAGTTGGAGCAAACAATTTGCTGTTGTGATAAGTTGGGCAGGGTTACGTTTACACAGAACCACTCCAAATAAGGAACGAGAGAGTGAATTCATGGCAGACAACCTGCCTCCACCGTAAGCATAGACAACACTCCAAACATGTCCTAGAGGCATAGATTCTCATGTCCACTGGGGCTCATGAGGATCTATGCCTCTTGGAGACTTTTGGAGTGTTGTCTATGCTTGTGGCAGGAGCTGGTTATTCACCCTGACTTAGCTGTCGTTCGTTGTTGGGAGTCGTAAGTTGCAAACGAAGCCTCACTACCATTACAACACTAAAATGCTGTTCCTGTGAAATTTGTTCGCCTCACTGTGTGAGTCATTCCGCCCAGTCCCATGACTACTCATTCATTGTTCACATACGCTTGCCATTAATTTGTAAAGTCTTGCTGAGTGGATTTCAAATCATGTGACACTGACGGCGTGTGACAACATGGATATATTTACATGTGTACCCAAAACAAGCTCTTCCGTGGGCTCTCGTCCAGCCACTTTCAGATAATCTGCACGACACATAGATTCTCATTAGCCCCAGCAGATACAGGAGCTTGTAAGAATATAGGTCGCGTGTTGTTCAAGATCAGCTTCAGTTCTTTCTCAATTGGAAGGTGTTATTTTGGGTTAAGTGTATGACTAACAGCTGACTCCCCCACAAATTTTGACTCACCAGGATCCTGAGAAAAATCCTGTTTACCTTTGAAAGGGAGTTATATGACAATGCATTTTACACCAAATTTGACTACTCCCTGCATTACAAATACAACATGTTTTTTGTTGCAAATATGTGAATAAAGTTTTCATAATGAACTTGACATGAGGAGCAAGGTTACAAGGTCCCTGGCAGATTGGTGTGAAAATTTGTGTGATGCACTTTGTGAGAACTTACGAGACAGATTGTGTTTCCATCTTCATTTCAAGAGTGTGCGTGTGTACTGTGTAGTGTGTGGGCATGGGTGTGTTAGAGTATTATGCCAGAGGGCCCCGCGCAAACGAACAGAAACTGTTCACGATTTGAAAAAAAAAAACCTTTGATCATTTGAATGAGAAAAGGTCTGTTTAAATCAAATTATTTTAACCCTCAACTGTGCAAGGGGGGGGGGGGGGTTACATCATCAGTGAGGTTTGAGGTAAATTTATTAGATTGCGGTTTCATAGCTCACCATAATTTATCATGATGTAAGCATTTTCTTGTGTATTCTGTTGTTAGCTCCTTTGCGCAAGCAACCGCTGCAGTTACAGTACCGGTAGCTGCTTGCACAAGGACGTTAACCCATTTACCAACCCCCTCCTTCCCCCCCCCCCCTCCACACACACACACAGTACAACAGGAAATGAATCGACCACGATAATTCAAGGGTAGTGCCAGATTAGCTTGGCGCCCCATGCGCCAAGCTAATCTGACACCATCCTTGAATTATCATAGTTGATCCATCTCATGCAACTGCAAAATCGTTAGGCGACACGTCCAAATGTGTCAAATACGGCTATGGGGTTAAGTGGGTCAAAGTACCAGGACACAGAATGTAATGCTGACTACCGGTATGCAGGTCATTGATCAGTACAATGTTGCTGCAGCGATGCGTAGTTGGCCTGTGCTCATGCCATCAGCAAGGAAAAGCAGCCCAGATCAATTGCTTCATAAATCATTGATAATGCTGTTGGTTGCCTCATAATTCGTGTGTGTGTGTGTGTTGTCAATGGTGAACCGCACGTACGCCATAGTACTAGGGCGTAACTGCGGTTCACTATTGTAAACACTAGAGCTGTGTACCGTGAAGACGGCCATACCGCGATATTTTTTTGCCAGTACCGATATTTTCCAACGGTATACCGCCGTCCCCGATCCCATGTAATTTGATGACAATCTGGCCACTTGTACGTACAAGAATGCATGAAGAAGTTGAAACAAAATGAGAAAAGACAGACTCAAACACACCAGTGATCGTTTTTTTTTTTTTTAATAAACAAACTTTAATTATTCAGTGTTCACTTTGAATACAAAATCAGGTAAACAAATACTATGGGAAAAAAAAAACCCACTGAATCATTAAATGAAACCTACAGACGTAGACTTTCTGGATGGATAACAAAAAAACAAAAAACAACAGAAAATGAAAATTACACTCCTACTAAGAGAAACTTTTTAATGCTTTTTTTACATTTTTTTTTAATTGAACTGTACAAAAACGATTAGGCATGGCAGCCATATCAGTAGGACAGTCTCCACTTTCTGAAAAGAACAGTGCATGACTTTACAAGTGCTTTTTCAGAAAGAGGAGCTTGTCCACATGCTCTGGGTTCAGGGTAGCCCTTTGGCTGGTCAGAATGTCCCCAGCTGTCGAAAACACCCTCTCAGAGGGCACACTCGTAGCCGGGATGGCGAGGTAAATCCTCGCCACCCTAGCCAACAGAGGGAAGCGGTACTCATTCTGTTTCCATCACAAGAGTGGGTTCTCCGCCATGCCAATCGATTTCTCCTCTCGATACTTCTCGACTTCTTCAGCTCCCTGCTGGTAGGTGGTCTTGTTCGGCTCGACATGTGTGACAAAGACATCTGCCAGGAGGGAGTCAAGCAGGCACGCTCCTTTGCTCTCGTACTTCCGTTCGTCCTCGGGTCTCTCTCTGTCTTTACAAAATGCTCTTCTTGGATCTCCTCAAGAACCTCAACATCATGGGCATGCTCATCAAGAGCTGGCAGACTGGGGGTGGCTAAAGTTCCAGGTTCTGCTGAAGTTCCAGGATCTGCTTTGACTGCTTCGACGGTCTTGGGTTTTGTGTGCAAGCTCACTGTGACGTCAGTGAGTTTGCGGAAGATGCTATCGCGTTGTTCTGGTGCCATGTAGGAGAAAGACTTGAAGCGCGGGTCCAAAGCTGAAATCGTCTGCAACATCTCTCTCTGTTTTGCATACCAGCCCTCCAGATCTGCTGCCATGATAGCCTTCATTTGCTGGACGGACATGGAGTTGTCTGGCTTTGGTCGAAGATGTCCTTTTTCGCCAGGCAGACTCTCAAGAAGGGGCATGATCACAGACGAAGTCGGCATCTCCTCCGTGCACATGAAGGTCATCATGTCCTTCAGAGGTTTCAGAAAAGCTTCAAGTTCATGTGCGGCGGCGGCCTCCTCGTCATTCAGACTCGTGATGTCACGCTCTTTGCGATAGCTCAGTTCTTTGGAGCGAATCACAGCTATGACAGCATCCTGCAGGTACAGAAATCGTGACAGCATGTCAAAGGTGGAGTTCTACCTGGTACAAACATCAACCTTCAGCTTTTTTGCCTTCAGTTGAAGCAGTTCTGCCTTTGCATGGAGAAGGTTGGAAGCCAAATGACTCCTGTGAAAGAAGGTAGATATCCGCCTGATTCTACTCAATATGGCTGCGGTTCCATCCACCTTGAGCGCCTTCTGAACTGCAAGGTTGAGTGTGTGTGCAAAGCATCCCAAGTGCAGATGGCATTGCAGCAGCTTTCCAGCCTTGACCATGTTTGATGCGTTGTCCGACACAAGTGTGAGACCCAACACACCCGGCAGTTTCCATTCTTTGATTGCTTCCGTGATGACCCTGGTGATGTTTTCAGCTGTAACAGATGAGATAAAAAAAATCAATCAATTCTAGTTATTTTAAATGTACACAAAAGGAGAAAAAAAACTCAAAATCGTTCCTAAATGTTGATTTTTTTTGTTTTACAGCTTTTATCACAACACACACACACACACACACACACACACACACACACACACACACACACACACACACACACACACACACCACACACGGAGAGAGAGAGAGAGAGACCTGTATTACCTGTATGGCTCTCAGGCATTGGTCTTGTTTGTAGCACATAGTTCACCATCTGCCAATCAGCCACCAACACAGCAGTGACAGTGAGTAGGAGTCTGTTGCTCTGGAGGTCCATCCATCTGTAGTCACAGTTACCTGCACCGGAATTCACGTCTATTATTTTGCATCCTCGTTGTGATTTATCAGTATATCACCTTTCAATTTCAGTGCTAGTACGCTCGTAATTTCTTTACAGGACTTACTTTGTTATAGACAGACTGGCAATTTAATTATAATCAAGACTTTCAAAGTGAAAATTTCAGACTTATTTGACTGATTCTGCAGACGACAGATATAGCAAGCCCACCTCCCCCCCCCCCCCCCCTACTGCCCCCCCCCCCCCCCCCCCCCCCCACACCTTCATTGAACCGCTAATTGAGAAAAAATCTTTAACATGCACAACTTTATACGCATGCAGTATCATACTATAACTTACTTGTTCAGCTTTTTGAAGGTCATCAATCACCTTGGCTTTCATGTTTTTGTACATCTCAGGGATAGCCAGCTCTGAAAAGTGGTTACGAGAAGGAACCTGGTAACCGTCGTCGAGTGCTTCAATCAGGCTTCGGAAGTGCTTGCTCTCCACCAACTTGTAAGGTCGCAAATCTTTGATGAGGAACAGCGCAATTTGGTTTGTGATGGCCTTTGCATGAGGAGAATTTGTAGGATACTTTGCCTTTTTCGCCAGGATCTGAAAAGCTCCCGCAAGGGTCTGCTGGCGCTGTTGTTTCTTTGGGGGCTGCTCACTCTGTGAGCTTGAGGTTTCCGTCTGTGTGGTAATCAATAACTGTGGATGGTGTCTCGTGATGTGGGTGTTCATGTTGGAGGTTCCACCAGCAGTTTTTACATCGCCATTGCACGTCAAGCACACCGCCATATTCTCCACTATCGAACCGTCATTTTTTCTTTTTCTGACTCCAAAGTGCTTCCATATAGGGGCCTTTGCTTTAGCATTTGCCACAATCGTGTACTCGCTTTCAGCCATTGTGCCTTTGTCTGCCGCACTTTCATGGAACTGCCTCTTTCTTCTATGAAAAAACGTTTACTTTCGGTTTATAAAAAAAAAAAGTTTACTTTCGTTTTCTATTGCAATTCGCGGTGTACCGGTATACCGTATCGAGAGGCTTCTGAACCGATATAATACCGGTATGCGGTAATACCGTGCACCTCTAGTAAACACACACACACACACACACACGTACGTCTCTAGAATGTATGGCCATTCTTGGCTGACCGTAGTGCTTTTGAGGTGATTCCTGCAGGAATCACCTCGACAAAGGCACAGCAGGGCAGTCGAAGGACTCGCTGTTGTAAACACACCCATGGAAACTATAACAGCATTAATTCTGCATTTGGCATTTATTCTTATATGCAGGTATTTGCACTCACCTTTTTTTTACACATGCATAACACACACCCTCAGCCATATAATAATAATAATAACAACACATAGATCTTGTAGAGTTCTTATAGAAAATACCAGACTCACAAAAAATGTTGGTTTGTCACACATACTCATGAACCTTGGTGGATATTTTTTCCTATTTACATTGCTGGTAAAATAGGGGTCCTTTATTGGTCATTGTTTGTACAGATATATACACATAGTTCAAGGAGGTCTTTTATTGTATAAACTTAACCTTCAACCAAGATACGACCAGTAAGAGGAGTCAGACCAGTAAGAGGAGTCAGTCAATGGTAATTGAATTTTCTGGACTTGGGCAGCATCCACAGCTTTTTTGTCTCAAGTGCGAAGCAAAAGTGAGTATGTTTTGGGCCACTGGTCGTCCATCCGCCGTCCCTGGTAAACTTTAACGTTGGCATTTTCTCAGAGACTATTTAAGCCACAGTCTTCAAACTTGGCTCAAAAATACTTTGTGGCGAGACCTTTCCCATCATACCATTTGAATGACCTCTCACAAGGTCAAGGTCACAGGGGCTCAGGAAATGGGTAAAAAATACCTATATTTTGACATAATTTATTTTTTCTCAAATACTATTTACAACTTCAAACCCAAACTTGGTACAAAGATACCTGATGGTAAGACCTTTCTATGCATACTAATTTGGATGACCTCTCGGAAAGGTCAAGGGTCACAAGAGCTCAGGAAATAGGTTCAAAATAGCCATATTTTGACAAAAGATGTTTTTTCTCAAATACTATTCACCACTTCAAACCCAAACTTGCTACAGAGATACCTGATGGGAAGACCCTTCTATGCATACTAATTTGGTTGATTCCTTGGAAAGGTCAATGGTCACAAGAGCTCGGGAAATAGGTCCAAAATAGCCATATTTTGACAAAAGATGTTTTTCTCAAATACTATTCACAACTTCAAACACAAATTTGGTACAGAAATACGTGATGGTAAGACCTATCTATACAGACTAATTTGGATGACCTTTTGGAAAGGTCAAGGGTCACAGCCTGGAAAATGTGTGTAAAATGCCAATTTTTGATAAAATTGTAGGTATTATCAACATTTTTGTACAATTTTCAATCAAATTTGGCACAAAGGTTGCTGATGATAAGACTCTCTGGTGCATACTAATTTAGTTGACTCATTGCAAAGATCAAGGGTCGGGGGGTTGACAGATGTGTGAAAAATGCTTACATTTTGAGAAAACATGGATTTTGCTGGTGCGGAAGCCAACCCTTTACTTATTGTCACAAAGGTCGCGCATATGTATATTGGTCGTCCACTTGAGCCATAATGGCTTTGCCTTTCTTGTTAAGTCTTATCTCCATCTCTTCAGTCATGTAGACATTAGAACATGTACATTTTTTTCTGTTTGCATCTGATCTGCACCAAAATAGAAATATGAACTCTAAAGGTTTTTTAAATTCTGTTTTCTTGATCCACTGCTCTGCTCTGTACAGGACTACTCCTCCCATACTGCCAGTGTCTAAAAGAAATGCCATTCTTTGAATCTGTCTTCAACATTTCTTTGGACACTGTGAAATTGGTTTAACTTCTTCACTGCCAAGGAAAGCAGAACACAATTCAACTGCAAGAGACAGAGAGGGGAGTTGTGGGTGTTTTTCGACAATTTATATCTATCCCAAATTTCCGGGATTTTGAGACCACAAATTTGCACGCCTTTCCTCCGCCCAATTTTCTTGGTTTTCTCCTTTTTTTCAGTAAAATAAAGGTTTCCAAAATCAATGACATTCATGACTAAAGCAAAATTAACCTCCGAGCTAATTAATCCATCGGTTATGCAAGTGTGTTCATTTTGCAACGCGTATTTTATTGATTACTTAGCCAATTACGGGTATTTCAGATAGACGATCGGGGGCGCTGTCACATACGCGCTCACTTACAGGGAGCTAACAACACACACTTATACACACACAGCAGTAATTACTTCCCTTAGTACTAAACGCGCGACACGGTTTGTTCACGCCCCGCCACTGACTGTGCGCGCGCACTGCCTGTCACCTAGGGCAGCGCTGTGTCGTTTGCCAAACATTAACCGGTCTTTTCTACCTTGTGTGTTGAGCGAGGCAGACGTGTTTCAAAACGTGGCAGAATTCTTAACCGGTGATAGCACTAAATCTTGTAAAAATAAACTACTTTAATATCGGTAAGTGTCGCCGTTTCTGACATTTTCTAGTGTAGATTTGCCAGAGTCAACGCTGACTAGCGTACGTTACAAAAATACATAGTGACTGTATACAGGACACTGACGAATAGTTTGTCGGTAGTTTGCGTGTTAAATTTGTGATATATAGAAACAAGAAAAGTCCTTGCGATAGCCAGCAGTGCGCCTAGACTGAAAGAAAAACTTCAGTACTGACAAATCGTAGCTAGCCGAGTGAGTACGACCGACTTTAGCGGTATTGCGTTCTACTTTAAACACAACTGTGAGTAAAAAGACCGATGTTTTACAGTTTCTTGGTGGTACCTACAAAAAGGCATGGCGGACTCTATTCAATATGACAGCCTCCGGTTATTTTTGCCAGTTGTTTAATTTATGTAGCCGGTTAGACCTTTTAAAAACAACTGCGTAGAAACCCGGTCCTGACAAGCCTTCAATTTTGTAGACAGAGTCACTTGGTGTCAGCGTGTTATTACGAAGTTAGCGCAGCATAATGTGATTTGTTTACACCACCATTGAGCTATCTTAAAGTAGTGGCCAACTACACGCTATTACAGGTGACTAGGCTGTGTCACGGAAAATAGGCATATTGATTTCGCTTCACCGTTACGTGAAGGCTGTAAAAAGCTGGTAATCATTAGCGTTAGACCGCGCGGCGTTAACAGAATATTGAGCTTTCTCAAACAGAGTCATTTAGTCACTTCTATGACGTGGACAACTAAGAAAAGATAGGTGAAACACAGAGTTAAATGTTTCTGTTTAGGGCCTTAGCATGTCTGTGAACTAATTCATGCGATCATGGTATCCAACGTAAACAAATGA